>OY821519.1:35594708-36212208 GCA_963682025.1 Cordilura impudica | reverse complement strand
AAATATATGGTTTTGTGGTCTCCGGAATTTATTTCGATGCTCTACAAACGGAACGACAAACCTATATATACCCTCTGCCACTGAGGTGTGGAGGGTATAAAAATAATCCTCAGAAACTGAGGAGTGAGTATCTACCAAATATTTTATGTTTAAGCAGCTATCTAAGGAAAAATCTTAAGAAAGTTTTTCAAAGGAAAAATGTTCGTTGGGACAAGAAATTAAACCTCTGTATCTTTTCGTTTTTCCTAGAAGTATAATGATACTAGCAACTAGAACATTTTATAGACCCGTATTGTTCTTCAAAAGAAACAAATAAAGTCTCAAAAATTATACAACTTGAAAAAATAAAATCATTAAAACGAAAACACTCAAAGCGATTAACATTTAGGGTCTCACTTAGCATGACTTTTGCTAAAAGTAGAAAAAATAACAACGAAAAGGATACGAACATTTAACACAAAAAGTGTGATACACTATTTAGTAACCTTCCCCCAACAAGTACTCTATTGTTATGAAGAAAAAAGAGGACTCTGCTAACAAGATGTCCCTTAAATGTTATCACTGTAATAGAACGATAAAAACAGCAAGAAAATAAATGGTCATTTCACAGTAATATATACATGTATGCAAAATTCTTTGAAAAAGACAACATATAAAAACATAAACCGAAATCGAATGAACAATCGGGATTGTTTGAGAAAGAAATTTATTTAAAAAAAAATTTTTTGTTGTTAAGTTTATGAAACAGTACAAAAAAGCCTTCAAATGGCAAATGGCATTTTTAAGCAAATAAAGATGAAAGATGTGTGTATTTTTCAAAAGGACTTTAAATTGTCCATTTGAAAATTCTATATATAACAATAGGATTAAAAACTACGATAAAAAATGTAAAAAATTCACAAGCAAAACAAATTCACATATGACAATATAAGATAGTGATGAGAGTTTAAGATGATGACCAAAAAGGCTTAGCAGCAAAACTTTTATAAAATATGCCCAAAACACACGATAAGAAAAGCTACGACAATGTAAATGACTGTTATTTATAGTTTATGGTTGTGGGAGTATAATTTTTGCTGTGATAGATAATGAACGACAACTTTTAATTGAACTATAACTTTTGTTTAAACTTTGACAATTGGGCTACACACTCGTATTTATACAGGTATGGACATACAAATGTTGTATTTTTTTTATGGATTTTTTTCTTATCCTGGATTATCGCAAATATTGTTAACAAAAACAAACCTTTATATTCATTAATAATTTAAAATAAAGTTATTAATTAATAAAAAAATTATGAAAATGTAAAAAAATTAATAAAATGTTTTGGGCACATTTGTTACTATTTTGGAATATACAAACATGTAAATCACAAATATTTTGTGCTGCATGAAGTCTATGACAGATTCACATATGCGGCCCATACTCTCTGCTAGTTTTTGGCATTTTGTTTTAGTCATGGTATACCAAGAGTTCTGTTTTTAAAATATTGCTTTGCGGTTTCAACCTTGACTTCATTCCACTGGTTTTCTACGGGATTTAAGTCAAGGCTTTGGGGTGGCCAATCCAAAAGTCGGTCTTCTCTGCAGAAATCAATTTTTTTTTTACTAGTTTGAGGTCATTATCTTGCATAAATTTCCACCAAATTAGCATGATGTACCATAAGATCTTTTAAAATTACCAAGTACTGAAAATTTTCCATTTTGCCATTAGTTATTACTAGAAATTCGAGTGCAAATCTACGAAATTTTATTTTTCTTAATAAATAATTTTATAAGAGCCTAAAGGTAAGCTAATCAATTTTAACCAATTCACAATTCAACACTTTTTAAATAAAATTCATTAAATTTTATTATAAATATTTGTTGAACACACACATGATAAATAAATGGGTTTGTCAATAAATAATTTTAAAGGAGCTTGAAGGTATGCTAATCAATTTCAGCCAATTCTCAATTCAACACAGGCCTTTAATATTTATAATAAACACACACATAGTATGTGTTTTATGTGTGTTAGTAGTAACTTTAAATGAGCATTACTCCAAAGAAATTGTTCCACACAATGCAATTCTGTAAATCTGATGGACAGCTTAAAAGAAATACATTTCAAATGAGGTATGTTTGGTCAAAATCAGTTTGTAAATTAAGTTTTTAGATCGGTCACAAGAAATCGATTTGCTATTAATCAGACTTCAGAGAAAAACACACACTGAATAAAAAACTCGAACACATATGCAAACAAACGTAGCGCAGACCAACAAACACATATTTTGTTTTTCATATCAATTATGTGTGTTTCTAAATTTTGTACGCTGCCGAACACATCATGACTGTGTTTCGTTTTAATATTTCGTTATCTACAAGAACATTTTTCTATCACGTATTTTTTGTTTCGAACACACATAAACCACACAGATTCGTGTGTAGTTATACCATATACCACTATGTGGTTTGGGTATAATGACTTTGTGCTGCTGTTTGTAACAACCAAAAATAGTTGACCTAGACCCATCTTTAATTGTACCGATCGAATCAGAATCACTTTCTGAGTTGATTTAACAATGTCCGTCCGTCCGTCCGTCTGTGTGTCCATGTAAACTTTGTAATCAAACTGCAGGTCGCAAATATGAATATATTTTGATGAAATTTGGTATATAAGCTTTTATCGGCCATGAGAATCGGTCCATGTTCAGACCTAGCCCCCATACAAATTACCCATATGAAATCGACATAAATTGCCATAAGATCCATATTGTCATATAGATCTTACTGAAATTGGGTTTATATGCGTTCATTACATCCATTAATGAGTAGTCAAAAAATGATCCCTTTGACCCCATATAGAGCTGCTTCCCGATCTTCACTTAAATCTATTAAAAAACAAAAATATTGCACTGATTCTTCTCAAATTTTGTTTGTATATATTTTTGCAAAATACAAGAGACTTTACCAAACATGATCAGGATCGGTCCATTTTTGGACCTAGTCCCTATATAGATGTAGCATCCGATATGAACTTTTTCATATCTGCAGCCAAAAAAATTAATAAAAATCCCACTCAAATTTGGTTTTTGCTTATTTTCAATGTCCAGTTAGTTGGGCCTAAGAGATAGGGTTTCTAAACGCATGGTATAGGGTATCGTATAGTCGGTCAATACCGACTATAAATTTCTTACTTGTTTTATTTTAAGTTCGTGTTCTGGTACGTCTATAGCGAAAAAACAGAACATGAACAATAAACAGGTTAGAGTTCAGTTATATTTTAAGTTCGCGTTCCGGCTCGTGTCCTGCGAAAAATTAAAACATCAATTCGCGATCTGATACACCCCGATAAAAACGACGACAATTGTTTCAACCGAATTTATTCAATTTAATTGACCCTTTTTTATGACTTACGTTGAACATTGTGTGTTTCATGTGTGCATTTTATGAAACCTTGCTATTAATATTATAGATGAGCGGACCTACGCTTTGCATCGAAATTGCACCCCCAAAGCATAATTTTTTACGCCCTTTGTTTTACAGTCTTCTGGGCGAATCTAGGGTTGTACTCTTGATGTTTACTCCTATCCTATTGAGCTTCGTTTAATCGGTCCACCATATGATTTTCCAGAAATCAATGATTTTTATACTCTTTAACACTATGCGGACAGGGTATAATGAAATTGTGCTGATGCTTATAGCTATTTGACCTCTTATTATACCGATCGGCTCAGAATCACTATCAGTGACAATATAACGATTTCCGTCTGTCCATCCGTCAGTCTGTGTGTTTACCTAAACCTTGTAATCAAACTACAGGTCACAAATATGAATACTAGGGTTACAGCGGTTTGTAGAAAAAAAAAAATTTTATTCCAATTTTGAGGTGTGCGGGTCGGATTGTTGTGACACTGGCTCTAAAACTTTAGTGCACAAATTTTAGGCCAGATCGGTCAATGCTTTCTGGAAGCGCATTGAGTTCAAAGTACATATATATGTAAATTATTTATATGTAAAAATTATCAAAAAAAAAAAAATAATTTTTCACAAAAATTTTAATCTATAATATTAATAGGCTAGGCTATTTCTTGTGACCGATATTTTGCTCTACCGTTGTACCCCGATTTTGACCAAAAGTATATTATTTGAAAGGTATTTCTTTTTACCCGTTTCGCACATTTACAGATTTTTTAATTTTGTCCTTTATTTTGAGTAAATTGCATTTAAAGTTTCTACTAACACATACACAAAATTATACAATGCTATGTGTGTGTCTATTAAATTTGTTAATGTGTTTGTAATAAAAATGAGTTTGTTTTTTGTGTTGATTTGCGAATTGGTTATAATTGATTAGCATTCCTTTAGGGTCTTTATTTAATGAAAAAATAAAATTTCCTTGAATTTGCACTCGAATTTCGAGGGCTGGAATATGCTAGTATTAATAATTTCGTTTCAATTAAATTAATTAACAAATCATAATCTAGAGTAAATTATCTTTCTAATAAAACAAATAAATCTATTATCGGTTAAAAAACAGCCAAGTCATATCAAGTTCCCCAGGCAATAAATGCGCCGCAGACCACTTGATTATGAAAATCGAGCTCACATTTTTAAATTAATTGAAATAATTTACAACAACAATATTTTTACATTCTCCTGATCCCAAAATGATCTTATGTAATGTATTTTGCATCTCTTCTATTGTTATGCCGTTCCAAATTAATAAAATTTATGTCAAAACGGTACGTATTTTTTTTTAGCAATATTTCAAAATCTCCAATTTTACCTTTTCAAAAATTTTCTTCAAGAAATTTTCCGAAATCAACGATTGGACTTTAAGGTCTTATTAACAAAATATATGTGATTAAAAATGCAAAATATTGTAGGTATCCTGTTCTTGATTTGGCGAGGGCAGCGTTTTTATTGCAGCGGATTTGAAGAAAAATTTGATTTTTCATACTTTTCAAACTTTTAGGCTACATCTTTTTGGTGTTTTCATATGTCAAATGTATTTTGTCAGAATACTATACTACTTGATACAAGTTCTCAATCCTGTAAATTAAGATCAAATTGAAATACTCTAAATTGTCCCCCGTTAAGGTCAAAGGTAAAATTTAAGAATATTTATATTTTTTTAAAACAAAATATCGAAATAATATATATTTGTGGAAGAATTTCGATAAAAGTTGTTGATAATATTTTAATAATTCTAAAAAATAATATTCTGGTCTTATTTTCTGAAATTTACCCGTGGGGTAGTTTTAATTTTTTTTCGAGGGCTTATATTCGAAAAGTGCTATCTACATTTGGCAGCAATATTAATTTTTGATTTTAAACTCTTCTCTGATATGACTGTCAAATATAATATTAATTTTGATATGATAGATGACTAGTACAACTATTTCTTAATAGATATTGTAGCAAATCAATCGACAAATACTTTCAGATCTTATTAATAAATTAGTTTTACACGCTCTCTTTAAAATAATTATTAATGCAGATAGCACTTTTTGAATATAAGCCCTTGATATACAAACTTGTTTATGCTGTATTAAATATAAAAACTAAATAATCTAAATATTTTCATAAAATAACGAATAAATTTGAGGAATTTTATGAATACATTAAATTGGTTTTATTAAAAAAAATCCTGATGAAGAAAATATTTATAGATTTTCATAAAGAGTCAATTTGACATCAAGAGTACCCCACGGGTTAATTTCAGAAAATAAGTACAGAATATCATTTTTTAGAATTATTAAAATATTATCAACAAGTTTCATCGAAATCCTTCCACAAATATATATTATTTCGATATTTTGTTTTAAAAAATGTAAATATTCTTAAATTTGACCTTTGACCTTAAAGGGGGACAATTTACGGTGTTTCAATTTAACCTTAATTTGCAGGATTGAGAACTTTTATCAAGTAGTATAATATTTTGATAAAAGATATTTGAAATATGAAAACGCCAAAAAGATGTAGCCTAAAAGTTGAAAAAGTATGAAAAATCGAATTTTTCTTCAAATCCGCTGCAACAAAAACGCTGCCCTCGCCAAATTAAGAACAGGATACCTACAATATTTGGCATTTTTAACCACGTATATTTTGTTAATAAGACCTTAAAGTGCAATCGTTGATTTCGGAAAATTTCTTGAATAAAATTTTTGAAAAAGTAAAATTGGAGATTTTGAAATAGTGCTAAAAAATACGTACCGTTTTAATTTAGAACGGCATAATAATAAACGAGATGCAAAATACTTTACATACGATCATTTTGTGATCAGGAGAATGCAAAAATATTGTTGTTGTAAATTATTTCGTTGCCTTTAAAAATGTGAGCTCGGTGATCTTAATCAAGTGGCGCATTTATTGCCTGGGGAACTTGATATAACTTGGCTGTTTTTCAACCGAAATTGGATTTTGTTGTTTTATTAGAAAGACAATTTATTCTAGATTATGGTTTATTAATATCTGTAATTGAAACGTAATTATTAATATCAAAATTTTTGTGAAAAATGATTTTTTTTTTTTTTTTTTTGATAATTTTAACATATAAATTTATATTTGAACTTTGAACTCAAGGCGCGTCCAGAAGGCATTGTCCGATTTGGCTGAAAATTTGTGCACTAAAATTTTAGATCCAGTGTCATAATAATCCGACCCGTCGGTCTTGAAATTCCTAAAAAAAATGGCTGTCACCCTAATGAATATGTTTTGATGGAATTTAGTAATAAGCTCCCATCGGCCATAGGATGGACGCTATTGAAATTGGTGAAAATCGGTGCATGGGGACCTAGTCCCCATACAAATGTCGCGTATTGAGATCGACTTGCATTAAAATACAATCATTATATAGATCTCGGTCAAATTGGCTTTGTGTATGTTTATTACATCCATGAATCAGTAGCTCAAAAATAAACCCTGTAGGAGATTTCTTAGTCTTAGCCAAGGTTCAGAAAATACACACATGAAACACAAAATGTTCTTTTCAAAAGCAGCCAACACATATCTTTATTTTCATATCAATTATGTGCGTTTCTAAATTTTCTACGGTGCCCAACACAATCATGACTGTGTTCGTTTTAATATTTCGTTATTTACACGAACATTTTTACACGAACTTTTTGTTTCGATCACACATAAACCACACATATTGGAGTGTTGCTTTATTTGAAGTTCGTGTTCTCGTACGTGTACTGAAAATAAACAGGTTCGAGTTCAGTTATATTTTAAGTCGTGGTGTGGCTCGTGTACTAAGAAAAAACAGAACATGTACAATAAACAGGTTCGAGTTCAGTTATATTTTAAGTCGCGTTCAGGCTCGTGCACTAAGAAAAAATAGAACATGTACAATAAACAGGTTCGAGTTCAGTTATATTTTAAGTCGTGTTCTGGCTCGTGTACTAAGAAAAAATAGAACATGTACAATAAACAGGTTCGAGTTCAGTTATATTTTAAATTCGTGTTCTGGTTCTTGTACTACGAAAAATTGAAACATCAATTCGCGATCTGATACACCTCGATAAAAACGACAACAATTGTTTCAACCAAATTTATTAAAATTTTATTGACCTTGTTTATGACTTACGTTGCAAATTGTTTACAATTGTCAAATATTTTAAAATTTTATTGGCCATTTTTTTGTGATTTACGTTGAAATTATTTACAATTGTTTTTATTGACTGGTTTTTATTTTAATAAAATATGGTAATAAAATACTTAAGACACAAAAACTATTTAGCATCATAAAAGTTACACTTGTTGGTTGTTAGGTTTTTTTGCATTACCCACCCCTATTTTCGCAACCAACTAGTGTCATAGACGAAAAACCCAATTTTGCGGCATAAAAGACACACTTGTTGGTTGTTAGGATCTTTTGCAAACATTTTTTTTTTTTGGTAACAAATAACTTTAGACACAAACAAATTTTGCATCATAAAAAACACAATCACCCACCCTTAATTTGCGAACCTTTTCTCAATGATTTTTTGGGATTTTTTGCATAAAAGCACAATGGGTGTCAATAAAAAAACCCAAAAAAATATTTTCATATTTTATTGTCCCTTTTTTATGACTTACGTTACAATTTCACGCAATTGATTTTGCAATAAATAGCGAGCGCGTGCGTCATTTATTCATTAAAAGTGGTTCAGTTTTCATTAGATCGTGATCTATAAGTGTACTGTGTTATTGTGTAAATTGCAAATATTTTGTGAAAATTAATTAACAATTTGAAAGCAATAGCAGAAATAAGTTTTGCTATAAAAAATACGCAGCTTTTAATAGCGAAACGAAAAAATTTACACGTCTGATTGAATCCTGCAAGAAAGATTTAAGTGCAGTGTTCAGTTTTTGTGTCTTAAGTATTTTATTACCATCTTTTATTAAAATAAAAACCAGTCAATAAAAACAATTGTAAATAATTTCAACGTAAATCACAAAAAATGGCCAATAAAATTTTAAAATATTTGACAATTGTAAACAATTTGCAACGTAAGTCATAAAAAAGGGGTCAATAAAATTTTAATAAATTTGGTTGAAACAATTGTTGTCGTTTTTATCGGGGTGTATCAGATCGCGAATTGATGTTTCAATTTTTCGTAGTACAAGAACCAGAACACGAATTTAAAATATAACAGAACTCGAACCTGTTTATTGTACATGTTCTATTTTTTCTTAGTACACGAGCCAGAACACGACTTAAAATATAACTGAACTCGAACCTGTTTATTCTACATGTTCTGTTTTTTCTTAGTACACGAGCCTGAACACGACTTAAAATATAACTGAACTCGAACCTGTTTATTGTACATGTTCTGTTTTTTTCTTAGTACACGAGCCACAACACGACTTAAAATATAACTGAACTCGAACCTGTTTATTGTACATGTTCTGTATTTTTTTCAGTACACGTACCAGAACACGAACTTCAAATAAAGCAACAGTCCAATATGTGTGGTTTATGTGTGATCGAAACAAAAAGTACGTGATACAAAATTGTTCGTGTAAATAACGAAATATTAAAACGAACACAGTCATGATTGTGTTGGGCACCATAGAAAATTTAGAAACGCACATAATTGATATGAAGCTAAAAATATGTGTGTGGTGGTCTAAATTATGTTTGTTTACATATATGTACGAGTTTTTTATTCAGTGTGTGTTTTTTTCTGAACTCTGGTCTTAGCCCCGATATGAAACTGATTCCCGCTCTGCACTTAAATCAATCAAAAAACAAAAATATAGCACAGATTTTTCTCAAATTTTTTGTGTATGTCTTTGAAAAAAATAAGTTATTTTATAAAATAAGGTTAGAATCGGTCCATGACCCAGTCCCCATGTAAATAAAGCATCCGATATGAACTTTTTCATATGTGCAGGCAAAAAAAGTATTAACGATACCACTCGTATTTGGTTTATGCTTTTTGTCTATATCCAATTAGTTGGACCGGATACCCCCTCTCTGAACACATGGTATTGGGTATCGTATAATCAGTCTAGATGACTATAATTTTCTTACTTGTTTAGAAATAGAATTGTGGAGAAGAAGAAAGCATATATTTTTTAAAAATCATAACAACCGGTCAGCTTAAGAATACAGAGCTAAATCAGACTGGTTTCTGGCATTGAGCCTTCCATTAGCTGTTTTATTAAACATTGTAATAATTTTTCTACTTGTGGTGGCCGTGAGGAATGAACCTGCGTATATCTCGCATAAACTCGAATTCGGAATGTTTAGATATGAGCTTTAACACACTCACATAAAGTCAGGCCTACTATCATTGTGATTAAGAATCAGCTTTATACCATGCAGCTTTGCCTTCGTATAAGCTTAGAAGATACAACAAAATTTACAAAAAATGTTTTGAAATCCTGAGAATAGGTCATCTTGGCTTAAATTGTCAATATCGCCACCAATCCTAATATATCGTGAAACAGAGTTTTTTGGATTCTCACAAGAAATAATTTTTTTCTTCAAAATTCCGCTGGTTATGTTTGGAATTATTGGTGAGCTAAAGTTTTCCATTTTTCATCTGATATGTTGCAACCAGCAGAATAAGCCTTAACAAACGGAATTCTCCACCAAGTTTTCCAAGATCAGATGTGTAATTATTAATCCAACTTAAAAGATAATCTATGTACAATCAAAATTTAGATTAAGTGAAAAGTTGGTTTATTATTTCAAGCACAAAAAGCAAAGAAGCAAACAAATTTCTCCATTAATAAACGAAGTCGGCTTCTTGTTGTGCATAAAAAGAAATCCATTTTCATTTCCTGTGTTAAGAGAATAGAATGTGTAACTCAACATGACAGTGATTTGTTTAAATAAAAAAAAAACTTTTCGCCTTGAGTCTTTTGGAAAAATTTACAAAGAATGAATGAATGAAGGAATATAAAAAGAAGAACAATATAAAAAAGGAATTCTGGTGCTTGAATCATTTTTATTTTTTGTATTTTCTGATAAATTGTGCAATATTAGAAAATACATAAATTTCTAATTTGTGGAAATTTACGAGTAATAAGAAGAGGAAGAATGTCTGTATTAGAAATATCAAAAAAATAAAAAAAAGAAGAAAATCAAACGAAAGACTACCACCAGCACTTCAGCATCACGACTAACCATATTTAATACTGGGTGAGATGGCTGCGAGAAGCTTAATGCTATTGTTCTCATTTCCGTGTGGCTCATTAATAATTTAGGCAACATATTTCTTCTTGCAATCAGGCCATGTTTTATAATATGTTACAATGCTCACTCCATCGCATTCTCATTCTCATACTCCAAATAACTCACACCACACACATCATGCCATTCTCCTCCATAGAGTTGAAATTCAGTTTTGATAATAGTGCCACCCATTCATTCATTGTTATGTGGCGGAATTCATTGCAATTGCTTTTCCTATTGCTCTAAATTGTTTAAGAAAAGCAAATCAACAACAAAAATAACAACAAAAATCATTAAGTTCTTTAAATTTAGTTTTTTTTTTTTTTTGTTAATTTCAGTGTTTGTTGGTTCAAGAAACTGTTGGATTGGTATTTTCGCCAAAGAAACGAATGTTGGCGAAAGTATGAGTGGAAAAGGCAATGAGCCTCATGAAATTTGAATTAGCATCACGTACCATCGACATCAGAGCATCATGTACCATGTTACCCAATCCAACAGTACAGCGATATAAGGGTAACACTTATATATGGAATTAAATTAAAGAGGATCAAGGAAAAAAAACAATTTGGTCTTCACGAATCTGACTGGCAGCTCGACAGTAAGTTTCCTTTGACTAGAACTTTAGTTTACAAAAATATATACAAATAAATGCCCCTTTAATACTCGAATATTGCATTTTAAGTAGTCTACTACCAAAATTCCCTTACCACATTGAACATTATTTTCATCTTCTTTGAATTTTTAAGTATATTAAAAAGATTGTTGTTGTAATTGCACACATCATGTGCATGTTTTTCCATGTTTAATAAGTTTCTTTATTTTCTGTTCGTTATTTTGTTTGTACTTTTAGACAATTGTTTAATATTTGGTAATAAAATACAACGAAAGAAATTTAAAATTTATTCACACAATTTAGTAATACTTCAGGAATATTAAATGTAATAAGCTTTTCCAGAGCAGCTAAAGGACTGTTTTCAAATTAAAAGCTAAACAAGGAACCAGAATCAGGATAACATAAATTAAATTCCATCCTGTTCTCAGGATGTTTCTATGGGAAACTAAATATAACGATGTGTCTATAGAAAATATACCCTAGCTACTGTGTTTTTCTATGGGAAAAATTTCCCAAAACCTGACGATTTCTTTATAGGAAAAATATTCCTCAGAATCTGAGGGTTTTTTTTTTATAGTAAAAATGTTTCAGCAACTGAGGATTTTTCTAGAGGAAACATTCCTTACAATCTGAGGTTTTTTCTATAGGAAAAATGCCTCCGCTCCTGAAGATTATTTTTATAGGGAAAATGCCTCCGCTCCTGAGGTTTATTTTTATAGGAAAAATGAACTCAGGTACGGTATTTTTCCTATGGGAACTATGTTTCTGTAACTGAGGGTTTTTCTATAGCAAAATTTTCCCACAATCTGAGGGTTTCTCTGTAGGATTAATTTCTTACAATCTAAGGTTATTTCTATAGGAAAAATGCAACAGCATTTTTTTCCTATAGGAAAAATGTAATTTCTATAAGAAATGTCTTCATTATCTAAGGATGTCCCACAATTTGAATTTTTTGTTTGTCCAAACGAAAGATTAGAGTTTATTTATAAGAAAATTAACTCAGAATCTGAGGGTGTTTCTAGAGGAAAAATAATTTAGAATCTGGTGGTTTTTCAAAAGGAAAAATTCTTCAGAATCTGAGGGTGTTTCAACAGGAAAAATGCCGCAGAATCTGAGGATGGTTCTATATGAAAAATGCACCAGAATCTGAGGATTTTTTTAAAACCAAAATGTTTTGGAAGAGAAATGTTTCAGAATATCTGTTTAAAAATAGAAAATATGTTTCATAACGTAAGAGGAAGCAGGAAGAAACGGCAGCAGAACGCCTCAGAATGTGAAGGTTTTTCTATAGGAAAAATGCCTCGGATTCAGTGGGATTTTCTAATGGAAAAATCTCCCAGAATAGGTTTTTCTATAGAAAAAATCACGGATTCAGAAAAAATCACACATGTAGAGAGCTTTTTCTGTAGGAAAATAAAACCAGAATCTGACATATTTTTTATAGAAAATCTCTCAGAATCTGTGTGTAACCTGTGTTTTTTTTTCTATGGGAAAAATGCCCCGGATTCAGTGGTTTTCTATAAATAAAATTTCCCAGAATAAGAGGTTTCTCTATAAAAAAAAAATCTGTCTGAATCTGAAATATTTTCTATAGGAAAATAATCATAGTAACTGATCTATTTTTTTTTATAGAAAAATCTCTCAGAATCTGTGCAAAACCAGTATTTTTTCTATAGAAAAATGCTCAGTAGCTCTATTGTATAGAGTGCCTCATATCTGCTATAGAAAAAAATGCCCCAGAATCTGAGGATGTTTCTATAAAAACAGCTTATTTTCTGTAATTCTTTTCATATAGAAAATATCTCAGATTTAGACAATTTTTTTTTTATAGAAAAACCTCTTGATTCAGAATCTGAAGATCTTTCTATCAGACAAAAGACTCATATTATCAAGATGTTTCTATAGGAAACATGTTTTAGAATATAAAGAAGTTTCTATAGGAAAAGTGGCTCTGAATCTGTGTTCTTTTTATAGGAAAAATGTCTCAAAATCTTTAATTTTTTCTATAGAAAAGATGCGTTATTAGGAGTAATTCTCACAGTGTTTCTATAAGAAAAAAGGCTCAGAATTTGAGAATCTTCCTATAAGAAAAGCCACTCAGAATCTGAAGAAACATCATCACTATAGGAAACATGGGTCAGAATCTGAAATGTACACGCTTATATAAAAAAATCCTTTAGAATCTGGGGATGTTTCTAAATCAAAAATGTTTCAGAATCAATTTTTCACGGGAAAAATGACACAGAATCTCAGCAATGTTTTTACACGAAAAATGCTACATAATCTGAGATGTCTCTATAGGAAATATGCCTCAGAATCTGTGGTTCTTTCTATAGAAAATGTTTCAGAATCTGAGGTTCATTCTGTAGGAAAAATACATCAGAATATGAGGATTTTTCTATAACCATAATGATTTAGAAGAAAACCGTCTCAGAGCATAGTTTTTTGGTAAAAAAATGTCTCTGAATGTGAAAGGTTTTTTACAAGGAGGGGTTTTTTTTTGTAGAAAAACTGATGCAAAATTCCTCAAAATCTGATGGTTCTGTAAGGAAGGTTTTGTAAGGAAGGAACCTCCGGTTAATCCGGGTTTGAAGCTGGAATTACTCAGATGTCGCCAGGTCCTTGTAATAAATTTATACTAAAAAATATAGAACACATCACTTCACTTTAAATTTATTTATTGAAACTAGCAGATTCCAGCGCTCGAAATAGGAGTGCAATTTCTATGCAATTTTATTTCTCAACTTAGCCAATTCACACACCAACACTTTTTTGGTTTATTATTATTGTGAATGAAGATAACAAACTCATTAACAAACTCATTAACAAATTTTATAAACACACACATAGCATATGTGTAAATTTATGGAAGTCTTAGTAGCAACTTTAAATTGAATTTATTCAAAATAATGGAAAAAATTAAAAAATCTGTAAATCTGGTGAACATCTAGAAAGAAATACCTTTCAAATAATGTTCGTTTGGCCAAAATCGGGATGAAACGGTAGAACAAAACATCGGTAACAAGAAATCGCCTAGCCTATTAATATTATAGATTACACTGTGGAAAAATTATGTTACATTTATAGGGTACTGATGGTTAGCTGATGTCGCGGGTACTGTTTTCGCTAGCCAAGTGATCCTATGCTCCAACTTAGGTTGGATGTGATCCAACAATTGGACGGATGAAATCCAGCCCTAGTCTTTTACTGACTCTAATTCAGCCTCTGATCTAGTGAATTGCCTGCATCCTGTGCTGGCATTGGATGTAATCCAACGAATGTAATTCGGCCGTACTCTGAGCCGGATGTAATCCAGGTTCTATATCGATCTCACTTGGGCCTACTCTTGCTGGATGTAATCCAACAAATTGGACGAATATAATTCAACCCTATTCTCTCGAATTGGTGTTGGCACCAATTGTCACACTTTCTAAATATCTTATACTTTACTTTACTTTTTCCTTTGCGTTTACCCGTTCGCCTTGGTGCAGCGTTCAACCTTTGGATATTAGAGATCTTACCCTCCGGCCTGCTGTCGAAATAAGAGCCACTTTATCTGCTGATTGTAGAAATAAGAGCCTTTTCTTCAATGTAGGCTACTCTTACATGCTGCCTTCGCACAGCAATGTAGTTTTGTAGCACCTACATTCTCTCAAATGTTGTGAGACGTATAGGCGACCGTAAGCTCTCACAGCCATTGTCTATGGTTGTTGTTATCGAACATGTATGAAGTCTGTTCTTATTGCTTGAGTATACTTGTCTTCTCTCTCTATAGTTTTCGTCCTATTTTTCTCCGTATGTTCCTCACAGTTTCTCTATAAGAAAAATCTCTCTGAATAAGAGACTCTTTCGATAGGAAAAGAATCACAGAATATGAGGTATTTTTATACCCTATACCACTGTGGTTTGGGTATAATGACTTTGTGCTGCTGTTTGTAACAACCAAAAATATTTGATCTACACCCATCTTTAATTATACCGATCGAATCAGAATCACTATCTGATTCGATTTAACGATGTCCGTCCGTCCGTCAGTGTGTCCATGTAAAGCTTGTAATCAAACTGCAGGTCGCAAATATCAATATATTTTGATGAAATTTGGTATATAAGCTTCTATCAGCCATGGGATGAATGCTATTGAAATTGGTGAGAATCGGTCCGTGTTCAGACCTAGCCCGCATACAAATGACCCCTATGAAATCAACATATATTGCCATAAGATCCAAATTATCATACAAATCTAAGTCAAATTGGGTTTGTATGTATATATTACATCCATTAATCAGTAGCCCAAAAATGATCCCTATTGGACAACTCTTAGTCATAGGCCCCATATAGAGCTGCTTTCCGATCTTCACATAAATCTATCAATAAACAAAAATATTGCTCTGATTCTTCTCAAATTTTGTTTGTATACATTTTTGCAAAATACAAGAAACTTTACCAAACATGGTCAGGATTGGTCCATTTTTGGGACTAGTCCCCATATAGATATATCATCCGATATGAACTTTTTCATATCTTCAGCCAAAAAAATTAATAAAAATCCCACTCAAATTTGGTTTATGCTTATTTTCTATATCCAGTTAGCTGGGCCTGAGAGATAGGGTCTCTAAACGCATGGAATAGGGTATCGTATCGGTCTAGACCGACTATAATTTTCTTACTTGTTTATTTTTTATAGAAAAGTCTCTTTTAGAATCTCTGTATGTTCTACGTTTTTTTTCTATAGGACAAATTTGTGGGAGTTTTTCTATAAGAAGAATTGCTAAGAATTTAGGGTTTTTCTACAGCAACAATTTTGTCGGAATCTATTTTATATAGGGAAAATTACTCAGATTAAGAGAGGTTTTCTATAGGAAAAGTGCCACAGATTCACAGGGTTTTACTACAGCAGAAAATTGCTTAGAATATCAGGGTTGTTACTATCGAACATGTTCGTTGTGTGTTGTTACCCTCCTCCCGCTACAGTTTTAATCCTGTTTCTATCCTTATACATTGCGAGGATTATTTTTTTTTTACAGAACTGGTTCCTCACAATTTCTATACAGGAAGAATCTCCCAGTTTAAGAGGTTTGTTCTATAGGAAAATTCTTTCAGAATCTGAAATATTTTCTATAAGAAAATATATTGCATCAGAGGTTGTTTCTATAAGAAAAGAATCATAGAATATGAGACATTGTTAAAGAAAAATCTCGTTTATAATCTTTTAAGCGCCCCGATAGGTGAGTAGGTAGCGTGCTCGCCTGTCATGCGGGGGTCTGGCGTTCGATTCCCACCAGAGGCTTTGGTCTGTCGCTGCAAAAAAAAAAAAGTAGCCAAAATTAGAATCTGCAGACACGCGGCTTCGCGGAACTAGGCTTATAAAAAAAAAAAAAAAAAAAATTTAAAGGGTGATCTATTTCGAGGTTCCCTACTTTTTTTAAAGAAAAAAAAACACAGAAAGTTCAAATTAAATGGGGAATGTTTATTATCATTTGAAAGAACATTCTTTGGCATTTATTTTTTTGAAGATTATGTCTATCAAATGCTGGCCGCGGCTACGTCTCAGATGGTCCATCCGTTGAGTTCAATTTTCGATGATTCGTTCGAGCATTTCGACCGGTAACTGCTGCATGACACGCGTGATGATTTGCTCCAAGGCCTGAATCGAAGCGGAATTGTCGGCATAAACTTTAGACTTTACATATACCTACAGGAAAAAGTCTAACGGTGTGATATCACACGATCATGGTGGCCAATCGACCGGCCCAAAACGTGAAATTATCTGCTCACCGAACTGTTCTCTCTTGTTGAAACCAAATGTCGCCGAGATCACGAGCTTCAATTACAGGCATCAAATAGTCGGTTATCATGGCACGATAACGGTCGGCATTGACGGTTACGTTCTCACCGGCATCATTTTTGAAGAAATATGGACTGACGATTCCACTGGCCCACAAACCACACCACGTGCTGGACGTGGTCTATTCGGTCGAATCCAATAATGAATGCTGGGTCTCAAGATGGGTGACGGTGTTGCGAATAGTACGCTCAGTACGCCGATTATGTTGACCATAAGTTAAGGGAAGGGCACGAAACACATTCTTCACAGAACGTGAATTTTCGTAATAAAGTTGAACGATTTGTAAACGTTGTTCAGGCGTAAGTCTTTCCATGATGAAATGCCAAACAATACTAAACAAAAATAACATGACAGCATGACACGACTCACACGTGATCTGTCAAAAAAAGGCTATTGAAAAAAGTATCACTACTCGGATCACCCGATATAATCCGTGTTATTTTCTATAGGAAAAATTATTCTCAATGTGGGAGTTTTTCTATAGGAAAAATTGCTGAGAATTTAAGGGGTTTTTCTATAGAAAAAAATTCGTCGGTATCTGTTTTTACTCAGACTAAGAGGGTCTACTATAGGAAAAATTACTTAGATTAAGAGGGTTTTAATAGCTGAAATTCCTTAGAATTTGAAGGTCTGTTGGTCTGTTTTCTTTTTTTTTTTTTTTTTTGTCATAAGCTGCCGGCCTTCTCTTTCAAATCCCTTTTATTATTTTCATGATTTTTTTCTTATATCAGATGATAAGATGATTTATTCATTGTCATCAAAATGTTCCTAATCCCTCTGTTTATATAAAGTGATACTAATAGTATTTGTTTAAAAGTCTTTTCTTGTACTTCACATAATCACCAAAACAAATTTATTTTGCTTATTTCATTTTGTATTGGTATTCTCTGTATTCTGTATTCTGAATATCTGAAGAGACAACAATGAAAATACATTCATAAAAATTGGACAGGGAAAAAATATACAAACGAAAATAATAAAACATGATGAAAAACAATGAAGCTTTTAAGATTGTCTCGTTCCTACTGGAGATGTAGTCAACAACTTGAATATGGTGTTTATGGTTTGTGTTCATGTTAAAAGCATAAATGACAATCACAATGTTGGCGATGAGGCGAACGATTTCTGTGAATCACTGCATCAGCTGAATAAAACGATTATCTACTTATCAGATTTGATACACTTGGCAGCATGATGATTTCTTCGAAAAAATATACAAATAATATGTGAACAGAGAGATGGATGGATGATGATTGGGTGTTGAAAATCATATTTGCATTGCAAAAATAGTCAAATGAATTAAATTTATTTTAATGGATTTTTTTTTTGGGATAAAGGATTTAAAACGTGTTTTTAATTAAAGTGACAAGAAAATGTTATTGATTTCAATTGGTTTTTATATAAATTTCCACTTAATTTTATTTAAACTTTCGTATAAACTTAAAGAAAAGAAAGTGTACTTACTTAATCTTCCAAAACTGTGTGAAAGTCTTTTTTTGAGTTTCTGTAACGCACCGCCTTTTTTCTCCCGCATTGTAACCCCTAAAAAAAAAACGTTTTGAATAAAGAAAACAAAAGATTAGATAAAATAACACATAATTTTAATTAATATTTGGAGATTAATAAAGCATGACAATTTTCCTGTTGTTTGTCTTAAAGTAAATTTGTGTTTTGTGGGTGGACGTTGTCAAACAACAACACACACCCTCTCTATATCTCTCTATAAGATCAAGACTTTCTGGCTAACAATATGTTTTTAATAATCATAAAATAAAGTTATTAAATCCGAAAAAAATATTGTAGAACAACAACAAAAAAGAAACTCGCATAAATTGTTCATTAAGTAGAGAGAACAAGTAAAACTTAACAAACGATTAAATAGTTTTATTTTCTTAAACATCTCAAACATAATACAATGGGTGGCATTAAAATAACCGAACTTTTCTTTAATGATGAGAAAGATATAATCATAAAAACTGATGTCATAAAACATGGCTACATTAGTTTTCGTAGTTAGAGTAGTGAAGTAAAAGTTGAAACTTAAATTGTCATTATAGTGAAAGATATTGTCACAGCTGTCCCCTTATCGTTGAACAATCTTAGTAAATCTCATAGTTGAAACAAGTGTTCAGCCAGTGCTGTCATCAAGATTATGATATTTAAAGAAGTTAGCTTAGGTTTTAAATTATATCAGAAGTGATTAATTATACTGTTGACTTCTTAACCGATTGTTATACCGATCAAATAAGAAGACACCCTTTAAGTCGATTTAGTCACGTCCTACAGTCCGTCTTCGTGTGTATTTAATTTACAATTAAGATTGTCATTTGTCCTTTCTAAAATAACTTCGGGATCTAAGCAAATAGATGCTAAAATACTATACGAGACCTTCAATTTTAAACCAATCAGGCAAAAGCTTTTTAGATCGCACCCTAACTGAATTTGATAAAAATTTGGCATAAATGTGGGTTTTTACTTACCTAATTAGAAAAAAAAAACTTTAAATTTGAATTTTTAGGCCAAGAGTTGTTCAAATATGGCGGCGCACTGTGGCTAAAATTTTGATTTCATTGGCCAAAAGTCTAATTTTTTTGTCACCGATTTTTAAAATTTTAACGTCTTTTTGTTGCTAATATATCCAGATTAAGGTAGCCAAAAATTAGGTTAAACTATTGCTAATTGTGGGTGTGGCATGCTGTCAAACTCAACTGTTTTTTTAAATTTCAGAAAAAGGTGATTTTTTTTTGTTTTTTATCAAAAATAAATGGTTACTACTCGCAAGCTATCACCGATAATGACCTGCGGTCTTTTTTATAATGTTGGTAGGATTATAGTCTTTAGTTGTGTTAAGTGGTCACAGCTCTACCGTTCAATATTAGGGGCGTTATGAAATATTTATGAAACTACTATATTTTTCTCAAATTTCAACTTTAGTGGAATAGAACTTCTAGGGAACATAAGAGCACAAGAAACGTATACCACCCGGAGAAAGGTGAAAGTATCCTCTACCGTTTAATAAAGGATTTTTCAATAAGAGCGCTACAAAAGTTTTTTTAAATAAAACAAAAACGGTTTTGGATATCAATGAAATTCTTTATTCCTGTGAAAGTACGTTCGCTGCCATTATGTATGGAAATCGATCTCTTTTGCATGGCCACCACGGGCACGCTTGCAGAAGTCCAGACGCTGAACCCAATTTTCGATGGTTTTCAAGCATAAATCGGCCGATACTGCTGCAATTTCACGTTCGATATTCGTACGAAGTTCATCAATCGTCGCTGGCTTGTTGGCATAGACCATAGACTTGAAGTAGCCCCACAGGAAATAGTCCAACGGCGTCAAATCGCACGACCGAGGCGGCCAATCAACTGGACCATTTCGTGAGATAACACGTTTTCCAAACTTGGCTTTCAATAAATTGATTGTGACATTCGCTGTGTGGCTTGTGGCGCCGTCCTGTTGGAACCACATGTCCTCCAAGTCCATATCATCCAATTGGGGCCAAAAATATTCGGTTGTCATTGAACGGTAGCGATTCCCATTCTCAGTAACGTGCCGGTCTTGATCATTACGGAAGAAGTATGGCCCAATGACGCCGCCGGCCCATAAACCGCACCAAACCGTAATTTTTTCGGTATGCAATGATGACTCATGGAGTACGTGTGGATTGCTGTCTGACCAATAATGCATATTTTGTTTATTGACGAAGCCATTCAGCCAGAAATGAGCCTCATCGCTGAAGATGATTTTTCGATGAAAATCCGAATCATTTTCAAGTTGTTGCTCAGCCCAATTCACGAACATACGACGTTTGTGGCGGTCAAGCGGCTTCAGTTCTTGCGTCAATTTGATCTTGTAAGAATGTAGGCCAAGATCTTTTCGCAAAATTCGCCACAACGACGTCACAGAGATGCCCAATGCTTGAGAACGACGTGTGAGAGACACATTTGGGCTTTCTTCAACTGAAGCCTCAGCGGCAGCAATATTCTCGACACTACGGGCACTTCTTTGTCTCACTGCCACGGGAACATTTTGTACTGTGCCTGTGGATTCAAATTTTTCCACTAGACGCTCAATTGTTGATCTGCTAGGACGATTATGACGACCATAAATTGTACGTAGCGCTCTTAACGTTGAGGCCACTGACTCCGAATTTCGGTAGTAAATTTTAGTAATTTCGACTCGTTGTTGGCTCGTATATCTTTCCATCATGAAATGGCAAACCTTACTGAAGAGAAATGTCAAAAGAGCGGCAAGAAATATGGCGCCGTTTGCTGTCCCTGCCTTTCTACTTTTGTAGCGTCCCTGTTGAAAAACCCTTTATTAAGGGCGTTATGAAATATTTGTGAAACTACTACATTTTTTCTCAAATTTCAACTTTAGTGGAATAGAACTTCTAGGGAACAAACTGCAATGCCCAAATTGCAACACTGCAGCCATAAAAATTGCAGTTAGATGGGCAGCAAATTGAAGTAAGCTACCAATTAGTGCTGACAATGATAGATGGAAAAGTAGGTCAGGCTTTGACTAATACGAAGGCTGCATCCAGCTGCATTATATGCCAAGCAACATCAAGCCAATTAAACCAAGTCCCGAAAAAATTATTAGAATGAATTTGGATTATCATCACTACATGCAAGAATACGACTTATGGAACACATACTAAAAATCATTTATGATTTGGATTTCGGGTCTTCAGGATCAATAAGAAACAACGAAACCAACAAAGAGTTAAGAAGTCCAAGATGAATATCGGAAATTTAGATTGATTATAAATCAGCCAAAACAAGGTTCAGGCAATACAATTGATGGCAATACCGCAAGAAGATTCTTTTCAGATCCAGAAACACCATCTGAAATAACAGGAGTGGATTTAAACCTTATTTTCAGATTTAAAATAATCCTACAAGTACTTGCGTGCAATGTTGAAATTGACTCTAGAAAATTTGGAGATTATGCTAAGGAAACTGCAAGAATATATACAACCAACTACCCATGGAGAAATAGGTCTGCAACAGTTCACAAAATGCTTTATCATGGAGAAGATGTCATTAAATATCATTTGGTGCCACTTGGAGATCTATCAGAGGAGGCTCAGGAAAAAAGGAATAAGGATTACAGATTTTATAGAGAGCACAATACTAGAAAAATTTACAAATGAAGATCTATTTAATATATTATTGGCAACGTCAGATCCGTTCATCTCCAATATTCGAAACCAATGGAAAGTGGAACATCGGGATTTAGATTAAGAAGTTGAAAAACTACTGAAGAACAGAAATAACACAGCATAAAATATGGAATATTTGCAATCAATATATGAATCAAATAAATAATCAGTAATATTACTAGGCAAGGCGATTTCTTGTGACCGATGTAAGTTTCTCAGTTTTATCCCGACTTGGACAAAAAAATTATCATTTGAAAGGTATTTCTTTTTAGCTGTTACCCATATTTACAGATTTTCATCGCATGGAATATTTTTTTGGAGTTATGATCGTTTAAAGTTGCTCCTAACACATACATAAAATTATACAATGCTATGTGTGTGTTTATTAAATTTGTTAATGTGTTGAGTTTGTTTTCTTCGTTTAAAATGAGTTGAATTGTGAAGCATACATTTAGGGTCTTTATTAAATGAAAAAAAAAGTCCTAGAATTTGCACTCGAATTTCGAGTGCTGGAATCTGCTAGTTATTATAATTGGCTTTCATTGTTATTTAAGTACGAAAAATATAGTATTAGTAAAAATAATATTAAACAGAACCTGCCATTGTTGCAAATGCAATTAAAATCTATTGCAGTTTTTATTTTTAAAATGTTTTTTAAAATTATCAAATTCGACAGGAAAAAATAATAAATTTTTCTGTAAAAATATCAAGATTTTTAGATAATATTATTAACGTTTTTTTTTTTTTAAGTGTAAATATTCTTTGAGTGTAAACAAATTTGCAAATTTGACAACAAAATTTTTTTAATTTTTCAGTAATAATAGCAAAATCTCCAGTTGATTTTACTATTTTTTTTAGTGTAAAATTTTTTTTGTATGTAACATTAAAAAAATCCCATTATTACAAAAAATGTTTATAATTATTATTAAAATCCAAGTATTAAATTTTTTTAATAAATAAAAAAATAATAAACACATATTTCACTCAAAAAGTTAAAAAAAGTCAACAGTTCAACGTTGACCTAGAATTCCTTAAAAAGTCCTCAATTAATTTTAATGTAATTAAAACTGAGTCAAGCTGAACTGAATATCTATCCATTAAAAAAAAATTACTTTACAGTATTTTAGTTACAGTATTTTGTCCAATGAAAAACGATTTTCAGCCACTGTGCGGCGTTTGCTTCCTTTTGAAGGTAATCAATTAGACTTTTGCGCATGTTTCGTCAACCGTTATAAAGCGGCACAAAATCAAATCTACATTGCGGTTGGATAACGCTAAATAGCCTTTAAATTTGTCACACTATTTCGATTTTGGTCAATTATGAGCAAATGCAGAACCCATCTTGCGGCTGTCTTTTTTCTTTGTTATAAAATATATTTTCTTAAAAAAGTGCCTTTTCTTAAAATAAGTAAATTAAAAAACGAAAATTCTTTATTATTTATTATTATTATTATTATTATTTATTATTAAAAGTAAATTTTTTTAATAAATTAGCTTTTCCAAAAATGGATCTTATTCTTAAAAAAATATATATATATACCTTTTATTGAAAGAGCACCATAAATACATTTTGTTACACAAAACTTTTCTTGAAATAAGTACAATTTATTAAATAAACTACATTAGCTTAAAAAGTAGTTTTTCTAACATAGTACCTTTTTCAAAAACTAAACTCTTTAAAAAAAAAGTAACTTTTCCTTAAAAAAAAGTACCTATTCTGAAAAAATACCTATTCTTAGAAAAGTACTACTAGATTTTCTTAAAAAAACTATTGTTTTTTTCTTAAAAAAGTAAATTAAAAGTAAATTTTTTAAAAAGGAGCTTTTCTTAAAGAAGTAACTTTTCCTAAAAAATTACCTATTCTTAAAAAAAATAATTTTTATCAAAAAAAAAAACACAACTTCTTCGAAATACTACTTTTATTGAAGAAAAGTACCTTTTCTTAACAAGCACATTTTCTAAGAAAGTACCTTAAAAATAGAAAATTCTTAATTAAAAAGTATTAAAAAAAATTCTTAAAAAGTACCAAAAAACTATTTTTAAAAAAGTAATATTTTCAATAAAAAGTACATATTTAAAAAAAGGTACGTTCTCTTAGAAGGGTATCATTTCCCATTTATTTATTTAATTATTTTACTAAAAGAAAATAAAAGTACCTTTTCTAAAATATTTTTAAAAAGAAAATTTTTTATTAAAAATTACATTTTCTTAACAAATTAACTTTTCCTAAGAAGGTTCATATTCTTAAAAAAAATATATACCTTCAAATAAAAGAGCACCACAAGTACATTTTCTTATAAAAAAAGTTTCTTGAAAAAAGTACCATTTTACAAAAAAAAGTACCTTTTCTTAAAAAGTACCTTTTATAACAAAGAACATTTTGTAAAAAGTCAACTCTTTATAAAAGTACCTTTTGACAAAAAAAAAAATACTTATTCTGAAAAAACACCTCTTATAAGGCCATTTTCACAAAAAATTACATTTTCTTAAAAAACAAAACTTTCGTTTTTTTTTTTTTTTTTTTTTTGAAAAATTACCCTTTCTTGAAAAGTATATTTTCTTAAAACGTACAGTAAAAGAACTTTTTTTAAAGAAGTAACTTCTCATAAAAAATTATTTATTCTTAATACAAAATAATTTTAATCAAAAAAGGACAATTTCGCAGAAAAAACATTTATTGAAAAAAGTACCTTTTCCTAAGAAGCACATTTTCTAAAAAAAAAATACCTTAAAAATAGAAAATTCTTTATTTAAAAGAACATTTTCTTAAAAAATTAACTGCTTTAAAAAAAAAATATTTTTTCTTTAAAAAAAAAAATTCTTGAGAAAGGTACATTTTCTTAAAAAAGCAACTTTTTCAAAAAAAAAAAAAAAAAAAAAAAAAAAATACCTTGCTTTAGAAAATTTCTTTTCCCAAAAAGTACATTTTCTTGAAAAAAAATTTTTTTTTTTATTTTCTTAAAAATATGTACATATATATTTCCTTAAAAAAAAGTACCTTTTCTAAAAAAGTACATTAAAAAAGTAAATTCTTTTTTAAAAAGTAAATTTCTTAATGAATTGAATTTTCCTAAGAAGGTTCTTATTCTTAAAAATATATATTATAAGTACATTTTCTTACAAAAAACTTTTCTAAAAAAGTATCATTTCTTTAACAAAGTACCTTTTCTTAAAACTGCATTTTCTAACATAGTACCTTTTTGAAAAGCTAAAATTGTTAAAAAAAAAGTGAGTTTTCCCAAAAAAAAAAAAAAAAATAACTTATAGCGAAAAAATGCCTATTCTTAGAAAAGTACTTTTTCCCAAAACAGAAAAGTACTTATTCCCAGAAAAGTAGTTTTTCTCAAAAATAAAATTTTATTAAAAAAAAAACTTTTCTTGTTTTTTATTCTTGAAAAATTACCTGTTCCTTTCTAAAAAAGGTACAGAAAAAAAGTATTTTTTTTTTTTTTTTTTGAAACGACTTTTTCTTCAAGAAATAACTTTTGCTACAAAATTACTTATTTTTTAAAAAAAAAATACTTTTTATAAAAAAGTACAAATTCCCAGAAAAAAAGTAAATTTTCGAACAAGTACCTTTTTAAAAAGGTTAATTCTTTGTTAAAAAGTACCTTTTCATAAATAAGTAACTTTTCGAAAAAAAGTACTTATTCTGATAAAAAAAAAAATATCTTTTCTGGGAAAAGTACCTTTCCCCAAAAAAAATACGTGTCTTAAATATTCAAAAAAAAAGTACATTTTCTTCAAGAGTACATTTACATAAAAAACTATTTGTATCGCTAACCATTCTCATGAACCCAAGTGGCATAGCCGAATTTTTTTTTTTTTTTTTTAATACAATAAAAATTACTAAGTAAATAAATTGTTACGAAATACTTAAATACCCACTCTTTGGTATATTTTTATTTGTGTCGATAGTCAAAATTGGATTTTACCAACTTTGCCAGTTATTAATTAATCCGTTAAAAATTTCTGAGATTCAATTAAAAATGTAGTTATTCTGTTTTTATAGGTAATTATCAGTTGATTGTAACTACTAAATATTTTGAGTGTGGTCTTTTTTATTACTTTTGTGAAAACAAACTTCAATTATCAAATTAAATTGATATTTAAAGACAATTAAATTTTTTTATTCGTCTATTTTACACAAATTACAATTTAATTGAATTTTTATGTAAATATTTTATTGTTGAACAAATTCGATTATGATAAACATGACAAGTCTTTTACGAAACGAAAAAAAAAACAACAAAAACAGACACAAACCAATAAAAATTTAAATGTTCCTAAACATAGCCTAATGTATATAACTTTTAATAACTCTAGTAGAAAAGTAGATTTTATATAAAGTTCACCAGCATAATATTTTAGGACCGGTTTAAAATTTTCATCTTATGAAGAACTAGAAAAATACCCAATATAGTTTCGTGTAAAACCGCCACAAAATTTAAACAATTCGAGATCAAAGACGCTGCATTCGGTATTTATCTGCAACAACTTCAATAAAGAAATCCCAAAAAGTAGCCCATGACTCACAGTAGTTTAACTTGTTTATTAAACAATTTTTGCTGGGTTCTATATAGAAAAACAACATAAAATAGTTTTTCTTTATAGTAAATATAGTAAATATATAAAGGAAAACTATTTAATAGTGTGTCTAGTCAAATATGAAATTAAAAAAAAAAAAAAACATGTCAAAAAGATTGTTAAAATTTGAATATTTTTATGCAGGAAAGCAAATATATAAGGAGTATTGCGATAAATCGTCAAGACAATATTAACCCTTTTAATGGTTTCACACAACATAAAATTAACATTTCTAAAAGCCTTTTTTAAAAATTGTGAAACAGGAATATAGAAAACAAGTACAAAGAGCGTTTAAAAGTTAATGGAATTCAGTGTGTCATAAACAGGGAATTATCTTTAATCTTTAATACTGTTCAGCTCAGTTACCTTAAATGGAATCAATAATGGGTAATTCCATGCAAAGGTCAACCTTAGGTTCAAATTTAAAATTTTTCACATATATAACACAGTAATACAAAAGTGTAATTCTGATTTGTCCATAGAGTACGAAAATACTTACAGTTTTTCTCGATCAGTTTGTTGTGAAATAATGGTATTCCTAAAGTTACAACTTCAATAAATCATAAGATTGCTGTTTTTAAACGGATTTTTAAAAATGTTTTTTTTTTTTTGTTTCAAAACAAATTTTCAAACAAATTTTATTTTTTAAAAAATCGGTTCAAAAATGGCTGAGCTACGATCGTTTTCATTTTCGTTGCGCTCTTATTTGATAGTGAGGGAGTAAATTTATTTTTATTTTTTTTTTGTATTTTTTTTAAACACATTAAGGCCTCTTTCCAAAACACTTAAGAAAACTAAAATCTATTGAAATTTTGATGTGTAAACATCTATACGCGCAGGGGGTAAATTCCTATTTCACAATACAATCACAAAAACAGCGTAACATGTGAGCTCACATGTTACGCTGTGTGCCGTAAGACAAATCGGTGTGACTTATGATTGTATTGGTGAAAAAATTATGATATAAAATTGTTTCAGCTAATTCTGTAAAACGACAAAAATTTCACAATATAAACGTAAAACATCTACCATATTAATAAGCTAGGCGATTTTTTGTTACCGATTTTTTGTTCTACCGTTTTATCCTGCTTTGACCAAACGTATATTATTTGCAAGGTATTTCTTTTTAGCTATTCCCCAGATTTACAGATTTTTAAATTTTCCCTTTATTTCGAGTAAATTGCATTTAAAGTTGCTACTAACACATACATAAAATTATACATATGCTATGTGCGTTTTATTAAATTTGTTAATGTGTTTGTAAATGAGTTTGTTATCTTCATTCACAATAATAATAAACTATAAGTGTTGGTTTATGAATTAGCTAAGTTGAAAAATAAAGCTGCCTAGAAATTGCACTCGAATTTCGAGCGCTGGAATCTGCCACTTAACAATAATACTTTCTTATTTTTTCTAGTGGCAAATATGTTGGTCAGGTCCGTCTGCTTAATTTTCCATATTTTTTTTTTTTTTTTTTTTTTGAACAATGAAAAACTTTTACTGTATAATATTGGATTAGAAAGATCACTGAATGTCATGGAATTAGCCTAATTTTAAATTCAATTTTTAAAATGTTAGCATTTAAAAAAAAACATTTTTTACCCCTGCGTTACTTAACAATTCAATTAGATTCAATTTTATCTATATTCCACACAAAATCTTTAAGATTCTAATGTTGTTATGAATATAGCATATCCCAATGGGTTAATATGTTTTTTTTTTATTATCTTTTGTTTTATCTTACAAAATTCTTCATTTTTTTTTGTCTATTTTACAATGTATTTGCTTGAACGACGTTGCCTTAATAAGTAACAATAACTGCTTGTCGTTGTCATTATGTCGTTTGGTTAAACAACTACTTAACGAACTTTAGAAGTTATGACATTCCCCTTCTCTGCCCTGCTGTACTCCAATAGACCGTAGCAATGTATGGACGTGAGATTGTGTTTATTTAAATAGAAAATTGCATATTTTGTGTTGCGTTCGTTGTCATCATCATCGTCATCATTATCGTCATCGTCATCACCATCGCCATTGTTATTATTATTGTTATTTTTTAAATTACATACTTCATTGCGCATTTTTATACCCTATACCACTATGTGGTCAGGGTATAATGACTTTGTGCTGATATTTGTAACTAGCGAAAATAGTTGACCTAAACCCATCTTTTATTATACTGATCGACTCAGAAATGACCGCCTGTCTATTGAAATTACCGTCCGTCTGTGTGTCCATGTAAACCTTGTAATCAAATTATAGGTCGCAAATATGAATATTAGGGTGACAGCCATTTTTTTCGAATTTCAAGATGTTCGGGTCGGATTATTGTGACACTGGATTTAAATCTTTAGTGCGCAAAATTTGAGCCAAATCGGACAATGTTTTCTGGACGCGCATTAAGTTCAAAGTTCAAATATGCATTTATATGTAAAAATTATCAAAAAAAATTTAATTTTTAACAAAAATTTTGATATTAATGATTGCGTTTCAATTAAATTAATTAAAAACCCATAATCTAAAGTAAATTATCTTTCTAATAAAAGAACAAAATCTATTATCGGTTGAAAAACAGCCAAGTTATATGAAGTTCCCCAGGCAATAAATGCGTCGCAGACCACTTGATTAAGAAAATCGAGCTCACATTTTTAAAGACATTGAAATAATTTATAACAACAAAATTTTTGCAGTCTCCCGATCCCAAAATGATCTTATGTAAAGTATTTTGCATCTCGTCCATTGTTATGCCGTTTTAAATTAATGTCAAAACGGTAAGTATTTTTTAGCACTATTTCAAAATCTCCAATTTTACTTTTTCAAAAATTTTGTTCAAGAAATTTTCCGAAATCAACGATTGGACATTAAGGTCTTATTAACAAAATATACGTGACTAAAAATGTCAAATATTGTAGGTATCCTGTTCTTAATTTGGCGAGGGCAGCGTTTTAGTTTCAGCGGATTTGAAGAAAAATTTAATTTTTCATACTTTTTCAACTTTTAGGCTACATCTTTTTGGTGTTTTCATATGTCAAATATCATTTGTCAGAGTATTATACTACCTGATATAAGTTCTCAATCTTGTAAATTAATGTTAAATTGAAACACTATAAATTGCTCTCCTTTAAGGTCAAAGGTCAAATTTAAGGATATTAACATTTTTTTAAAACAAAATATCCAAATAATTGATAATTGATAATTTTATAATAATTCCAAAAAATAATATTCTGGACTTATTTTCTGAAATTAACCAGTGGGATACTCTTGATGTCAAATTGGCTGTTTATGAAAATCTATAAATATTTTCTTCAACAGGATTTTGTTTTAAATAAAACAAATTTAATGTATTCATAAAATTCCTCAAATTTATTCGTTATTTTAAGAAAATATTTAGATTATTTAGTTTTTATATTTAACTAGCTGAACCCGGTGTGCTTCGCTACCCCTCATCGTTATAAAATAAAATAAAATAAAAAAAAAATATTTATACATTAACAAAATATTATTTATTTAATTTAGAATTAATTATTGCACTAACAACTTTATATTGTCAAGGGCTTAATAGAAGTTATTATGGATTTTAATTTTTCTAAAAAGGGCGTGGTCCCGTCCACTTTTCTTCTGGTATGTATTTCTATTCATGCCAATACCATATGTACCAAAATGACCGCCGTAGGTTAAAAAATTCCCGAGATATGACGATTTCAAATTTTGGGTTATATTGGCGTGGCACCGCCCTTTGTCCAATTAAAAATTTATATAGCCTATTATTCCTTCCAGGGCCACAGCAACACGCTGTAAAAATTTCAGGAAGATCGGTTCAGGGGTTTGGCCTCCTATAAAGCACAAACAAACACACATTCATTTTAAGATTAATTATAATTTAAGGTAAAATGGGGCGAAAAAGGGGGATTTGGTAATAAAAAAATGTATGGCTACCTTACCTGTAGATAAAAAGTGTATAAAACTTTAGGTAAATACATATTACAAAAAAAGTATTTTGTATAGCAAACATTTTTAGTGGTATAAGTAAGTATCTGAATTAAAAAAAAGGGGGCGGTGAAGTGGGCGTGGTTCATAGTTATATGGCGACTTTAACAGTATTAAGAGCACTATACTACCAAGTAAAAAAAAATCCGTTGGAAGGAACAAATTTGTACAGAGAACAAAAAGTTTAAAACTTTCAAACAAAATTTGGCGTGAAAAGGGGCGTGAAAGGGGGCGTGGCGTAAGAAATGTTTATTTCTACCTCGCCTGGAGTATAATGTGTATACAATTTGAAGTAAATCTGTCAAAAACTATATGGGAGCAATTACATAATTTTAAAAAAGTGGGCGTAAAAGTGGGCGTGGTCGAAAAAAAAGTACCCTATTAATCATGCCAGAGTCCCAGTTAAATGCTGTGAAAATTTCAGGAAGATCGGTCCAGAGGTTTGGTCTCCTATAAGGTACAAACAAACAAATAAACAAACACACATTCCATTTTATATATATAGAAGATACAGCATATACAAATTTGTATATCGAGGGCTGATATTAAAAAAGTGCTATCTGCATCAATAATTATTTTGAAGAGAGCGTGTAAAACCAATTTATTAATAAGATCTGAAAGTAATTGTAGATTGATTTGCTACAATATATCTTTAATATTAATCTGCTAGGCGATTTCTTGTTACCGTTGTTTTGTTCTACCGTTTCATCCTGATTTTGACCAAACGTACATTATCTGAAAGGTATTTCTTTTAAATTGTTCACCAGATTTACAGATTTTTAAATTTTTTCCTTTATTTTGAGTAAATTGCATTAAAAGTTGCTAGTAACACACACATGAAATTATAACATATGTTATGTGTGTGTTTATTAAATTTGTTAGTGTGTTTGTTAATGAGTTTGTTATCTTCATTCACAACAACAATGAAGTAAAAAAGTGTTGGTTTGTGAATTGGCTAAGTTGAGAATTTCGAGCGCTGGAATCTGCTAGTATTAAGAAATAGTCGTACTAATCATGTATGACATCAAAATTAATATTATATTTGACAGTTATATCAGGGAACAGTTTGAAATCAAAAATTAATAATGCTGTCAAATGTAGATAGCACTTTTTGAATATAAGCCCTCGAAAAAAATTTAAAACTAGGACACATTTTGAGTACCCCACGGGTAAATTTCAGAAAATAAGACCAGAATATTATTTTTTAGAATTATTAAAATATTATCAACAATTTTTATCGAAATCCTTCCACAAATAGATATTATTTCTTAAATTTGACCTTTGACCTCAAAGAGGGGCAGTTTATAGTGTTTCAATTTAAGCTTTATTTATAAGATTGAGAACTTATATCAAGTAGTAAAATATTTTGATAAAATATATTTGAAATATAAAAACACCAACAAAATGTAGCCTAAAAGTTAAAAAAGTATGAAAAATCAAATTTTTCTTCAAATCCGCTGAAATAAAAACGCTGCCCTCGCCAAATTAAGAATAGGATACCTACAATATTTGGCATTTTTAATCACGTATATTTTGTTAATAAGACATTAAAGTCCAATCGTTGATTTCGGTAAATTTCTTGAACAAAATTTTTGAAAAAGTAAAATTGGAGATTTTGAAATAGTGCTAAAAATACGTACCGTTTTGACATTAATTTAGAACGGCATCACTCGCAATAGACGAGATGCAAAATACTTTACATACGATCATTTTGTGATGAGGAGAATGCAAAAATATTGTTGTTGTAAATTATTTCAATGTCTTTAAAAATGTGAGCCCGATTTTCTTAATCAAGTAGTCTGCGACGCATTTATTGCTTGGGGAACTTGATATGACTTGGCTGTTTTACAACCGAAAATAGATTTTGTTCTTTTATTGGAAAGATAATTTACTCTAAATTATGGTTTATTAATTAATTTAATTGAAACGCAATTATTAATATCACAATTTTTATGAAAAATTATATTTTTTTGATAATTTTTACATATAAATTCATATTTGAACTTTGAACTCAATGCACGTCCAGAAAGCATTGTCCGATTTGGCTTAAATTAGATCCAATGTCACAATAATACGACCCGCAATCCTCAAAATTCGGCCAATTTTTTTTTTTTTCATACAAACCGCTGTCACCTTAATGAATATACTTTGATGAAATTTGGTATATGATAGGATGAACTCAATTGAAATTGGTGAATATCGTTCCATACCTAGTCCCCATACAAATAACTCCTACGAGATCGACTTAAATTGCCGATATCCAAACTATCATATAGATCTCGGTCAAATTGAGTTTGTGTGTGTTCATTACATCTATAGGACAAGTGTTAGTCATAGCCCTCATATAAAGGTGATTCCCGATCTTCACTTAAATCTATCAAAAAACAAAAATATTGCACAGATTTTTGTTAAATTTGGTTTGCATACGTTTTTGCAAAAAAGAAGTGACCTTACCTTACTTTCGAAATAATCCCCATATAAATGTAGCATCCGATATGAACTTTCTCATATCTGAAGGCAGAAAAATTAAAAAGAATGCCACTCAAAATTTGATTTATGCTTATTTTCTATATCTAATTAGTTGGACCTAAGAGATAAGGTCTCTAAACGCTTGGTATAGGGTATCGTATAGTCGGTCTAGACCGATTATAATTTTCTTACTTGTTTCATAATGACATTGAAAAATATGATTCTTATGTCAACAACAGACAAAACTCTTGCTTTGCACAAACTTTTCTATCAACAACCTTTTAATTCTGTCCCCCTCCACTCCAATACACTCATTTCATGGAGTTTGTTGTGGGGCTTATTTATTGTAAATTAATGTCACGTATTTATCGTTGTCATATTTTCATCATAATCATCAGCTTTATTTAATTGTTCTTATACTGGGTGACATAAAAACTGCGAAAATCAAGAACATTTTAATATACACTTAGTAGCAAAAGTCTACATACGATTTAATTGCTACAAAAAATTTTCCTTTATAATATATTTTTTAATTTTCCTTTTTCTTAAACAGTATAAAAGATAATTCAAATGTTTTATTATTTTCTATTTTTACAAATATAAAAATAAAAATTCTTATTTTCGATCTTTATCATCTATAATATTAATAGGCAAGGCGATTTCTTCTGACCGATGTAACTTTGTCAGTTTTAAAACGATTTTGAGCAACCATACCTCATTTGAAAGGTATTTGTTTTTAGTCGTCCACCAGATTTACAGATTTGCACCGTCTGGAACATTTTTTTTTTTTAGTAAATTTCATTTAAGGTTGCTACTAACACATGCATAAAGTTATACAATGCTGTTTGTGTTTATTAAATTTTTTAATGTTTTTATAAAAATTGTATATTGAAAGCCCTGTGTTGAATTGAAAAATAATTTTAAACATAAACTAATAACGACAACTAGCAGATCCCATCCCTCGAAATTCAAGTGCAAATTATAGGAAATTTTGTTTTTTCATTTAATAAAGACCCTAAAGGTATGCTAAACAATTTTAGCTAATTCACAATTCAACACTTTTTAACACTTTATTTATTTTCAACACTTTATTGGTTTATGTCGAAAATTATTTTTCAATTTAACACAATTATTATTGCCAATGAAGAAAAAAAACTCACAAACACATTAACAAATTTAATAAAATACACATAGCATATGTATAATTTTATGTCTGTGTTACTACAAATTAAATCCAATTTACTCAAAATAAAGGAAAGAATTTAATAATCTGTAAATCTGCAAAACGGTTAAAAAGAAATACCTTCCAAATAATATACGTTTGGTCAAAATCGGGATAAAACGATAGAACAAAACATCAGTCACAAGAAATCGCCTAACCTATTAATGTTACAGATAACGCAATCGAATTGCATTATAATAATTATATATCACAAGCCCTGTGTTAAATTGTGAATTGCCTAAAATTAGCATACCTTTAGGTGGTATACAAGATGGTTCAGGCTCTTATCTCTGTTCTCTGCTTTTAGGCTCTTATCTCTGTTCAACAAATATTTATAGTAAAATAAATTTACTGAATGATATAGATAAAAAAATTGAACGAAATAAATTGAATGAAAAATTTAAATTTCCTAGAATTTGCACTCGAATTTCAGAAGCTGGGCTCTGCTACTTTTAATAACTAAGCTAGAAATTAATCAGGCTAAAAATCGAATGTTTTTACTGTAAATAGAGCAAATAACAATGGCACATTTGTTTCAAAAATTTATATATATTCTGCAAGACAGGTTATACAACTGTTTCGGGTCGAGTCACCAACCCTTAGGGTTCTCTAAGTCGACTTTCGACTAATTGATTTTTTGAGTCGACTTTAGTCTGATGAAAAAGTCGACTTTCAATTAAAAAATTTTCCTTTAAATTGTGAATTTGGAAGTCAGTGAACAATTTCACTGTAGTGAACAATTCGCACTACATTTGGCCAATCTGGGACGACAAAAATCCAATTTTACTTAAATTGACTTGAAATTCGATATTCAGCTTCTTTTTGCCAGCGAAAATAACATTACGAAAAATGTGGGCGGTGGGATATCGACCACGCCCACTTTAAAAATTGAATTTTCATGATATTCACTTCAAATTTGATGCACAAATTCTCAATGAATGTAGAAATAATATCACATAAAAAGGGGCGGTCAGATAACTACCACGCCCACCTTAATAAATAAATAACTTTAATATACAAAATGTGGTTTATTAAACACCCCACTGTTTTCGGCGTCGCAGACGGTCGCAAAACTTAGCTGTATATATAAGTTCTAAGGACATATTTCTGACAAATTCCGCCGACCAACACGGACCAAAAACAAGTTATGTATAAAAAATTTTTGAGAAAAGGTTTGTATTATTTTCAAAATTTAACAATAACTGACGATGGTGGATACACAATCGTTTTTTTTTAGAATTTTGTGATAATATTTAATATAAATCCCTGAGGATGCTATTTGACGAAAAGCGAAATATTGGAATAAAAATATAGAAATAATTTTTGAAAATACGACCTTGAGCTCGATTAAATAATTTTTTTAATTAACAAACGACAGGTCTTTTAAAAAAAATAATAAATAGATAAAAAAAAATATATAATAATAAAAACCAAAAATGTATGCTTAAGTCAATTAAATATCCTTAAAAATAAAATAATAAAAAATGATTACTTATTACAGGATTTTACAAGATGCAACTTTGAGCACCCACATCTTAATAACTAGTAGAATTACCGTTCTTATATAATTGTTTCCTTGCTGTCCGGAATATTTAGTAATACATATAAATAAATAATGACAATCGGCCCACTGTTTTTCTCGTGCTGTATTGGCCAAATGTAGCAGCATTGGTCCTCGCTTCAAAAAAAAATTATTTTCAAAACCTTCGGGAAGGGCCACGCGCAAATTTATATATCGGAAAATATTACACCCTAAACCGAAAAAAATTTTATTGGAAAAATTAAAAAAAAAAAAACTTTAAATGTTATTTAAATTTTCGACATATTTTTGCAGGGACTCGTAAAGACCGACATTAAAAAAAATCCGTAATTCTGTAGTACTGCAAACAGTCTCCATTGATATTTGGTATTTTTTAGACAACACTGTTAACGTTAAATGTGCAATTATGTTCAACATAGATGAGATATGTATATTAGATGTATAATTTTACGACTAAGTGTATAATTATTAGAGAAAAAGTAAGCATTGAATTAAGACAATGGTTGCAAAAATATTTCTTCATTTATATCAGGAAGAGTGTAAAAATAACTAATCAAAGTTGGAACATAAGTTTTCACATTTAACGTAAAAGTTATAACTTTTTCTAGATATGAAGTCTTCGATGAGTACCCTAAAAAGTCGACATCGTCCCAATGTACAAGTTATGTTTGAAACATTATACATTGTCGGATGTTCACTTTACCACTTATTGTAAATAAACAACATGTTGTTCAGCAATATCTTTGCCACATTTGTATTATTACCTTTTTTTTTTGTTACAATAAAATATTAAGCTATATGTTCATTTTATATATGAAAACCATTAAAATAATTAAAATAGCCAAAGTGTTATTAATGGATGAATATTTTCTGTTCTCACAGTGTTGCACTTAAATCAATACAATAATGTTCACAATACAGTTGAGAGGAAATAGCAAAATAGCAAAAAAAAAAAACCCTTTAATTTAATGTAATTGAAATTTATATATTTTCCAAAGATGTAAAAAAAATTTTTTAATTGTTAAAAGTTTTATTGTACAACTTTTTCAATTGTAACTGAAAAGAAAATTGAGGGAAAATAAAATTCAAAGATTACACATAAAACCCCCAAATGCACTTAAAGAGCTTAATATCCCATATTTGTTTCAAAGTTGCTTAATATTTTAGTGTGATACTAGCAGAGAGCCCAGCACTTGAAATTCGAGTGCAAATTCTAGGAAATTTTATTTTTTCACTAAATTTTTTCTCTTTCAATGTTTTTTAATCCATATTGTTATATAAAAAATTATGAATATTTAAATAAAATTCATTAAATTCAGAATTTTTTCAATAAAATTCATTAAATTTCATTGTAAATATTTGATGAACACACAGAAGAATTATAAGTGGGAGTGTTAATAAATAATTTTCTAAAAGTCTAAAGTTATGCTAATCAATTTAGGCAATTTACAATTTAACACAGGGCGATTGAAATGTACAGTTTTTTTGTAACCATCAATAATAAATGCACAGGCGTTGAATTGTGAATTGGCTAAAATTGATTAGCATACCTTTAGGCTTTTATAAAATTATTTATAATAAATATTTTATTTTATTCAATTTAATATATTTTTTACACATATTATACGTAAATTTTATCACTCGGTACTTCTCCTCCATTTGATTTATCACTATGCCAAATTTCAGACTCCTCTGTGCGCTCATTTTGCTTAAAAATTGGTCGAAAGATTTACTTTCACGTATTAATACATAGATATTGGAAAAAGCTGAAATAGTGTAACTTTTTGCTTGGTTTCTCATTAGTGTGGTTTGAGCAAAGGTGCGTGGGCGGCTCAAATAAGTCCGTGACTTTTAGAATGAAACAGTTATTTTTTTACAAAAAAATATTTATTTTTCAGCATAATCTCCTTTTAGATCAATACACTTAGTCCAACGTTTCTCCAATTTTAGTATCCCTTCCATAAAATAGGATTTTTCGAGGTCCATAAATAATTTCATCATTGAAGCTAAATCTCTTTCCACTGAGCCATTTCTTTAGGTTTGGAAATAGGTATTAGTCACTGGGGGCTAAATCCGGAGAATATGGCGGATGAGGTACCAATTCGTAGCCCAATTCGTGGAATTTGCCAATGAGACGGAAGTTGTCACACCATTACATTTATCGTCAATTGTGACCAAACGCGGCGCCCATCGTGCAGACAGCTTTCTTAAACCCAACTGATCATTTAAAATCGAAACCACACTGCCATATGAAATGCCTATGGCATCAACAATCTCACGCACTTTTACTCTTCGATCGGCCAACACCATATCGCGAATTTTTTCCACATTTTCGGGTGTATTGACCTCAATTGGCCGTCCACAACGTTCAGCGTCATTTGTATTTGTGCGACCACAACGAAAGTCAGTAAACCAAATTTTTACCATTGAAATCGATGGTGCAGAGTACCAATAGTATTTATCAAGCTTTTGCTTAGTTCGATTAACAGTTTTTTTTTCGCAACAAATAATGTTTAATGAGCACTCGAAATTCACTTTTTTCCACTTTTACAAAAAACCATGAGATTGTATGTTTTGAACAGCTGTTAAACGCAAAGTAATTGCCGGGGTGGGAGCAGTGTTGCATTTCATGTAACTACGAGGGAAGTTCGAAAAGTCACGGACTTATTGATCCGCCCTCGTACATGAATTTAAGTGTTCACCAAACAAACAGTAGATCTGCTTCAGTTACTGATGAGGATTGGTGACTTGATCCGAAATAGTTGTATAACTTCTCCTTGGTTTGTATATTCTTTTGCAAAAAATAACTGACTTTACCAAATATGGTCAGGTGTGGTCCATTTTCTGACCTATTCCCCATATATAACGGGTGATTTTTTTGAGGTTAGGATTTTCATGCATTAGTATTTGACAGATCACGTGGGATTTCAGACATGGTGTCAAAGAGAAAGATGCTCAGTATGCTTTGACATTTCATCATGAATAGACTTACTAACGAGCAACGCTTGCAAATCATTGAATTTTATTACCAAAATCAGTGTTCGGTTCGAAATGTGTTTCGCGCTTTACGTCCGATTTATGGTCTACATAATCGACCAAGTGAGCAAACAATTAATGCGATTGTGACCAAGTTTCGCACTCAGTTTACTTTATTGGACATTAAACCAACCACACGAATGCGTACAGTGCGTACAGAAGATAATATTGCGTCTGTTTCTGAGAGTGTTACTGAAGACCGTGAAATGTCGATTCGTCGCCGTTCGTAGCAATTGGGTTTGTGTTATTCGACCACATGGAAGATTTTACGCAAAGATCTTGGTGTAAAACCGTATAAAATACAGCTCGTGCAAGAACTGAAGCCGAACGATCTGCCACAACGTCTAATTTTCAGTGAATGGGCCCTAGAAAAGTTGGCAGAAAATCCGCTTTTTTATCGACAAATTTTGTTCAGCGATGAGGCTCATTTCTGGTTGAATGGCTTCGTAAATAAGCAAAATTGCCGTATTTGGAGTGAAGAGCAACCAGAAGCCGTTCAAGAACTGCCCATGCATCCCGAAAAATGCACTGTTTGGTGTGGTTTGTACGCTGGTGGAATCATTGGACCGTATTTTTTCAAAGATGCTGTTGGACGCAACGTTACGGTGAATGGCGATCGCTATCGTTCGATGCTAACAAACTTTTTGTTGCCAAAAATGGAAGAACTGAACTTGGTTGACATGTGGTTTCAACAAGATGGCGCTACATGCCACACAGCTCGCGATTCTATGGCCATTTTGAGGGAAAACTTCGGAGAACAATTCATCTCAAGAAATGGACCGGTAAGTTGGCCACCAAGATCATGCGATTTGACGCCTTTAGACTATTTTTTGTGGGGCTACGTCAAGTCTAAAGTCTACAGAAATAAGCCAGCAACTATTCCAGCTTTGGAAGACAACATTTCCGAAGAAATTCGGGCTATTCCGGCCGAAATGCTCGAAAAAGTTGCCCAAAATTGGACTTTCCGAATGGACCACCTAAGACGCAGCCGCGGTCAACATTTAAATGAAATTATCTTCAAAAAGTAAATGTCATGGACCAATCTAACGTTTCAAATAAAGAACCGATGAGATTTTGCAAATTTTATGCGTTTTTTTTTTAAAAAAAGTTATCAAGCTCTTAAAAAATCACCCGTTATATATAGCGTAGAATATGAACTATTCCAAATCTGTTGTTAAAATTTATAAAATATCATCCACTTAGATTTGGTTTATGCTTCTTTTATGTAACAAATTAGTTGGACCTAAGACCAATTCTCCAAACGCATGGTTTAGAGCATAGACCGACTACAATTTTCTTACTTGTTTTTAATTACACTTCGTAGAACTTGAATAAAGACCTTATTTTTCAAAGAGAGATGGTTTTTTAGAAATAAAAATTACGTATTTATTGCTACGTGGCACAGTGGCGCCCGTAGAGCAAACGAGGTTGCAAAAATCAAAATTTTGTGTGCGCCGACGAAGTTTTGAATAAACCCATGTTATAGGAAACTTTTCAACGATTTCAAATATGCTACTCTTAATAATAACACATTTTTAGTTTAGAAGATATAACCGTTCAAAGTTGACCGACTTTCGGTTTTCAAAAAAACACACAATTTTTAGTCAATTTGTTGCGATTTCAGGTGTAATATCACGAAAAATAGCTGACGAATCACCTTATTTTTTGTTCGCATTGATTGATGTATTTATTAAATGTATAATGATAAAAAAAAATTAACTGTTTGCTTTGTGTTTCTCCTGGTAAATCACTATTTAAAAACTATCCGTTTTTTCACTATTTTTCAACTTTGACGGAAAATAAAAAAAAATCTATATTTTTCTATATTTGCCATATTTGCAAAACATGTTCTTTGATTATTTCATTACATAATTCAAAAGGTTTTATCTGCCCGTACGTGCCCGTTTGGCTTCTAGAGGTAAAAAAGGTTAAAAAGACATGGTTGTCTACCAGTGAGCCTCTGCCAAAGTCTACTCCCAATATTCTGTTACAGACACAGGATGCACAAAAAACTACTCATTGAAATTCGCAAGTACGCACCTCACTTAAAAATTACTTTGGAGTACAAATGGTCAAGAACAATATTGACTTATGGCCCCTCCAGGTAGGCACAAATCTTATTTAGACACGAGCATAATATCAAAATTGCATAATTCAGCCTAAATCCATATGTATGCAGGGAACAGGTAATTTTTAGGCATGGTAGCATAAGCCTATGTATTGCAAAATAAGCATAATGCCTGGATTAGACTACGACTGAAAGTTGGCGTAACAAGTACTGAAACCATGGCGTTAAACAATTTAAAATTATTTGAACTGTTTAGAAGGTCAACCACACCAAAGTTTTTCACGGAAGCTGTTTTAGAAGAACTTGATGGCTTAAACGGAAATATTGAGAGAAGCGAAATTATAAAAAATAATTTTTATCAAATATATGCAAATATTAAGGCGAAATGGGTGAAATCTAATCGAACCATTCAGAACTTCAACTCCAAATACGAGGACTGGCTTAATGAAGACACCATCCTGGATATATTGGCAGTAGATAAACCCACCACATCAACCAGAGGAGCAAAAGAAAGGCCAAAAAAAAGTATTGAGGAGTGTTCAATTTTCACAAGAAAGAGGAAACTTGCCGATGCCACCAATGACTTGACCACGAAGCATTTATCGGACGCGCTGTCTATTAAATATACAAAGGATAGTGGAAGAGTTAGGTCGCAGATTACAATATCTGTTGCTGATGCAAGCCCACTGCGACTAAAAAGGATTAAGGAAAGCATTCCCACGCCCACAAACGCACACAATAAAAAGTATGGTTCCGAAGAAGCCTTGGCCTTGTTTATGGACTTACAACTATCCAAAGAAAAATATGAGATACTACGGGCATCCTTGATGCGACACGGGGCTGACGTTTTAACAGGATACAAGCATATTACGCAAGCCAAAATAAATTCACGACCACTGCATACGGAGTTTACGGAAGTCTCTGTGAAAGCCAATCTGCAGGATCTCATGGGCCATATAGCAAAACGGTTGTTGGAGAGTCTTCCTGAAAATGAGGTGAAAATTCTTCCTGAGAATCTGACATTGATCAGCAAATGGGGCTGCGATGGATCATCCGGACAAAGCGTTTAGGATATCTTCCGATGACGCTACAATATCGGACGGAAATATGTTTATGGCATCTGTTGTTCCTTTGCGGCTAAAATCTGATGTTGCCCTACACTGGAAAAATCCACGTCCGTCATCAGTGCATTATTGCCGACCAATAATGTTTCAGTTTGCAAGGGAATCGGCAGAACTCATAAGGACCACGGTGAAGGACATTGAAGAACAAATAAGCAAGATTAAGCCTACAAAGCTGCAAATTGGAGAAGGAAAATATATTGAATGCAATTACGAGTTCCACCTGACCATGGTTGATGGAAAAGTCGTAAACGAACTGACAGGAACAACCTCAACATTGTCATGCCCGATTTGCAAAAAGAGTCAGAAGAACTTTGGTAATTTAAACGATTCTACAAACGAAGAGAATTACGAATATGGAATGTCACCATTGCACGCAAGGATAAGATGTATGGAGTTCTTGCTAAAACTGACGTATACCCTACCACAAGAGGAGAAAAACTTCGATGAAAATACATCAATAAAGGATAAGGAAAAGATCAGAAAGAAGCAAATACAGGATGCTTTTTTTAAACAAGTTGGACTAAAAGTAGACTGTCCCAAGCACGGATACAGTAACTCAAACGATGGAAACACTTCTAGGAGATTTTTTGAAAATGATGAGGCAGTAACTAGAATCACTGGAATTGACAATCAAATCGTGAAAAGATTGGGAACGATCTTGAATGTTTTAAACTGCAAAGAAAATGTCAATTCTACAATATATGGAGAATATGCATAGAAAACTGCATCTATTTTAGCAGAAATGTATCCACAGAAGAAGTTGACCCCGACCGTCCATAAAATATTGGCGCATGGCAAAGTTATAATTGAGTACCAGTCTTTGCCAATTGGAGAGCTTTCTGAAGAAGCACAGGAGTCTCTTAACAAATTTTATAAAAAATATAGATTGCAGAACACATTCAAAGCATCAAGGGTAAGGCAAAATGAGGACCTCTTCAACATGTTGGCAGCATCTTCCGATCCACTTATTTCTTCCCTGCGGCATGTGAAGTCACGAATAGAGTTAGAAAATAATTATAGTTTAGAAATGATTAGTCTTTTAGATATAGCTTCTCTTACGAATTGTGATGAATATTTTATAGAAAATTGAAAGAATAAATTTAAAAAAGAAGTAATTTTTTTTAATTTGTTGGGTAATAATTTAAAACATAAAACCCTAAAGAAAAAAAATAAAAACAATCTAAAAATGTAAAAATAATTTTTTTTAGTTACCATAAAATTGATTTTTCTACAAATTTTAACTTTGATAACCCATAAGTAGGCCCCTACAAAGCGTAGCACCCTTTCCAAACGCTCATTTCATAGGCTAAGCAGTTATCTATCATATGCTGTTTAAACTGTTCAATTAAGTTATTCGGTTCAAAAGATATGATTTTTGCAACGAAAAAACTCAAATGGCGCCACTGTGCGTGGTCAAAAATATCTTGGATTGTCTATGGATATATTTTTTCAGTTGCTTATGGCCACAAATTTAGAGTTATTAGCAAAAATTGATTTAAAAAAGAGAAGAATTACAATTTTTTGAAGATTTGGTTTGATAAAATTAGTCAAACTTGTTTTTTACATGGATAAATTAATAAAAATTATTTATTTTAATCTTAGCTAGAATTCTGCTAAGGAATGAAGTGAGCAATCATCAATAGTTCTTGAGTTAAATTTGGAAAGCTAAATCTATATTATTAATAGGCTAGGTGATTTCTTGTGATCGATGTTTTGTTCTACCGTTTTATCCCGATTTTGACCAAACGTGTATTATTTGAAAGGTATTTCTTTTTAGCCATTTTACAGATTTACAGATTTTTAAATTTTTTCCTTTATTTTGAGTAAATTGAATTTAAAGTTGCTACTAACACATACATGAAATTACACGTATGCTATGTGTGTGTTTATTAAAATTGTTACTGTGTTTGTAATAAAAATGAGTTTGTTTTTTTTGTGTTGATTTGTGAATTGGCTATAACTGATTAACATACCTTAGGGTCATTATTTAATAAAAAAACTAAAATTTCCTAGAATCTGCACTCGAATTTCTATGACTGGAATCTGCTAGTAAATATAAAAGGCCGGAGAACGCCAAACCCTCTGGAGGATTTATTACACTAGCCTAGTACTTTCACCATGACTTGAAGTTTCTCACCCCCCAAAATGGCAACAATATTAGAATGGTAACTGTTCAGTGCTGAATGATGGTTGTATGGATAGGCGGAGAATTCTTCGAAAACAATTCTTTGAAAACAAATCTTCGAAAACAATTTTTCGAAAAAACAATTCTTCGAATAGCAGTTCTTCGAATAACAATTCTTCGATTACAATAACCATAGAGGTTTTCGGGGAAGAAATGTTTTCGAAGAATTGTTTTTTCGAAGAACTGCTATTGTTTTTTCGAAGAATTGTTTGCAAAGAATTTTCCGCCCACCGGTTGGATGGTCACCTTAAAACATTGGATCTTTGGCGACAGTAATTTCGTAATTAGCTTGAATGCTTGTAAGTGGCGGTAATGTCATTATGAAGTAAATTTTTTATGACATTCTTAAACGCAACGAGCAGTTTCTACATTTCATTTTTTTGCCGTTGTAAACTTTCTTGCAAGAAGATCACTTTGTTTGCTCGCGGTTAAAAATCGACCTTTGAACTGTGATTTGAATTTTGAAATTTTTTTTTTTTTTTTTTTTTTTTTTTTTTTGAATCCACACAATAAAAGGAAGGTGTTTATACTCCAACATATCCATAGAAAAAATATAAACCGGGTATTATTTATTTTCTTCATTCTTTTTCAATTTTTCAAGCTTCTGTGGTTCCAGATTGTCTGACTTTAATCTTCGGCCTTACCTCTGAAAAGGAAGGAATCAACTTAGATTTTTTAGTAACCTTACACAACATTGGATATAATATTGAGTATATTACACTGGTAGAGTGTATCAAACATTCGGCCCAGCCGAATTTATTATTTTTTTTAAATTTCAATAATTTATTTATTTTTCCATGACAAATAAGTAAATTATAACTTGTTTTGGTAGTTGCAACAGAATTCGATTTATTCTTTCAGTTATAAACACCAAAGAAGTTTGTATTTTTTTATTTTTTTTTTATATTTTTTTTATAATTTTTTTTCTATTTTTTTTCTATTTTTTAATTTTTATTTTTTGTTATAGGCGAAAATTAATTGTAAATACAAATTTCATATTATCATTTTAACCAACAAATTTATAATTTGTGACCTTCTCCGAGAAAAGGGACCTAGTGTGTGGAAATTAAGTTTTGAAAAAAAAACGCATTTAAAGTTTCTACACCCTTTTAGGTACCAGAATCCACCGTTTTTGACACAACCCGTTTTTTCTCGGAGAAGGTCACTTATACTTAATACCTACTACTTTTAATATAGTGGTTGCCTTAGTTGAACTAGTTGAATAACATTGTACAACAATCCGAAAATTGTTGCACAGTGTAGTTCCTTTTTCAGTTAGAAATTCATTTTTTATATAAAAAATCATAATTTTTTTTATAAAACTACAATAAATACCAAATTATAATAAATACTGGTCAAAAAAGAAAAGCAAATATTATTAAATTTAAATGGTATTGGAATTTCAAGGTTATTTACAGTCCGAAAACTGTTGTACAGTGTAATATGTGCAAGTACTTTGAGTGGTAAACGAAATTGATTTGCTTTTCTTTTATAAGAAGTAATTTAATAAGTTTATGAGCGATGAAACATTTTTCATTTTCACATATTTAAAAATCTATATATAAATAGGCGATTTCTTGTGACCGATGTTTTGTTCTACCGTTTTATCCTGATTTTGATCAAACGTATATTATTTGAAAGGTACTTCTTTTTAGCTGTTCACCAGATTGACAGGTTTTTAGAAATTTTCTTTTATTTTGAGTAAATTGCATTTAAAGTTGCTACTAACACATACATAAAATTGTACATATGCTATGTGTGTGTTTATTAAATTTGTTAATGTGTTTGCTAATGAGTTTACTATCTTCATTCACAATAATAATAAAGCATAAAAGTGTTGGTTTGTGAATTGGCTAAGTTTAAAAATAAAGCTACCTAGAAATTGCACTCCAGTTTCGAGTGCTGGAATCTGCTAGTTACAAAAAAAAAGTAAGAAAATGAAATTCGGCAATCTGGGTATTACGATTGCATTATTATCTGGACTAATTGTACTATTTATAACAAATGTAAACAACATATTTGAAAAAGAAAATAATTTGATAAATTTAATACTAAATTATTACAACAAAGACCATTAATTTTTATTTTATTTTTTTTTTTTGAGGTGTCTCCATATTTTAGGTTATATCTTGGCACAATGATGTCCGATTTACCCCATTTTAAATTGCAATGTGCTAGAAATAATGGCAAACGATACAATCCTAAGCCTATCCAAGTCAATGGTTTATTTTGCGGATAAGCGTGATTTCAATAGATAAACAGACGGACATCATTATATCGACGCGAGTTGTTATAAAAATCAAGTATATGGGGGGTTTCATGTCAAGTGCACCAACTTTTGAAACCGATGTCTTCCGATCGGGAAGAAATTTGTACCACGGTTAGTCCTATCGGATAGTAGTTTAAACACAATTTTTCAACAAGATCGGTCCATATCTCTCTGAGTTAGAGGGGATCAAAGTTTGACATTTTGGCCAAACAGGTGTTTTTTTTTTTCATCCATGTAACTTATTACCTATTGTTCTTAGAAAATTTTCTCTCAAATAGTTTAGATAGCTATTTCTTCAATATTTCGGAAAAAATACTGTAAAAAAAAATTTTTTTTTAGACTTTTTTTTGCTAAATCAAAGCATTTTTTGCTTTTTTTTTTTTTGGAAAAGGATATTATTTTTTTTTTTTTTTTCATAAGAAAGTTTAGGATTTTTCCTTTAAGAGCTTTTTGGTCGCTTAGTGGGATGGGAGTGGGATATCTATCAAAATACATAAATGTTTTGTAACTCAAGACAACGGCTTTTCAATTTTTCACAAATGCACTACTTTGAATTTTTTCGGAAAGGTTAATTTGTCTAGTTTCTCAGTATAAGTTTTATTAGTAAGGTTTTTCGCACAAATAGGAAAAATTCAAAATAGTGCATTTGTGAAAAATTGAAAAACCGTTGTCTTGAGTTACAAAGCATTTATTTTGATAGATATCCCACTCCCGTCCCACTAAGCGACCAAAAAGCTCTTAAAGGAAAAATCCTAAGCTTTCTTATGAAAAAAAATGTCCTTTTCAAAAAAAAAAGCAAAAAATGCTTTGATTTAGCAAAAAAAGAAAGTATAAAAAAAAAATTTTTTTTTTTTAAAGTATTTTTTCCGAAATATTGAAGAAATAGCTATCTAAACTATTTGGGAGAAAATTTTCTAAGAACAATAGGTAATAAGTAACATGGATGAGAAAAAAACACCTGTTTGGCCAAAATGTCAAATTTTGATCCCTCGAACTCAGAGAGATCTGGACCGATCTTGTTGAAAAATTGTGTTTAAACTACTATCCGATAGAACTAACCTTGGTACAAATTCCATCCCGATCGGAAGACATCGGTTTCAAAAGTTGGTGCACTTGACATGAAACCCCCATATATAAAAATTTATGGGATCGTTATCATTTTCATTTCCTATAAGTTACAGACAAAATGGAAAAACTAATATATACCCTCTGCCTAGTGGCGTCTCCATATGTTAGGTGATATCTTCGCACAACGATGCCCGATTTGCCCCATTTTAACTTACAAGCTGGTTGAAATAATGACAAGCAATATTATCCCAGGTAAATAGTTTATTTTGTCAATGGCAGACAGACGGACATAACTATATCGTAGAGAGTTATTCTGAGGATCAGAAATATATATAAACTTTATGGGGTCGCAAATTCATTATACCCTATACCACTATGTGATTTGGGTATAACGACTTTGTGCTGCTGTTTGTAACTACCAAAATTATTTGGCCTACACCCATCTTTTATTATACCGAGAAAGTGATTCTGAGTCGATTTAGCGATGTCCGTTCGTCCGTCTGTCCGTCTGTGTGTCCATGTAAACCGTGTAATCAAACTGCAGGTCGCAAATATGAATATATTTTGATTAAATTTGGTATATAAGCTATTATCCGCCATGGGATGAACGCTATTGAAATTGGTGAAAAGCGGTCCATTCCCTAGTCCCCATACAAATGACCCCTATGAAATCGACATAAATTGCCATAAGATCCAAATCATCACATACATAGATCTTAGTCAAATTGGGTTTGTATGTGTTTATTGTATCCATTAATCTGTAGTCCAAAAATAATCCCTATAGGACATTTCTTGGTCATAGGCAGCATATAGAGCTGCTTCCCGATCTGCACTTAAATCTATCAAAAAACAAAAATATTGCACAGATTTTTCTCAATTTTGGTTTGTGTTTATTGCTTCAAAATATAAGTGACTTTACCAAGTATCGGTCCATTTTTCGACCTAGTCCCCATATAAATATATCACCCGATATGAACTTTTTCATATCTGCAGCCAAAAAAATTAATAACAATGCCACTTAAATTTGGTTTATGCCTATTTTTATATCCAATTAGTTGGACCGAAGAGATAGGGTCTCTTAACCATGGTATAGGGTATCGTATAGTCGGTCTAGACCGACTATAATTTCCTTATTTGTTATTTGATCGGCACAGTGGTGTGGAGGACATAAAAAAATATTACCTAAACAAACTGTTCCAGTAGTAACCGAATTCCAACTAATTATTTCTCTGTGTGTATGTCATACTGGCCACTACTGTTTCTATATAAATAATTTGTAAAAAAAAAAACAGTTTTAATAAAATGTTACGGTATCCATAACCCATGGTGGTATGAAATGCCAAAATAAAAAAAAAATATTTAAAAAAAAAAATATAAACAAAAACAAAAACAAAAATAAAACCCATACATCATCCAGTATTTTGTCATATAACAAAATTGTTTTATGGTGTCTGCTTTGGAATTGAAGAATATCGCTGCAGGTTTGATAACATTCGAATACACGTACGGTACACAAAACATGGTCAAGAGTTTATGGTTCAAATATGCACTAGTTGACGATATTCACATGTGTGATACATACATACTTGTATATGTTTAAATGTATATGTTAACAGCTAAAAACTGACCATGTTCAACAAAAAAAAAAAAAAAAAAGGAAAAAAGATGCGGGTTGGAAGAACTTTTGCATGTAACATGCAGACGATGGCGGATTTTGATATAGAAATGCAGCATGTGCCCACCCCCTTTGGGCTTGTAGAATTTTGTTGTTATATTTATATTTAAATTGCACTCTGATACGTTTGTAATTTTAGATATTTGCATTTTTTAAATTATGTAGAAAGGCGATTGAGGGATAACGGAATTGCTCTAACATTTAAAATCAAAAATTTGTGTTAGAAATTCTCGCGCTCTAGTTTTAAGGTTGTATTTTGATTCACGCCAAATTATTACTCTACTAATTGAATAAAAAATTCCCACCGGCTCATACCGGCAATGCATTGTTTGTTATCATGAGAATTTTTTTTTTCAATTATTTATTTATTTTTCAATTTTGTATTGTAGTTCAGTGCCAGTTGCTCATGCCAACTGTTTCCGATTTTTTTTTAGCGCCATTAAGTTTAAAAATAAAACAAAAATTCAAAAAAGGAAGAAAAAGTTTTCGTTAAAATTTTGTTGCTATTTGGGCTTGAAAAAAAAAAAACGATATACCGTGACGTTTTTTTTTAAATAAATAAATATTTTAGTAATCATGTCACATACCATAATTTGCAGTCTTGTTGACGAAAAAGTTATCGACGTGAGTTTATAAAAATAACATATACGAGTATTGGAATAGGGCAAAAATACCATCATTCATTTTCAAATTGGGTTTTTATTTAATTTTTCCATTTGTATTTTGGTTTAGTGTTTATTTTAGATCATATTAATATTTTGACAATTAGCGAAAATAAAACATTGTTAAGTGTTTTTAACACAACTAATGCAAACAATTTAAATAAATAGATTCTTTTTATTTAAGATATGAAAAAGTAAATAAAACAATACAATATTTTGGACCAAAGCCAATTATAATAGGACATGTTATTTTTGCATTCAAAGAAAACATAAAACATACTAATGAATAAATACTTCACACTTGGTGTGCAAATGATATGAAAATTTGTTGGAAATAAAAAAAAAAATAAGAAACATTAGATATGAATGAAAAAAAAATAATAGAAAGAAAAAGAAGAAATTCCTTATTGCATAGTTTAAAATATGAATAGATAAATATATGATGAATAGACAGACATATTTGTATGAAACATAACCACAGGCCTGCATGTCTGATAGTCTGCTTTATACGAAAATAAAATGATGTTTGGTTCTTTTTTTTAATTTTGTTTATTTATAAATATTCTGGCCTGACTGACTGTTGTTTTCTATTTAAATATTTATTACTTAATATGCCATATTTTTCTTTAATTTTTGTAGATTTCTGAAGCAAATTTTGACAATTCTTTTTTTTTTTTTTAACAGACAAACAATTCTTAAGAAAACATTTGTTCATCATTATTATTATGATTTAGAGAGAGATTTTAAGAAAATAATTCCTCTATTACTGTGCGATTATAATACAATAAGTATTATATAAATATTAATAAAACAATAATTTAGAAGATCGTTATTAAAACAATGTAAAATTTAAGGTAAACAGTTTTACTGAAATAATATCTTAAAAATAAATAAAAAAAAAATTTTTTCGTCTATGGTTGAAGGGAAAATATCAAAAAAAAAAAAAAAAAACAAGTAAGAAAATTATAGTCGGTCTACTATACGATACCCTATACCATGCGTTTAGAGACCCTATCTCTCAGGCCCAACTAACTGGATATAGAAAATAAGCATAAACCAAATTTGAGTGGGATTTTTGTTAATTTTTTCGGCTGCAGTTATGAAAAAGTTCATATCGGATGCTATATCTATATGGGAACTAGGCCCAAAAATGGACCGATCCTGACCATGTTTGGTAAGGTCTCTCGTATTTTGCAAAAATATATACAAACAAAATTTGAGAAGAATTAGTGCAATATTTTTGCCTTTTGATAGATTTAAGTGAAGATCGGGAAGCAGCTCTATATGGGGCCTATGACTAAGAGTTGTCCAATAGGGATCATTTTTGGACTACTGATTAATGTACAAACCCAATTTGACTAAGATTTGTATTATAATTTGGATCTTATGGCAATATATGTTGATTTCATATGGGTCATTTGTATGGGGGCTAGGTCTGAACATGGACCGATTCTCACCAGTTTCAATAGCGTTCATCCCACGGCCGATAAAAGACCAAATACCAAATCTCATCAAAATATATTCATATTTGCGACCTGCAGTTTGATTACAAGCTTTACATGGACACACAGACGGATGGACGGACGGACGGACATCGTTAAATCGAATCAGATAGTGATTCTGATTCGATCGGTATAATTAAAGATGGGTGTAGGTCAAATATTTTTGGTTGTTACAAACAGCAGCACAAAGTCATTATACCCAAACCACATAGTGGTATAGGGTATAAAAACAAGTAAGAGTGTTATATTCGGCTATGCCGAACTTTTTGCTACCCTCCACCTGAGTCTTAAACTCTATATTACACCCAATGTTGAGTAGGGCTACGACTTTTAAACTTTTGCCGATACTGAAACATTAATTCAGAATACCTTGGAATTAATTTTTAATTTTAAATTTTTGATTTTTAATTTTTAATTTTTAAATTTAAAATTTTTACTTTTTAATTTTTTATTTTTAATTTTAAATTTTTAATATTTAATTTTTAATTTTTAAATTTTAATTTTTAATTTTTAATTTTTAATTTTTAATTTTTAATTTTTAATTTTTAATTTTTAATTTTTAATTTTTTATTTTTAATTTTTAATTTTTAATTTTTAATTTTTAATTTTTAATTTTTAATTTTTAATTTTTTATTTTTAATTTTTAATTTTTAATTTTTAATTTTTAATTTTTAATTTTTAATTTTTAATTTTTAATTATTAATTATTAATTTCTTAGTTTTCATTATTCCTTCTTAATCTTTCATTACTCATTTTTCAATCTTAATTTTTCATTTTCAATTTTTCAGTTTTCAATTTTTCAGTTTTCAATTTTCATTTTAATTTTTCATTTTTCAATGTTCATTTTCCGTTTTTCAATTTTCATTTTCCATTTTTCATTTTTCATTTTCCATTTTTCATTTTTCATTTTCCATTTTCCATTCTTCATTTTTCAATTTTCCATTTTTCAATTCTCATATTCCATTTTCCATGTTTTAATTTTCATTTTCCATTTTCCATATTTCAATTTTCATTTTCCATTTTTCATATTTCAGTTTCCATTTTTCATTTTCCGTTTTCCATTTTTAATTTTTCAATTTTCAATTTTCATTTTCCATTTTTCATATTTCAGTTTCCATTTTTCATTTTCCGTTTTCCATTTTTCAATTTTAATTTTTCATTTTCCATTTTTCATTTTCCATTTTCCATTTTCCATTTTTCATTTTTAATTTTTCTTTTTCCATTTTCCATTTTTCAATTTTCATTTTCCGTTTTCCATTTTTAATTTTTCAATTTTCAATTTCCGTTTTCCATTATTCATTTTTTATTTTTCAATTTTCATTTTCATTTTCCATTTTTCAATTTCATTTTCCATTTTGCATTTTCCATTTTTAATTTTTCAATTTTCTTTTTCCATTTTCCATTTTCCATTTTTAATTTTGCAATTTTCATTTTCCATTCTCCATTTTCTATTTTTCATCTTTCATTTTCCATTTTTAATTTTTCAATTTTCTTTTTTCATTTTCCATTTTCTAATCTCCATTTTTCATTTTCTATTTTACATTTTCCGTTTTACATTTTCCATTTTCTATTGTCCATTCTCCGTTTTCCATTTTCCATTCTCCATTTTCCATTTTTCATTTTCCATTTTTCGTTTTCATTTTTTCTTTCATATTGGCGATTTTTTTTATTATAACGTGAAAACGATAAAAAAAATATGTGGCAATACTACTAACATGAGCTATGTTATTGAGTTCTTGGTATTGTTAATATACCAATGCATAATTTTTTGCGGCATTTTTTTATGTTGTTGTACAATTATTATGTTCAACCACTAAACTGTTAAAATAAACACACTGGGTTTTATGTTTTTTTTTTTTAGAGGTATTTACATATTTTTGCTCGTATCTAATCACAATGATGCCCGATTTAGCCCATTTTCAATACCAACCTGCTGGGAATTATGGCAAATGATATTATTGTAACCTTATCCAGTTAGATGGCTTTTTTTTTTTGTGAATGAGCGTGATTTCAACAGACAGACGGACAGACGGACATCGCTATATCGACTCGAACTGTGATAAGGATCAAGAATATATATACTTTATGGGATCGGAAATTAGTTTTTCGATGCGTTACAAACGGAATGACAAACCTATATATACACTCTGCCACTGACGTGTGGAGGGTATAAAAAAAAGTTGAACTGAAAAATTTTTTCAAATAAACAAAATGTTCTGGGTGAAGAAAACGAATTTTAGAAGTGAGATTTTTTTTTTTTTTTTTTTTTTTTGTAATATTTATTTAATGGCACATGCACTTAAGTACATAAACTAACTACGTGCTAAGCAGAAACCACTAGGATCGTGAAATTAACACCGCAACGTGTTATCTCTTATCCGAAAACAATAGAAGCGAGAAAACGACCTTTATTCAAGAAATCATAAATTACTACTGAGATTTTTGTTTTCTAGTTTTAGTTATATTTAAAAAAAAAATTACAAAAATTTTTTACACGATCACTTAAAAAACTATAGCCTTTTCAATCTATTATTAAGAATATAAGTCTTAGCTTCAATTACTATTTAATATAGCAAACAAAATCCGAATCTTTAATACCATTCACCTGGGTTTTACGTTCACGTTAATATCTAACTGATGACACTATTTATAACAAAATATTTGAAAAATTAAATAATTCGATAAACTTTATACTAAAAATTATTACAACCAACACATTGAGTTCTTCGAACATTTTTGGATTTTGATACTATGTATAAACGATATGTAGATCAAGGGATAAGTATTTAAGTTAGTAAAAAGAACAGCGTTAGTTATAATTACGAGTAATTTAAAAAATGCTTAGGTAACTATAGCTTTAAAATATGTCATTCTAAAAGAAGTAAGGAAATCATAGTCGGTCTACACCAACTATACAATACCCTATGCCATGCGTTTCCAGAAAAGGTATTGTGTTCGACTTCGCTAATATGGCGTTCACACTTAAGTGTTTAGCGAAGTGTTTAGTGTTTATGCGATAAACAAGTCAAATTGAGATGTTTTCCCATACATTTTTCGTTTGGCTAAACATCTCAATTGAGATGTTTAAATCTTAAACAACTCAAAAACCGAAAATATGACAGAGTTGTATTTAACTTTGCGCATGTTCAGTGCAATATTTCTCATGTTTGCCAAGTTGGCATCCTTGTTTTTTAACATTACTATTAAAGTGGCATTACAATCATAAAAATACAATACAAAAATGAAAATAACGCATCTAGATTGATAATTTCATCATTAATATAATTTAAGTAGTTGGCCGCCAATTTAATGATATTATTTTTTATCAATTTTCACAATTTTATAACTTTTCAATTGTTTTTTATTTTTGAAACAGCTGTTCAATTTGCTGAAATGTTTAACTTAAACACACTAAATCAAGTGTGAACGACTGTGTTTTGTTTTGCAAAACATGAGCTAAAACACCTCAAAATATCGTAGTGTGAACACCATATAAGGCCATAACTGGATACAGAAACAAGTAAGAAAATTATAGTCGGTCCAGACCGACTATACATACCCTATACCACGCGTTTAGAGAAAGAGTTCTAGATCCAACTAATTGAATACAGAACAAAGTATAAACCAATTGGGAGTGACATTGTTATTAATTTTTTCGGCTGCAGATATGAAAACGTTCATACCGTTAATTTAAGAAAAATCTGGGCAATATTTCAGTTTTTTGATAAATTTCAGTGACGATCGGGAAACAGCTTTATATGGAGGCAATGACTAAGAATTTTCCTACATGGTTTATTTTTGGTGTGTAAACATCTATACGGGAGGGGAGTAAATTTCTATTTCACAATACAATCACATAAACAGCGTAACATCTGAGACGTAAGACAAAATCGGTGTGAGTTATGATTATATAGTTGGAAAAATTATGATATGTAATAACCTGTTTGAAAATGACAAAGGAAAAATTAAAAATTTAAATATAAAAAATAAAAAATTAAAAATTAAAAATTAAAGACTAAAAATGAAAAATAATGAATTAAAAATGAAATATGAAAAACGAAAAATTAAAAATGAAAAATGAAAAACAAAAAATGAAAATTGAAAAAACAAAAAATTAAAAATTATAAATTAAAAATTAAAAATTAAAAATTAAAAATTAAAAATTAAAAATTAAAAATTAAAAATTAAAAATTAAAAATTAAAAATTAAAAATTAAAAATTAAAAATTAAAAATTAAAAATTAAAAAAGAAAAATGAAAACCAATATGTGAAAAATATAAAATGAAAACAGAAAAATCAAAAATGAAAACAGAAAAATAAAAAATGAAAAATTAAAAATAAAAAATGGAAAATGAAACATGAAGAATAAAAAAATTAAAGATAAAAAATAAAAAATGGAAAACGAAAAATTTTAAAAAAAATAAATCTAAAATCAAAAATGAAAAATTAAAATTGAAAAATGAAAAATTAAAATAAAAAATAAAAAATGAAAAACAAAAAATGAAAAGTAAAAAAAGCAAAATAAAAAATGAAAAATGAAATATAAAAAATGAAAATTGAAAAAATAAAAAATTAAAAATGAAAAATAAAAATGAAAAATGAGAAACAATAAATGAAAAATATAAAATCAAAACAGAAAAATAAAAAATTAAAAATTAAAAATAAAAAGTGAAAAATGAAAAATGGAAAATGAAATATGAAGAATGAAAAAACTAAAGATAAAAAATGAAAAATTAAATATTAAAAATTAAAAACGATAAACGAAAAATGAGAAATGAAAAATAAAAAACGCAAAATTAAAAATTAACCGGTTCAAATAATAAATAGTAATAAATATTTTTATATTAGCAGAGCCCCTGCAGTTGATTGCTATAATTGATACATAGATGGCGCTTTCTGTTTGATTTAAAAAAAAAATGCCATAAAAAAAAATTTTTTTTTTTTACTAAAATTTTAATTAATTACCCTGTGATGGCAATCACATGATTTTTTTTTGGAATCTATAATATTAATATGCTTGGTTATTTCTTGTGACCCATGTTCTACCGTTTTATCCCGATTTTGACCAAACATATATTATTTGAAAGATATTTCTTTTCAGTAGTTTTGCAGATTTACAGATTTTTTTAATTTTTTCCTTTATTTTGAGTAAATTGCATTTAAAGTTGCTACTAATAAAAATGTTTGTAATAAAAATGAGTTTGTTTTTTGTGTTGATTTGTGAATTGGCTATAATTGATTAGCATACCTTTAGGGTCTTTATTAAATGAAAAAAAAAAAAAAAAAAAATTCCTAGAATTTGCACTCGAATTTCGAGGGCTGGAATCTGCTAGTGCCAAGTAATGGATGTAATGAAAACACAAAAACCAATATCTATGTGATAATATGGATCTTATGGCAATTTACGTCGATCTCATAAAAGTCATTTGTATGGGGAAGAGGTCTGAACATGCACCGATTATCATCAATTTAACTAGTGTTGGCCTATGGACGATAAAAGCTTATATACTAAATTTCGTCGAAACAAATTTATATTTGCGACCTTTAGTTTGATTACAAGTTTTACATGGACAGACAGGGACAGACAGGGACACCGATAATAAGAGGTGATACTAGGTCAAATATTTTTTGGCAGCTACAAACATCAGCACAAACATCGCTCACCACATAGTGGCATAGGGTATACAAAAAAAAAACTCACACTCAGTAAGACTCTGTTGATGATTATTGCAACACCATTTAAATTGAACAACATCATGTTGCAATTATACAATTAATACATGAATCGACATGATTTAAACTGGCTGATTAAATCGTTAACAAAATTGTACGAAGGTGTTTCCTACATGAATTGCATTTCCCGTTTATCATTACAACAAATACAAATAGTGATGGTGTTAATAAGGCTGAAATATCAATTTTTCACACACATTATACAATTAAGTATTGAATGGGTGCTCCACAGTGAGAAAAACACATGTTTAAAGGAAATAAATTACACACAAACACACACACACAAACACACACACACACCCATACATATGTGAATGTTAAGTTAACGAGTTGGAAATGTTTTCAAATTTATCCATCAATTATAAAAATTGAAATTGATTTAAAGTAGGAATTTCATTTTGTAAATTATTGTATTGCACCAAAATAAAACTGAAACAGAGTGGAAAGTTTAAATAAAGGAGACAAGGCAACATACATAATAATTTATTTTATTACACAAGTTTTTTTTTTTTTAAGTTTTTTTATAAATAAATTTTGAACTGCTTGTGTTTTAATAATAACTGACCATCATTCATGTTATTTTTATTGATTTTTATTTAAGTACATACGCATAGTTAATCAAGCAATTTACAACAATTGTGCATGCAGTCTGTCATAAAAATTTAAATTACAAGGTAAAATTAATTCGTAAGCGCTACAAAAAGAAAAACAACAACCCGTTAACTGGAAAAAAACAGAAACCTATTAATTATTTTGAATTGCTATTAATTTAAAAATTTACTAAGGACTAGTTTGGTGAAGGATAAAATACTTAGTTTGTTGGTAATAGTTAAAAAATGTGCTTTATACGTATATAGCACATATTTAAATAAAAAACATTTTTTGTTGTTAAAAAAAATTAAACCCAACAATTTTAAAATCATTTTAATGACTCTTTAGTATATATAAGTGTACTATAATGTGCAATACAATGCACTATATAGTTGCAAAAAAAAAAAAAAACAGCAAATAACGGCGATAAGCTGGATGAAAATTTATAAAACTTAAATACTTCATCAGCTACAATGAATTAATTTAAAAAATAGTTATGTTATAAATGGATCTAATGTGATTAAGATTTAATTTTATTAAATTATTTATTTTTTTATTTTTATTATTATTATTACTAGCTGATTCCAGCCCTCGAAATTCCAGTGCAAATTCTAGTAAATTTTATTTTTTCATTAAATAAAGACCCTAAAGGTATGCTAATCAATTATAGCCAATTCGCAAATCAACACAAAAAACAAACTCATTTTGATTACAAACACATTAACAAATTTACTAAACACACACATAGCTTTGTATAATTTTTTATGTATGTGTTACTAGCAACTATAAATACAATTTACTCAAAAAAAAGGAAAAAATTTAAGAAACTGTAAAACGGCTAAAAAGAAATACCTTTTTAATAATATACGTTTGGCCAAAATCGGGATAAAACAGTAGAACAAAACATCAGTCACAAAAATCGGCTAGCCTATTAATATTATAGATAATATACTTATTAAATTATTATTACAAATTAATAAAAAATAATAATTTTTCAACATATCAATAGAAAAAAAGTATTAAATTATCTTTCCAAAAACGTATAAAACTTCAAAATCGAATAAAAACTCGCCAAGAAATAGCAAATGCCCCAGACCACTTTTGTGCCAAAAAAAAAAAAAAAAAAAACTAGGTCATGAAATTTGATGGCATTATTTTCAACTTTAAGAAATTAATTAAATCCAAAATTTCGTTTTAGTCTCTATACTTGTAAGTACTCAGATATGAAGTATTGTTTTATTACCGCCTTGTTAACCTATTAAGCATAGAGACCGAAAATGGAAAATTTTTTTGATAAAATTTTGAAAACTCCTTTTTAAAGTTTTGAAAAATTTTCTTAAACAATATTTTAAAAAATTGATCTAGCTCTTTAAGGTTTTGTTAAATGTATGTTAGAGATTAACTGTGTGAATTGTTAGGTAAATCTCTATGCCAGAATTTTTCTGGCAAGGATTTAATTTTTGCGTACTTCGAGAAAAAAGGGATTTTTGTAAAAAAGATTCTGTAAATGTACTATTTCTAAATTCTTTATATCAAAAATTAATCAGTTCTCTACATTTAAATACTATATTTTATCTTAATAGCCTAGGGTTTCGGAAAAAAATAATATGACCCCATTAATTTGACCCCATTAACTCTTTTGGAACTGGGGTCACATATGACCCCAAGCTAATAAAAGACAATTTATTAAAAAAATTCTAATATTTTGCAAATACTGTTGAATTTTTAGATGCGACGCTTTAAATATAATAACTAAATGTGTAGAACTTCCGTTCCTAAAATTTGGGATAAATCCGAGAGCGTTAACCCATTATTTTCCAAGGCCAGCTTTGGATTTTAAGATATTATTAAATAAAAAAAACCAAAAACGAGTTTTTCTATTAAAGTCGATGAAACCACTATTAAGATTTTAAGAAAAATATTTCAGTTAATTTTTATTTATTTAACCCTTCAATACTCCTGGAATCAAAATAATCCATTGTGATATATCTTTGGTGCAATTTTCTGCTTATTGCTCGCGAATATAAATTACAGCAACTTTTAACCAATTTTGTTATAAAATTATTTTATGTATAAAAACTAGCTATATTTTTCTAAATAAAATAAGACGGACCCACAAATGACCCAAAGCTAATATAAGACATTCTATTCTAACGCATATGAAATATAAAATTAATATAATAATATAAAATTAAAGAAAAGCAGTACTTATTGCAAGTCTAAAGTGATTACAGAAAACAATTTGAATCGCACATTAAATCATCCTAAAATACACCGAAATAAATAGAATTCATTTTATCTTTCATATTCTTTTGAATAAAATGTCTTTTATTAGCTCTGGGTCATTTGTGGGTCTTCTTATTTTATTTACAAAAATATGGATAGTTTTTATACATAAAATAATTTTATAACAAAATTGGTTAAAAGTTGTTTTAATGTATATTCGCGAGCAATAAGCAGATAGTTGCACCAAAGATAAATCACAATGGATTATTTTGATCCCAGGAACACTGAAGGGTTAATTAAATAAAAATTAACCGAATTATTTTTCTTAAATTCTAAATGCTGGTTTCATCGACTTTAATAGAAAAACTCGTTTTCGGTAATTTTTATTTAAAAATATCTTAAAATTCAAAGCTGACCTTGGCAAATAATGGATTAACGTTCTCGGATTTATATCAAATTTTAGATAAATTTAGTTATTATATTTTAACCGTCGCATATATAAATTCAATAGCATTTGTAAAATATTTGAATTTTTTAAATAAATTGTTTTTTATTAGCTTGGGGTCATATGTGACGATTAGCCCCCTGATGTTCTCTGAATGCTGCTTTAAGTTTGTGCCAAAAATTTACAATTATATTTTATTTAACTCCCGCCATTGTATAGTTTAACTTCTCAAAAACACGATCTACGCGTGTTAGTTTAAACTAAGTTTAAATAAACAAAATTTATTTAAAATAAGTTTCACTAAACGAAGTATAATATATAAGTTTAGTGAAACTAAGTTTATTTAAACTAAGTTTCTTTTAATCAAGTTTAAAATTTAAGTTTATTGAAACTCAGTGTATTTAAACTAACATAATTTAAACTAAGTTTATTTTAAATAAGTTTATCGAAAGTAAGTGTATTTCAGATACATAAAAATGCACTTTTAGAAAAAGTGTAAATAAAATGCGACATTTTTTTGTCAGAAAAGAAAACGGCATAATTTTCTTTAAACTCAGTTTAAAATTTAATTTAGTTCAAACTAAGTGTATTTAAAGTAAAAATATTTAAACTAAGTTTATGTAAACTACGTTCATTTACAGTAAGTTTATTTAAACTAAGTTAATTGAAACTTATTTTATTTAAGCAAATTTTATTTAAAGTAAGTTTATTTAAACTAAGTTTATTTAAACTAAGTTTATCTAAACTAAGTTCATTTAAACTAGCTTACTTTAAAGTAAGTTTATTTAAACTTGGTTTATTGCAGCTACGTTTATTTAAACTAAGTTTATTGAAACTATGTTCATTTAAACTAAGTTTATTAAAACTTGGTTATTGTAGCTACGTTTATTTTAACTAAGTTTATTTAAATTATGGTTATTTAAACTAAGTTTATTTAAGCTAAATTTATTTACACTAAGTTTGGTTAAACTAATTTTAGTTAAACAAAGTTTATTTAAGCTAAGTTAATTTATTTTGTTTATTTAGAGTCAGTTTATTTAACTAACTTAATTCAAAATAAATTTATTTAAACTAAGTTTATTTCAACTAATTTTGTTTAATCGAAGTTTAGTTAAACTTTGTTTATTCAAAGTAAACTTATTTATTTAAACTAAGTTTTATAAACTAAGTTTATTTAAACTAGATTAATGTAAGGCAAGTTTATTTAAACTACGTTCATTTAAACTAAGTTTACTTAAACTAACTTTTTTTAAACTAAGTTAATTTAAACTAAGTTTACTGAAACAAGGTTTAGTTAAACTTAGTTTAGTTAAACTAATTTCAAATTTTATTATTTTTTATAAAATAAACAATCATATTTTCGATCTTTATCATTTTTAATGATTGAATCTGAAATTATTCAGACTCAAGAACAAATGTTTTTACTTTAAATAAAGCAAAAAAAAATTAGCACATTTGTTTCAAAAAATTTATCTATATTCTGCATGACAGGTTATAACTAATTTTAGCTAAAAAAAAGTTTATTTAAAATAATTTAATTTACTTTGTTTATTTAAACTAAGTTTCTTTAAACTAAATTTCTTTAAACTAAGTATAAAATTCAAGTTTATTTAAACTAAGTTTATTTAAGCTAAGTTTAGTTAAACTAACTTTGATTAACCTAATTTTAGTTAAACAAAGTTTATTAAAACTAAGTTAATTTACTTTGTTTATTTGTTTATTTAACTTAATTCAAAATAAATTTATTTAAACTAAGTTTATTTAAACTAATTTTGTTTAATCGAAGTTTAGTTAAACTTTGTTTATTGAAAGTAAGTTTATTTAAACCTGGTTTATTTAAACTAAGTTTATTTAAATTAATTTTATTTAAACTAAGTTTATTTAAGCTCAGTTTACTTAAACTAAGTTTATTTAAACTAACTTAAATTAAAGTAAGTTTATATAAACTAAGTTCATTTAAATTATGTTTATTTAAACATGGTTTATTTTAGCTAAGTTTATATAAACTAAGTTTATTTATACTAAGTTTATTTAAACTAGATTAATTTAAAGTAAGTTCAATTAAACTACGTTCATTTAATCTAAGTTTACTTAAACTAACTTTATTTAAACTAAGTTCGTTTAAACTAAGTTTACTTAAACTTGGTTTATGTTAGCTAAGTTTATTTAAACTATGTTTATTTAAACTATATTTATTTAAAGTAAGTTTATTTAAGTTAAATTTACTTAAGCAAAGTTTAGTTAAACTTAGTTTAGTTAAAATAATTTTAGTTAAACAAAGTTTATTTAAATTAAGTTAATTTACTTTGCTTATTTAATGTAAGTTTTTTTAAACTAAGTTTCTTTAAACTAAGTTTAAAATATAAGTTTATTTTAAGTAAGTTTATTTAAAGTTGGTTTATTTAAACTAAGTTTATTAAAACTATATCTGTTTAAACTAAGTTTATTTAAACTAAGTTTATTTAAACTAAGTTTATTTAAACGAACTTAATTTAAAGTAAGTTTATTTAAACTAAGTTTATTTAAAATCAGCTTATTTAAAAAAAAGTTGTTTTTACCCTAAGTTTATTTGAACTAAGTTTATTCAAAGCTTCGTTTCTTTAAACTAAGTTTATTGAAACAAAATTTATGTAAACTAAGCTTAGTTGACCTAAGTTTATTTAACTAAATTTAGTTAAAAAAGATTTATTTAAAACAAGTTCAGTTACTTTGTTTATTTAAAGTAAGTTAATTGAAACTAAGTTTATTTTAACTAGTGCCGTTTTCTTTTCTGACACAAAATGTTGCTTTTATTTGCCAATTTTCGAAAAGGGTATTTTTTATGTATTCTGAATATAGAGCAACCTTATCCTATTCATCAATCGAAAAGTCTCAAAGTCGAGATCTCGTAAATCGCAAAAATTTTGCAGCCATTGACTGCTTTCAGGTTACAGTGCGAGAATATTTCCCCATTGTTCACCTTTTTTGAATATTTTCACCCTATGACTACACAGAGGATAACAATCAAAAATTTTTTTTGTATTTTAAGAACACAGCACTTTAAGACCTTTCGATTGGTGTATAAGGTTGCTCTTAATTCAGAATACATAAAAATAACACTTTTAGAAAAAAGTGTAAATAAAATGCGACATTTTTTTGTCAGCAAAGAAAACGGCATACGTTTCTTTAAACTCAGTTTAATATTTAATTTTATTTAAACTAAGTGTATTTAAAGTAAAAATATTTAAACTAAGTTTATTTAAACTGCATTCATTTACAGCAAGTTTATTTAAACTAAGTTAATTGAAACTTGTTTTATTTAAGCTAATTTTATTTAAATTAAGTTTATTTAAACTAAGTTTATCTAAGCTAAGTTCATTTAAACTAGTTTAGTTTAAAGTAAGTTTATTTAAACTTGGTTAATTGTAGACACGTTTATTTGAACTAAGTTTATTGAAACTATGTTCATTTAAACTAAGTTTATTTAAACTTGGTTACTCTAGCTACGTTTACTTAAACTAAGTTTATTTAAACTATGCTTATTTAAACTAAGTTTATTTAAACTTGGTTACTCTAGCTACGTTTACTTAAACTAAGTTTATTTAAACTATGCTTATTTAAACTAAGTTTATTTAAGCTAAATTTATTTAAACTAAGTTTGGTTAAACTAATTTTAGTTAAACAAAGTTTATTTAAGCTAATTTAATTTACTTTGTTTATTTAGAGTCAGTTTATTTAACTAACTTCAAAATAAATTTATTTAAACTAAGTTTATTTAAACAAATTTTGTTTAATCGAAGTTAAGTTAAACTTTGTATATTCAAAGTAAGTTTATTTATTTAAACTAAGTTTTATAAACTAAGTTTATTTAAACTAGATTAATGTAAGGCAAGTTTATTTAAACTACGTTCATTTAAACTAAGTTTACTTAAACTAACTTTATTTAAACTAAGTTAATTTAAACTTAGTTTACTTTGTATATTCAAAGTAAGTTTATTTATTTAAACTAAGTTTTATAAACTAAGTTTATTTAAACTAGATTAATGTAAGGCAAGTTTATTTAAACTACGTGCATTTAAACTAAGTTTACTTAAACTAACTTTATTTAAACTAAGTTAATTTAAACTTAGTTTACTTAAACAAAGTTTAGTTAAACTAATTTTAAGTTTTATTATTTTTTATAAAAATTAAAAATCATATTTTCGATCTTTATCATTTTTAATGATTGAATCTGAAATTATTCAGACTCAAGATCAAATGTTTTTACCTTAAACAAAGCAAAAACATTGGCACAATTTGTTTCAAATAATTTATCTTTATTCTGCATGACAGGTTTTAACTAATTTTAGTTAAAAAAAGTTTATTTAAACTAATTTAATTTACTTTGTTTATTTCAACTAAGTTTCTTTAAACCAAATTTCTTTAAAATAAATTTCTTTAAACAAAGTATTAAATTCGAGTTTATTTAAACTAAGTTTAGTTAAACTAAGTTTGGTTAACCTAATTTTAGTTAAACAAAGTTTATTTAAATAAAGTTAATTTACTTTGTTTATTTAAAGACAGTTTATTTAAATAACTTAATTCAAAATAAATTTATTTAAACTAATTTTGTTTAATCGAAGTTTAGTTCAACTTTGTTTATTGAAAGTAAGTTTATTTAAACCTTGTTTATTTAAACTGAGTTTATTTAAATTAAGTTTATTTATACTAAGTTTATTTAAGCTAAGTTGTTAAACTAAGATTAGTTAAACTAGCTTGATTTAAAGTAAGTTTATATAAACTACGTTCATTAAAACTATGTTTATTTAAAATTGGTTTATTTTAGCTAAGTTTATATAAACTAAGTTTATTTATACTGAGTTTATTTAAACTAGATTAATTTAAAGTAAGTTTATTTAAACTACGTTCATTTAAACTAAGTTTACTTAAACTAACTTTATTAAACTAAGTTTGTTTAAACTAAGTTTACTTAAACTTGGTTTATTTTAGCTAAGTTTATTCAAACTATGTTTATTTAAACTATATTTATTAAAAGTAAGTTTATTTAAGTTAAATTTACTTAAGCAAAGTTTAGTTAAACTTAGTTTAGTTAAAATAATTTTAGTTAAACAAAGTTTATTTAAACTAAGTTAATTTACTTTGCTTATTTAAACTAAGTTTCTTTAAACTAAGTTTAAAAAATAAGTTTATTTAAAGTAAGTTTATTTAAACTTGGTTTATTTTAACTAAGTTTATTTAAACTAAGTTTATTTAAACTACATCTGTTGAAACTAAGTTTATTTAGTTAAGTTTATTCAAATTAAGTTTATTAAAACTAGGTCTATTTAAAGTTTATTTATTCAATGCAAGTTTATTTAAACCACGTTTATTTAAGCTATATTTAGTAAAAAATAATCTAACCCATAAAAACAAAGTTTTTATTAAAACTCTTTCTTTCCTTATGCATATGAGTATTAAATATCTCCGTGACTGTGCGTGACTTTGCGTGACTATTTAAAATTAATCTTTGGTCACAACAAGTATATGGATCAAGTTTCAGATTGACTGGATGAGGGGAAATGGGGTTTAAATCACTCCGTGACTTGGCGTGACTATCCGTGACGGCACGTGACTATGTCAAAGTTAATCTTTTTTCACAGCAAGTCTATCGGCCAAGTTTCAGAACGATCGGATAAGGGGAAATGGGTTTTAAATCACTCCGTGACTGTGCGTGAACAAGTCAAAGTTTATCTTTTTTTTTCACCAAGTGTATGGACTAATTTTGAGATCGATCGGATGAGGGGAAATGACATTTAGATCATTCCGTGACTGTGCGTGACCACGCGTGACTGTGCGTGACTATGTCAAAGTTTATCTTTTTTTTTACAGCAAGTGTATGGACTAAGTTTGAGAATGATCAGATGAGGGGAAATGACATTTACATATCATTCCGTGACTGTGTCTAACCACGCGGGAATGTACGTGACTACGCCAAAATTAATTTGTAGTAACAGCAAGACTATGGGCCAAGTTTCAGATCAATTGGATAAGGGGGAATGGGGTCCACCCATGACAGACAGACAGACAGGCAGACAGAGAGTATGAGTTAAAAGAAAGAGTTTAAAAAAGTTTATTAAAACTACATTTAAATGAAATTAAAGTTGGTTAAACTAAGATTAATTAGATTCACGCTTTTCAACTTTTGTACATTGGAAACTTTTTGATTGAAGCGCTAAAAAAATGTAAGTTTAACTAACAGCTTTAAAAATTTTCCTGCGTTAATTTTAGGCAAGGTTCAGAAAATACACACATGAAACACACAATGTTCTGTTCTAAAGCAGCCAACACATATCTTTATTTTCATATCAATTATGTGAGTTTCTAAATTTTGTACGGCGCGCAGTGGCTGAAAATCATTTTTCATTGGCCAAAATTCTGTAACTTTTGAACCGATCAAAATATTTTTTTAATAGATAGATAGATAGTTGATCTTGACTCAGTGTGAATTTCATTTAAATTGATTGAGTACTTTTTAAGGAATTCTAGGTCAAAGTTTAACTTTTGATTTTTTTTAACTTTTAGCGTGATATATGTTTTTTTTTATTTATTTTTATTTATTAGAAAGTGTCATATTTGGAGTTAAATAATTATTATAAACATTTTTTGTAATAATGAAATTTTTTTAATGCTTACACTCAAAAAAATTTTTACACTCAAAAAAATTTTTACACGCAACAAAATAGTAAAATTCACTAGAAATTTAACTAGTATTACTAAAAAATTAAAAATGTTTGCTATCAAATTTGCAATTTGCTGACACTCAAGGAATATTATTATTACTACAGAAAAATTTATTAGTGTTTGCTGCCTAATTTGTTACACTAGCTAAATAAATCTGCTAAACATTAGCGCAATGATTCTAATTTTTTTTTTAATTTTGATATGAAAATATGGGTTCTTATTTTTTGAATCTTTCTTATCTATTAAAACATTGCATTCATATGTGGGAAACCTTTTAAGAATAAAAACTGCAATAGATTTAAATAGCATTTGTAACAATGGTAGGTTCTGTTTATTATTATTTTTTACTAATACTATGTTTTTCGTACTTAAATAACGATGAAAGGCAATTATAATTATTATTCATTAGACTCAAATATTGATTGCAAATATTCCATATTTTGTTCTGTGCTATTTCTGTTCTTTAGTAGTTTTTTGGCTTCTTCATCTAAATCCCGATGTTCCACTTTCCATTGATTTCGAATACTGGAGATGAACGGATCTGACGTTGCCAATAATATATTAAATAGATCTTCATTTGTGGAATTTCGTGACATTTTTCTAGTATTGTGCTGTCTATAAAATCTGTAATCCTTGTTCCTTTTTTCCTGAGCCTCCTCTGATAGATCTCCAAGTGGCACCAAATGATATTTAATGACATCTTCTCCATGATAAAGGATTTTGTGGACTGTTGCAGACATATTTCTCCATGGGTAGTTGGTTGTATATATTTTTGCAGTTTCCTTAGCATAATCTCCAAATTTTCTAGAGTCAATTTCTTCATTGCACGCAAGTACTTCTAGGATTATTTTAAATCTGAAAATAAGGTTTAAATCCACTCCTGTTATTTCAGATGCTGTTTCTGGATCTGAAAAGAATCTTCTTGCGGTATTGCCATCATTTGTATTGCCTGACCCTTGTTTTGGCTGATCTATAATCAATCCAAATTTGCGATATTCATCTTGAACATGTTTCTTTTTTGAACTTCTTAACTCTTTGTTGGTTTCGTTGTTTCTTATTGATCCTGAAGGCCCGAAATCCAAATCATAACTGATTTTTAGTATGTGTTCCATAAGTCGTATTCTTGCATGTAGTGGTGATAATCCAAATTCGAAGGCATCGGTATTATCGAATGATTTTGTCGGGACTTGGTTTAATTGGCTTGATGTTGCTTGGCATATAATGCAGCTGGATGCAGCCTTCGTGTTAGTCAAAGCCTGACCTACTTTTCCATCTATCATTGTCAGCACAAATTGGTAGCTTACTTCAATTTGCTGCCCATCTAACTGTAATTGTAATGGCTGTAGTGTTGCTATTTGGGCCTTGATATCACTAACTTCTTTGTTAATGGCATCATGACTTTCTTTTTTGAATTCAAATTTGATTGGCCTGCAGTATTTCGTAGAAGATGGTGTCTCATTTTTCCAAATATCCATTGTTTGCGTTGTACTACTCGAAGGCTCCGAATCTTCCAAAATCTTTTTCAATCGCAATGGTACAAATGATACCATGAACATATCTGAGTCCGAAATATTTTCACATACAACTTGTTTGTATTGTTTTTGTCCCGAAGAACCATCACATCCCCATTTACAAAATAGAATTAACTTTGTGTTTCCATATTTCTTTAACTCAGTTCCTGTTATTGATTGTAGCAAGCGTTTGGCTGTGTGATCAAGTAAAGATTGTAGTTGTACTTCTGCCGAAATTGGTGTGATTGTAATAGTGTCCTTTGATGGCAAACAGTCTATTTTAGCAGCTGTTATGTGATGATATGCTGGATACATATTTGAGCCTTTTTCAATCGCACGCAATCTGAGCTGAATATATTGGTGTTTTGTTAATTTCAAATCCAGAAATAATGCTAATGCCTCCTCATTTGTGAACTGTTTTGCATCGCTCGGAGTTGGTATACTTTTAAGAATTCGCTTTGTTCTCACTGGACTAGCATTACAAGTTTTTTCAATGATATCCACTTTTGTTAATTGGTTTTGTGCTCGTAATTGATGTAGAAAAGATTCTTTTATATTTGTAGAACCAATTTCCTCGTTAAAATTTTTAAGTTTCCGCCTCTTAGATCTATCGCTGCAGTTGTCCAATGATTTGCGTGGTCTTCCAGCCTTATCTAGCTTTGCTGTTTCTCCACCAACATTAAGTTGGCCTTCTAACCAGTTTGCACTTTTATTATAAAACTTTTGTTTACAGTAGTTAACTTCTTTCAATCGTTTTTTTAGTACTTTGACGAAATTAGATAATTGCTCTTGTATTTCGGTACTAGACGAATTTAAGTTTAATTTTATTTTAACGTAACTAAGAACATCTTCCTGGTTTTTGTTTCGAAAATACTCTTCGGCCAGTTCTTTATAACTAAAGTTCTCCATATTTTTCTCAATATTTTTATTTGCGTCTGTTATCACTTTTTTATCACTTTTTATCACTTGCGAATATACGTCCGTACACTTGAAGTATTAACTTATTATTGAGTAATCCCTTATATAATCCGTCATTTTATACATTTTTAGGTACATGTTATTCACACATTGATCTTTAATTTCATAGCAGGTAGTACTTAAATTGAACAAAACTGCACTTGTTATCCAGACTTCAATATCAGGTAAAACTAATTAGTTTCTCGCCAATATGGGGTGGTTTTTTATCTTTAGTGGTTTAGTGCCGCGATTATTGACAAACTTATAAAATTGTTTATGACTTTGGTTGACCCTTAAATTTGACAACAGGTAAATTAAGAAAGAGATCATTTGTTTACTGTAGAACCTATTGTGATCATTTTATGACTTATTTTTTTGCTGATCAAAACAAAGCCAATAAACCCTTTCGCAGGTATTTTATTTAATTATTTTACTTTTACGTAGTCTAAAGTAAAAAAACAAAATTTTTTTTTGAGTAATTTTTTTAGAGTAATTTCATTAAAATGAAAAAAGTGTTCTACCGGGGGCTCGTGGGGGGTGCAAAAGTATATATAGGGTTAAACAGGATACATTCGCCTTTCTCCGGGTGGCACACGTTTCTTGTTCCCTTACTTCCTTTAGAAGTTCTATTCCACTAAAGTTTAAATTTGAGAAAAATATAGTGGTTTCATAAATATTTCATAACGCCCCTAATATCAAACGTTAGAACTGTGACTACTTACAAAAACTAAAGACTATAATCCTACTAACATTATAAAAAAGACCGCAGGCCAATATCGATGATAGCTTGCGAGTAGTAACCATTTATTTTTGATAAAAAACAAAAAAAAAACACCTTTTGCTGAATTAAAAAAAACAGTTGAGTTTGACAGCATGCCACGCCCACAATTATCAATAGTTTAACCTAATTTTTTGGCTACCTTAATCTGGATATATAAGCTACAAAAAGGAGTAAAAATTTTAAAAATCGATGACAAAAAAAAATTTGACTTTTGGCCAATGAAATCAAAATTTGAGCCACAGTGCGGCGCCCAACACAATCATGACTGTGTTTCGTTTTAATATTTCGTTATCTACACGAACATTTTTCTATCACGTTTTTTTTTTTTTGTTTCGAACACACATAAACCACACAGATTCGAGTGTAGCTTTATTTTAAGTTCGTTTTCTTGCACGTGTACTGCTAAAAAAAAAAAAAACAGAACATGTTCTTCAACGAGTACATCTAAAAATTAAAATATTATCCACTCGCGATCGGAAAAAACGAAATTATGTCTTAAACAACATAAAATTTCTCTTAATTTCAGTTTTTTGTCGACCTTTTTTATTGTATTTTTTTTTTTTTTTTTTTTTGATATATTTAGAAATTCTTCTAATGGGCTTTTAAGGTCATACATAGTCAATGTAAATAAAAGATTATTTATTTAATTATTTCATCCTACGTTTCGTTGGGATTTTTTCCAACTTCTTCAGGGATATTATAATTTATTAATTTCTCTGTTTTCTATTTTATTACTATCTTTTTACTTATTTTTTTTATTATTATCTTTTTATTTTTATTTTTTTATAACTGCTAATGAATTATTTTCGATTTTTTTATAAATTTGGTTGAAACAATTGTAATTATTATAGGGGTGTTTCAGATTTTTCCGATCTGTTTCTGTTTTTTTTTTAGCAGTACACGTGCAAGAAAACGATTTTTCGTGAAACTCCTCTATTTAAAACAGAAATTGACTGAACTCATCGCACTGCTTCTGGTTCTCTTCAACATTTTATAGTAGTTTTGAAGTATCGAAAAATCGATGAATTTGGAAGTGTGATCAATTATTCGACTTTTTCCAAAAACCGAGTTTCAAAGATTTCGAATATTTGTAAATAATAAAGTAACCTTTTGCATTTTTAAAATTTTTATAAAAAGCGATATTGTAAATGTCAGTTAATGTACTAGTGCTAGATATTTTTAAACAAAGCACTTGTCCATTTATCTAACGTTCTCCGCTTAAACTTTATTTGAATCGAGTTCTAGGGGGTTTCTATAAGTTATATTAGGAATCTTCGATTACAATATCTTCATATAAACCAAAAGTATTTCAACGAAACCACTGAAAAACAATACTGTAGTTGAGTAGTAAAATGGTATAAGTAAAATATTTAGAAACAAGTTCGTCAGAAACCCCTCAAAAACTTCTTAATAAATATATTTAACCCTGGACGGTTACTGTTCGTCGAATCGACGAAGCTCATTTACTCTTTATTACATAAACCAAAAAAAGGGGCAAAATTCGTATCGAATTTTAAGACTAAAAAAGAATTTTTTATTTTTATTTTTTTCTTTATTTTTTAATAAAATGTTTAACTAAAAAAAATTTTTGTTTATTTTTTACTTTACGAATCGAATTCGTTGATTCGACGAAGAGTAACTTTAATGTACTAAAATGAAGAGTAATCTTCCAGGGTTAAAAAAAGAATTTCGACAAAAAATATCGAGTTTATTTGAAATTCAAAAATGAAAAAAACAAAAAAATAAATACAGTCAACACAGTCTCCTAAAGTCAGGCCTACGAGCAGTGGGATCAAGGAACACTTTAATACTCTACAGCTTTTGCTTCCTATTAATCTCAGAAGATACAACACTAACAAACATACCATTCGTTATTTTAAAATTTTCAAATTATTCATGCATTTATACTTCTATTTTCCACTACTCTCAGTTTCGTAAGAGTTGTGCTCTGTGCTGTATCGTGTGTACATTCCATAAATTGCATTATTTATTTTTTTTTAATATTAGAGATTGATCGAGATATTACCAAAAAAAAAAAAAAAAAATTAGAGAGTTTAATAAATAAATCTTCTGAAAAATGTTAACTTTTCTATAACTAATGTCAACCAACTTTGTATAAATTTAACAAAGATTTTTAATATAAAATAAAATGTGTTGTCTCTTTCACTGTGAGTCACTGTAGATATGAATAATTATAAGTATATACATGCCCCTTTTCTGTTTACAATCGCTACAAACAATAGTTCTCTGCACTTTTACGGTATCTTTATAATTTCTAATTAAAACAAAAACTATTAATTAAATAAACTCGTACATACAATTTAAAAATTTCTAATATATCGCGTTTTTATAATCTCCCTAATGCGAGTGTTTGTTTACACACTTAAATACTGTTTCATATTATTAAGTAAATTTTCTATTCATTCATAGTTTGTCATGTCTGTTGCGGAAAGTAGTCGTTTAAGTGTAATTTGTTAATGACCATTGACCATGAGACCGAATAAGAACTGAAATAATACAATAAAAACTAGCAGAATGAAATAAAAATAAAACAACATCAACAAGAAATAAACACTCACATGCGTTGACATGATTCATTTCTGTATCGTTTTAGTTTGCAATTTGTTTGCGTTACTTTTGAGACACTTAAAGAGTCAAGGTTACGTTACGAATTTGTTGCGATATACCCAGCAAAATTTTTATTTTATTTAACGAATAGTTTCGTTAGCTTTACAGTAGATTTAATGCAATTAATAAATGAATAAATAAAAAAAAAAAATAGTGAAAGAAATATACATATGGTCTCTTGATTGGAAACGGGCAGATCTTAACAAAACTTTATATTATTATTTGTTATAAAAATAAGCATAAACCAGGTTTGATTGAGAGTGAGGCAACATATCGCACCTGTACCTCTAAAGTGAGTCAACTCAAAATTTACGAATTTTCAGTAGAGACAAAAAACGGTTTTTTTTTTAATATTTGCTATAAAATTTAAAAACAGTTGTTTCATTGTAAAGAATTGCGAATAATAAGTATACAACAGTAGTTCGTTTTGCGATTTTTTCAGTGATCATCAAAAATAACAAGTTTTTTGGGTGAAACTCAAAATATCTCTTTTTAGTGGATTCTAAAGAAGCTACTCTTATAACACAAAGAGGGTTACAACTGTATTTTTTTGCGAAAGACTAGAAAAATCGATGTAAGATTTTTACAGTGGATAGATATGACCACTGTGTATCGTTTTCTTGCAAAAATTGAAAATTGAAAAGTTTTGAGTTGACTCACTTTAGAGGTACAGGTGCGATATGTAAAATTTTGATGAGTACCGGATAATGTACATCGGAAACTTGAGACCATATGACAAAAACTGTATTTATAGTTTTTTTTTTCAGTTTCTGATCTTATTTCTTTTTTAAATGGTTTAAATTTTTCCAAAAATATATTTAAATACATATACTACATGGAGTGAAAACCCCATGGCCTAACAATAAAAATCAGTTTTTTGGATTGGAAATTAATTTTATTCTTCAACGTAATCTCCAATAAGTGAAATGCACTTCTTCCAACGGTACTCTAACATCATGATACCCTTGAAAAAATACGATTTGTCAAAGTCTTCAAAATAGGCGTCCGTCTTTGATATGAGTTCTTTCTTTTCCTGGAGCCTTCTTTTAAAGTATGGGAACAAGTAATAATCTCTGGGTGAGATCTGGACAATACGGGGGTAGGGAAGTAATTCATAATGTCAGGACTTAAATTTATCTGAAGCTAAAGCAGCTGAATACGCCGGTGCATTGTCATGGTGGTACAAAATTTTTTTTTTTATTTAAGTAGAGTCGTTTTTTTCTTAATTTCTTTGTCCAATCTGTCCAATAATTCAACATAGTACTTGTCAGTTATTGTTTTTCCTTTCTCCAAGTCGTCAATATATATTATACCACGTGCATCCCAATCTGCTCCGCGCTCTCAAAGGAGAGGCATCATCAATTTCCACGTAGTAAACTACATAAAGGCTAACTCACTTCTTAATGATCGACAGTACGGCTTCCTTAGAAATCGTTCCACGGAAGACCTGTTAGCTCTACTTTCTGAGCGCTGGAGTCGATCCATTCGCAATTTTGGAGTCAATCCATTCGCAATTTTGGCGAAAGTAAAACGGTTACTCCAGATATTTCCAAGGCATTCGATCGTGTGTGGCACGGTGCATTGATATCAAAGCATATTGCATTTGGGGTCGGTAATGACTTCTCTCGATTCATATCGAGTTTCCTCAGAGACCGAACAATACGAGTTGTTATTGATGGGGTTTCATCTAATGAGTTTCAGCTTAATTCGGGGGTACCCCAAGGTTCCGTCCTTTCTCCTTCTGTTTTCCTTATCTTTCTAAACGACCCTCTTGGTCAAACTTTTAACTCTATATACTCTTTCGCAGATGACAGCAGCATTTGTCATTCATTTTTTCTTTAATTGTAGGCCAATCTTCTTGGAGATTGGGGACAAAAGGCGGACAATGAATGACACACTCAATCTAGACCCGTTAACAATCTCCGAGTGGGGTAAAGCGAATAGGGTTGATTTTAATGCGCTGAAGACTCAATGTTGTTTGTTGACCCATAGGGCCATGTATTCAACAATGTCATCTGTATATATGGGTGGTATATGTATTGGGGAATCGGATACTCTTGATGTTCCTGGCATGAGAATTCAATGTGATGTTCGTTGGAACGAGCATGTTATTCAAGTGTCGAAAGAAGCACTCAAGTGTCTCGAGGCTAAATCACTGCTTAGTGATCGAAGTTGTTCTAGACACCTGTTAGCTTTTCTTTCAGAGAGCTGGAGTTGGTGCATTTACAATATTTCACGCCACGGTTCATTAATACCAAAGCTTATTGCATTTCCTGTCGATTTATATCGAGCTTTCTCACAGACCGCACAATACGTGTTGTAATTGATGGGGTCTCACCAATGAGTTTCAGCTTAATTCAGGGATGCCCCAAAGTTCTTTCTTTCTGTTTTTTCTCCTTCTCTTTTCTTTATCTTTTTCAACGACGTCCTTGGTGAAACTTTCAATTCTATATACTCTCTCGCAGATGACAGCAACATTTGCCATTAATTTTTCTTTTATTGCTAGCCAAGGCTCTTTTAGGTGTGGGGCAAAAGGCTGACAATGAATGACACACAGGAATGGCACACGCAATCAAGACCTGTAAACAATTCCGAATGGGGTAAAGTAAGGCGCAGAAGACTCAATGTTGTTCCTTGACCCATAGGGCCATGGATTCAACAATGCCATCTGTATATATGTTTGGTATAGGTATTGAGGAATCGGACACTCTTGATGTTCTAGGCATGAGAATTCAATGTGATGTTCGTAGGAACGAGCATGTTATTCAAGTGTCGAAAGAAGCACTCAAGTGTCTTGGTTTTCTAAAACGGTGCAAAATTACTTCACTACCTCTGATCTCCTTAAAATCTATACCACTTACATCCGACCGAAAATGGAATACAACTCCCATACATGAGCAGGAGCTCAAAGTCTATTTTGCCTCGAAAACAAGGAAAAATTTGTAAACAAAGGATATTTCCTAAATCAGATGAACGATGGTGTCTAATGAGTTTGCAGAAGAGTCAAAATTCAACCTGGTTCAATGTTATATCTTGGAAGAGGGACAAAAAGGGCACAAATTTACATTCTATCCGACAGTCAGGCTGCACTAAAGGCAATTATGTCTTACAACGTGACGTCTAAACTCGTTTTGGGTTGGCTCAAAGTACTCACCCCACTAGGGAGATACAACAAACTAACTTTATGTTGGATTCCCGGACACGAGGGCAACGAAAGGGCAAATTACCTAGCCAATCGAGGTACCAGCCATTCTTTCATCGCTTTGGAACCATCCGGATACATCAGGGAATAAATAAGGGATTGGAAAGAATCACAATTTGCCGAGCACTGCGACGAAAGTCCCGGTAAACGGCTAGCTAAGAGATTTATAACTCCATTCAGTGTTCAGTCGGAAAGACTACTTTCCCCTGATAAGAAGGACTTAAGTACCTTGGCTGGATTTTTTACTGGACATTGCAACTTTAGATATTATCTACGAACAAAAGATCTGCTTGTTACAGACACATGTAGGTTCTGCGAATATGGGGTAGAAACAGCAGAACACATTCTCGGTGAATGTCCAAAACTAAGTGGCAAAAGAACCCTGTATCTTCCCGGGATATATGGTATCTAATACCAAATAGGGTAATTGGCTTTATAAGGAACCTTAATCTCTAGGACAACCAGAGGCTGCACAAAAGATCAAATTTGTCGCAGCGCCTAGGGCCTTCTTAATCTAATTTAATCTAAATTGAGGGCTTACTGTGAAGCATGGGTGGGGATGCATGTCGGCTGCTGGTCCCGGAAATTTGTGCATTAATGATGAAAATATAGACTAGAAGATGTATATGGAAATTCTTAAAAACAATTCAAAGGAATCTGCCGAGAAGTGCGGAATTACTACCTGGACAACGACACATATCAAAAAGCTCATAATGTGCTAATGTAGCTTGTATACAACCACTCCGTGTCTTGATAACGTCAGGCCAGTCTCCCGACTTAAACCCTATAGACTATTTATGGGCTCACCTTGAGGACAAGTTAAAATCTTACTGAATCTCCAACAAAAACCAGTTAGAAGTGGCTATAAAAGGCGAATAGGTCAAAATTAAACCATACATTATTAGCCTTAAACTGGTAGAATCGATGACGCGTCGACTTTTAACAGCAAAAACCAGAGTAAGGAATTATTTACGAGATATTAAAACAGAATATAGTTAAAAAAAATTTACATATAATAACTTCAAGTTTAAAATGTCCCACTTTAATTTTGGTATTAAACTTTATCGTTTTTATGTTTATTGAAAATAAACTAGTACAACCCAGCACTCGAAATTGGAGTGGAAATTCTAGGATATATTACTTTTTCATTAAATTTTTTTATTTCAATGTGTTTTTATTCTACATATTAAAACCTTTAGTCAATTTTGATACATATGCTGATGAAGACCTAAGTCTATAATTCAGTTTTTGTGGATTGACTCTGGTTCTCGCGATAAACCGCTAATTAAAAAATGAAGAAGGCTTCTCCACATATTTTAGCATAACTTAAGAACGGTTTGTCCGATTTGGTTAAATAAATAATATAAAAATCCATAGCTAAATTACCTCCAAGTTATTTCTAAACTATTTTTTAATTAGGGCAATAGTTTCGGCAATATTCATAAAGTTTTCCCGAAAAAAACATTTTTTTGATGTAAAATTTAAATATTTTTGTTGTTTTAAAATTCATAAAAAATCAAAAACATCAAACGCAAATGCGTATTGTGTATGTCTAATACAAGTGTTTGCAAAAAGCATTAACAAAACAAATGCCGCAGATTTTTTTATTTTTTATGTTCCGCAGTGAAATCAATGTCTATCGTTTGAGTATCTGCCGAATAATAATTTTTATTTTTTTTTTCTTTTTTTTTTAATATCACAACTATCTTTTTTGTCATATCAAATTTAGAAAATGTTTCTTTGAACATTTTAAAATATTCCCAGCACAGTGCTTACAATATATAAAAAAATTTATGAATATTTAAATGTGCCTAAGGGTATGCTAATCAATTTTATCAATTCAAAATTCAACACGGGGCATGTAACGAATTTTATAAATATTTTATTTTATTTTATTTAATATATTTCTAACACACATAATACATAAGTGTTATCATTCTCCGCTTCTCCTCCATATGGACTATACCTATGCCAAATTTCATACTCGTCCGTGCCCGCATTTTGCTTAAAAAGGGGAATAATATGTAGGTTACAATTAATTTTTAAAATGTTTGTTTTGTGTTTTAAAAACATTATAAATAAAGCTTTAAATTGCATTTAAGCGGTTTTTATTGGTTTTTTAGTTTTTACTGATGTAAAGAAAAAAAAATAGCAGTCTCAGATCATTTTGAGGCACTATACATGTAAAATTTAAGATCAAATAGAGCAAAACTGCTTAACAGTTTTACATTTCCTAATTATGTTTGCTTTGAAGAGGACTTGAAAGTTCCAAAGGATTACATTTTTCAGAAAATATATTTATATATAGTTCTACTCGTGCTATAAGACTGATATTTCTGTCAAATGCAAAACGAGAATATAATATACATATATATAAATTTTCTAATTTAATTTTTTTTATATATCAAAGGAGGATGACAATTATGCCATTTTAATATATTATGCATGAATATGCTTTGAAATTTCTTATTTCATATTATTCGTTAATTTCTAATATTTCGATCAAGAAGGCTCAATCAAACAATATTTCATCAGTCCGAAATCAGTTTATATTTTTTGTCTGATTTACTTTTACTGTACTGAAAACTAGCCAAATCGATCGGGTAGCTCAAAAGTTATGAAAGAAACTGTCGAGAGACATCAAATATTTTACACATGAAATGGTAAATATTTGCACGCATTTTTATACATTTTTTTTTTTTTGGTCATCAAACAATTCAAAAAGTTTATGGCTAATCATGTTTTTCTCAATATATAAAAAAGTGTTTGAATTTTATTTCAATTACGGCAACACAATATTATTATCGTGTTAGTTAAAACCGTGTTTCACTGTACTTGTATCAAAAGACATAAAGGTTTCCTAATTAACTTGGGTTTTAAAGAAATTATATGCGTAATGTAATTCTTTATTGAAATAAGTATTTTAAAAGACACTTACCAAAATTAAAACAAACTTTATGAACATGTTTAGGCGTGTCTTATTCATATTTTTGCTATTTTATATTTTATGTTAAATAATATCAAGCACACTTTTATGACAAGACGACAGCTTTTGAAACCATTAAAAAATGTTAATTGTGTTTATAAACGCTTAAAAGTCCTTGTTAACAATGCTAAACGTATTTTAAATTAGGTTTATTAAATTATAATTAAAAGATGTTTTTTTTTTATATATCATTATAAAAAATTGTGCAAACAAACCGACAAAGCATCTAACAAAATCGTATTTATTAATATTTTAAGTCAAAATCAATAAATTTCAAATTAAAATCTAAAACATGAATAATCGTTTGTTGGCAGCTAAATATTTAATGTAGATATTTTTATAATTTACGAGTATTTGATTTTCAATATCTTGTTTGATTTGTTTTTAACAGTCAATAAATTATTTTAAATTAATACAAGGGAAAAGCCAAAGCACTTGATCCCAAAAACTATTTTTTGTATATTATTTAAATAATTGGTTTTTAAAAAAAGGTTTGTCTTTAAACTCAAATGATTACTTCCCGAAAATTAGGCTGATATAGAAGTGTGCGAAGTTAGCCCCCCCACTATTGGAAATTCAATTTTTTGGAAGATTGTTCTGAATTGTTTTAGGATTGTTCTACAATGTTCCAAAACGATGAGTTTCTAAAATATAATTTGTACCGGTAAATCGAAACAAAAAAATTTGGCAGTTATTCTAGGTTGTTCTAAACATTGTTCCAAAATAGATATGTATGTCGCAAACCGAAACGTACGCAAATGACACAATTTTTTTTCGCGATATCAACGTTATTAAACGATATCAGTATATTTATGTAACACGAAAGTTAACGTACAGATTCCAAAATTTCTTTCATACAAGGTATTCTGAATAGCACCCTCAGATCACTCTGGATATGTTATAGAGAGGATGTAAGATTAAGGGACCCGTATATTTGGGGTTGATTAAAACAGTGTTGAGGGTGCCATTCAGGATACCTTGTATGAAAGAAATTTTGGAATCTGTACGTTTACCTTCGCGTTGCATAAAAATATTGATATCGTCTGCTTTAGGTTGATATTCTAACGCCGACAGGGTTAAAAAGGAAATTCACATTGGTCTCTTATGAAGGGATCTTAATAATGTTTCTAGAAAAATAATGTAAATTTTCAGATAGAAGTTAATTCTTTCTATAAAAAAAAACAGCATTGTTTTTATAAAAAAAAAAATAACAAATAAGATATATATAATATTAATAGGCAAGGCGATTTCTTGTGACCGATGTAACTTTGTCAGTTTTACCCCGACTTTGAACAAACATACCTCATTTGAAAAGTATTTCTTTTTAGCTCTCCACCAGATTTACAGATTTTTTAATTTCTTTGGAGTGAAATCCAGTTAAAGTTCCTACGAACACACACAAAAATTATACAATGCCATGTGTGTGTTTATTAAATTTGTTAATGTGTGTGCAAAAATTGTATATGAATTGTTGAATTGAAAAATAATTTTGGACACAAACCAATAACGACAATGTCGATAACGCAAGAGACAGAGAAAAACTGTATATACTGATATATATTCTTATCTTCATGAACGACGTATTACCTTCAAGCTACTACAATCTGCTTTGAAGAATTTTATAACAATTTAATTATCTCATCAATATATTCTCCACCATGATTTTCTATAACGGAGTGATTTGAATCACTTGGCCCTCGTTTTATTGTTGCTGGCGATTACAATGCCAAGCAAATATAAATATCCCCGAAAGGCCGTGTTTTGTTTGGCACAATTTCTAATATGAGCCTATATATTATTTCAAGCGGAGAACCAACATACTGGCCGACAGCTAGACAAAAGATTCCCGATCTAATCGATTTTGGAGTAACGAAGAACATTGCCAGAAATCTTACAAATGCTGAATCCTCATTGGAACTCTCATCAGATCACACACCAGTTGTTGTTACTATTTCTAAGCCCCGAGAAATTGTGCCCCCGAATGGTAATTTAGCGCCAACAAGTGTTATAGTATAGAAAAGTATAGAAAGTTTCTCAGTACCCATTGTACGGATAGGTTACCACTAAGAACACCAGATGTATTGACCTGGCTATTGTTAACATTGAGCAAAACCTTAAAATATCTTCTCAACTTGCTGCGAAACCCCGCCGACATAGAGGGAAGTATAGAATTTATTCGGTAGATGTCGAGCGGCTATTAAATAAAAAAAGAAGAATTTGAAGAAAGTGGCAACTGTACAGATCTCCTCAACTTAAGCAACAATTGAAAGCATGTACATCAAATTGAAGAAAGTTGCTTGAAACCCAGAGACATGATAAATTAAACAGATATCTCGAAAAACTAGATCCGACTTAAAGAACTGAACTAAGAATGCAAAATGGAGGCTAGTACAATAAATGAGTTACCACCAGTAATAAACCAGCACAGTGCAGTGTCACTTCGATTTGAAATTAGAGAGATTGAAAAGGCCATTTCTGATCTTAACCCTAAAAAAGCATCGGGCAGCGATGGGATCAGTAATAAAATGCTTTTGGAGTTACCCAGAATAGCATTGAGAATAATTCTTTTTATATTTAACGCTTTAGTACGCCTTGAATATTATCCCTCAGAATGGAAGGTTTCGCTCGTTACCATGTTACCCAAGCCAGGTTAAGATCACACAAAGGTCGATTCGTACAGGTCAATCAGTTTATTGTCAAATCTATCAAAATTGTTGGAGAAAATACTAGCAAATAAGCTTACTGTAGCTGTAGATCAAAATAACGTCATCCCAGCACATCAATTCCGATTTAGGCGAAGACACAGCACCATTGAGCAAGTCCATAGGTTAGTAAGCGCTATAAGAAAAGCCTTTGAAGAAAAAAAGTACTGCTCTGCTCTCTTTATTGAGGGTCTACTCTATAAAATTAAAATGTTGCTGTGCCTAAACGTTCGCAAACTAATGGAAAGCTATATAATTAATAGGAAATTCTCAATAAAGGAGAGCAACTTTACAAGCCCCCGTCAGGATATAAAAGCGGGTGTTCCACAGGGCAGTATTCTGGGTCCGCTTCTATATATCCTTTATACAGCGGACATGCCAACTAATGAAAACACGATTACTTCAACCTTTAGAGATGACACGGCAATTTTGAGTATTCCACTTTTACAACGACATCTTCTTCAATTGGAGTACTGGTTACACAGGTGGAAAAAAAGAATAAATGAACAAAAATGTATCCATGTTACTTTTACGCTCAGAAGAGAAACATGCCCTCAAATCCGAATAACAGCAAATACCGCAACATTCTGATGTAAAATATTTGGGGCTTCATCTTGACCGCCGCCTTACTAGGAACAAACACATAGAATCAAAATTAACACAAATAAAATTAAAATTAGTTCAACTCACGTGGCTAATTGGTAGAAATTCAAAACTAAGTCTTAATTGCAAGTTACTGATATATAATTCAATCATGAAACCCATTTGGTGCTACGGTTACATTTATGGGGAATCGCTTCCGCTTCTAATACAGAGAAACTACAAAGATGCCAAAATAAGACTACCCGCGCCCCATGATATGTGAGAAACTCACAGTTGCATAGAGTATTAAACGTACCCCTAGCTAAAGTCGGAATTATGAAAAACTGTTCAAGCTACTTGAAAAAACTAGAAACTCACTCGAATCTTTTAACACGTGACCTTCTCAACAATCGCATCCACAAACGCCTAACAAAGAGTCTCTTTCTTATAATAAATGCTTGAGGTTATCTAAGCCAATGAATATTTATTTATTTCTAATTTCTGTAGAAACATTAAATTTTTTCTGGCACTGGCCGGATTTAATAAGTTAAGTATAAGTTCTAAGATTTCAATAATTATTGTTAGTTCACTATGTGAAGATCCAATAAATAAATGCATGAGAAAAAAGAATTAACGACGTACAACTTCAAATAGTGAAAAATATTTTTGACGTGTTTAATACAACAAGAAATCATTTAACAATATAAAAGAAAAAAGATTTCGAAACTACAGAACCTGAAGTTGTCGAAGAGTGTGAAACGAAGTCGACTATTGAATTTACGGTTTTATCAGTAGAAGCGACATTAGGTCAAGATATGTCAATAAGAGAAAGACTAAATTGAATTAATAAAAATAAAATGGTAACTATTGCTCAAGAAGAGATTAGTGATCCGAAGACATCATCCGGTCTCTTACATATAGAAAGGAAAGAACTGGCATATTTCAAGGAGCAAAATATTAAAGGAAAATATTTAAACAAGCTACAAAAGTACATTTCAATAGTTTGTCCGACCAGCGTAGAGTCGGAAAGAGCTTTTGCGGCAGCAGCCTTTATTGCCACGAAATACAGAAGTAGTTTTAACGACGAAACATTAAGCGTACGAGGGCGGCTCAATAAGTCTGAGACTTTTAGAATTGAACACAGTTTTTTTTTTTTTTTTTTTTTTTTTGCAAAAAAAGAATTATTTTTCAACATAATCTCCGTTTAGCTCAATACAATTGGTCCAACGTTTCTCCAATTTTTGTATCCCTTCCAAAAAAATAGGATTTTTCTAGGTCCATAAAACAGGTATTTGTTTGATCAATAATTTCATTTGAAGCTAAATACTCACTGGGGGCTAAATCCGGAGAATATGGCGGATGAGGTACCAATTCATGGAATTTTGGCATTGAGACAAACAATTCTTTTAAGTTGTCACACGATTAGGTTTACGGCACCTATCTTGCAGACAGCTTTCTAAAACCCAATTTATCATTTAAAATCGGAAATACAGTGCCATATGAAATGCCTATGGCATCAACAATCTCACACACTTTTACTCTTCGATCGGCCAACACCATATCGTGGATTTTTTCGAATTTTCGTGTGCATTGGCCTCACTTGGCCGTCCAGAACGTTCAGCGTCATTTGTACTAGCAAATTCCAGCGCTCGAAATTCGAGCGCAATTTCTAGGCAACTTTATTTCTCAACTTAGCCAATTCACAAACCAACACTTTTTTGGTTTATTATTATTGTGAATGAAGAACAAACTCATTAGCAAACACATTAACAAATTTAATAAACATATTTAATAGCACGTGTATGTATGTGTTAATAGCAACTTTAAATGCAATTTACTCAAAATAAAGGGAAAAATTTAAAAACCTCTAAAGCTGGTGAACAGCTAAAAAGAAATAACTTTCAAATAATATACGTTTGGTCAAAATCGGGATAAAACGGTAGAACAAAACATCGGTAACAAGAAATCGTCTAGCCTATTAATATTGTAGATACACTTGTGCTTACATAATTAAGTCACTAGTATGCTACTCGACATTATTGTCAAAATACGTAAAGGTTTTTTTAAATTCAAATATAATTTTTTTATTATTCTTATATGTTAGCAATCAATTTACAGTGATATTAAAAATTACAAAATTTTGTTTCTTTCCAAAAAAAAAAATAAAAACAAGTATGAAAATTATAGTCGGTCTAGACCGACTATACAATACCCTATACCATGCGTTTAGAGACCCTATCTCTTAGGCCCAACTAACTGGACATAGAAAATAAGCAAAAACCAAATTTGAGTGGGATTTTTATTAATTTTTTTGGCTGCAGATATGGAAAAGTTCATATCGGATGCTATATCTATATAGGGATTTGGTCCAAAAATGGACCGATCCTGATCATGTTTGGTAAAGTCTCTTGTATTTTGCAAAAATATATACAAACAAAATTTGAGAAGAATCAGTGCAATATTTTTGTTTTTTAATAGATTTAAGTGAAGATCGGGAAGCAGCTCTATATGGGGTCAAAGGGATCATTTTTGGACTACACATTAATGGATGTAATGAACGCATACAAACCCAATTTGAGTAAGAGCTATATGACAATTTGGATCTTATGGCAATTTATGGCGATATCATATGGGTAATTTGTATGGGGGCTAGGTCTGAACATGGACCGATTCTCACCAATTTCAATAGCATTCATCCCATGGCCGATAGAAGCTTATGTACCAAATTTCATCAAAATACATTCATATTTGCGACCTGCAGTTTGATTACAAGCTTTACATGGACACACAGACGGACGGACGGACGGACGGACGGACGGACATTGTTAAATCAACTCAGAAAGTGATTCTGATTCGATCGGTATAATTAAAGATGGGTCTAGGTCAAATATTTTTGGTTGTTACAAACAGCAGCACAAAGTCATTATACCCAAACCACATAGTGGTATAGGGTATAAAAACTTGGAAATTAGCCCAAAAGAGCTGCTCACATAATTAAGTCATCTGAAAAAAAAGTGGTTGAAATTGTAGAAATAAGTAATAAATTTTGTCGAGAGTCCCATTTTTTCATTAGCTTACCTCAATATTGAGTAGGATAACCTTTTTGCTTCAATACTGTGGAGCATCGCTTTGGCATGCTAGCTACAAGAGAAGCGCACTGGCCTGCAGTGAATTTGTGCCACTCCTCTTGGATAACTTTCCATAACATGTCCTTATTTGCCGGTTTTAGTGCTGCAATGACTCATTTTATTATGCCCCACAAGTTCTCGATAGGGTTTAAGTCGGGACTCTGCGGCGGCCATTCCAGAAGCTTGATAGACTGTGCTGCTAACCACGACTTAACCACCTTCGAACAATGCTTCGGGTCATTGTCGTGTTGGAAAATCCACGCAAGCGGCAAATTCTCAGCATATTCGGTGGTCAAATTTTCTTTTAGTATATTCTTATACATTTCCCCATTCATTATACTGTCAATCTTGACTATAGGACTTAGACCGAATGCGGTAAAGCAACCCCACACCATGACTGAGAAGCCACCGTGTTTCACATGTTTTTTTTTATGTATTTTGGATCCAATTCCTCAAATGGAGGACGTCGCACAAATGGTCTACAATCGTTTCCAAAAATATTAAACTTGAATTCGTCCAAACAATTAAATTAAATTAAATTCCAAAAATTTAGGCCTTTAGCAAAATGGTCAGTCGCAAATCGGAGCCGCTTCTTAGTGTTCTTCAAGGAAACCAACGGTTTCTTCCAGGCCATTCGTCCATGCAATTTGTTTTCTTGCAAACGTCGTCTTATGGTCTGCGACGAAATTTTAACGCCATAATCCGTTTCCATTTGAGCTCTGATTTGCGACGAAGTTAAAAAAGGATCAGTTTTACTCAGGTTTGCAAGGAGTCTGTCATCATTTAAAGTCGTTTTTCTCGGTTTTTGGCGCGGAATATTTTCACGAGAAAAGTTTAAAATCTCCACTACTTTTGCAATATTATTGTATCTTTGGAAGCAATCCCATATTATTTTTCGTTTAGCCGAATTCGAACTTTTTTGTTTACCCATAGCGCTTCAGCTGATGTTATTTGTTTTTAATTTATTTATTATTTAAACCAGAAAAGAAATCTTCAAAACACTAATTTGCTCACGATACGTACGCGTGGCGACTTTTTTATGTGAGCACAGCGCATATGACCTTTTTTACGTTTTCCACATTTTTCGGGGAATACCCAAATTTTTAATTTTGCTTCAATCAATGTAAACAACTGCTAGCATAGCAGGGTTGCACAAAATAGTAAGGTTAGAATCAGAAGAAATAGGTTTAAGAGAAAAACTACAAAAACATTTCATTGCATAACCATGACTTAATTATTTGAGCACAAGTGTATGTGCGACCACAACGAAAGTCAGTAAACCACTTTTTTACCATTGAAATCGATGGTGCAGAGTCCCCATACTACTTTTCAAGCTTTTCTTTGGTTTGATTGAGGGTTTTTTTTTTAAATGTTCAATAAGCACTTGAAATTCACTTTTTTTCCTTTTAAAAAAATCATGAGGTTGTATGTTTTAAACAGCTGCTCAACGCCATGTAAATGACGGAACTTGCTCAAAATTTTACAGTAGTATATTAACAGGTGGTACTTGATGGGAGCAGCGTAGCTTTTCATATAACTACGAGGAAAGTTCGAAAAGTCACGGACTTATTGATCCACAATCGTAATGTTTTTTTTTAGCATATTTGTATTTTTTGTATTTTGTATTTATTTATTAAATCCGATTTTCAATTACAACAAGACACAGTATCTTATAAATTACAGATAAGTTATTCACTATATATTTAATATCAGTAACTCTTAATCTAAATTTAAAATATTATAAATTACAATTAAAAAACATTAAAAAAAAAATCAAATAAAATCAATTAAAGTATTAGTATAGTAATTTTCTAAACCCTATTGCCTTGCTTGTATTTTGCATGACATTAGGAAGCTGATTCCAGAGACGAATAGTTAGAATAAAAAATTGACATTCAGAGGCATGGTCCCGGTATTTAAATTGAATTATTCGATTCCCTCTGGAAGATCTTGCGAACTTTAATCGTTCAAAAAGATATTTTGGAGCCTTTGTTATAATAATTTTATGTAGGAATATAATGTTCTTGAATTTAAGATAGTTGTCAAAAGACATGTGTAAGACATGACACGAGTATTGGGATACATGTTCAAATTTTCTTAATCCAAAGATATAGCGAATAATGTTGTTGAAAGTTACAGTAAGTTTTCTGTTATTCCTAGAGTTGCAACCTGTGAAAACCTCAGATGCATATAGAAATGTTGATAAAAGATATGTTTTAGCAAGTAGCAATCTTATTTTCAGTGGTGTAAAGTGCTGTGTTAACCATAAACTTCTTATCATACTATAAATTCTGCCACAGGATTGATTAATATGATCTGACCAAGTCAGAGTTCCATTAAACACAACTCGGAGATTTCGTACAGAGTCCACGATGTCAATTTTAGAGCCCCCAAGGAAGACATTAATCTCATTCTCCAAATGCATCACTTTCTTCTTTACTATAATACACTTAGATTTATTTGGATTAAGTCGTAGACCATTTGCCGTTGCCCAATTTAGAATACGTTTGAGATCATAATTTAGTTCTTGAGTTTTGGAAATAATTGAATCCTTGGTACTACTTAAATATAGCTGAATGTCATCAGCGTACATCTGAACCTTAGAGAATTTAATTTGTTGTGGAAGATCATTGGCATATATCGAATTAAGTAGTGGTCCAAGGATTGAACCTTGTGGTACCCCTCTTATAACTTGCAGTGAGTTTGAGATGGAGCTACCATTAGCAACAGATTGGGATCTGTTTGTGAGATATGAAAACATGAGTAGAAAAGTTAAAAAACCTCTTCAGTTTGAGGCATAAAATTGAGTGGTGCACCGTGTCAAATGCCTTTGAGTGATCCAATAAAACCAAAAAAGATATTTTTCCATCATCCATGTTACTTCTTAACTCCTCAACTACATAAGATAAAGCTGTTATACAGCTATGTTGTGGCCTGAAACCAGATTGACGCTCTGTAAGTAAGTTGTTGTCGTTTAAATACATAAAGATTTGTCTGTGTAAAAGGTGCTCGAAAACTTTTGAGAGATATGGAAGAATTGCAATCGGGCGGTATTCCTTACCCGTTTTTGGTATTGGTATAATTTTGGCATGTTTCCACTCCATTGGAAAGATGCTAGTAGTGATTATGGAGTTAAACAAGTACATTATGAAAGGACAGTCCATGGTAAAATCATTTTTATAAATCTGGGGGTGTATATTATCAAGGCCCACTGCATTTGATTTAATAGCATTGAAACTTTCAATAACCTCTGTTAGTGTTACACACTGAAAGTTAAATTTGGGAATGTTTAAATTATTACAGGGAAAATCATCATAAAATTCGTTATTTACGGCTGGTAGAGGAATATTTACAAAAGCTTCATTTAGCGTATTAATGTCAACATTCATTGATTGATTAATTGTCTTATTTATTCCAATTTCGAGTATTTGTTTCCAGGTTTTTTTTTACTTCCAATAGCTGTATTAAATTTATTAAAATAATCGGAAGACTTATCATGCCTTATTTTGGAAACAACCGCTTTCCTAGCCATCTTATATTCGTCGTGATATTCTGATATCCTGTAACGTTTCCACTTCTGATACAGATTATCACGGTGTTCTATTAGCATCTTGGTTTCCATTGTGAACCAAGGTCTATCTCTATTTTTAATAGTTTTCGTTTTGTCAAGGACATGTTTGTTGTAAGTTCCTAAAATTTTACCATTAAGAAATGACAGTTGTTCTCCAACAGTCGGTAAATAGAAAATTTGATCCCATGGAGTAGAGCAAAGATCATATCCCAAAGCTAAGATATCAATATTTTTAAAATCACGATATGTGGGGTTTCTGGGTTTCTATTGCAAAATCATATGATAAGAAGAGTAGATCGTGCTTCGAAAATGCTGGTGCTGCAAACTGATCATAATGAAGGACTTTACTTTTATTACTGGTAAAGAAAAGATCGAGCAAAGTGCTAAAGTGCATTGTGTTGACAGCTGACAAGTTAAACATCGACATTATAGTGGTAAGATTTGAGTCATCGAAAAGATTGTTATTAAAATCACCTATATAATGACTTCGGAGTATGACATTGATGAAAGCTCCAGTTTCGTGATAAGACTGTCAAACTTAATCCCTTTATGTGGACTGTATACACATCCAAGAAGAAGTTTATCACCACGACAATTTACGTCTACAAAAACATATTCCACGTCATTAGCTATATTATGTGTACAATTTAATTGACATGAAATATTATTTTTTATATAAATTGCGACACCACCAGCATGACTACTTCTGTCGGAACGAAAGACACAGTACCGCTTCAGCTCATAGATATTGTCGCTAGCATTATCACAGAACCATGTCTCAGAAACACATATGGCGTCAACACAAACAATTTATGCTCCACGAAAACTGAGGTTTGAGGCTATAGTTTAAGACTAACTATTTTTATTTTATATGTGAAGTATTTATGTTTTTTGCTTTTAAATGGATTATAATTTATTTTATAAAAAAAATATTTTTTTTTTTTTATTTTTATTAATTTATTTTTAGTCAGTCATGCAAATAACCCATAAACTGTGCTGTAGCCGACCCTGTTTTACAAATATATTCACTACTAATTGATTTTTTGCTGCTCTCAGTGAAGAGATTCTTAATATTTAGTATTTTATCAGAAAACCCGGTACACCGGTAAAAAAAAATTGTTTTACCGAATTTCCGGTTTTTTTTAATATCGATAAAAATTTGTGACCCCTAAACAAAACAAATACGTTAAATGATCAAGTGTATTCGTAATTCCCTAATTGTGTTTTAATAACGCTACACTACACTATACAGTGAACTGAACTATTCATAAGTATTAAGTAATTTGCTATAATTGCAATAATATAATTATATTTATATATGTACATACATTTGTGCTAATAATATTCAATCATTAGCGACAAAATATATTGATGATTCGAGTCTATATTTAATTAATTGTGTATTGAACATTTAAAGTTAGGAACTAACAAGTGTATGACGTATTTTATGAACATAAAATAAATATTAAAACTAAATAGGTCAAAATAAGTAATTAAAGAAAAATTTGTATACACATAATTGTAAAAAAGTAGTCAGAATGAATTGAATCTAGTCAATTTTGCTATTTTTATTTTTAAGTATTTAATATTTGGAATAAAGCATTGCAAAGAAAGACTATTGAGAACATTTGAAACGATACAGTTTGTTTTAGGCTGAAGGAACTCTATAAAAAGCTTTCGTAAAAATTATTATACTTAAGTAATTTTATTTAATTGGATATAGTGGATATATTTTCTTAGAAAAACCTTTTTATTTAGTCAGTTTTGTGGAGATACGGACCATGTCATGTCTATTTCATATAGCAATTTTTATTGAAATAATTTTCTCATATTTTGCATTCTGAGAAATTTCATGAAGAAATTCTTTAGTCATTCTTTTTCAATATCACATTTTAGAATGAGTCAGATTTTTTAATAATTGTTTAAAGAACAATACCTGATATTTCTTGTTGCTTCATATCAAAACTAAAACTTACCTGTAAAGAAAAGAAAGCAAGCAAAATAAACAAGATTATTTAAAATTTATTATATTATTAGAATAAAATATATATGAACTTTTAATATTCCATAATATTTATGATTTAGTATTTCTTTCTCTTGGAATTTATATAATACAAGAATTTAAGCAGCTTATAATTTGAAATTTCTAAAGAAAATTTATCTCAGAATTTTGTTATTAAAAAAAAAATTGTCTAAAAATCTCCTAATGGAAGAATTGTTTATAAGAAAAATGTAAACAAAAATGTATAAATGTGTTATAAGGAAATTTTATTTACTTATGCATATAATGCCAAGAATCTTTAAAAAAAGAAATAAGTAAATTATAATCGGTCTAGACGAACTACTCGATACCCTAGGTCCAACTAATAGGATATAGAAACTAAGCATAAGGCAAATTTGAATGGCATTGTTATTAATTCTTTTTGCCTGCCGATATGAAAATGTTCATAACGGACGTTATATTTATATGGGGACTAGGGCGAAAAATAGGCCGATGCTGACCATATTTGGTACGGTTACTTATATTTTGCAATATGACATACAAAGCAAATTTGAGAAAAATCTGTGCAATATTTTTGTTTTTTGATCGATTTAAGTGAAGATCGGGAATCAGCCTCATATGGGGGCTATGACTAAAAATTGTCCTATAGGGTTTGGATGTAATAAATATATCCAAACCCAATTTGACCGAGATATATATGATAATTTGGATTTTGTGGCCATTTAAGTCGATCTCGTGGCGGTCATTTGTATGGGAACTACGTCTGAACATGCATCGCTTTTCACCAATTTCAATAGCGTTCGTCGATGAAAGCATATGTACCAAATTTCTTCAAAATATAGTCTTATTAGCGACCTGATCACAACGTATACGTGGACACCCAGATGGACAGACGGACGGACATCGCTAAATAGACTGAGAAAGCGATTCTGTGTCGATCGGTATAATAAAAGATGGGTAGAGGTCAAATATTTTTGCTAATTACAAACATCAGCACAAACTCATTATTCTCATTTATATCCTGGTTAGGGTATATCAAAAAAGTAAATAAAAAGAGTCGAGTTTGTGTTTATAAATAAAAATAAATTGATTTTATTGATTTAGCAAATCGAAACAAAAAAGATCCAAAAACAACAAGTTCAATGTTCTAATTAAAAAAATAAAACAACTTTAATTAACTTTTAAATTTTATAAATACAAAAAGTGTTACAATGATATTGTGTTAACTGCTTAACGCCGAAATGGTAACTGTATAAAAAATTTAAATTGCTGTTTTTTATATTAATTTATTACGCCGAATCGATTTTTATAGTTTAAAAAAGAGTTTCCAAAACAAAAAATTTTTTTAATTGATATTTGCGAAAAAAAAGGAAAAAAATTAATAAAAAAAAAAAAAATTGATATTAAAAATTTTCAAATTTATATTTATTAAAAATTAAATTATTGAAAATCAAAATAAAAAAAAGATTTAATTTTTTAAGGGCATATAAAGTTTCTAGGTGAAAATATATTTTTGTTGTGAAGAAAATTCTCGAATCTTTGTAAAAACTTCCTTGGAAGAGATTTTAACAACTTCCAAAGATGTCAAATTCATACCCTTCACAACAGTGTGCGAGAGTAGATTGTTGGACATTGTTGGACATTAAACCACCAACACGCTTACGTAGAGTGCGAACTGAAGAAAATATCGCAGCTGTATCGGCCAGTGTTAATGATGACCATCAAATATCGATTCGTCGATAACGTAACTTAACTGTGAATGGTGAGCGCTACCGGGAGATGATATCCAACTTTTTTTTGCCCAATATGCAAGAGCATGACATGTGGATTCAACAAGACGGTGCCACAAGCCACACAGCACGCGCGACAATGGACTTATTGAGAGGCGAGTTCGGTGAACATTTTATTTCACGTTCGGGACCGGTCAATTGGCCGCCTAGATCGTGCGATTTAACGCCTTTAGACTATTTTTTGTGGGGCTATGTTAAAACTCATGTCTATCCCGCTTCAATTGACGCATTGGAAGACAACATTGAAGGATTTATTTGTGAGATACCGGCCGAAATGTTGGAAAGAGTATGCCGAAATTGGACTAAGCGGATGGAACATTTGAGGCGCAGTCACTGTCAACATTTGCATGAAATAATCTTCAAACATTAAATTATATGGACCGTACTATCGATTCATGCATTTTTCTGAATTTTATGTGTTTTTTTTGGAAAACTTTCCTATAGCTCTTAAAAAATCACCCTTTATAAGTTTGCCATTCCCATTGTAATGATTAAAAATAAATCTTGACCGCAAAAACATACACATTCTTGATTCTTATAATAACCAGAGTTTATATAGCGATGTCCGTCTGTCCGTCTAAGGAAATCAAGATCAAGCCCTGTGTTCCTTATTTTTGATGAAAATCATTTATTGGCGTAGTGTGCAGGTTGCTATTAAAAATCAATAAAATTGGCTCAAAATTAAAAAAAAAAAATTCTTTTATTTTTTATTTTTTAAATATTTCTCTAAATTTTAATTTTTTTATTTAAAAAAATTTCTTAATTTTTTTTTTTTTTTGCATTGAAAAAAACAAATAGGAAATTTTTCTTTCTATATATTTATTGAAAATCAAAATAAAAATTATATAAAAAAATTTAATTTTATGTAAAGGATTGGTCACTTTTTTATCAAGAAATTATCGCTTTTTTGCAAAAATTTCTTTGGAAGTGATTTTAAACAAATTCCAAAGATGCTAATATAAAGTTATAAAAACAGAACAGAACATTGTTTAATTCGGCTGTGCAGAAGTTTTTGATAACCTCCACCTAAACCACCCTACCCACAATCCTAAACTTAATATTTTCAAATTTTAATTTCTCATTTTCCATTTTTAATTTCTTAAATTTTTAATTTTTTTAATTTTTAATTTTTAATTTTTAATTTTTATTTTTTAATTATTAATTTTTAATTTTTAATTTTTGTTTGATTTTTAATTTTATATTTTTCATTTATAATTTTAAATTTTAAATTTTTAATTTTTAATTTTTAATTTTTAATTTTTAATTTTTAATTTTTAATTTTTAATTTTTAATTTTTAATTTTTAATTTTTAATTTTTAATTTATAATATTTAATTTTTAATTTTTAATTTTTAATTTTTAATTTTTAATTTTTAATTTTTAATTTTTAATTTTTAATTTTTAATTTTTAATTTTTAATTTTTAATTTTTAATTTTTAATTTTTAATTTTTAATTTTTAATTTTTAATTTTTAATTTTTAATTTTTAATTTTTAATTTTTAATTTTTAATTTTTAATTTTTAATTTTTAATTTTTAATTTTTAATTTTTAATTTTTAATTTTTAATTTTTAATTTTTAATTGTTAATTTTTAATTTTTAATTTTTAATTTTTAATTTTTAATTTTTAATTTTTAATTTTTAATTTTTAATATTTAATTTTTAATTTGTCATTTGTAATTTTTAATTTTTAGTTTTTAGTTTTTAATTTTTAATTTTTAATTTTTAATTTTTAATTTTTAATTTTTAATTTTTAATTTTTAATTTTTAATTTTTAATTTTTAATTTTTAATTTTTAATTTTTAATTTTTAATTTTTAATTTTTAATTTTTAATTTTTAATTTTTAATTTTTAATTTTTAATTTTTAATTTTTAATTTTTAATTTTTAATTTTTAATTTTTAATTTTTAATTTTTAATTTTTAATTTTTAATTTTTAATTTTTAATTTTTAATTTTTAATTTTTAATTTTTAATTTTTAATTTTAAATTTTTAATTTTTAATTTTTAATTTTTAATTTTTAATTTTTAATTTTTAATTTTTAATTTTTATTTTTAAATTTTTAATTTTTAATTTTTAATTTTTAATTTTTAATTTTAAATTTTTAATTTTTAATTTTTAATTTTTAATTTTTAATTTTTAATTTTTAATTTTTAATTTAAAATTTAATATTTTAAACTTTTTTATTTTTAATTTTTAATCTTTAATTTTTAATTTTTAATTTTTAATTTTTTATTTTTAATTTTTAATTTTTAATTTTTAATTTTTAATTTTTAATTCTTAATTTTTAATTTTTAATCTTTAATTTTTAATTTTAAAATTTTAATTTTTAATTTTTAATTTTTAATTTTTAATTTTTAATTTTTAATTTTTAATTTTTAATTTTTAATTTTTAATTTTTAATTTTTAATTTTTAATTTTTAATTTTTAATTTTTAATTTTTAATTTTTAGTTTTTAATTTTTAATTTTTAATTTTTAATATTTAATTTTTAATTTTTAATTTTTAATTTTTAATTTTTAATTTTTAATTTTTAATTTTTAATTTTTAATTTTTAATTTTTAATTTTTAATTTTTAATTTTTAATTTTTAATTTTTAATTTTTTATTTTTAATTTTTAATTTTTAATTTTTAATTTTTAATTTTTAATTTTTAATTTTTAATTTTTAATTTTTAATTTTTAATTTTTAATTTTTATTTTTTAATTTTTAATTTTTAATTTTTAATTTTTAATTTTTAATTTTTAATTTTTAATTTTTAATTTTTAATTTTTAATTTTTATTTTTTATTTTTAATTTTTAATTTTTAATTTTTAATTTTTAATTTTTAATTTTTAATTTTTAATTTTTAATTTTTAATTTTTAATTTTTAATTTTTAATTTTTAATTTTTAATTTTTAATTTTTAATTTTTAATTTTTAATTTTTAATTTATAATTTTTAATTCTTAATTTTAATTTTTAATTTTTAATTTTTAATTTTTAATTTTTAATTTTTAATTTTTAATTTTTAATTTTTAATTTTTAATTTTTAATTTTTAATTTTTAATTTTTAATTTTTAATTTTTAATTTTTAATTTTTAATTTTTAATTTTTAATTTTTAATTTTTATTTTTAATTTTTAACTTTTAATTTTTAATTTTTAAGTATTAATTTTTAATTTTTAATATTTAATTTTTAATTTTTAGTTTTTAATTTTTAATTTTTAATTTAAAAAAAAAAATTTTTTTTGCTTTTTTGTAACTGTGAATTATGTTCAACCTTTAAAATATTACAAGAAACACACTGGGTTTTTAGTTTTTTTTTTTTAAGGTATATACAAATTTAAGGTCATATTTCAGCACAATTCCACCCGATTTACCCCATTTTTAATACCAACCTGCTACAAATTATGGCAAATATTATTTACCCAGGAAAATGGGGTATTTTGTAAATGAGCGTGATTTCAACAAACAGACGGACAGACGGACATCGCTACATCGACTTCTTTTATAAGGATCAAGATTCTCCGGAATCTATTTCGACGTGTTACAAACTGATTGAATAGAGAATTTTTTTTTTATGAGTTTCGAGTCGATATAGCGATGTCCGTCTGTCCGTCTGTTTGTTTAAATCACGCTCATTTACAAAATACCCCATTTACCTGCGTAAACTTTGGATAATGTTGTTTGCCATTATTTCGAGCAGGTTGTTATTTAAACATGGGTAAATCGTATATCATTGTGTCAAGGTATGACCTAAACTATAGAGACCCCTCTAAAAAAAGCAAATAATTCAGTGTGTTTATTGTAATAATTTAGTATTAAGTTTACCGAATTGTTTACTTTTTCAAATATTTAATATATATTTTTTATAAACAGGACAACAAGTCCAGATATTAATGTAAACGTAATATCCAGGTGCAGGACATCAAAGTTGCGACATTGCCGAATTGAAAAGTCTTACTTGTTTTTTATTTTATTTTTTTTTTAAGAAAAACTATATATTTTATTTTTTTTTTTTAATTTTTTTTTTATTTACTTTTTTATTCATATATTTATTTTTTTTTTTTTTTAATAACATAATTTCTTCTGAATTTCGTTCCACTATGATATGAATATTTATATTTCGATTATAATGTTTGAAAACCATTAACAATGTGTTGTTTTTGTTTATTTGCCGGCAGAGAGGACAAATAAAGAAAGTTTTAAATAAATAACAAGTTGAGAGTATATAATTAGAACAAAGAACAATTAAATATCATTTAAGGAATATTTAGTAAAAGAAATGTCAGAAACTGTTAAGGCTTTTGCCTTTAATTGGTACTTATAGGAAAATATTAAATAATTTAAATCTGCATAAAATAAAAACAAGTAGGGAAATTATAGTCGATTTCGTGAACTCACTTATTTTTGGCAAAAACATATACATCATGTACAGTACAATGTACAATATTTTAGTTTTTTGGTAGATTTCAGTGAAGATCGGGTTTCTTTTATAGTGTTTATTTTTGGACTTCTGATAAATGGATGTAATAAACATACACAAATCCAATTTGACCGAGATCTAGAAGATAATTTGAATATTATAGCAATTGAAGTCGATCTCATGGGGGTCATTCATATAGGGACTAGGTCTGAACATGAGCTGATTTTCACCAATTTCTATAGCGTTCATCCTACGGAGCATAGGAGCTTACATACTAAATTCATATTTGCGACCTGTAGTTTGATTAGAAGGTTTCCATGGACAGACAGACGAACATCGCTAGATCGGCTCAGAAAATGATTCGGAGTAGATCGGTATAATAAAATATGTGTTTAGGTCAAATATTTTTGGTAAGTTACAAACATCATCACAAAGCCACATAGTGTTATAGGGTATAAAAAAAATATATATGCGGAACCGTGGCAAATAAGTAAGTTGCAAAAATGTATTGTAATGTATTTTAAGACTGATTTTTTTTTTTTTTTTTTTTTTTTTTTTTGTCAAAAGTCTTTCGGCTTAAAAATATTTAAATATTATTCCTCCCGATTACAGAAACAATTTAAAGTGTTTATTTTAAAGCACAAAAACAAAAACCATAATGGTGATTTTTAATTAAAAATTAATGTTTCACATTTTTTATATACTGATTGCACGCAATTATGCACGATGAAATATTTGCATTTTTATGGTACACACACAAGGGAGGAAAATTACATGACAATACAGTTTTTAATTATTAACTTATATAAATGCTCAACTTTTGTTCGTGATTACCACCTCAACACACAAACGGAATTCTTGCCAAAAGGACTGAATGTGCTCGTACGTGAACACCACCGCATGCGAAATTGTTGCATATAAATTTGTCCAGAGATGAAAAAAAAAAATGTTACATACGAAATTTTAACCACATACCTGATGCATACGATACATTTTGCTTTATTTAAAATAATTGTAACTGCAACAGACGCGAAAAAGGTAGATGGATGAAAAAAAAAAGAAGCTCAAAAGAGTGAAATGTTTATGAGGTTGTTAATGTTTCTCTTTTCTAAATAGAACAGTAAAACTCCGCATGAAGCAACAAATATTAACAGAATGCCGTCACAAATAAAATATAAAAATATTTGTTGATAATATCGTGCTGCAAAGTTCAACTAACGGTTGCATACATGAGATAATCCATTATGAACTAATGATTCAAATAAAATACCCAGGGGTCTCAATTTGTATACGCTTCACAACACTGGGTGAGTTCGTCATTCATTTTGTTATTCATTGAAATAGCAAGTGGATTTAATGACACAATAATTTATTAGTATTAATTAAGCGAAATATAAAATTCAAATTGTTGCTGTAGGAATAATAAAAAAAAAACTTTTTCTTGAGTGATTAGAATGCGGTGAAACGAATGTCTGAGACTGCATTAGAATTTATATTTTTTATTTTGTGTATTTTAGAGAAATGACAGTTATATTTCATTTTTACTTTTTATAGAAGTTAAATGTTTCAATATTTATTTCCAAAAATTTAAACATGACCTTTAGTCCTCAAAACATTTGAACGTTTCTTTACAATTTCCTCCTGACACAAGAAATATCATCTTAAAACTTGTATAAAATACAACATAGAAAGATTTTTTTTTTAAGTCAATAAAAAGTTGTTTTTTTATTTATTTTTTTTTTTTTTTTTGAATTCAAGAGTAAAATCTAAATACATTTATTCCGAATTTTTGATAGGTTAACTGTGTATTTCTCACATTAAATTTTATCAAAATAAAAATATGCTAGAAAAATATCGAGGGCTATTAATTTTTGATTTCAAACTGTTCTCTGATATAACTGTCAAATATAATATTAATTTTGATATCAAACATGATTAGCACGACTATTTCTTAATAGATATTGTAGCAAATCGATCGACAAATACTTGTAGATCTTATTAATAAATTGTTTTTGCACGTTTTCTTTAAAATCTATAATATTAATAGGCAAGGCGATTTCTTGTGACCGATGTATGCTTAACAGTTTTACCCCGATTTTGACAAAAAATTTATCATTTGAAAGGTATTTCTTTTTAGCTGCTACCCAGATTTGCAGATTTTCATAGTCTGGAATATTTTTTTGGATTTATGATCGTTTAAAGTTGCTACTTACACATACATAAAATTATACAATGCTGTGTGTGTGTTTATTAAATTTTTTAATGTATTTGTGTTAATGTGTTGAGTTTGTTTTCTTCACTTAAAAGGAGTTGACTTGTGAAGCATACCTTTAGGGTCTTTATTAAATGAAAAAAATAAAATTTCCTAAAATTTGCACTAGAATTTCGAGTGCTGGAATCTGCTAGTAATTATTGATGCAGATAGCGCTTCTTGAATATAAGCCCTCGAAATGCTAAATTACCTAAGTTTTTACTTTGTAATAAATCTTAAAAACTTCAATATTATCACTAATGGATTGTTTAACTGGCATAAATTGCTTATTTAAAATACAATAAGGATTAATTCTAGTTTTGCGTATAATCAGAAAATAATCCTTAGAAATATTGCATTCATTGATAACACTGTAGTCGACTCAGGTCCGAGTTTATCGTAAGTATAAACCACAAAAAGGCTTAATGAAAATCATAATACGGTTGATTATACTTCGTCAATGGATAGCTGGAATGGATAGTGGTTCATTTGAATAATGCCACAGTATTTAATGACTGGCAGACTTATAACCGATGACTGCCGCTAAAGCATGGGCAAGCAAACATATATGGAAAAATGTAAAGTAAAGCAGAAGAAGCATTTTGAATTAATTATTTATTTATGTTATAAGATAAAATAAAAAATAAAAATATATATCGGTTTATTTTCTGAACTTTATCAGAACTTTAGTTAACATTTCTTTGTCTTTCTTATTAAATTTGCTCAAAGTGCTTCAAAGTTTGATTTCATTTGGCACAAATACGATATTTGGTCTTTTTTGTAATGATTTTAAATGAGGCCAGAAAATAATTTTCTATTGTTGCTGGAATTTTTCTATAAATTTCTGAAAAGCTGGAATACATTTTTAATTACAAATTGATGGTAGCTCCCCTTTGATTGTAGATACACTCCGGTTCACTTATTTAAAGGCACTAAAAATCCCATATTCAGCAGCCTGTATCTTTTGCAATTTTTAACCGATGGCAGAATTTTAAAATAGGAAAAAATTCATGACAATAGCGGTTTCTGAACTAAAGAACTTTTTTTGAGCAATTTATAAAAAAAAGTCCAAAAATGTGCTATTTTTTTTTTTGGTTCACTTGAATAAAGGCACTTTATTATTTTTTTATTATTTTTAAAGTAAGCGATGATTTTTTTGTAGGGAGCGTTTGCTTATTACAATTTATTACATCTTAATCATTTTACGAGTCAAAATGGCTAAGCAAAAAATTTTAAATCTATCCGAAAAGTTAAAATCGATGTTTACGTTCTGAAGGATATTCTTACCGCGCAATAGCTAAAAAATTGGACGAAGCCCAACAGTTGTCGATAATTACATCAAGGACTCCGAGGGGTATGGAAAAAATTTTAAAGGAAGGGTTTCATTGTCTTTATCTACGTATGAGAAAATAAAAATCATTAGAATTGCTTCTAATTCTGCCTTATCCGTGTCAAAAATAAGAGCTCAAGCTGGAGTGCAAGCGAGCAAGTCATCAGTACGCAGAGTAATTAAGAGCTGTGACTATCTTAAATACCTGAAATTTAAAAAAAAGGCCGCCATTTAATGCTCCTCGTAAGGAAAAGCGGCTTCAATTCGCAAGAGACTACATGGTATGGGATGTACAGCAAAGAGGTCATGTAAATGACTGGAGAACCGTTGTATTTACGGATGAGAAGAAGTTTAATTTAGATGGGCCTGACTATCATTTCTACAACTATTATTTCCATGATCTGTGCAAAGAAAAGTGATTTTTGAACCGACGCCACAGCCGAGAGGGCGGCGTTATGGTGTGGGGTGCCAATACGTACTATGGCACCATCGATATCTTGAATTTCAAAGTGCAAAAATGACTGGTGCAAGCTATAAAACGTTATTGGAATCGGCTTTTCCGAAGTTCAGTGAACTTTTTGGTCTCATATCTTAGATATTGCAACAGGATAATGCCCCTATACATAACGCCAGAGTAGTAAAGGAGTTCATTGCAAGCCAAAATGTTAATCTTCTTGACTGGCCACCCTATTCGCCAGATTTAAACATTATCGAAAATGTCTCGCAAATATCTCGTAAGGTCTATGAAGGAGGTAGACAATTTGATGACAAACAGTCACTAATTCAGGCCATTAAGGATGCTTGGAATCAAATTTCGTTGGATTACATAAATTCTCTTTATCTGTCAATGAAAACCCGTATATTTGAAGTTATTAAAAACAAAGGGGGTTGTGCCCATTACTAATAGTTCTTAAATAAAGTAAAATAAATTAAAAAAACACAAAAAACTGTCTTTCATTAAAATTAGTTAAAGTGCCTTTATTCAAGTGAACCAAAAAAAAAACATTTTTGGACTTTTCTTTTTATAAATTGCTCAAAAAAAGTTCTTTTGTTCAGAAACCACTATTGTCATGAATTTTTTTATATCTCAAGATGTCTACCTTCCATTTCCATTTTAAAATTCTGCAATTGGTTAAAAATTGCAAAAGATACAAGCTGCTGAATATGGAATTTTTAGTGCCTTTAAATAAGTGAACCGGAGTGTATCTTTGGATTGGTCAGATTATCCAGTATGGCCCATGGTATCTGCATTTTATTAATTCCAAATTTTCGAGTCTTGTGACCGACAATTGTCGTCAGAACCACGTTTTCTGTTAATTGAAAAATTTTTAAGAATGAAAGATTTTTTAAATTCCATACCCTTCATATGACAAACAATTTAATATTAAAATTTTAAAAATTTTTCGAACTATTTAACGAAGCTCTAATTAATGAAAAAAAATTGGAACTGACATCTAGATACATCGATATATTATCAGAAGAAAATAAATGGCTAAAAATTCTAAAGCATAAATCATCGTTGCAACAGCGTAAAACTAAAAAATTTAAAGAGTAATAGCAGAGCCCAGCACTCGAAATTCGAGTGCAACTTACAGGAAATTTTATTTTTTCATTTATTTATTTTTTAATTTTTTTTTTTTAAATCTATATCTATTAAAAAATTATGAATATTTAAATAAAATTCATAAATTGTAAATTTTTAAATAAAATTCATCAAATTTCATTATAAATATTTGATGAACACACAGAAGAAATATAAATGCGATGGTTAATAAATAATTTTAGAAGAGCCTAAAGGTATGCTAATGAATTTTAAGGTATGCTAATCAATTTACAATTTAACACAGGGCGATTAAAATGTATTCTTTTTTGAAACCATCAATAATAAACGCACAGGCGATTAATTGTGAATTGGCTAAAATTGATTAGCATACTTTTAGGCTCTTATAAAATTTTTGATATAAATATTTTATTTTAACTTAATATATTTTTAAAACATATTATACATAAATTTTTTTATTCGGCACTTCTCGAAGATTTACTTTCACGTATTAATATATACTAGCAGATTCCAGCACTCGAAAGTCGAGTGCAGATTCTAGGAAATTTTATTTTTTCATTTAATAAAGACCCTAAAGGTTTGCTTCACAATTCAACTCATTTCAAATAAAGAAAACAAACTCAACACATTAACACAAACACAATAACAAATTTTATAAAAACATACATAGCAGTGTATAATTTTATGTATGTGTTAGTAGCAACTTTAAACGATCATAACTCCAAAAAAATATTCCAGGCGATGAAAATCTCTAAATCTGGTTAACACCTAAAAAGAAATACCTTTCAAATGATAAATTTTTTGTCCAAATCGGGGTAAAACTGTGAAACTTAAATCGGTCACAAGAAATTGTCTTGCCTAATATTATAGATATATAGTAACTGGTTGTTTGATTACTTCTTTGGCATAGAAAGTGCATGAAAACTGTATATATCGCCATATAACAAAAAAAATTGATTCTTAAAGATTTGCGATTAAAAAGTGATACACACAATTTAATTGAAATGTCCAGTCAACTTCATAACCAACTTTTGCTCAGTGATATAACTATAGTACTGAGAAAAATATGATTTTCAATTTTAGATTGCTTTTTGACCCCCAAAATGATGACACCAATCTAGGTTTGACCGACTCTAATGCGAAATGTTGACAGAGTTTTGGCAAATCAAGCAAGCCAGTTAGATTTTTTGTTGTTATTTTTAGGAGCACTGGCACAGTACTTTTGACCAATGTTGGAAAATTGTTCAAACTCTTCTTTTACATTAGATTAATAAAAAGTTGTTATTTTTGTATATCAAGCATTGGCAAAACATCCTTGACAAGTCCTTTTCCAGTGCTATAAATTTTATTCAAAAACAATTTTAAATTAAGAATAACAGTTAGCTTTTGCGAGCGCTCTCCAAGCGTTACAAATCAGTGATTTGCAAGCGCCATTGATCACTACTTTACCAGTGCCTTGTATTACACAAGGGAACAAGGTTTTGGTTGATTAAACCGTGCTTACATTGATTTTAAATTTGTCCAGCAGTTTTAGAGATATCGTGGAAGTTTTGAGAAAAAGAACAATTTTCAAAAAAAAAAATTTTTAATTTTAAATTTACTGAGAAAACTCAATTGATAATAAAAATCGCGATTTCCATAAGATTTTCTTAAATTATAATTTAAGAGAACAGGGTTTTTGTTGATTAAGAATTGAATGTTGTTTTGTGGTTTGGGACGCTGAATCCAAATCTGCTCTTGGTTTTCTTTACATCAGCTCAACTTTTCGCGATATACCGTTATGTCCAAACTTAAAGCATTTCCACCACATATATATTTTTTTACTTAAACAACAATTACTCGGCTAATTTTTTGGTGTTTTTTTAAAATTTTATTGTTTTATAGAGGTAACAATTACATATTAAAAAAAAAACAATTTTGAAAATCACCAAAAAATGGTGAACCGTTTTCAAGTTATTCCAATATAAGTAGTGGAAGTGCCTTAATTTTGGACATAGCGGTATATCGCGAATGTCGAGCTGATAGAAAAAAACCAAGTGCAGATTTGGATTAGTAAAAAATTGCAATAAAGTTCCAGTCAACACCAAAAAAGTTAAATTTTGTTTCCTTGTGTTATCGGCACATTATACCTCGGCAGGTTTTTAGAGTAAAATTTTATGTCAATATAACAGTAATAACGGTACCATAACCGTAGTACAGATATAGTCATAAATTTAATTTTGATAAATTTAATGTAGTTTCATAAATTTAATAAAGTTTCATCAATATAATGTAATTTCATAAATATAATGAAGTTTCATTTATTAACAAAAGTTTCATAAATTTAATGAAATTTCATAAATTTTGTGAAGTTTCATAAATTTAATGAAGTTTTATTATTTTAATTAAATTTCATAAGTTTAATATAATTTCATAAATTTAATGTAATTTCATAAATTTAATGAAGTTTAATAAATTTAGAGAAGTTTCATTAGTTTAATGTAATTTCATAAATTTTAATAAAGTTTCATAAACTTAATCAAGTTTCATAAGTAATGTAAGTAAGTTCAATAAATCAAATGAAGTTTCATAAATTTAATGAAGTTTCATGAATTTAATGTAGATTCCTAAATTTAAGGACGTTTCATAAATTTAATGAAAAAAAATCATATATTTAATTAACTTTCGCTAATTTAATGAAATCTCATAAATGTTTATTTTAATTTTAATGAAATTAATTAACATTTATATATTTAATTTAGTTTCACAACTATCAAATATTCATCAACTTAATGAAAAAAGTCACTTGTTCAATAAAATGTACACATTGGCGGCCTTATAATTAGAAACGGCTTTGCAGCATATGTATTTGGTAATACTAATAGATCCCAACCCTCGAAATTCGAGTGCAAATTATACGAAATTTTATTTTTCTTATTTAGTAAATTATTTTATAAAACCCTAAAAGTATGCTAATCAATTTTAGCCAATTCACAATTCAACAGTTATTGTCGTTATTGGTTTATGTCCAAAATTATTATTCAATAAACACACAAACATAGCATTGTATAATTTTATGTATGTGTTAATAGCAACTTTAAACGCATTTTAATCCAAAAAAAAAATTAAAAATCTTTAAATCTGGTGGATAAAAAAACAGACATACCTTTCAAATGAGGGATGTTTGATCAAAGTCGGGGTAAAACTGACAAATTTACATCATTCACAAGAAATCGCCTTGCCTATTAATATTATAGATTTATGTTCTAAGCATTTCCTTTGCAAACCGCAACCGCTTCTTAATATTTTTTTGTTTTTTGAGACACGATTTTTATTTTTGTGCAATGCGCCCACGAAGTCCAGAATCTTGTAAGCGCCCTCTTATTGTCCGTGTGGATATTTCTGTATTTATTTGCTGTCCAATTTCAGTTTATATTTCTCGCGTAGACAAAAATGGATTTCTCTTACTGGCCTTACAAGTAGTTCTATCTTCTGCTGCAGTAGTCTTACATGCCTAAAACTTCTTGGCTTGTGTTTGAAACTTCGTTGTCTGATTGTACAAGTGAATTGCACCAAATACCATTTTTGCTCAATTGCCGACATTGAGTTTTTCATAGCACTGACAACACTGCACAATCATATCCATAATTTTTGGAGTAGATGACTTGTTCTTGCCCATTTAAAAAACTAAAACGTATCATAATTATTTGAACTAGCAGATTCCAGCCCTCGAGTTTCGAGTGCAAATTCTAGGACATTTTATTTTTTCATTAAATAAAGACCCTAAAGGTATGCTAATCAATTATACCCAATTCACAAATCAACAAAAAAAAATCATTTTTATTACATTAAAAAATTTAACAAACACATACATAGCATTGTATAATTTTATGTATGTGTTAGTAGCAAGTTTAAATGCAATTTACTCAAAATAAAGGAAAAAATTTAAAAATCTGTGAATCTGCAAAACGGCTAAAAAGAAATACCTTTCAAATAATATACGTTTGGTCAAAATCGGCATAAAACGGTAGAACAAAACATCGGTCACAAGAAATCGCCTAGCCTCTTAATATTATAGATTTAATCTACACTCTCTTTGTCACTAATTATAAGTTCAGAAATTAAAACAACAACTTCACGTTTCTAATTTCATGGCCAGCCAAAAGCAACTACATACTTGTAAAATAATCATAATTTTTTTTGTAAGCAAACTTTGAAATTCATGTGTTTTGTTGATTGTCTACTGGTTGAATAACGATGCTTATAATTTAAAGGGTAGGTCTTAAAAGAAGTTGCACTGCGATTTTATTTTCTTAAAATATAGTTTATAATTATGTATCCTGTATATGTTTAATTTCAATGAAAAATTATAAAAACTTTATAAAATTAATGAAAGGTTGTATTTTGTTTTAATTATTCCAGTTATGAAAAAACTCATTGATTTTATGCAGAGATCTACAATGAGTACTGAAAAAGTGAGTGGGAGTTGAATCTTGATTCATAACTTCATATCCACTCAAAAATTTGTGGTACTCATACTTAACTTCACGATGCAAAATAATAATGATTCGAATACGAACATTTGAATACTTATTAAGAGGTTGTGCTTTTTATGGTAAACATGGATATATATATATATATATATATATATATATATATATATATATATATATATATATATATATATATATATATATATATGTATTTGTACATTAATGAGTTGAATGAGTTGAATCAATTGTTGGTATTGTAACCAGTTTCCCAAGATTATACATCAAACTGACGTAATTTATGAATATTACAGATTTGGGCTGGTATGAGTATGATTTCAACGTCGGATTCACTCATTTATTGCTAGTTATACTTATTAAATAACGTTATTTTGAGTATGAGTGCGAGTTTTAATGATCTCTACTCACGTATACCCAGACTTTCATGAGTGATTATGAGTAGGGCAAAAACGATTCATGATCCTACGAAAAAATTATTGGTTTAATAAATTATGAATGAAAAGATTTTGCTGATTAAGTGTTTACGAAACATCATTATAAAAAAATCATTGATTTTATTAACTGTACTTATTAATCTTATAAAAATATTCATGAATGTAAACTGATATAGACCAACATGGACTTAAGTTACAACAACACCAAAACTACAATTCATATCTGATGCCACAGCTGAGAACCCACTATTTGAAATCATGCAGTCAAAAAAAAAAAAAATTAAAAAATAGCCTCTAAAGAAGTCCATAAAATCCGGAACTTGCGTTCCGGAAGTAGTGCATGTTCAGATAATTTTCTAATGAACTCAACATAGACCTGTTATAGGAAGATATTCTCTTTTAAGGTGGGTTCGAATGCAGAATGTTACAAAATTTTATTCTTTATTTGTTCAGTGAAAATAAATTAAGTTGAGAATTTATTTTCTTTTCCCACTTTTAATTTTAATTAATTTCGACCTATTTTATTATGAATTATCATTTTCCCAATATCAATTTTACATATATAAAATTTTTATTCAACATATTTTCAATTTTCTATTTTTATTTTTTTAAGAAAGAAAAGATAATAGAAATAATTTAATTTTTTTTTAAATACTTTACCTAAATTATTGTTATTAATTTTGACGTTTGTGGACGCAATGATGGAGCCGTTGTTTGTGGTACTATAACTAGTACCACTGATATGATTTAAACTGATGAACTCAGCAATTTTGGTGGTTGTGGTATTATCTTTTTCAAGATAATAACTGGAGAATAAATTTAATATTTCCGAAAATTCTATAGTCTTTTATGTTATTTATTATTTATTTTTTTTTTTTTTAAGAAACGGGATTTGCTTAATCCATTTGTTTACGCGTGTTTTCAATGAGTCAAAAAACTAGAACAAGAAGTCTGGTATGTCTATGACAACGACTACGACAACAAAAATGTGTTTTTTTTTTTTTTTTTGAAAAAAGGATACACACAATAAGGAAGCAGGAATAGACACACACACACAGACAAAGTTTTGTAAACACAAAACTTTAAGAGATTTCTATTACACAATTGCCTGGGTGAAAGACCAGACTAGCATTATTATTGCTGTAACTGTAGTTGTAGCGGCAGTAGAAAATATTGAGTAAAAAATATTTGTTTTCAACATTAGTTCTCAGTTTGTCGTTGTTGTTGTTGCTTTTGCTGTTACTGCTTGCTTGGTATAATATTAAGTTATATTGTTATTCTTGGTGTTGTTGGTTTCTTAGTTGTGTTTAGTTACTGTTTTAGTTGTTATTTTTGTTGCTGTTGGCTAAAAAAGTACTTTGACGACAAAAGAACGAGGTCAAAAACTATGTATATTATTGTACGAGTATAGTATAGTTTACGGCGTTTATTGTCTGTTAACAAGATACACAAACACACGCACACACGCACATACACACACACGGATGAGCAGATTCACATAAACTTACATGCACATATGTGCGAAAGTAAAACACTTGTTCTTTTTTATCCACTTATACACACATTAAAAAATAATTTGCCTCGTTTTTTCATGCGTTTTTACAATATTTTTGATTGTTGTTTTTCACTATGGAACACTTTATCGATTTATGTTTTTGTTTTATTTATACATACATTTATATTTTTTTTTCTGTTTTTGACAAAAGTATTGTTGTTTACGTAGCTGTTGAAATATCAAAAAAAAAATCAAGTTAAAAGAGTTTAATTTTAACTTTTCTAAAATCTGAAAATATTGTTTTGATTTTCTTGGGGAATCGCTAGAAATGTCTGTTTTTGATTTTAGGTCTGGTTAATGCCACGTGACACTTGTATAAACGTTTTTGGCTGCCCCCTTTTGAGTTTTATTGTTGCGTTTGTTCAAAACTTTGCTTTAAAGATGTCAGTGATAGCCAAAATAAAGACAAATATTAAACTTAAAATATAAATAAAAAATTATGATTAGCATTGATTAACAGCTGTTATGTCATATCCTCTCAATAATGTTAATTATTGTCGCAAAACTTATTAGTAAAAGAAATTTGTCAAAGAATTTTTAAGAAAATAAAGAATTTTTAAATATTAAATAATTGAAAAATAGTAAATAAATATTAAATACCAAAAATTATAAAAATAAATCTATATTCAAATATTAGAAAAATATGCAAAAAAAAAAAAAAAATTCGATTAAACCGACTTAGCAAAAAATTCTATATACAAAGATGAAAGTTTTATTAATAAATAAAAATATTAAAACTTTTTATCAAATATTAATATATTAATTTATTAAAAACTTATTAGAACTATTTATTAAACATTTTTATTAAAAATATTTATTATAAACTAGCAGAGCCCAGCCCTCGAAATTCGAGTGCAAATTCTAGGATTTTTTTTCATTTAATAAATAATTTTAAAGGTGCCTAAAGGTATGCTAATCAATTTTAGCCAATTCACAATTCAACATAGGACTTTTGATATATACAATAAACAAACACACAGTATGTGTTTTATGTATGTGTTAGTAGCAACTTTAAATGAGCATTACTGCAAAAAAATTTTCCAGACGGTGCAAATCTGTAAATCTGGTGGACAGTTTTAAAAGAAATAGCTCTCAAATGAGGAATGTTTGGTCAAAATTGGTTACTAAGTAATAGCCTTGCCTATTAATATTAAAGATATTTAAAAAATAATTATTAGAAATATGTATAAAACAAAAATTATTAAAAATAATAAAATATATTTACTGAAAAGTTATTAAAACTATTTATTAAACTATTAAAATATTTTAATAAAAAATGACTATAAATATTTTTAAATATATATTTAATTAAAAAAAAAATTTTGCTTTAAAAAAAAATTAACAAAATTTAAAACAAAATGAGATAAAAATTACAAAACGGATTTTATAACAAAAAACTGAGCAATTTTTATCAAAAATCATAAATAAAAATTTTATAAAAATTTAAAATATTAATAATAAAAAATTATTAAAACTTAAAATAAATTTAAAATAAAGAAAATATTGTTAGAAAGATAAAAAAAAAATAAGATGAAAAAAGCTTTTGAAAAAAAAAACATATTTCAAAATATTAAAAACAAATTTTTAATAAAAAAGAAAAAAAAAATTTTTATTTAAAAAAAAAAAATTTATTTAAAAAAAAAAATTATTTATAAAAAAAATATTTATTTTAAACAAATTTTAAATTATTTATTAAAAATATTAATTTAAAATTATTAAAAAAAATATTAAAATTATTTACTAAAAATTATTAAAACTATTTATTAAAAAATATTTCAAATATTAATTAAAAAAATTTAAAAATATTTATTAAAAAACAAAAACATATATTAAAAAATACTGAAAACATATAATAAAAAATTATTACAAATATTTTCAACAACTTTATTAAAAAAAAATATTAAATATATTTATTTAAAAATATATTACTTTCATAAATAACAAGTAAGAAAATTAAAGTCGGTCTAGACCGACTGTACGATACTATATCATGGTTTAGAGACTATTTCTCTTCGGTCCACCTAATTCGATATAGAAAATAAGCACAACCAATATGCATAACCAATGCAGATATGAAAAAGTTCATATCGGATGCTATATTTATATGGGTACTACGTCGAAAAATGGACCGATCCTAACCATATTTGGTAAAGTCACTTATAATTTGAAAAAATATGTACAAACCAAATTTGAGAAAAATCTGTGCAATATTTTTGTTTTTTGATAGATTTAAGTGAAGATCGGGAAGCACGTCTATATGGGGCCTTTGACTAAGAACTGTCCTATAGGGATTTCATTTGGACTGCTGATTAATGGATATGATAAACACATACAAACCCAATTTGACTAAGATCTATATGATAATTTGGATCTTATGGCAATTTATGTCGATTTCATAGGGGTCATTTGTATGGGGACTAGGTCTGAACAGGGAGCGAATTGCACCATTTTCAATATCTTTCATCATATGACCGATAAAAGCTTATATACCAAATTTCATCAAAATATATTCATATTTGCGACCTGTAGTTTGATTACAAGGTTTACATGGACACACAGACGGACGGACGGACAGACAGACGGCCATCGCTAAAACGACTCAGAAAGTGATTCAGAGTCGATCGGTTAAGTATTTTTGGTAGTTCCGAACAGCAGCATAAAGTCATTATACCCTAACCACATAGTGGTATCTATAATATTAAAAGGCAAGGCGATTTCTTCTGACCGATGTAAGTTCCACAGTTTTACCCCGATTTTGACAAAAAAAAATGTATCATTTGAAAAGCATTTCTTTTTAGCTGTTACCCAGACTTACAGATTTTCATCGTCTGGAATATTTATTGGAGTTATGATCGTTTAAAGTTGCTACTAACACATACATAAAATTATACAATGCTATGTGTGTGTTTATTAAATTTGCTAATGTGTTTGTGTTAATGTGTTGAGTTTGTTTTCTTCATTTAAAATGAGTTGAATTGTGAAGCATTTCTTTAGGGCCTTTATTAAATGAAAAAATAAAATTTCCTAGATTTTGCACTCGACTTTCGAGTAGTGGAATCTGCTAGTAGGGTATAAAAACTATATAATTTATAAAAGAATGCATTAAAAATATACAAAACTTACAGAAATTTTAATCAAAAATCGCAAATATTTTTTTTTCTTTTAAAATATTAATAATTAAAAAAATAATAAAACGTAAAAAAATAAAGAAAATAAAGATTAAATAATTAAAATTAAAAAAGTCGTACTTAAAAGTATTAAAAACAATTTTAATAATAAACAATTTAAATAATAAATAACTAATCATTAAAAAATTTAAAATATTAAAAGTAAATAAAATTTTTTTTAAAATAAAATTCTGAAATATTTATTAAAAATTTTTAAACTATTTATTAAAAAATATAGATTAAAAAATACTAAAACTATTCACTAAAAATATTAATATTATATTTCTTAAAAAATACTAGAAGATTCCAGCGCTCGAAATTCGAGTACAATTTCTAGGCAGCTTTATTTTTCAACTTAGCCAATTCACAAGCCAACACTTTTATGGTTTATTATTATTGTGAATGAAGATAATAAACTCAATAACAAACAGATTAACAAATTTAATAAAACACACATAGCATATGTATAATTTTATGTATGTGTTAGTAGCAACTTTAAATGCAATTTACTCAAAATAAAGGAAAAAAATTTAAAAATTTGTAAATCCGCAAAACGGCTAAAAAGAAATACCTTTTAAATAATATACGTTTGGTCAAAATCGGGATAAAACTGTAGAAGAAAACATAGGTCACAAGAAATCGCCTAGCCTATTAATATTATAGATGACAAATATTTATCAAAAACTATTAAAAATATTTATTGAAAAAAATATTAAAAAATACTAATTAAAAAATATTTATTAAAAAGTATCAAAAGTATCATTACAAAATCAAAAATATTTGTTAGAAAACTAATAATAAATTTATACAAAAAATATTGAAAATATTTATTTAAAATATATTGAAAATATATTTTTTTAAAAAATTTCAAAACATTTATTTGGAAAATATTGAAAATATTTGTTTGAAAATATTTATTTAAATAAAAATAAAAAACAAGTACTTTTACAAAAAAAAAAAACCTAAAAAACTAAAAACAAAAATGTAAAACAAAAAGAAATAAAAAAATTTAGAATAACTTAAAAATAAACATGTTCTAAAACTTTCTTAAACAAATTAAATATATTTATTTAGGAAAATTTTTCACAAAAAAAAAACTATGTAACTAAAAAAAATATGCATTAACAATTTACAAAAACTGCGTGGAGTTTTGCTTAATAATCGCAAATATTTTTATTAAAAAATATTAAGACTTAATAATATATTAAGACTTTAATATATATTAAATAAAGAAAATACTGTTAAAAGAATTAAGATTAAAAAAGTCATAAAAATACATATTTCAAAATATTAAAAACGTTTCTTAATAATAAAAAAACATAACTAAAAAATAAATAAAGAATCATAAAAAAAAATTAAAAAAAAAAAAATATTAAATAGAAATATTTCAAAATATTAAAAATGATTTATTTTTATATATAACTAACTAAACAATAAACAATCATAAAAAAAATTTAAAAAAAAAAATAGAAATATATCAAAATATTAAAAACTATTCTTAATAATAAAAAAACATAACTAAAAAATAAATAAAGAATCATAAAAAAAAATTATAAAAAAAAATATAAAATAGAAATATTTATTTAAATAAATTTAAAAATTTTTGTTAAAAATCGGTAATAATTTTTTTGTTGTTAAATTTAAAAAAATAAAAATAAATTAAATATTGTTAAAAAGATTAAATATTTAAGATTAAAAAAGTCGTATTTCAAAACATAAATATATAATGATTAAAAATTTAAAACATTTAAAGTAAGTAAAATTATTTATTAAAAAAATTTCTGAAATATTCATTGACCAAAATGGCAGGAAGTTTTTTTTTTATCAAAATCCGTTTATTAATTATAGTTTTTTTTTTTTTTTGTTAACGCAATGTATTTTCATTATTTTTGGAATAAATAAATATTTTCAATATTTTTTTAAATAAATTTTTTTTTTTTTTTAATAAATATTTATTATTTTACTTAATTATATCTTTGATTTTTAATTAATATTTTCTCTAATAATATTCTTAATATTCTTAATATTTTTTTTATAACTATTTGTAATATTTTTTAATAAATATTTTTAATAAATAATTTTAATATTTAAAATAATTTTAATATTTTTAGTAACAATTTAAAATTAACCATTTACAAAACGGATTTTGATAAAAAAAATTCCAGGAATTTTGGTCAATAATCGCAAGTAACTTTTTTTATTAAAATATTCAATTTTAAAAATATTACGACGTACAAAAAATTAAATGAAGTAAATATTGTTAAAAAGAATAAGAAATTAAGATTAAAAAAGACGTAAAAAATATATATTTCCAAAAATTAAAAACAATTTTAATAATAAAAAAAAACAAAAATAAAAAATAAATAAATAAAATTAAAACGTTATCAAAAAATTAAAATAAATAAAAAATAAAATAAAAATATTCTTAAACAAATTTCTAAAATATTTATTTAAAATTTTAAAACTATTTATTAAAAACTATTGATTAAAAAAATATTTAGTAAAAATATTTATTGAAAAATATTAAAAATATTTATTAAAAAATAATAAAAATATTTATTAAAAAGTATCAAAAATATTCATTGAAAAATTTTAAATATTTGTTAGAAATAAAATAAATATTTATTTTAAAAATATTTAAAATATCTATATTTATTTATTTAAAAAATATTTAAAATATATATTTAAAAAATATTTAAAATATTTATTTAAAAAAATAAAATAATAATAATAAAAAAAATACCTTAACAAAAAAAGGCTATAACAACTAAAAAAATGTAAAACACTTAATTTAAGTGTTAAAATTAAAACAATAATAAATAATAAAAAAATATATAAATTTAAATTCAGTACAACATCTCAAAAATACCAAAAATTTTATTTAAGAATTGAACCGAACAAATGTTTCAATATGAAATGAATTATTTATTGTCTATGGTCTGGGGATTTTTTTTAAATAAAAAAATCATAAAGTCTTTGAATGTAAATCCTCTGACGATATTTTTATAAAAAGATATAAAGATAAAATTATATAAATGGATCTGAATTTTAAAAAATATTTAAAGTAAGCAAAAATATTTATTAATTAAAATTCTGAAATACTTATTTAAAATTTTTAATTTTCACAAAAAAATATTAAAATTATTGATTAAAAAATATTAAAATTATTTATTAAAAATATTTATTATTATTAAAAAATATTAAAAATATTTATTAAAAAATATTAAGAATATTATTAGAGAAAATATTAGTAAAATATCTAAGATATTTTTAAGAAACATTGAAAAAATTTATTTTAAAAAAATATTGAAAATATTTATTTATTTTAAAAATAATGAAAATATATTATTTAAAAAAATTAATAAAAAAAAATATGCATTAACAATTTACAAAAAGAATTTTTATAAAAAAAAAAACTTCGAGCAATTTTGGTTAAAAATTGCAAATAATTTTTTTTTTTTTTTAATTAAAACATTGAATTTAAAAAACATTGCGACTTAAAAAATATTAAATGGAGTAATTATTAAAAAATTATTAAAAAAATATTAAATGGAGTAATTATTGTTAAAAAGAATAAGTAATTAAGACTAAAAAGTCGTAAAAAATATATGTTTACAAATATTAAAAACAATTTTAATAACAAAAAAATAAAAATAAATAAATAATCATAAAAAAAGATTTAAATATTTAAAAAATAAAATAAAAATATTTATTAATAAAATTTTAAAACTATTTATTAAAAAATATTAAAATTATTGATTAATAAAACTATTTAATAAAAATATTTATTGAAAAGTATTAAAAATATTTATTACAATATATAAAAAATATTTAATAAACAATAATAAAAATATTTATTAAACAATAATAAAAATATTTATTAAAAAGTATCAAAAATGTTCATTAAAAAATTAAATATATTTGTTAGAAAAATAATAAATATTTATTTTAAAAATAATAATAAAAAAGAATACCTTAACAAAAAAGGCTACAAAAACTAAAAAAATGTAAAACACTTAATTTAAGTGTTAATATTAAAAGAATTATAAATAACAAAAAATTTTAAAAATTTATTTTTAAAAAAATTTAAAAAATTTATTTTAAAAAATATTGAAAATACCTATTAATTTTAAAAACAATCAAAATAGATTACTTAAACAAAAAAAAAATAATAAAAAAAATATGCATTAACAATTTACAAAACGAATTTTTGTTAAAAAAAAAATTCGAGCAATTTTGGTTAAAAATTGCAAATATTTTTTTTTTATTACAATATTCAATTTAAAAAATATTACGACGTGCAAAAAAGAAAATATTGTTAAAAAGAATAAGTAATTAAGATTAAAAAAGTCGTAAAATATATATATTTCCAAATATTCAAAAACAATTTTAATAATAAAAAATAAAAAATAAATAAATTATAATAAAAAAGATTTAAATATTTAAAAAATAAAATAAAAATATTTATTAAACAAAATTCTAAAATATTTATTTAAAATTTTAAAACTATTTATTAAAAAATTTTAAATTATTGATTAAAAAAATAAATATTTATTAAAAATACTTATTCAAAAATTTTAAAAATTTTACAATATATAAAAAATATTAATTAAAAAATAATAAAAATATTTATTAAAAAATAATAATATTTATTAAAAAGTATCAAAAATATTTATTAAAAAAATAAATATTAATTTAAAAATTATTTAAAATATTTTTTTAAAATATATTTAAAATATCTATTTAAAACATATTTAAAATATTTAGTTAAAATATTTATCAAAAATAAAAAATAATACTTTTACAAAAAAAAAAGCTTATCCAAACTAAAAAAAAAATTTTAAAACACTTAATTTAAGTGTTAAAATTAAAACAATAATAAATAAATAAAAAAATAAAAATTTAAACATAATTTCAGTAAAACATCTCAAAAATACCAAAAATTTTATTTAAGAATTGAACCGAAAAAAAAATGAATTATTTATTGTCTATGGTCTGAGGAATTTTTTTTAAATATACAAAATCATAAAGTCTTTGAACGTAAATCCTCTGACGATATTTTTATACGAAGATAACATAAAATTATATAAATGGTTCAGAATTTAAAAAAAAAATATTTATTAAAATATTTAAAGTAAATACAGATATCTATTAAAATAAAATTCTGAAATGCTTATTTAAAATTTTAATTTTTACTAAAAAATATTTAATTTTTGATTAAAAAATATTAAAATTATGTATTAAAAATATTTATTATTATTAAAAAATACTAAAAATATTTATTAAAAAATATTACAAATATTCATAAAAAAAATTAAGAATATTATTAGAGAAAATATTAGTTAAAAATCTAAGGTATTTTTAACAAAAATTTAAAAAATTTATTTTAAAAAATATTGAAAATATTTATTTATCTTAAAAATAGTGAAAATATATTACTTAAACAAAAAAATTAATAAAAAAAATTTGCATTAACAGCTTAGAAACCGGATTTTTATAAAAAAAAATCGAGCAATTTTGGTTAAAAATTGTAAATAATTTTTTTTATTAAAATATTCAATTTAAAAAATATTACGACGTACAAACAATTAAATGAAGGAAATATTGTTAAAAAGAATAAGTAATTATACATTTATTTAAAAAATATTTAAAATATTTATTTAAAAAATATTAAAAATATTTATCAAAAATAAAAAATAATACTTTTACAAAAGCTTATAAAAAAAAAAAATAAAAAATTAAACAGTTAATTTTAGTGTTAATTAAAACAACAATAAATAAACAATAATAAAAAAAATCCTTAAGTCTTTGAATGTATGTAAATCCTCTGACGATATTTTTATAAAAAGATACATAAAATTATATAATTATATTATATAAATGGATCTGAATTTTAGATACAATAAATTATAGAAACGACATTAAGAACAACAAGAAACATAATTTTTACACTAACTCAGATATCTTGTATTGAAAATATGGGAAATAAAATCACTTTTTTATGTTTTAAAGAAAGAAACTTCACTTCCTGCATCCAAATTTAAATTCACTTACATAAAATGTATCTTATACAATTTTTAAGTAACATGTTAGTTAAGTGATAAAATCTAATCGTTTAAATAATTAAATATAGACCAACAGATATTCCAAAATATTTCCCTCTTTTATCTGTTTTCAATAAAACTTTTATGAATTATTCTGTCGAAATTCCAAATGTACTTAAAAAACACTTTTTTCAACTTTGGTAATTACGCGCTTTACAGACAGACATTTCCAACAAAGTCTGAACCAAACTTTTTGTTCCAAAAAAGAAACATGTAATAAATTTTTCAGACACAAAATTTTCACCTTATACAAAAAAAAAAATATATCAAATATTTTCACATTAAAAAAATCGTTGATCTAGAATAATTGACCGGGCAAAGTGCAGACACAGACAACTGCACTTGTTTTTTTTTATTATAAATATTTAAAATGCACCCACACATAATAAACACAAAAAACTATTAAACCGTATTTTTTTTGTAAAGGAATTTTTGTTTTACTACAAAAATGTACGAAATCCTTAATATGCCGATTTAACAAGACTGGATGCGTTGAGATGCCGTAATAAAATGAGGTCAACAAGATAGCTGAACAGTGATATGAAGACCAACCTGCTGCTACGGCTGATGACTGCTGCAGAAACAAAAAACAAAAAACAAAACAGACAAGCAATGCTATGACACAAAAACAAACAACAACAAAAAAGGATATGATTTTCAAATGAGTATATTTTAAAGGAATAACGGCAAAATTGTTGTAAGAAATATTCAAAAGAGCGCAGTGTTGAGAGAACTTATGATGATACACATGAAGTTATAACTGATTATGTGAGAGAGTTTAAGGTGATGCAGACAGAAAAGAGAGTTTGAAGCAGTAATGCTAATTAAGCTCTTTTTGTGGTTAATTTGGTGATTTATTTTTTAACTCTAATCATACTTAGCTTGCCAACAAATTTTACAATACTTAGAAAAAATAATCAGTTTTCACGTCTTTAATCATTAATTCCAGAAGCTACCGAAAAACAGATTTCGTTTAGAGAAATTAAAAAGCTTTACATATTCACACAATTTCTGAAAGCTGTTATAGTCTATGATATTAATAGGCTAGGTGATTTCTTGTACTACCGTTTTATCCCGATTTTGACCAAACGTATATTTTTTGTAACGTATTGATGTGTAAACATCTATACGCGCAGGGGAGTAAATTTCTATTTCACAATGCAATCACAAAAGATAAATCGGTGTGATTTATGATTGTATTGGTGAAAAAATTATGAAATAAAATTGTGTCAGCTAATTCAATAACCCTTAAAAACAACGTTAAAAATTTTGCTATAAGTGATATATAGATGACGCTTTCCATTTGATTTTAATTCACAAAAAAATTTTTAATTACTAGATCTTTACACATCTCCCCTGTGATCGCTCTCACATGATCTTTTTCTTTTTGTGAATTGGCTATAATTGATTAGCATACCTTTAGGGTCTTTATTTAATGAAAAAATAAATTTCCTAGAATTTGCACTCGAATTTCGAGGGCTGGAATCTGCTAGTTATTATAAAACTCTTTCCCATTGAATAAATGTAAGTTTAATGATTTTTTTTCATGCAGAAAAGGTTCTTAAGCCAACAAACATATCGAGAAATAATACATGAAAGTGGAAATATAAAACAGGAGTAGAATAATTTGGTCCTCGAACACTTCTAAATACAAGAAAATAACTAGGTTCTTTTCTTTGAACCGCATTTTTTACACGTTAAAAGGAAAGTCGGTTTTTTTTTTTCGTTTAAACATCGAATTGGATCTACGAATGAAGGATTTCGTTGTACTATGTAGCTCTCGGCGTTCTACGGAGAATTCTGGATATAACAACAGCAGAGATAAAGACGGCTGAAATCTATAAAAGTAAAATTGAATAATGGAAAAGCAGGCATGCTCCAGATGTTGTATAAACTTCAAGAACTAAAAAAGGACTTTCATATTAAACAAAGGGAAGTTCACATAGTATCATAACATCTACCTCTTCTTAAGTCCGTAGATCTTCATAATACTGCAAATAAACATACACGGGAACTTTATATAAATACATGATAGTGCATGAAAGGAAAGAATGCTAAAAAAAAAGCAATTTTGGAATTGAACACAGCCCATAGATAGATGACAATAGTGACCGGTTTTACCCACTCAAATAAAGTAGAATAATATGAAATCAGATTCCAGCGCTCGAAATTCGTGTGCATTTTCTAGGTAACTTTATTTCTCAACTTAGCCGATTCACAAACCAACGTTTTTTCTTGGGTTTTTTATTATTGTGAATGAAGATAACAACTCATTAACAAACACATCAACAAATTTAATAAATACGCATATGTATAATTTTATGTTATGTGTTAGTAGCAACTTTAAATGTAATTTACTCAAAATAAAGGAAAAATTTTTAAATTTAGTAAGAGTGGTGAACAGCTAAAAAGAAATACCTTTCAAATAATATACGTTTGGTCAAAATCGGGATAAAACGGTAGAACAAAACATCGGTCACAAGAAATCAGCTAGCCTATTAATATTATAGATATCTTTAAATAATCTTTTAGAACTCAGCACTTTTGTTAAAGCTCGCAGAGTACTTGCAGTTTACTGAGAATAAGCTTATGTTTGGGAGTAACCCAAAGACGTTTTCACTATTGATAGCCAAATATGTGTCCATAATTATTAAAGTAGTCTTATGCCTGGTTTTCATTATGTCATTTTCAATGGCAATTGTTGTCAATTATTGTCAGTTGTATGAAAACGAGTTTTAATGTCTTGTCATTTACGACCCTTGGCAACATTTGACATCTGAAATGAAATTGCCAGCATGTTGGCAATTTGTTTGTGTTTGACAGCCGGATTTTTCGTTCGATTATAAGATGTAATGAATACGTAATGAATGAAAATTACGAGATGTCAGATGAGGCGATTGTTTGTTGTCAGCTTATATGACATAGTGGAAACCAGGCATTAGTCAATATTTAAGAAAATTAATTCAGTTTTTTTTAATTTTTTTTACTTTTAAGTTAATTAATTTATTAAAAATTCACAGTCATACAAATCATTCAGCTGATTTTTAAAATGGTCTAAGTCCATTCGAACTTTAGAAACAAAATATTCGCATGAGATTTACACAAAAATTTGAAATTCTCTACAGTGAATGATTCCGAAGACATAGCTATTACGGTTCAATTTTATTGAATTATTATCTGCTTATAATGAATTTCCATACAATCATTTTGCTTTACAATAAAAAAAACTTGGCAGGTGTAAGTTTGACTCTCGTGCGTTTTTGTCTCGATATAATAAATTATTTCGAACAATTTTCTGTTACGCAGTATAACAACATTATGTACCGAAAAGGAGGTTAAATATAATAAGGGGATCCCCAAAGGATGAAAATGAGAACATAAAAAGTCCCATCAATAACAATTTTGACAGCAGTTGCCCCCTGCTCAGTGAACGAAAATGATACAGTAAGTTGAAGAAGGCGTAACAAAAAAATATATATGAAATAGCTAAGCAGTTTGGAATTCTTCTCACCACTTAATCAAATATTTAAAGAACAGCGCATTAATTCTAAAGAATGTAGGAGACGAGTACTTAGGCACTAAGCGCAAAAGACTGGTAGGAAGCTTCCTATATCTGGACCATTTGTGAAGCAAAAAGCCAAAAAGTTGGCTGACTCATGTAAAACGCGAACATATTGAAGGCAGTACAGGATAGTTAGACAAATTTAAAAAACGCCATGGTATTCCTGCAAAAATCGTATGTGGGAAAAGAGCTAAGACCAACAGAAGAGATCGTGATGAATGGATAATGAACGTTTTACTGAAATTGATACAAAAATGAGATCAAAGTGACATCTTTAATGCAATTGAGACTGGTTTTTTCTTTCAAATGTTTAACAGATAAAACTCTAACATTCAAAAATAAGAACTGCTTTGGTTGAAAATAGAGCAAAGAGGAAAACTGTGCTAGTAGTAAGCAATATGACTGGTTTGGAGAAGATACAACTTTCCTATAAAAAGGAAAGATCAATAATCCTAGATACTTTAAGGGAATAAGATCTCTGGATGGGGATTATGAGTGGATGACAAGCGGCATTTTTACGAAATGACTTTTGGAGCTGGACCAAAAAACTCATGTCTCAAAAAAGGAAGGATTTATTTAAATGGTGCGTGGTAAAGAAGAAGAAAGCATATATTTCAAAAATTCATAACTGCACTGTATTCTTAATCGGACCGGTTTCTGGCATTTCAGCCTTCATCAGCGATTTTTATTGAACATTGTGATAATTGTTATGTTTTAATTGAATAGATTGTTTCTATATGAAAATTTTTCTACTTAGAGCTGCCGTAAGGTTTGAACCATGAACCGTCACATACACTCGTACTTGCATTTTTTGGTCAGCGCTTTAACACACTCACCTAAAGTCAGGCCTACGAGCAGTGTGGTTAGATTCAGTATTTATTTATTTTATTTTTTGTTGATAACTGCACTGTGCATCCCAAGAAGGTAAGAGGTAAACTGCAAGATATTGAGCTTGCCTATTTTCCTTCCAGCATGTCTTCGCTACTTCAACCAATGGACGAACTCATTCAGCCCTGTTCTTGAAACGTTGTTATTTGAATAAGAATGAATTTGAAATAACATGAAATTGAAATTTTGGGTTTCTTGAAAACACAAATTTTATAATTTCGAAGTATTTTTCGAAATCATATTTTTTATTATCAAATGACATGAAACATATGGTTTAGCTTCAGAACCATATGTTATCTAGAAACCGAGGTGCCATATGGTTCTTTAGTCACTTTCACAAAAAAACTTTAAGTAATTTTTGCATGTTTTTCCTTAAGATCATAAAGAAGGTAAAAAAAATATTTTCTCTTAAAATAACAATTTACTTGTTCATTTAATTGTTTTTATTCTTCAATTTCATTTAATTAAGAATGACTTCTCTTTTTGAAATAAGTTAGGCATCACCAAAGAAAATTCGAAATTCAAATAAATTGGATTTGACTGGCATCACTTCTGTTTCGAACATAAACAAAGTTGTGGCAGTCATATGCAAAATAAAATAAATATATGTGATTTGAGTGAAATATTATTTTAAATTCCTTTATTCGTAATAATTAGTACATAAAGAATCTATGTTATAATTGAAAAAATTATAAAGGAAAATAGATTATGCAAATAAAAAGTTTTTATTATAGTTATAGAACAACATAATCTCCAAAAGTGTGTTTTATTAACATTGACTACTGATTACGAGTTTTTTTTTTTTAAATCAGCGCAAAATGTAGACGTTTTTTAAAATCGTTTTTTTCCATAAAATTTATGTCTAATTTTTTAAAATAATGACAAGGTTCAATAAAAAACATGTTAGAATTTAAATATCAATTAGTTTTTTTATCTCTTAAGACCTGCTTAGTAGAAAAAAGGGCATTTGTTTTGATTTCACAAAGCCTTTTCTATGTGAATTAAAACGAGAAAAAATATTCTTATTGAAATTAGAGAACAGCAAAAAACTCGTAGATTTAAGAATTTTTTCATTTACGAGTTTTTTTTTTGTGATAGTGGTTTCAAGAACAGGGGTGATTATTACAACTTTACAGGAAACGAATTTTGACGAACATATTGACACAAATGGAGGAAAACACACCTGTTATCGTCATAGAATTGCTTCAAGCCATACGAAATATAAGCACAGTATAGAATGTCTATCTTAACCAGAAACAATTGCGAACTATTTCAGAAATGCAGGATTTTCGAAAGATGACATGTAAACTCATCTATAATATTAATAGGCAAAGCGATTTCTTGTGGCCGATGTAACTTTGTCAGTTTTACGCCGACTTTGACCAAATATATATAATTTGAACGGTATTTATTTTTACCTGCCCACCAGAATAACAGATTTTTACATTTTCATACTTTTTTGAAGTAATGCTCATTTAAAGTTGCTGCTAACACATACCTAATATTATAGAATGCTGTGTGTGTGCTTATTAAATTTGTTAATGTGTTTGCAAAAAGCCAAGAGTTGAATTCAAAAATAATTTTGGACATGAACCAATAGTGACATATCGACAAAAATAGTTTTGGGCATAAACCAATAACGACAATAAAAAGTGTTGCATTGTGAATTGGCTAAAATTTATTAGTATACATTTAGGGTGTTTTAAAATAATAAATTAAATGAAAAAATAAAATTTCCTAGAATTTGCACTCGAATTTCGAGGGCTGGTTGGGATAAAGAAGCTTTTTCTTCCGTTATCTGATTTGGCTGCTCTACAGGCTTCATTTAGGAAAGTAACGAATATTGATGCATCACTTCAAGACTGTATTGATGTGCAGACTATGGGCATCCCGTCCGATGTAGATATTTTCAACAGTATTCTAGGAAGTCGTGGAGTTCCGGTTATCCCAGGAATTTAATTATTAGTTTTATATGCATAAATACATAAATTAATTATAATCTTAAATAAAAGTGTGAAGTACAATGACTTGTACATTTACAGATTCAGATAACGTTGAAGAACTGGTCGGTGAGGAATTGGAATATGTTCACAAGACGTTGCCTATACAAGAACACGTTTCTTCATCAATTAACGAACTTCGAACTTTTGAGGAGATGAGAAGTAACGTGCCGATTAATGTATTTAAATCTATAAAGGTTTTGTTGAGGAGAAAATGGAAGACAAAAATTCAAACTAAAATACCTGATTACTTTAACCCAGATAAAGCAACTGTCCTTTTAAAAGGACACCTGACAAATTAAAGAAAAACGCCGATATGCGTGCATTTCTGTGCGTATTTTTTATATTATTATTATTTACGCTTTGGACTAGGTCTGATCATACACCGATTGTCACCAATTTCAATAGCGTTCGTCCTATGGCCGATGGTAGCTTATATACCAAATGTCATCTGTATTCATATTTGCGACCGTGGATACACGGACGGACAGACATCGCTAGATCGATTCAGAAAGTGACTCTGAGTCAGAACGTGATTTTGAGTCGATCGGTATAATAAAAGATTGGGCTAGGTCAAATATTTTTGGCAGTTACAAACATCAGCACACCCGATGCCAGGAAAACTGTGTGTTTAAGAGAAAAAGTGATATTACAAAAAATATTTAGAAACCCAAGATTTAAGTTTAGAAATAAAAATTTAAGTTAAAGAAAAAATTCCGGCGTTATCTGGGTTAAATATAAGTGTGAAAAAATATAATTAGCGCACAATGAAGTTTCTATATAATAAAGTGTATTTCTGGTCCCATGCAGATTCATTATAGGGAATTTCGACTGTTTTTGACTAAAAATTTGAAAAATAATTTATTCGAAACAAGCGACGCACTATGGCTGAAATTTTGATTTCATTGGCCAAAAGTCTAATTTTTTTTTGTCACCGATTTTTAAAATGTTAACGCCTTTTTGTAGCTAATATATCCAGATTAAGGTACCCAAAAAATTAGGTTAAACTATTGCTAATTGTGGGCGTGGCAGGCTGTCAAACTCAACTGTTAATTTAATTTCAGAAAAAGGTGCTTTTTTTGTTTTTTATCAAAAATAAATGGTTACTACTCACAAGCTGTCATCGATAATGACCTGCGGTTTTTTTATAACGTTGGTAGGATTATAGTCTTTAGTCGTTGTAAGTGGTCACAGCTCCACCGTTTAATATTAGGGGCGTTATGAAATATTTATGAAACTACTATATTTTTCTCAAATTTAAACTTTAGTGGAATAGAACTTCCAGGGAATAAAAGGGAACAAGAAACATATACCACCCGGAGAAAGGTGAAAGTGTCCTCTTTAACCCTATATATACTTTTGCACCCGTGACGACCCGTGGGTAGAACACTTTTTTCATTTTAATGAAATTACTCTAAAAAAAAAATTCAAATTACGATAATTTAAACAGCCCTATAAGTACTCGTATACAATGGTGTATTAAATTTGCTCTTAAGGTATATTATAGCTTATAATAGTCATTATTTGTTCTATTACCATAATATATTTGTAAGTAGGAATGTCAATACACAGAGGATGTAATTCATTAGTAACCTGGGTTTTTTTTTATCATAACTTTTTATTTTACCTACAAATGCACTAAAGATTTTGGAAGATTGAGAGCCTGCAAATAGTACAACGCAAAAATGAGACTCCATCTTCTACGAAATACTGCGGGCCAACCAAATTTGAATTCAAAAAAAGAAACTCATGATGCCATTAACAAAGAAGTTAGTGATATCAAGGCCCAAATTGCACCACTACAGTCAATTTAATTTCAGTTAGATGGGCGGCAAATTGAAGTAAGCTACCAAGTAATGCTGACAATGATAGATGGAAAAGTAGGCCAGGCTTTGACTAACACGAAGGCTGCATCCAGCTGCATTATATGCCAAACAACATCAAGCCAATTAAACCAAGTCCCGACAAAATCATTAGATAATACCGATGCATATGAATTTGGTATATCACCACTACATGCAAGAATACGACTTATGGAACACATACTAAAAATCAGTTATGATTTGGATTTCGGGTCTTCAGGATCAATAAGAAACAACGAAACCAACAAAGAGTTAAGAAGTTCAAAAAAGAAACATGTTCAAGATCCAGAAACAGCATCTGAAATAGCAGGAGTGGATTTAAACCTTATTTTCAGATTTAAAATAATCCTAGAAGTACTTGCGTGCAATGAAGAAATTGACTCTAGAAAATTTGGAGATTATGCTAAGGAAACTGCAAAAATATATACAACCAACTACCCATGGAGAAATATGTCTGCAACAGTTCACAAAATCCTTTATCATGGAGAAGATGTCATTATATATCATTTTGTGCAGATTTTATAGAGAGCACAATACTAGAAAAATTTAACGAAATTCCACAAATGAAGATCTATTTAATATATTATTGGCAACGTCAGATCCGTTCATCTCCAGTATTCGAAATCAATGGAAAGTGGAACATCGGGATTTAGATGAAGAAGTAAAAAAACTACTAAAGAACAGAAAAAACGCAGAACAAAATATGGAATATTTGCAATCAATATTTGAGTCAAATTAATAATCTATAATATTAATAAGCTAGGCGATTTCTTGTGACCGATGTTTTGTTCTACCGTTTTATCCCGATTTTGACCAAACGCGTATTATATGAAAGGTTTTTCCTTTTAACTGTTTTGCAGATTTACAGATTTTTAAATTTTTTCCTTTATTTTTAGTAAATTGCATTTAAAGTTGCTACTAACACATACATAAAATTATACATATGCTATGTGTGTTTTATTAAATTTGTTAATGTATTTGTTAATGAGTTTGTTATCTTCATTCACAATAATAATAAACCATAAAAGTGTTTGTGAAATGGCAAAGTTGAAAAATAAGGTTGCCTAGAAATTGCACTCGAATTTCGAGCGCTGGAATTTGCTAGTATTTATAATTGCCTTTCATTTTTATTTAAGTACGAAAAACATAGTATTAGTAAAAAATAATAATAAACATAACCTCTACCATTGTTGCAAATGCAATTAAAATCTATTGCAGTTTTTATTTTTAAAAAGGTTTTTTAATATGATCAAATTTGACAGCAAAAAATAATAAATTTTTCTGTAGTAATAGCAAGATTTTTAGATAATATTATTAATTAAGTGTAAATATTCTTTGAATGTAAACAAATTTGCAAATTTGACAACAAAAATTTTTTAATTTTTCAGTAATAATAGCAAAATCTCCAGTTGATTTTGCATTTTTTTTTTTTTTTTTTTTTGAGTGTAAAAATTTTTTTGACTGTAACATTAAAAAAATCCCATTATTACAAAAAATGTTTATAATTATTATTAAAATCCAAATATTAAATTTTTTAATAAATAAAAAAATAATAAACACATATTTCAGTCTAAAAGTTAAAAAAAAAAATCAAAAGTTAAACTTTGACCTAGAATTCCTTAAAAAGTCCTCAATCAATTTTAATGTAATTAAAACTGAGTCAAGCTGAACTAAATATATATCCATTAAAAAAATATTACTTAAATATTTTGATCCGTTCAAAAGTTACAGAATTTTAGCCAATGAAAAACGATTTTCAGCCACTGTGCGACGTATGCCTTAGACGAATTTCATAACTATGGGTATTTTTTTTTTATAACATGCCACTTAGAAGTGTCTAAAGATGTGTTTAGAAAGCGTCGCACTAGGCAACCCCGAACACTGGTCTGTTTTCATAGAAAATACTGTGAAACAATATTCTTTTCTATTACATGATCTAACCGAAATGTCAAAAATAGTTGATAGTTGCAGATAATATACTTTCGGATAACTCCAAATATTGAGTTATAACTTCTCAACCAGCAGCTCGATAATGTCCATATTCATTAGCAAACTGCTCAAGATAATGGCAGATATATCTCTGATATGAAAAGTCAATAGTTTTCTATCTTTTTCAGAAAAAACAAAAACAATTACTTTCGGGATTTAATTTTTCACACTAATCGAACTTAGAAACATAACACAATTTAAGCGCTTTTTTTCTTTTAATTTATTTAACCAAAAATTTTTGATTACAAGAGAATTCAATTTGAATACATTTTTTTTTTTAATATCGTTGTTAATTTTGTTATTTTGTTTTATTACATTTGTTATTTATTTATTTGTTTTATTGACTAAGTTTTTATCGCGTTTTCTCTTTTTGCTTTAATTCCGTAAATTTGTATCTATTTCAACTCATATGACACACTTTTGTTGTTTTAAGCCGGAAAAAAATAACAATTTACGTCACATTTAGTATTATTTTTTTTTTATATCTTTTGTAGCTCTAAGCTCTTGTTTGAAACACCCACCTTTTAGGTTGTTTTATTCTTTTTAGGTTTTATTTTTAGTATTTTGATTTATGCATAAAAATCAAACACAATACAGTAGTACGAGTAGTTTTAGCTGAAGCTTTACAATCGACAAACGACCCTGAACTCAAAAAAAAAAAACTAGATTTTTAAATAAAAGGAAATAAAAAAAAACTGTATTAAGAAGCATAAACCAATGTTTGAACAAATTATCAGTTTATAAAACAAATTAGAAGAGAATTGCAACATAAAATTGTTTTATACATAAATCATACACTCACTTTATTTAATGTTTTATTTTTCTTAAAAAAATTTTTTTTGTACCAATTTGTAATAATTCACTTTGATAATAATTTTTTTTTTGCCAATTTGTAATAATTCACTTTGAAAATAATTTTTTTGCCAAAAAATGATTTCAAATATTTGACTGAAAATAGATTTTCCACCAAAAACCGGTATTTTGTTATTTACTCTTCGGTATACAATAATTATCAAAATGACAAAGTATATTTTATTGTTGTGAATGAAAAAAAAAATCACTGATAAACCGGCAGCTTTTTTGTTTTTTGCTGTATTTAGCGCACGTCGCGTAATTTACTATATTGAATCTTTATGTAACGCAGCTAGATTACTCATAGCCAAGCGGCATAAATATTTTCAAAGTATTTAAAACCCGTATAAATCGCGTAAATTATTAAAAATTACTGACGGCGTATATCGTCGCGTCGTGTGTACGTACGTCAAACTCGAAGCTCATTTATGAACTGTTTCATCAGTTCGATGCTAAGTTAACTTTACTCATGGTTTTAACTAAGCTGCGATACAGAACGTGACATAAAAATGTAATGCAATGCAACCCCATAAAATCCGAAAATGAAAACACAAAAAAAAAACACCACAAATTTTTAGTAGTAGTGGCTGACAGAGGCAGCAGCAGCAGCAGTAGCAGACAACTTGTCATTAATAAATAAACAAAAACAAGCACCAACAGCAACAAATTCTCAAACATATGTAGAATTCACTCGTGTATCCATTCACAATAGTAATCTCAATTACGATACGCATTGGCAATATTAAAAATTCGTTCTCTTAAATTTGATATCCACACACAATCCACTCGAAAAATTTTTAGTAATAATAATGAACTGTGGTGAGAAGAGAGCGATATAGTTGACTAAGAGTAAATAATCTGCATAAATTTACCGACGTACAGTATAACTACGAGGGAATAAACTATGAATGCTTCTGAAAGAGCAAAAAGTGCTAAAGTTATTTTAAAAATTTTATTGTAAAAAATTGTAGCTTTGAAATTACTATTGGATAATTCCATGCAAAGGTTAACCTTAGGTCCAATTTTAAAATTTTAATTTAAATAATTTTTATTGATACCATTTCAAAGAAAAGGGTATGAAAATATGACAATATTTTGTTAGATGTATTTTTGAATATTTTTTAGTCACTTTTTTTCCAGTAAGAGAGGAAAAGTGTAATTAAGTAATTTTGAAAATAAACACAGTATCATGCCTGTCACATTACAAAATAATTATTTTTTCTATAATTTATTTTAGAATTTGTGTTTTTATTAATAAAATAGCTCGTATATTAACTACACACAACTGTTTCTTGTTTGTCATACTAAAAACTTCAGAGCTTTTTTGTGTTTTACAGACATTCTCTAAAATGATGTCCGTTTGTTGTCATGTCTGTCACGACTGCTTTTCCCCCCTAATTATTATTAACAATAACACTTTCTCACTATTTCAAATAGTAAATATGTTGGAAAACTTTTAATGCATAATATTGTCATGTCTGTCACTATGGCATTAGCCTATTGAGAAATTAAAATAATATGAGAGTTACCACTTATTTTTACTCCCTTTCTTTTAACTCGTACTATCTGATTGTCTGTTTGCCGAACAAACTTTGGATCGATTTGGAACCCTATTTTCGTGATCGAATCGAGCTGTAACTTTGCAGGTAGACCCGTGGCGACGATAAAATGGACATGGATATTTTTAAGATTTTTCTAAACATGTTTAATTTCCAGTCAATCAATTATTAAATTACATGATGATAAATTTAATTTACAAAGAATATAATAAACACTTGGTTTTTATGGGTTAGCTTTTTGATGTGTAAACATCTATACGCGCAGGGGGGTAAATTACAATTCGACAATACAATCACAAAAACAGCGTAACATGTGAGCCGTAAGACAAAATCAGTGTGACTTATGATTGTATTGTTAAAAAATTATGATAAGTAGTAACATGTTTGAAAATGAGAAATTAAAAATGAAAATTAAAACTGAAGAATTAAAAATTAAAAATAAAAAATTAAAAATAAAAAGTGAAATATGAAAAATGAAAAATAAAAGATGAAAAAAACTGAAAAATAAAAAAATAAACTAATGAAAATCAAAAATGAAAAATAAAAAATGAAAAATGAAAAATAAAAAATGAAAAATGAAAAATAAAAAATGAAAAATTAAAATGAAAAATAAGAAATGAACAATAAAAAATGAAAAATTAAAAATAAAAAATGAAAATCAAAAATTAAAAAAAAAAAATTAAAAATAAAAAATGAATATCAAAAATTAAAAAAAAAAATGAAAAATAAAAAATTAAAAATAACAAATGAAAAATGAAAAATAAAAAATGAAAAATAAAAAATAAGAAATGAAAAAAAAAAAATAAAAAATAAAAAATGAAAACTTAGAAATAAGTAATAAACAATAAAAAAATGAAAAAAAAATGAAAAATAAAAAATAAGAATTGAAAAATAAAAAATAAAAAATGAAAAATGAAAACTGAAAAATGAACAATAAAAAATGAAAAATAAAAAATGAAAATCAAAAATGAAAAATAAAAAATGAAAAATAAAAAATTAAAAATTAAAAATAAAAAATTAAAAATGAAAAATTAAAATGAAAAATAAAAAATGAAAAATGAAAAATGAAAAATGAAAAATAAAAAATGAAAAATAAAAAATGAAAACTGAAAAATAAGTAATGAACAATAAAAAATGAAAAATAAAAAATGAAAAATAAAACTTGAAAAATAAAAAATAAAAAATGAAAAATGAAAACTGAAAAATAAGAAATGAACAATAAAAAATGAAAAATAAAAAATGAAAATCAAAAATAAAAAAAAATTAAAAATAGAAAATGAAAATTAAAAAATTAAAAATAAAAAATGGAATATAAAAAATGAAAAATAAAAAATGAAAAATTAAAATGAGAAATGAAAATTAAAAAATAAAAAATGAAAATTAAAACTGAAAAATAAGAAATGAACAATAAAAAATGAAAAATGAAAAATGAAAAACAAAAAATGAAAATCAAAAATGAAAAATGAAAAATAAGAAATGAAAAATAAAAATGAAAAATTAAAATGAAAAATAAGAAATGAACAATAAAAAATGAAAAATTAAAAATAAAAAATGAAAAAAAGAAAAATAACAAATGAAAAATAAAAAATGAAAAATAAAAAATAAGAAATGAAAAAAAAAATAAAAAATGAAAACTGAGAAATAAGTAATGAACAATAAAAAAATTAAAAATTAAAAATAAAAAATTAAAAATAAGAATTGAAAAATAAAAAATAAAAAATGAAAAATGAAAACTGAAAAATAAGAAATGAACAATAAAAATGAAAAATAAAAAATGAAAATCAAAAATGAAAAATAAAAAATGAAAATCAAAAATGAAAAATAAAAAATGAAAAATGAAAAATAAAAAATGAAAAATAAAAAATGAAAAATTAAAATGAAAAATAAAAAATTAGAAATGAAAAATAAAAAATAAAAAATGAAAAATGAAAAATAAAAAATGAAAACTGAAAAATAAGTAATGAACAATAAAAAATGAAAAATTAAAAATAAAAAATGAAAAATAAGACTTGAAAAATAAAAAATAAAAAATGAAAAATGAAAACTGAAAAATAAGAAATGAACAATAAAAAATGAAAAATTAAAATGAAAATCAAAAATGAAAAAAATTAAATATAAAAAATGAAAAATAAAAAATGAAAAATAAAAAATTCAAAATAAAAATGAAAAATAAAAAATGAAAAATTAAAATGAGAAATGAAAATTAAAAAATAAAAAATGAAAAATGAAAATTAAAACTGAAAAATAAGAAATGAACAATAAAAAATGAAAAATGAAAAACAAAAAATGAAAATCAAAAATGAAAAATAAAAAAAAAATTTAAAATAAAAAATGAAAAACGAAAAATAAAAAATTAAAAACTAAAATGAAAAATAAAAAATTAAAAATCAAAAACGAAATATAAAAAATTAAAAATGAAAAATGAAAAAGAAAAAATTAATAATAAACAATGAAAAATTAAAAACGAAAAATAAAAATTAAACGGTTGAAATAATAACAAGTAAGAGTGTTAAATTCGGCTGTACCGAATCTTTGATACTCTCCACCTCGGTTTGAGTCTTGATAATAAATGTAAATGAAAAAGTAAACAATTTGCTAAACCTAATACCAAATTATTTCAGCAAATTCTTTGGGTTGGTTTTCGTCTTTTCTATTATTTCGGATTTATTTCGGTGTTTGCTTTTTGGTAATCGTGGTTGCTGATCGGCATGCATTTAGGTTATATACCTATATGCATGCGTTTCCGGTTATATGACATAACTTCTCTTTTAATTTAGTTTTTGCTAATTAAATAGCTCGCCCTAACCTCCATTGCAAAGGTAATGGTTGTGTAGGGTGGCTATATGCATTAAATCGTGCTAATTGGCCATATAGGTCAAATGGAGTAACAAAATAATAACCAAAAAAAAGCTCTCTCAACTTATAAATAAAATAATTAATTATCTTTATTTTCTGAAAAACTTCAAATATTCATTCAAAAAAAATTGTGAAAATTTATATATAAATAACATTCTCATCAAATTGCGTTTATTTATGTAACAATTTTCATGTTAGCAATTCTTAAATATCATTTGAGGTTTACTAAAATTCATTGAATTTAAATTAATGTTTTCTGTAGTCCGATTCTGTAAATTTCAACGATCCGACAATCGCAAAATATATCGACAGCTATTGTTGTTTGCACTAAGGATTAAGTGATTCACTAAGTACATACATCTTAACGACAGTCGACAAATCTATTTTTCTATTTATTTAAATTGTAAACGAGTGGCATCTCTGTCAAAATAAGCGAAAAACACAAATAAGAATAGAAAAAAACAAATTACTTCGTGTTTGACAGGATGATTTTATGTTTATGTTTAATATCTTTATTTTTTTACTAATATTTCTGTATATTTATTTGAAAATGAAATAATGAATTGAATATGCTATTTAATTTTTTTTATTTATATAAAAAAGTTTTTTAATAAAAGCAAAATACTTTCACTATTTTATGATTTTTATTTATGTATGACGACATTTCAACCTAAAAATTTAAGTTTTTATCGATTGAATAAACAACACAAAAATGGTTGTCGTTTAGATAACAACAACAGCTGACTTTAACAATAGCGAATATCGTTTAAAAATTTTACTGATAATTTTGCAATTTTCTTTTTTTAACGATTCGACTATCGTTAAAAGAAGTTACTGAATCGCGATACTGAAAAGCTATTAATTTCTCCTGAATGTCAATATTTTTTTTTAAATGTAAAAATTTTTTAAATGTAAACACAGGTATTTGGTGTTTTTTTTTTTTTTTTGGAATTTCAATTTGTGTTTAACGAATAAAATTTATATATTAAAGATGCAATTGATGTCTTCTAAATTTAAAATTATAATTTCCGACGTTTTGATATGATTTTCTAAAATTCAATTAATTGTAATTTATAATTGGAAATTTTTAATTCCAGTTTTTAGAATTGATATTTTCTTAAATTTGAATGGAAAATTTAAAAAGTGAAATTTTGTATTTATGTGAATAACAATGCTTTAGTAATTATAAACAATTTTTAAAAATTGGATGTAATCGCAATCAGATATTTTGTAGGTAAAGCAGAATAATAATTCTATATAACTATGTGGAACTGTTTTGAAAGGAAAAAACTCATTGATGAACTCGGTAACTCTATTTTGTAAAGACAACAAAAAGTTAATATGCCAAACTTATGTTCATATTTATAAAAGAATAATGAAAAAACGTATGAAATAAAAGACATTGTTCTGTATGATATCTAGTTGAAAATATTAACATTCATGTTAAAATAGAAATAACTATTGCAAAGCTAATTAGAACAAGCAAAAATTGTGGCGCCATCTACTGTGGCTTATAATATATGTATATTATTTGTATTATTTAATATGTTTATATAAATTTATAAACAAATTTATACATAAAATTTTTTTTTGCTATATTTACATTGTTTTTTTTTTTATTAACAACTAGGTATTTTAGCATTATTTGCTTTAGATGTTGGTGAATTTTTACTCCCTTTATATTAACTCGTAGTGTCTGCTTGTCGAAAAAATTTTGGATCGATTTTAACCAATTTCCCGTGAGCCAAATTTTGCAGGCAGTCTCGTGGTAATAACAGAAATGATCTAATAATTTTTAGAGTGACGCCAAAACAATGGAAACTTATAAATTTTTCTACCAGAGTTAATAAAAAATGTACAAAGGGTTAGTTTTTATTATATTATTACCACAACGACCACAAAAACAACAAGTCCAGCTATGACAACAACACAACATTTAGAATAACAACAAGAACAATATAGAAACATCATATTTTTAATTTTTTTTTTTTACTTTTTCAGAGATTTCCCTGGACCTGTTCCACCGATTTTAATGATTTTTGAAATGGAAATCTTCTCATGAATTTTGTGAATCATTCTCACTAAAAATGATAACTGTAGCTGCACTATTCAGGGCGTGCTCGTGACAAGAACAACATAGAAAATTATATTTTTTCAAGAATTTTTTTAGTTCTTCATTCAAATCTCGGGCCCTAATCGACCGATTTGGACGATTTTAAATAGCAAACTTTTCAGGATGTTAATGAATCATTTTTTATGTCAATGAGCACCCTAGCTGCCCGATTGATGCCGTCATCGTGATTTCCACGGACGGACAGACGGACATCGCTATATCAACTCCGGTTGTTATAAGGATCACAAATATATATATTTTATGGGGTCCAAAATTTTTTTTTTCTAATTATTACAAACGGAATGACAAACTTATATATACCCTCTGCACACTGGAGTGGAGGGTATAAAAACCAACAAATATTTTTATATTAGCAGAGCCCCTGCAGTTGATTGCCATAAGTGATACATAGATGACGCTTTCTGTTTGATTTAAAAGAAGTGTAATAAAAAGTCTTAAATTACTAGATGTTTACACATCACCCCTGTGATCGGACTCACATGATTTTTTTTATACCCTCCACACCAGTGTGTATACGGTATACAGTGAGTGACAATATATTGGAAACTTTTAAAAGATTCTGAATTTTACAATATTAATTTTTCATATTTTCGCGTTAATTATGTTTTTTTTTTCGAAATCACTCGTTGGTGTGTTCTCCTGTCGAAAGATAAAAAATTTGTTACAAAAAACACAATTTAAAAAGAGATACGATGGTGGATTAATGAGTTTGTGACTTTTAGAATGAAACACACGACTGATGTCACACGATTACGTTTATGGTCAATTGAGAGCAAACGTGGCACCCATCTTGCAAACAGCTTTCTTAAACCCTACTGATCATTAAAGATAGAAACCACACCGCTTATGGCATCAACAATCTCATCCACTTTTACTCTTCGATCGGCCAACATCATATCGTGAATTTTTCCGCGTTTTCGGGTGTATTGACCTCAATTGGCCGTCCAGAACGTTCAGCGTCATTTGTATTTGTGCGACCACAACGAAAGTCAGTAAACCACTTTTTACCATTGAAACCATTGGTGCAGAGTCCCCATAGTATTTGTTTGAATTTTTAGTGGATTTTTTCTTTCATATTGGCGATTTTTTTTATTATATCGTGATAATGATAAAAGAAATATGTGTCAGTACTACTAACATAGCTCATGGTAGTTGTATTTGTTGGTATGGTTAGTATATTTGTATCAATGTTTTGTTTTTTTCTTTTAACTTTGAATGTTGTAGTACAACAATTATGTTCTAAGACTAAAAGATTACAAGAAATACACTGGATTTTTTTTTTTTTTTTTTTTAGAGGTATCCACAAATTTTAGGTGATATCTCAGCACAGTGATGCCCGGTTTACCCCATTTTAAATACCAACCTGTTGCAAATTATGGCAAATAATATTATCGTGACTTTATCCAGGTAGATGGTTTATTTTGTGAATGAGCGTGTTTTCAAGACAGTAAGATAGACAGACAGACGGACATCGCTAGATGGACTTCTTTTTCAAGAATTAATAACATATATAGTTTATTCCGATGAGTTACAAACGGATTGACAAACTGCACAGTTATCTGGAGGGTACAAAAAAGGATTACATTGAATACTGAATGTCAAAGTGAAGTTTAATTTTGATGTGAGTAGCTATTATTTATTTACTTGTTTATTTATTGAGAATAAATACAATACCACAACAACATGAATTATACTATTATAAAACAATAAGCAATTTTAATTTAATTAAATTTATAAAATAGTTATTATAAAATTATTTTTAAATAAGCTAAGTTGCTAAATATAGCTGCTTCGAAGTGACCTACATTCCAGAGGCGAATAGAATTAACGAAGAAATGGCTTTAGGATATTCGCTTTTTATATCGTACAGTGTAGATTTTTTTACCTCGCATTGACTTCAAAAAAGTTATTTAGTAAGGCTTTCGAATGATATATTATGGATTTTTTGCGATTATTGTGAGATGCTGCCATAAAATGTTATTATAAGTTACATTAAGCCCTTGCTAGCTCACATCCTTACATTAGTGTCGGTAATAAATAGTTATTGACAAGTCACATCCGAAAAACGTATGCGGAATGAAATTGCAACAAATTTTGCAACGTTGGAAAAAAAAGTACTAGAGCTATTAATATTTTACCGTTATATTTGAATAACCACATATTTTCTCATGTTGCTTTGACAATTTTATCAATAATTTGACATTTAATTAGTTTAAAATGTCGACAAAAGAAGAACAACGTCGAGAAACACTTTGTAAATTTTTCAATAATCATACTAATTGGAAAACTTCGGAAATTATTTCTCATTTTGTAGAGCAAGGAGAAAATCGGTGTGTGGTATATAGAATACTTGCTAGGTACAAAATTAGAAAAATCTCAAAGAGAAAGCGTGGCTCTGGAATAAAGTGCAGTTTGGCAGACTTATCGAAGAGGTCTCAGCTCAGAAAAGTTACTGAAGGTAAGATCGCTAAATCGTATAGAGATCTTGCAAGAAAGTTCCGTTATGATGGAAAAACAGTAAAAAATACCTCAATGATATGGGAATACAGAAAAGGTCCAGGAAGAATAAGCCGACTGTTTCCGAAGCGCAAGAAGTTACCCAACGAAAACGATTGAGAAGTTTAGTCAAAAATGTATTTAACGCCAAGAACAACATAATTTGCATCATGAATGATGAGTCATATTTTACGCTAGATGACAATGAATGGCAGGGAAGGCACTTTTTCAAAGGGAAGAAACATACTGACAATAAAATATTTGGAGCATACAAAGTTCCCTTAAAAAGTATTACTATGGCTTGCAATTAGTCCGCACGGGATGTCGGAACAAGTGTTTTTTGAATCTGGTTTGGCCGTCAATTCTGAACGATATATTGAGCACTGTTTGCCAAAAGTGAAAGATTTCATAGAAAATATGCATCGAGGCCTAAATGTGATCTTCTGGCCAGACCTAGCATCAAGCCATTACGCTCGAAAAACTGTAGAAGCTATGGACGCACTTTATATACCGTATGTTCATAAAGAGGAAAACCCATCAAATGTCCCTCAACTGCGTCCAATCGAAGATTTTTAGGCTAATTTAAAGCGAAGAGTTTATGCTGGTGGCTCTAGACCGAAAAATACAAAAAGTCTGATCGAAAAGATTAAAAAGGAACTCCTCAAAATGCCAACATCGATAGCTATGGAAAAAGTTCCCCAAAACTGCCGTAAAGCAGATCGGATGGGACCAATTTTTTTTTACATTATTAATATTATGTATTGTATTTTTAAAAAGTGAAATAAAATTTACGTGTGTTTTACGTTATGCAAATGCATAAAATTCTGTTCCATACATAGATTCCTCATCATAGCAAAAGTTTTAGCGCAGCCAATTTTAACGTGAACCTACCAATCAAGTTTTTTGTTGAATATAACGCCAAGGTTTCTTGCAATTTCAGCTAGATCAATTTTTGTGTCGGTAATCAGTATTGGTGGTAGATTTGTTAGTAAGATCTCTGCTTTACCAATGATCATACCAATAGATTTTTTTAGTATTTAAGCAAAGACCATTTGCTGATGCCCATTCAGAAATATTGTTGAGATCATCGTTTATCTTCCCAATGCATTCTGCTACACTTGATGGTTTACAACTAATGCAAAGCTAGACATCGTCTGCGTACATTTGTATTTTACTGGAATGAATTTGTGAAGGCAGGTCATTTGCATATATAGCATACAATAGTACTCCTCTTCAAAGCATTAGAGTTATTCGCTATTAGAGTTATTCGAGCCATAGAATACAGACTGAGTACGTGACCATAATACCTCCAATACATCAATTAGAGCAGATAAACAAGTCTGCTTTGGGCTAAAACCAGATTGTCTGTCAGTAAGCAAACTATTTGTATATAAATAATGACTCAATTGAATATGAATTAAACGCTCAAAAACTTTGGATATACAAGGTAATATTACAATTGGTCTATATGTATTATCACCAAAATGGTGGAAGTTGTGATTATGGCATTAAACTTATGTGTTAGGATATAAATTTAGGATGAACCCCATCGTGTCCTATAGAATCTGATTTAATGCTGAGAAATGATTCCAAAGCACTTTCTTGAGTGAAATCTATGAAATTAAAGCAAAGCGAATGCTGTTGGTTTGGTATATCATTGGTGGAAATGTTGTTGTAAAAGTTTATATCAGCGGCAGGCATTGAAATATTGACAATATCAAGATTTAACTAAATGAAATCTGTAGTGTTCTCAGCCATTTCTTTTTCGAACAAACAGAAGATTTAATTTTTTTGCTCATAAAATATTTACTTAGCAGTTCGCGAAAGTGCTATGAAGCTCAGTTGTCCTAAATCTTTTCCATCTTTCATATGCGTAATTTCTCTCTTCGATTAGAGTTCTAATGTCAGTACTAAACAAATAATTAATTTGAGCTCACTAATATTAAATATATTTAATATTTTTTTTAATAAAAATTTAAAAAATATTTATATACCCAGGCCAAGCATCGTCGCTTAATTAATAATTATTTTACGTATTGAACACGCTGACTTCTTTTATTTTGCTTAAAATATTAAACCATATTTTGTGTATTAATAACGCACATATCCGATAGCATTGTGTGTACACAAGCCTTTAATCCCTTTGTTTGTTACATTTCGCTAATCCGTTTGTTTATTTAAATATGACCTGTTCATCGTTAGCAACAATAAGTTTTTTACAGTCGTAGAAAAACCAGCTTGGTACGAAGATAAAAAAGAGATCATTAAAAATTATCATATATATTAAAAAAATTTATGAAAACTTAAGCGAGTCCGTCTGGCCGTTCTATCCGGCCGATTACCTTATTTTTTTTATGAAAGGTATTTAGACACAGATATGTCATCAATCATTGAAATTTAGTCAAGTCCCACCTTACTCAAGTTATACTGAAACGTGATTCTTCCCTGTACATTTCTTATGCGACACATTCACTCAAGCAATTCAAATTCTCAGAGCTCCTCTTCTAGTTAATGGATCTTGACCGGTTTACTCTCTGAACACTCAGTGTATCAAGCTCTTTCCTTTGAGCTATTAACTGTTTAAGTTCGTTGAGTTTGAGGAAGGTCAACTTTACAGTATGCAACAAGCAAGTAACGTATAGATTGAGGAAAGTTAGAATTTGCACTCGAAGTTCGAGTGCTGGGCTATACCACTAAAAATAAAAATAGTTTTTATTTAATAAGTCCAAATAATATCTTTTCCATTAATGAGTCATTCAAATAGGATTACTAAGCCACTCTCAATCAAGAGGTATATGCGGAAGTGATATTAAGTAGTGACTGCCTCAAATTTTTTTCCAGTGACTTTTTGAAGGGCTTAGCTTTTTCTAAAGCCATCAAAACACTTAACTTATCGCTTAAGACTCTAAGGAATGAGATCGACAAAATCTTAACATACATAGAATGTAATAATAAGGAAACCATTAAGCATAAGTTTAATTAATTAAAATTAACTTATTTATTATTTTTATTTTTTATTAGTTTATTAATAAGAATAAGAATAAATTCTAGGACTAATGAGGAATTTGTGAGTACTAGCTGCCAATGCTATTTAAAAAAAAAAATTAAATTGAAACTTTATTAAAGTTTTTAAAATATATCAACTTTATAGTTCTTACTACTACTTATGAGTTTATGGACCTTTACTGGCAACCCTTTCATTAGGGATTTTATGGTATCTTCTATCACCTGTTTTGGTAGTCCATCTCCGTTTAAAATCTCATACATTTTGGGACACCTGTCTTTTTGCCCTTCAACTCCCTGGCCTAAGCTTCAGACAGTGTGGAGGAATCTCCTCCCTTGATACAAAAACCAAGTTGTTGTTCTTGTACCAAGAGCTATGTTACCTTTGTGACAGTATGCCAAATCGGGCCAACAATATGTGGGCGCATTGTGTTGGCTAAGAAAAGGAAGGAGTCTTATTTGCAAACTCTTCTTAATATAAATTTCGGTAAAGACAATTGAACAAATGATTTGCTTCTTTAGCCGCAATTACATATTGCTTGTCATACTAGGAACTTTTACGGTAATATCGCCTGCTTTTCGGTCTTAAACTTATCTTCAACATTTCTTTGAGCATTAGAAATATATGTAAATATTGTAACGCGGCAATATAAAAATTGCCACTACATACGTTTGGTCGTCTATGTTTGGTCGTATGTCTTCAAAGATTTGCGGAGAATTCTTCGAAAACAATTCTTAGAATACAATTCTTCGAAAAAACAATTATCCGAATAGCAGTTCTTCGAATAACAATGACCATAGAGGTTTTCAACTACAGCGGGAAATAATTAGAGATTTTCAACTATAGCGGGGAATAATCATTGGTTTTCAACAATAGCGGTGAAAAACCAATGAGGTTTTCAACTACAGAGGGGAAGATTTGTTTTCGAAGAATTGTTATTCGAAGAACTGCTATTCGAAGAATTATTTTTTCGAAGAATTTTTTACGTAGAATTGTTTTCGAAGAATTTTCCGCCAACCGTTTTCGAATCTACATTGGTTTAACTTTTCGCATCAAATCGTCCGAGGACTGTGTCAACCGGGCTGCTTTTCTACCGAATGCGTTGGGAGCTCTTTTCAATATAATTCTCGTGTTTTTGGCCTTAAAGATATCAGGATTCTAAACATAATTTTCAAAAGACACTTGATCAACAAGTATTCCAATAAGGCTTTCGGAAAAAATTAAGAGGAAAAACGTGTGTTACGATTTCAATCGATCTCAATCTTTAAATTACTTAAACCCTACGATAACTTTAGTCCCTGAAAAATTAAGTCGAAACGTTAATTTCTTTAAGGACTTACCCACAAAATTGAATAAATTCGAAGGAACTTCAGATAGTAACGGATTTAATCAGCACATTATGAATGATTTGAAAAGATTTAAATGAATACCGTCATGGACGATCGGTTCGATTTATGTTTATCAGGAATTTAGTCAGTAAGGTCAGGTCATTCAATTTACAACAGAATTAAACTAACAAAATGAATTACAATTTTAAGGAATTCCTCCAAAATAGTAACCAGTTTCATAAGCTCTTAAGTAATTAACTGAAAACTCTCCACCTCCATGTCTCCCACAACTATGGGGTGACATACAATTCAACCAAAACGACTATAAAAGTGATTATTTTTATTTTCTTTTCTTTTTTAATTTCAAAACTCATTCATATGCATGATGTTATAGTTATAAAAGTAGTAGTAAATTTTAAATTACATATACTACAAGTACATCTACATCACTACACTCATGTATATTATAACAGCAACTATAGTAAAATAGCAACTTGCTTTGCTACTGGCTGATAAAGTAGCAAGTACGAAGAAGTTTAACAAGAGCACGTAGAATCATGGGAAATGTCAGGTTATGTGAAAAGAAAACATGTAATTTATGTGGCATGTACTTACTCGTACATATGTAAAGCAATATTTATGTGTATTGTGTTGGATATTTGTTGATTTGTTTGTTGGTTGTTCTCACAAGCATATTTAACTTTCGATGAGTTTATACATAGTTGTCTGCATAAATGAAATTATTAAATCATAGATCATTTAAAGCAATTGGAAATATTTTCTTTTCTATACCCGCTACCATGTGGGTCTTTGTAGTTTGCAATATTTCAAAACAGTAGTAGTTAAGACACAATGACATAATTTTTCTGTATAGTGGCTTTTCTACAATGACTTGCTCACGTTGTCGATCCCGAACGTGTTTTCATTTTGGAAGTTTTAAAAACTTAACAATATTGCACAGTGCCCAAATATGTCAACCAAGAATTGGGATTAGTTTTGTTTTATACTCCGTTTAACTCAGTTGGGTATGATAACTTGGGAGCAAATAAGGCCGTAGATAACAAGTTGAAGTGGTCAACCTAAGCGATTGTACGGCATTCTATACCTTGAGTCTCGAAAATTGTTTTTAGTTCATAGAAAATAGACATTAACAACATTTTAGAGACAATGTTCTCAATCGTTTTACTTCAAGTGAATGTGGAAGTCATAACAGGGTTACAACACAGCTGAATTTTCAATTTAAACTTCGCAAGTTTATCGAGTTTGGTACTATGTTTGGTATTGGTGTCTTCTCCTGTGATCTCGACATTCAACTTTCTTATAGACTACCGGACGATGCTTGTGTCTGTCAGACAGTGATATCGGAAGCTTGTAGGGTTTTATACGCACATCAGGGCCAGGAAAATGTAGGCCGCTTTGTCCACTATCAGGCGGCACTTCTCTCTCTTAACTCCTTAACTAACTTGTAAGAAGGAACTGTATGGCTCCCGGGCATAGGGATTTTTACAGTAATGAACGGATAGACGAACCTGGAAGAACCTGTTCTGTATTGATACTTCCTCTGCGATATCAGTAGCAACATCACTGGGAACAATTAAGGGTGAACTATTCGTGCACTTCCTACGAGTTGCGGAAAATAGGTGGAAGAATATTGGCACATTCAGGACTGAAAGGCAGGGTTGGCCTGACCACAACTTAAGACGGATTAAAACTCTCCTCAGTAGCAGTAAAAGGTACATGTCAAGGCTTACGGCCGTGTTCATGGATCATTGGATGAAGACTCGGACTTCAGCACGATGATCATTGCCACAGCTGCGGAAAAGCGGGGGAATAGGAAACAGTATATCATCTAATCTGCAAGCGTGAAGCTTTGGCTATATCAGCTTCAGATCACTAGGTAGACACATACCGATCACCTATCTGGGATATCGGACTTAGATATTATTGTTCTTATCTGCTATCTTAAAGTCACAGATTGATGTGATTTTTCAAAAGAAATCACTTCACTACTTGTTAATTTCAGAGAAGGAGATTTGCCACTTAAACCAACTAACCAACTTTTCATTTGGAGAGAGTGATATACCTTGGCCACAACGCATATATACTATCTGGCCAACAGTACCAAGAATTTCTCATTTACAACCCGATCATTAAGATATTGAAATTGAAATAATTTTGTAACGGTAGAGCCGTTCCGAGAGCCGTTGATTTACTGAGTTGACTTCAGGTTTGCTCTACAAGCAGGAAGCTAAAGAATTTGCAGACCAAATTTGGATCCTACATTCCTGAAACGCATGATTTAGGATAAAGTGTTGTGGTTTTATGATTTTGACACCGTACCAGGGCGGTTTAATAAAATATAATTGTTTTTTTTATTTTATAGGCGTTTGTTTCAGCGATGACCTCTTCATTCGATCGAAATCTCCTACTGCCGAGCAATTTCCTAAGGTTTGGGAACAGGAAATATTCGCTCGGGGGCTAAATCAGAGAATATGCTGGATGGGTGGCAGCTCGTGGACTAATTTATGGATTTTTGCCATGGCGACTACACACGTGTGCGCAAGTTCGTTGTAATGGTCATGGTCAATTCTGTCACTTTTCCTTGGGATCAGTGTCAAAATTGTTTTGTTCAAATAATAGGTTGTCTGAAGGTCCTAAAAATAGGCGTTTGTTTCAGCGATGGCCTCTTCATTTGATCGAAATCTCCTACTGCCGAGCAATTTCCTAAGGTTTGGGAATAGGTAATATTCGCACAGGGGCTAAATCAGAGAATATGCTGGATGGGTAGCAGCTCGTGGACTAATTTATGGATTTTTGCCATGGCGACTACACACGTGTGCGCAAGTTCGTTGTCATGGTCATTGTCAATACCGTCACTTTTCTTTGGGATCAGTGTCAAATCTGTGCAACAACTGTGAATAATATTCGCCGATGGCAATCGATGTGAATGACACTGTCAAAAACTGTTGTCATGATGTTATTGGCCTTCTTTGAAAAGCGAAGAGTCAAAGGCATTGACTTTTCCCTGGTCTCTGGTATGTTGTGATGAATCCATGTTTCGTCAACGGTAACGAAACAGAGCAAAAACTCATTTCCTGTTATGTGGTGGTCACTACGAAGGAAGTACAGAAAGTTACACTGTTGTCACACTGCCGGTAACTGAGCAACAAAAAGTAGAACTGGCCCGAAACCGAAAACTCAATCAGAAATCAAAGTTATGTTGACTGTTGACTATAGTGATGATGTGCACTCAAATTTAGCTCCGGATGGACAATCAAAATTATCAAATTATCTGAGAGAATATCCATCCTTATAGACGAGCTTTGTAAAAAGAACGTTCTGTGATCAAAGCATCAGCTAACAAATCGATACTCGATTTTGAATTCCTGGCTAAATACTCAATTAATATCATCCCACAACCAGCAACCTATTTTCCGGATATGATCCCTGCAACTTTTCCCTTTTCCCAAAACTTTAAGTATGACTCCGTTTTTATGCTAAATTGAAGCTATAAAAGCAAATTCGCCAAAAGTGCTAGAAACTAATCGTCACATTCGTCAATGAAATTCTTCGATTCTACTTGTTTTCCAAAATAAAATACTAAGAATTATTTTACTCTATCATGAATAAATAATTATGAATAAAAGGGAAACGAGATCTGATATTTGTTTCTCTTCTTTTAATGCCAAAATACTCGATATCGAATTCAGCGATTAGCCCCCGGTGTTGCATACCTAAATGCACGTCGAAGAAAATATTTTGACAACGGAATTGTGAATATTTTTTTATTTTTGAATTTCTTAAGTTTTTTTACTGGCCAATTCCTGGTACTTTCGTCATACACTTAAATATTTATTAAACTAATGAAAATTATTAACCAATTGTATGCAATAAAACACAATTCTTAAACAAGAAAAAAACTACACTGTTATAAAAAGAAATATAAAAAAAAACATCTTTGCGTCATTAAGAATGCAATGCACATTTAGTCTTGTGTACATTTAAAAGAGAGACGAAAAAAAACTAAAGTTAATTTGTAAGAAAATAAATTAAAATACAAAACAAAACATAAAATACATAACAACAAAAACAAAACAACAAAAAATAAACAAAAATACGTATGCATTTCCCCATTTGGCTGCCAGCACATTTTTTGTAATGAGCTCAGTTAACTTACGAGAACCTCACCAAATAAATTGAGAATCCTTCCCCCCTGACTCTCTTCAGCACTTTTGCATATCTTCTAGTCAAGAAGATATGAAATGTGAATAGCACAAATAAAAAACACCACGAAAATATATGTGAAATTTACATGAGAGGCTACATCATGGTGATGCATCTTTAGAAAAAATGCAATTCACACAGATAAATAATTTGAAATATTTTAAAATGAATCATCAAATTAACATCATCATCGTCTGTATAGTCATTATCACGCATTCAAATTTAATTGTGTGTAAGCTAAGCAGTTGTTGGTTCTAAAGAATGTGCACGACACAATTTTAAGAATTTTAAAGATTTACACGAATTTAAAAGATCAAGCTAGCATTCCTAATACCATTCTAATTTCTAAGAATTTGGTCAGCGTCAAAAATTCGATTTAAATAAAAAAAAACTGTTAGTTAAATTTTAGTAAGGCGTATTTAATGGCATCTATGACACGAATTTTATTTATATTGTTACAGTCCCTTGAAAAATTCTTTTCGTTGAGACTTTGGTTCGATAATTTACTATAACATTCGAAGTGGGTAAACTCTATCATAGTGTGCAATCTAATTGCTTCGACTTTTGGTGAAGATGCACTACGCAGAACCCTAGAATTTAGCTGATTTGTTGAATTTATTCATGTTAACCGTTGGCTCTTTGACGAATTGCAAAATGATCGTCCATTGTAGAAGATTGTTAGAAGAATGATGGGATTTTGAAAAAGAAATGAAAGGAAAGCTTTTCCGCAATGTTCTTGCCACGAACTCTTCGGGATTCCATATTAGGTCCACAATAACGCCCAATGGAATATCTATAGTGCAGCCCAGATTATCGAAGAATCAGTCCTGGAGGCTCACAAAGTAGATACCACACTGACTCATCCTGATCCAAATCCATCCATCTCCTACATAAGTCGGCTCCCAGGACACCTTTGCGTATGGCCATACGCCCTATTACAGAGTGTCCAGGGGGCACTACTATAAGTTCACTGATTATCCCTTTACAAATTTAAGGAGTATTTTGGTTTTCTTTTGATTTTACAAGCGCCATATATTTCGGAATATCCTGGAAGAAGTCACTTATGTCCAACTTGTAATACGTATAAAGTCAACTGCTAACGCGAAAATATTCGACAGCTCAGATTTGGAACCCTGCCATGCATACTCGTCATGCAACTCGTTCCCCATGATGCAATTATGTCTTGAAACCCATATTAATCTCGGGACGTGTTTTCGTTTTCGACGGTGGGACATGATGCATTCCCTTATCCACTTGAAATTCACTTTTCCCAATGTTAAAGCCATGAGGGCAGCAAACTGCCGACGAAAATATTATCTTGTTCAACAATTATTTTCCTTGCTAAGATATTTGCATGAATCTCCACCTGAAAAGCCGTACATTCGCCAGATTTTCTAGATTCTACTGTGGATGAGGCTGCTCTTTCATTTCGACTATACAATATTGGGTGACAGAGTTTAAACGAGGCCAGGACGAACACCTTAGTGATCCACCAATTGAGTTGGCCACGCCAGAAACAGTTAAGAAAATCCAGAAAATTGTTTTGGATGATGGTCGGGTGAAGGTACTATACATCGCATATTAACCGAAAATTTCGAGAGGAGAAAGCTATTCGCAAGATTGGTGCTGCGTTTGCTTACAATAGAACAAAAAAAACAGCATCGTGAAGATATTTCAACAGAGTGTTTGGCGATGATTTAACACAATAAAGCCGAGTCTTTGCATTGATTCGCAACCATGGATGAGACGTGGATCCACCACTTCACACCTGAGATAAAGGAACAGTCAGAATGGTATACTTAAATGGGAGACTCGCGTCCAAAGAATGCAGACAGTTTTATATAGGTTATGGCATTTTTTTTTTTTTTTTTTGGGATGCGCATGGGGTAATTTTTATCCAGTATTAAGCTAAGTTATTGCAGCGTTTAAATGATGAAATTTAGGGGGGGGGGGGGGGGCGGGGATGGTCCGTATATGGAGAATAAGAAAGTGTTGCTTCATCAAAACTATGCACCAGTTCATGAATTATAGTTCTAATTGCTTCATTAAGAACCTTTTTCGCCAGATTCCGCTCCATCGGATTCTATTCTGTTTCCAAATTTTAAAAAATGGATCGGTGGTAAAAGATATCCCAAACGAAGAAGTAGAATATCTGGTTGATGGCTCTTGTAAGGCAGTTCTTACTATAAACAGGGTATCGCAGCTATTGAATATCGCTGGGAAAACATAATTTAACCGAAATTTGTTGTTTTCTTTGTCAGGTCGGGTTTCTCTGAGACCGCCCTCGTATTCTTATTACAAAATTCCACCAAAATTCGACAAATGTATCAGCTACTAAGCGATCGGCTGTTGCAATCATGGATCTTTTCTTTCAGTGCGAAATCAAACACAAAAGCTCAAATAACGCATATCTTACTGGGCAAAACATTGGTTTAAATGTTCATACGCTGTACAGCGTATGATTTTCTTTTTAGTACAAAAAAGAAGCATTGGAAAAAGTGATGAAAACAACAGAAGCTCTGAATTCAATATTTCAACTTTAGTCAAACCATGATTTTGCAGGGAATTGTAAATCGAACACGGAATACAAAGGAAGGGAAACACGCAATAGTTTGAAGTTTGCCCGTAAGATTTCAGAAAAATAATTAATTACATACATAGTGAAATATTCTTCAACCTACTCTCTTCCTGGAATGATAAAAGTCCAACTAAAATTTGTTTCTGGTACAGATCTATTTGATATCTTAAATAATACTGTTGTTTAATCTTTACAAGAACCTTGAAGGTGTTAAGTCAGAGTTCAGAAAAAAAACACACACTGAATAAAAAACTCATACATATATGTAAACAAACATAACTTAGACCAACACACACATATTTTTATTTTCATACCAATTATGTTTGTTTTTAAGTCGTGTTTAAAATATAACTGAACTCGAACCTGTTTATTGTACATGTTCTGTTTTTTCTCACTACAAGAGCCACAACACGACTTAAAATATAACTGAACTCGAACCTGTTTATTGTACATGTTCTGTTTTTTTTTTTTTTTTTCAGTACACGTACCAGAACATGAACTTCAAATAAAGCAACACTCAAAAATGTGTGCTTTATGTGTGATTGAAACAAAAAGTATGTGATACAAAAATGTTCGTGTAAGTAACGAAATATTAAAACGAACACAGTCATGGTTGTGTTGGGCACCGTAGAAAATTTAGAAACGCACATAATTGATATGAAAATAAAGATATGTGTTGGCTGCTTTTGAACAGAACATTGTGTGTTTCATGTGTGTATTTTCTGAACCTTGGTTTAAGTATGCCAAATAAGCGAAATTGTAGACAATATTGCCCCCTTAATTTTGTGAATTTTATTTCGAACGCGGTCTTTATGAACAACGATATCATCACACTCTGTATATTACGTAGTCAGTCAGTCATATTCTTAGGAATTTGGTCACTGAATAATGGAAATATATTAAGTGTGGCAAAGAACAAAAAACACATTAACGCAAAATTGGCGCAAATGACTGACGAAATAAACACCAACAGGAGTCAAAATAATAACGCAAACACAGACACACACATGCGTTTCTAGAAGAGTCAACATGAAATTAAGAGTGATAAAAATTCTCTTTTATTTGCCAAAGCAAATAGCAGATTACAATCCACACACATTTGTTCTTTTTTTTTTGTTTATTTACAAAATTCACCATATGGTAAGAGAGTTGTATACGTCAAATGTTCTCACTCATTTACGCGCTACTTTTAACTCTCTTTAGTATTACAGGAAATATTTTGGCTTACTATTTAAATTATTAATGAGGGTCTTGTTCAAAAATTAAAAGCTAAAAATGTTTGACCTAAAGTACGTGTAATTTAATGATACGATGTTATACGTAATACCAACACCAACTCACAAAAAGCGCAAAACACTAAAATAGTTTGTTATATGACCACCATTGTAAGGCTCTGACTGGGTGGCGTAACTTGACATTAAGAATTCTTGGGAGTGAGTACTCATTATTATAGAGTAAATGAAATGTTGTTTTGATGGCTTTTTGGGGCCTTGGAATGGGTAGTGTTTGTAATTTGTAGGTGCGTTTAATACACACGCACAATGATGTTGTTGTTGCTTTTTGAATGGCCATAATGTATGTTTCCCTAATGAAATTGCGTAAATATCCTTATAATGCCTGTCTGTCTGTATGTCTGTCTAGCTCTAAGTATGCCAAAATAAATTAAAACCAAAATGATCAAAACAACCTTTTGCATTTCTAACTATCAACAATCTTAACACGCATAGGTGTATGTATAAAAATTATAAGCACTCGCTAGAAAAAGTAGTCGTACACCTAAAATAGAAACTATCATATTACGAAAAAATTAAGAATAAATTAACTAAGTTGAAGTTGTTTTTTTTTTTTTTAATAAATAAAAAAAAAAAATATTAAGTTATTTATTATTTTTTAAATTTATTTTAGATTGCTTTAAAAAACGTAAAAAAGAAAAAGTTCATAAGAAAAGAATTCGTACATTTGAAGTATTAATCAAGGTTCAGAAAATACACACATGAAACACACAATGTTCTGTTCAAAAGCAGCCAACACATATCTTTATTTTCATATCAATTATGTGCATTTCTAAATTTTCTACGGTGCCCAACACAACCATGACTGTGTTCATTTTAATATTTCGTTATTTACACGAACATTTTTGTATCACATACTTTTTTGTTTCAATCACACATAAACCACACATTTTTGAGTGTTGCTTTATTTGAAGTTCATGTTCTGGTACGTGTACTGAAAAAAAAACACAGAACATGTACAATAAACAGGTTCGAGTTCAGTTATATTTTAAGTCGTGTTTTCAACACTCAAAAATGTGTGCTTTATGTGTGAATGAAACAAAAAGTATGTGATACAAAAATGTTCGTGTAAATAACGAAATATTAAAACGAACACAGTCATGGTTGTGTTGGGCACCGAAGAAAATTTAAAAACAAACATAATTGGTATGAAAATAAAAATATGTGTGTGTTGGTCTAAGTTATGTTTGTTTACATATATGTACGAGTTCTTTATTCAGTGTGTGTTTTTTTCTGAACTCTGGTATTAATACAAAAAAAAAAAAAAAAATATTGCATTTAATATTGCTTGAGTTAGTATCCTTAGGACCTCTGTGAGCCGACTTGACATCGATTTAACCATCTTTTAAGTATATTATTTACTTACTTACTTCCAGATTATTTTATGCTAAAGAATTCTGTGCTCCAGTAAATCCCACAAATGTTCCATAGGATGAAGATCGAATTATTGGGTTGGTGATTTCAATTTGCTTACAGTAGTTTATAGCAATCACTATCCTGTTGGAACCAGGTAATTGTACGCTTGGTTTTAAATTTTTTGCTAAATGTTTATGTATTCAATTTGACCCCATTATACGAGGGCGGTCCCATAACAACCCAACCTAACAAAGGGAAAAACATTGGAAAACATTTTCATTCTTTATTTCTCATTAATTCTCGTTTTAGCTCGATACACTTTTATATATTCAATACCCTCACTAACCCGTTTATAGTAAGAACTGCCCAGTTCCTTAAAGCATCCTCTCATGTTGGCAAATCTTTTACCACACAACCATTTTTTAAAATTTGGAAATAGAATAGAATCTGGAGGTAAATCTGGCGAGTAGGTGCGTGAGTAGGTAGCGTGCTCGCCTATCATGCGGGGATCGTGGGTTCGATTCCCACCAGAGGCTTTGGTCTGCCGCTGCAAAAACTAGCCAAATCCGGCTTATCTCTGGACCCAAAAACTTAGAATCTGCAGACAAGTCACTCGGCTTCGCGGAACTAGGCTAAAAAAAATAAAAAAATAAAATAAAAAAAAAATGGATTTCGGTCGTCGAAATAATGGATGTGTGAACTTGTGCATTCTCTTGATGAAGCAACACTTTTTTCGCCATATACGGCCTTTGCAACCCCCCCTAAATTTCAAGATTTAAACGCTGCAATAAGTTAGCATAATACTCGCCATTGACTGTTTTACCTTTTTGAAGATAACCAATGAAACTTATCCCACGCGCATTCACAAAAAAAAAGCAGACCCCACAACCAAAGCTGCATATTGAACTGTCTTCGCATTCTTTGGAAGCGGGTCTTCCATTTTCGTTCTTTGTTTTGTCTGTTCCTTTGACTCAGAGGTGAAGTGATGACCCATGTCTATCCATGGTTACGAATCAACGGAAAAACTCGGCTTTATTGCGGTGAAACTTCTCCAAACATTATTGACACATCTTCACGGCGCAATCTTTGTTCTATTGTGAGCAACCGCGGCTACTATTTTTTGCCCAGCTTTCTCATCTCCAAAAATGCGATGTATACCACTTTTGAATTGCGTATCCTTTCAGCTAGCTCATGCAACTTCAGCCGACGATCATCCAATACCATTTTGTGGATTTTCTTAACTGTTTCTGGCGTGGCCACCTCAATTGGTGGACCATTCCGGTGATCGTCTTGACGGCTCTTACGGCCTTGTGGAGCCCTGAAATTCAAAACTTATGTTTAATTAGTTTGCCACATTTCACTAAATGTGAGTTTATTAACCCCGTTGCCCGCCATTCAACCCAAAATCATAATGGCACCGCCACTTCACCGTGTTTAACTGTTGGTAAAATATCTTTTTTTAACGCAGTTTTACTGTATCGGACAACTAACTTTTTTATTTAGAGCCGAAAATGCAAAACCTGCTTTCATCTGAAAATTAAATAAGTTTCCAAATTTCTTAAGCCTTGCTTTTTTTCTTCCATTGACATCGAAATTAAATGGCTTTCTCCGTGCTACACGACCCACAGTGGACCATATTTTGAGAAGGCGGCCAAAAATCATTTTTTTTTTTTTTGTTACCGATTTTAAAGTTATGTTATTCATTTGAAAGTAAATACTAGTAAACCTCGGGAGCCAAAAAATTGCGACTCTATCTCAACTATATCACAGGGAACAGGGTCTTCGAAAATGGGCTTTCTCAGTATTTTGCTAAAATTAAAAATTTCTTTGTAAATTTTTATTTTTGAATGACTGTAACTTCTTTGATTTAAAAGATTTTGAAGTGAAATAAATTTTGTATAATTTTGTGGCTTCCATACTATGTAAAAATGTAAAATCATGTTAATGTTAGATATTTTCTGCAAAATTTATGAATACAAAAGTTGTCCACTATGTGGTTAGGATATATTAAGTTTGAGGTGATGTTTGTAACTGCCAAAAATATTGGACCTTTATCCATCTTTTATTATACGGATCGACTCAAAAACACTTTCTGAGTCGATTAAACGATGTCCGTCCGTCCGTCTGAGTATTATGAATACAAAAGTTGGTAGTACCGGTGCACCGCGGTGTATTTTTTTGCGTGTCGGTAGAGTTATCAGGAGTTGTTATATACTTATAAGAAAGGGTTGAGATATAAAGCGCTTAATTGTTATAGGTACATTTTACATAGATATCTTTCAAAAACATCAATGGTCTGAATTAGAGTTATATAGTTTAAATACCTGACAAAATGGGAAACAATTTAAATAACAGGTAAATGGTAAAAAAAAAAAAAAAACTATTGCGACACAGCCCTTTAAGATATGAGCTGGTGTGTTTCACCTTTTAAAAGGGGTTAGGGTGTGGGTTTTCTAAGCTTCTAAAAGTGGTAATAAAAGATAAAAATTTGTAAATGGTAAAAAAAACTATTGCGACATAGCCCTTTAAGATATGAGCAGGTATGCTTCACCTTTTAAAAGGGGTTAGGGTGTGGGTTTTCTAAGCTTCTAAAAGTGGTAATAAAGGATAAAAATTTGTAAATGGTAAAAAAAAACTATTGCGACATAGACCTTTAAGATATGAGCTGGTATGCTTCACCTTTTAAAAGGGGTTAGGGTGTGGGTTTTCTAAGCTTCTAAAAGTGGTAATAAAAGATAAAATTTGTAAATTGTAAAAAAAACTATTGCGACATAGCCCTTTTAGATATGAGCAGGTATGCTTCACCTTTTAAAAGGGGTTAGGTTGTGGGTTTTTTATGCTTCTAAAAGTGGTAATAAAAGATAAAAATTTGTAAATGGTAAAAAAAAAACTATTGCGACATAGCCCTTTAAGATATGTGCTGGTATGCTTCACCTTTCAAAAGGGGTTAGAGTGTGGGTTTTCTAAGCTTCTAAAAGTGGTAATAAAAGATAAAAATTTTTAAATGGTAAAAAAAAACTATTGCGACATAGCCCTTTTAGATATGAGCAGGTATGCTTCACCTTTTAAAAGGGGTTAGGTTGTGGGTTTTTTATGCTTCTAAAAGTGGTAATAAAAGATAAAAATTTGTAAATGGTAAAAAAAAAAACTATTGCGACATAGCCCTTTAAGATATGTGCTGGTATGCTTCACCTTTCAAAAGGGGTTAGGGTGTGGGTTTTCTAAGCTTCTAAAAGTGGTAATAAAAGATAAAATTTGTAAATTGTAAAAAAAAACTATTGCGACATAGCCCTTTTAGATATGAGCAGGTATGCTTCACCTTTTAAAAGGGGTTAGGCTGTGGGTTTTTTATGCTTCTAAAAGTGGTAATAAAAGATAAAAATTTGTAAATGGTAAAAAAAAAAAACTATTGCGACATAGACCTTTAAGATATGAGCTGGTATGCTTCACCTTTTAAAAGGGGTTAGGGTGTGGGTTTTCTAAGCTTCTAAAAGTGGTAATAAAAGATAAAATTTGTAAATTGTAAAAAAAAACTATTGCGACATAGCCCTTTTAGATATGAGCAGGTATGCTTCACCTTTTAAAAGGGGTTAGGTTGTGGGTTTTTTATGCTTCTAAAAGTGGTAATAAAAGATAAAAATTTGTAAATGGTAAAAAAAAAAAAAACTATTGCGACATAGACCTTTAAGATATGAGCTGGTATGCTTCACCTTTTAAAAGGGGTTAGGGTGTGGGTTTTCTAAGCTTCTAAAAGTGGTAATAAAAGATAAAATTTGTAAATTGTAAAAAAAAACTATTGCGACACAGCCCTTTTAGATATGAGCAGGTATGCTTCACCTTTTAAAAGGGGTTAGGTTGTGGGTTTTTTATGCTTCTAAAAGTGGTAATAAAAGATAAAAATTTGTAAATGGTAAAAAAAAAAACTATTGCGACATAGCCCTTTAAGATATGTGCTGGTATGCTTCACCTTTCAAAAGGGGTTAGAGTGTGGGTTTTCTAAGCTTCTAAAAGTGGTAATAAAAGATAAAAATTTTTAAATGGTAAAAAAAAACTATTGCGACATAGCCCTTTTAGATATGAGCAGGTATGCTTCACCTTTTAAAAGGGGTTAGGTTGTGGGTTTTTTATGCTTCTAAAAGTGGTAATAAAAGATAAAAATTTGTAAATGGTAAAAAAAAAAAAACTATTGCGACATAGACCTTTAAGATATGAGCTGGTATGCTTCACCTTTTAAAAGGGGTTAGGGTGTGGGTTTTCTAAGCTTCTAAAAGTGGTAATAAAAGATAAAATTTGTAAATTGTAAAAAAAAAACTATTGCGACATAGCCCTTTTAGATATGAGCAGGTATGCTTCACCTTTTAAAAGGGGTTAGGTTGTGGGTTTTTTATGCTTCTAAAAGTGGTAATAAAAGATAAAAATTTGTAAATGGTAAAAAAAAAAAAACTATTGCGACATAGCCCTTTAAGATATGTGCTGGTATGCTTCACCTTTCAAAAGGGGTTAGGGTGTGGGTTTTCTAAGCTTCTAAAAGTGGTAATAAAAGATAAAAATTTTTAAATGGTAAAAAAAAAACTATTGCGACATAGCCCTTTAAGATATGAGCAGGTATGCTTCACCTTTTAGGGTGTGGGTTTTTTATGCTTCTAAAAGAGGTAATAAAAGATCAAAATTTTTATTTTATATAATTGCAAGAAAGAGTATTTATAATAATGTTTCCACAATTATTATTCATTATAATTTGTGCAATGACTAAGTACTGCTACAGAGATCTGGCAGATATTTATTTTCAACTAAATGATGTAGACGATGTAATTTTGCACATAGTGAGCAACAACTTCTTTAAGAATTGTAACCTAGAAGACATTGAAATGCACAAAGGAAAAATTACTAATTTTGCATCGAATTTGAAAAGACGGTACATTGAATGCTCTCATAGCAAGGCAAAGATGTACAAACGTTATCAAGACTGGTTAATAAAGGAACTTATTTTTGAGAGTGCATCTACATCTGCCAACGAAAGTGGAAAAAAGGGTCGACCAGCAAAACCAATTGACGGATGTAGTGAAAGATCTCGAAGGCGCAAGCTGGAGAATATCAATGAAGAAATTTCTGAAAGAATTATTAAGGATTCATTTTTGCACCAAATTCAACCAAACCAAAATAAAAAAAAATAAAATTGAAATAATTGTAAAAATAGTAGAAGCGAAAACATACGAGTTTTTAATTGAAACTTCTCTATCTTGAACCAATATAAGGAAACTTTTACGTTCGCTGCTTAATAAATTATATTTAAACTCGGGATCTTTCAAAAAAAAAAAAAAAAAAAAAAAAAACAACCTTTGGCCCTTGCGCACATTAGGACTAAAAAGTTTACGGGGGCCAAAGTTTGATATTTTCTGAAAAAATTAACTTAAAAAATTGTTAAAAAGTATTAGTTGTATTAAAAAAAAAACCTTTTTTTTACCTTTAAACACTTCACTTTTGTACTAAAATCCAACTACAAATGAAGAAGTATTTTAAACCCTCCGTAACTTTTTTTATTTTCGGTCAAGAATTACGTTTTATAGCAAAACGTAAAGGCTAATATCGCAACTATCAAACAAAAAAAAAACCGCATATCAAAATTCCAATCCAATCAAAAGTTATAGATTTTTGACCGCCTTCTCGTCAAATGGTCCACTGTGCGACCCTGATAGCCATATTTTTTCAATATATTGCGCACGCAATCTTCATCGAAGGATTCTCCGATTTTGGAATTATTTTGGGAAGCACTATTTCTCGGATTCTACTTTACTGACGCCGAAATAGTTCACTCAGTTAGCTTGAAGGGGCGACTAGAACGAGGTTTTGACAAAATTGAATTGATGAATTTTTACTTTTGAACGACGTACTGCACTGAGTGACTTCTGGTCTATTTCACGAAAAGATTTATCCTCAGTTCTATACCTTAGCATAATTTCCATCTCACAATAATTAAGCTAAATCAACATTATACAAACAAATTTGTAATGTACAAAAATAAAATCTGTTACATACCTGCACGTCGTTGCATAATTCGTGAAATTCCCCTAATTCTCAATTTACTGGCACTTGTAGTTGCCATATTGCGTTTTTTGCTTTTTAAACATTTTTTTCAAAAACAAGTGAAACTCCAAATGTGTCAATGTTGAATTGAAAAATTCGAAATTCAAAATATTTTATTAAAACATTTATTAAAATAAAATTTTCAATTTGAAGTGTATGGTTACTTTTTCTAGTAAGTGTAAGTTCTGGAATGGTGTCGTGTAGTGTGGTATGGTATACAACGGTTAAACACGTAATCCAAATTAAACAAAATGTACAACCAAGACAATATATTCAATTCAATCCCTTTGAAATCAGTTTTACAGGAAACTTAAGTAAAAGTTCCTGGCTTTTCTTCTTCACAACGAATATTCGTGGTAATGAGAAAAGTACTAATTCTTAAGTAATATATTTAATATAATTACAATGACCATTTCTATGCTTGGGTAAAACGGAAGTTCGCCCGGCACGAAACTAAGAAAAAACACTACACCACAAATTCTAATCTACATTTAAATCTGCATCGTTTACACTCGTATTTTTGGATTGGAAAATAATGTCGATTTTTTACCACCCCTTTTTAATACTAATTTTAATTTATTTTTATTTTTATTAAATAAAACATAATTAAAATAATTATCTCTGATATGTAATTTAATTAAAAAATTTTACTTTTTTATCGATACAATAACAAAACATTACTGTCAGTGTCTATAAGATGTTCTCAACACAAAAAAAAAAAAAAAAAAAAAAAAAAAACAGTACTTTTTTAGTAAACATTATTTTTCCTTGTTTTTGTTGTTTGCCTTAATTTATCGATCATAAGGAGCTCAATTCAGTGGAAGAATTCTATAAACGATGACGTGAAAAATTTGTTTAATAAGTAAATCAAAACCTTTGAAAACAAAATAATTATTGTTTTTTTTTTTTTTTAATTATTTCACCTAGACCCATTTTTTACTATACCGATCGACTCAATCACTTTCTGAGACGATTTAGCATTGTCCGTCCGTCCGTCTGTCTGTGCGCCCATGTAAACCTTGTAATCAAACTAGAGGTCTCGGTCAATTTGGGTTTGTGCGTGTTTATTACACCCATTAATCAATAGTCCAAATATAAACCCAACAGGGAAATTCTTAGTCATTGACCCCATATAAAGCTGCTTCCGGATCTCGACTTAAATCTATAAAAAAAAGAAAATATGGCACAGATTTGTCTCAAATTTGGTTTGTAAAAATAAGTGACCTTACCATATATAGTCAATATCGGTCTATTTTTTTTTTAATTTTTAACTTTTAACTTTTAATTTTTAATTTTTATTTTTTTTTAATTTTTAATTTTTAACTTCTAGTTTTTAATTTTAAATTTTAGATTTTTAATTTTTAATTTTTAATTTTTAATTTTTAATTTTTAATTTTTAATTTTTAATTTTTAATTTTTAATTTTTAATTTTTAATTTTTAATTTTTAATTTTTAATTTTTAATTTTTAATTTTTAATTTTTAATTTTTAATTTTTAATTTTTTAATTTTTAATTTTTAATTTTTAATTATTAATTATTAATTTTTAATTTTTAATTAATTTTTAATTTTAAATTTTTGATTTTTAATTTTTAATTTTTAATTTTTAATTTTTAATTTTTATTTTGTTATTTAAAATTTTGAATTTTAATTTTTAATTATTAATTTTTAATTTTTAAATTTTAATTTTTAATTTTTAATTTTTAATTTTTAATTTTTAATTTTTAATTTTTAATTTTTAATTTTTAATTTTTAATTTTTAATTTTTAATTTTTAATTTTTAATTTTTAATTTTTAATTTTTAATTTTTAATTTTTAATTTTTAATTTTTAATTTTTAATTTTTAATTTTTAATTTTTAATTTTTATTTTTTAGTTTTAAATTTAAAATTTTTAAATTTTTAATTTTTAATGTTTAATTTTCAATTTTTAATTTTTAATTTTTAATGTTTAATTTTCAATTTTTAATTTTTAATTTTTAATTTTTAATTTTTAATTTTTAATTTTTAATTTTTAATTTTTAATTTTAAATTTTAAATTTTTAATTTTTAATTTTTAATTTTTAATGTTTAATTTTCAATTTTTAATTTTTAATTTTTAATTTTTAATTTTTAATTTTTAATTTTTAATTTTTAATTTTTAATTTTTAATCTTTAATTTTTAATTTTTAATTTTTAATTTTTAATTTTTAATTTTTAATTTTTAATTTTTAATTTTTAATTTTTAATTTTTAATTTTTAATTTTTAATTTTTAATTTTTAATTTTTAATTTTTAATTTTTAATTTTTAATTTTTAATTTTTAATTTTTAATTTTTAATTTTTAATTTTTAATTTTTAATTTTTAATTTTTAATTTTTAATTTTTAATTTTTAATTTTTAATTTTTAATTTTTAATTTTTAATTTTTAATTATTAATTTTTAATTTTTAATTTTTAATTTTTAATTTTTAGTTTTTAATTTTTAATTTTTAATTTTTAATTTTTGTTTGATTTTTAATTTTATATTTTTCATTTTTAATGTCTAATTATTAATTTTTAATTTTTAATTTTTAATTTTTAATTTTTAATTTTTAATTTTTAATTTTTAATTTTTAATTTTTTATTTTTAATTTTTAATTTTTAATTTTTTGATTTTTAATTTTGAATTTTTAATTTTTAATTTTGAATTTTTAATTTTTAATTTTTAATTTTTAATTTTTAATTATTAATTTTTAATTTTTAATTTTTAATTTTTAATGTTTAATTTTTTGATTTTTAATTTTGAATTTTTAATTTTTAACTTTTAATGTTTAATTTTTAATTTTTAATTTTTAGTTTTCAATTTTTAATTTTTAATTTTTAATTTTTAATTTTTAATTTTTAATTTTTAATTTTTAATTTTTAATTTTTAATTTTTAATTTTTAATTTTTATTTTTTAATTTTTAATTTTTAATTTTTAATTTTTAATTTTTAATTTTTAATTTTTAATTTTTAATTTTTAATTTTTAATTTTTAATTTTTAATTTTTAATTTTTAATTTTTAATTTTTAATTTTTAATTTTTAATTTTTAATTTTTAATTTTTAATTTTTAATTTTTAATTTTTAATTTTTAATTTTTAATTTTTAATTATTAATTTTTAATTTATAATTTTTAATTTTTAATTTTTAATTTTTAATTTTTAATTTTTAATTTTTAATTTTTAAGTTTTAATTTTGAATTTTTAATTTTTAATTTTTAATTTTTAATTTTTAATTTTTAATTTTTAATTTTTAATTTATAATTTTTAATTTTTAATTTTTAATTTTTAATTTTTAATTTTTAATTTTTAATTTTTATTTTGTTATTTAAAATTTTGAATTTTAATTTTTAATTATTAATTTTTAATTTTTAATTTTTAATTTTTAATTTTTAATTTTTAAGTTTTAATTTTTAATTTTTAATTTTTAATTTTTAATTTTTAATTTTTAATTTTTAGTTTTAAATTTAAAATTTTTAAATTTTTAATTTTTAATGTTTAATTTTCAATTTTTAATTTTTAATTTTCAATTTTTAATTTTTAATTTTTAATTTTTAATTTTTAATTTTTAATTTTTAATTTTTAATTTTTAATTTTTAATTTTTAATTTTTAATTTTTAATTTTTAATTTTTAATTTTTAATTTTTAATTTTTAATTTTTAATTTTTAATTTTTAATTTTTAATTTTTAATTATTAATTTTTAATTTTTAATTTTTAATTTTTAGTTTTTAATTTTTAATTTTTAATTTTTTATTTTTAATTTCTAATTTTTAATTTTTAATTTTTAATTTTTAATTTTTAATTTTTAATTTTTAATTTTTAATTTTTAATTTTTAATTTTTAATTTTTAATTATTAATTTTTAATTTTTAATTTTTAATTTTTAGTTTTTAATTTTTAATTTTTAATTTTTTATTTCTAATTTTTAATTTTTAATTTTTAATTTTTAATTTTTAATTTTTAATTTCTAATTTTTAATTTTTAATTTTTAATTTTTAATTTTTAATTTTTAATTTTTAATTTTTAATTTTTAATTTTTAATTTTTAATTTTTAATTTTTAATTTTTAATTTTTAATTTTTAATTTTTAATTTTTAATTTTTAATTTTTAATTTTTAATTTTTAATTTTTAATTATTAATTTTTAATTTTTAATTTTTAATTTTTAATTTTTAATTTTTAGTTTTTAATTTTTAATTTTTAATTTTTAATTTTTTATTTTTAATTTCTAAATTTTTAATTTTTAATTTTTAATTTTTAATTTTTAATTTTTAATTTTTAATTTTTAATTTTTAATTTTTAATTTTTAATTTTTAATTTTTAATTTTTAATTTTTAATTTTTAATTTTTAATTTTTTATTTTTAATTTTTAATTTTTAATTTTTAAATTTTTGATTTTTAATTTTGAATTTTTAATTTTGAATTTTTAATTTTTAATTATTAATTTTTAATTTTTAATTTTTAATTTTTAATGTTTAATTTTTTGATTTTTAATTTTGAATTTTTAATTTTTAACTTTTAATGTTTAATTTTTAATTTTTAATTTTTAGTTTTCAATTTTTAATTTTTAATTTTTAATTTTTAATTTTTAATTTTTAATTTTTAATTTTTAATTTTTAATTTTTAATTTTTAATTTTTAATTTTTAATTTTTAATTTTTAATTTTTAATTTTTAATTTTTAATTTTTAATTTTTAATTTTTAATTTTTAATTTTTAATTTTTATTTTTAATTTTTAATTTTTAATTTTTAATTTTTAATTTTAAATTTTTAATTTTAAATTTTTAATTTTTAATTTTTAATTATTAATCTTATTCGCCAAATTTAGGATTATTTTCTATTTCCAAACTGAAAAAAATGGCTTAGTGTTAAAAGAATTGCCAACAACGAAGAGGTGGGGTGGGCTATTGATGACTATTTGAAGGTGCTGGGCAGTTCTTGGTATAAACAGGGTATCGAAGTTATTGAATATCGCTGGGAAAAGTGTATCGAACTAGAAGAAGATTATGTTGAGAAAATTTTTCCAAATTTGTTGTGTTTTGTTTGTCAGTTCGGGACCACTGTCGCAGTTGTTACAAAACTATGGCATGTATGCAAATATGTGACCTTACTACATATGTCCAAGACCATATCAGACCATTTTTTAAGCCAACCTCATATAATATAGTCATGTTCCATTTATCCAGGCAAAAAATAATTGATAATCTCACTCAAATTAATATTAAACTTATTTTCTATTTTTATTAAGACCATTATCCGAAATGTTTGGGATGTGACCAATTTTTGAACCTAAGACCCTCTTCCTTTCTTTTTAACTTTTGCAGTTATTTCAATATGGTCAGCCATATACTAACGTAGAATAAAAATAATGTACGAGTATCTTCCAAGTTCGATTGGGAGTTGTACCGTGTTAAGCAAATTTAAACATACTTCAGTTAAATAGGCATGAAACCAGTTGGTTTTTGGAGCCGAAAGAGAAAAAACAAAACAAAATACAGTCGAACTTCCATAACTCGAATCATCATTATCCCAAAAAAAACTACGACTTACGGAGACTTCGAGTTACAGAAAAATGTTTGAAAAAAATAATCAATTGCAACCATGTGTTTATAGTTTGAATTTTTTATTTAAAACATGTACTAACTGAAAACTATATACCAAGTTACAATGAAGTAAAATATTTTGAAATTAGTGACTGAAAATTTATTTTTTTTTTGTTATTTTCAGTAAAAAATGACTCTAACTTGTTTAAAGCCTTATAGTGCTCATCAGTTGTAGTGTCATTCGTATTTAAATATAAATTCAATGTTCGGAAAGAATTTTCTATATCATTTCTGGAAGGCTGATAAATAGTTTCTTCCACCGAACCCTCGCCATCACTCTTCGATCTGCTCAATACTGGATCCTCTGATACAGGATAGTAACGCTCAACAATATCATCATCTGTCGGAAAATCAGTTGTGCAAAGCTCATTATCTACTTCAATATAATCCTGAAGAGTAGCATTACAAGTTATTTTGTTTGCTTTTAACCATGCTTCGTAGTCAGCTTCAATTACGTTTTCATTTTCATCAATATTACTCAAAAAAATTAGAGGCATGTCATCTTCTTCTTCCCATTCAGAATACTGACCAAATCCAGCTTTTTTGAAGCAATTCGCTATGGTTTGTTTACTGACATGAATATCCCAAGCTTTTGTTACATGATTTATACAATTCAATAGTGTAATATCCTGTTTTTCGTTTGCCTCTATGCGCTTTAGTGCTTCTTTTACTATTCTGCTACGATAGAAAACTTTCAAGTTTTGAATTACTCCCTGACCATGAGGTTGTAATTTAGACGTCATATTCGGTAGAAAAAATGCCAATTCAATGGCATTCAATTTGCTTTGTACGTCTTTTGGATGTGCTGGACAATTATCAATAAACAATAAAATTTTTCGGCCACTACTTTGAAAGTGCTTATCTAATTTTAGAATCCATTCTTCAAAAAGTTGTCCAGTCATCCAGGCCTTGCAGTTTGCTTTATAATCTACGGGTAACCACTTAACACCACGAAAGCAGCGAGGTTTTGCACTTTTTCCAATCAATAGAATTTTAAGTTTTTCAGAACCATCCATATTTGCTGCCAGCATTAACGTAACACGCTGCTTGCTATTTTTGCCCCCGTGGCATTGCTGGTTTTTAAAATTTAGGGTTTTATCTGGCAAACATTTAAAAAACAATCCTGTTTCATCCGCATTAAAAACATCCCGTTCGCAGTACTTTTGTATTAAATTCGCCAAAACGTCTTTTTTCCACTTTTCGCAGTCCACTTCATTAACGTCATTACTTTCACCGCACGCTTTTTTATAGCCCACTTCATGTCTAAAATTAAAAAAATTAGTTAAACGTTTCATCAATTAAACGTTTTGCTCAATACCTTTGCTTCCATTTATCAAGCCAACCTGTGCTCGCCCTAAAATTATCATCACCAAAACGCTTTGCGAACTCCATTGCCTTTTCCTTTATTATTCCTCCAGATATAAGCATGTTTTGACTTCTAGCTGCTGTAAACCAATCGAGGACTGCTTTGTCGATATTTTTGAATATTTTGGTCTTAACTCGTTTACTATGTAGACGAAATCCAGATCCAAAAGAGTTGATAATTGATTCTCTATTTTTAAAAATTGTTGAGACCGTACTAGACGGGATACCATATTTATCAGCTGCATCCTTTTTCTTTATTCCACCTTCGACATCTTTTATTAGTTTGTATTTTTCTTCAATTGACAAACATTTTAAAACACGTTTAGTTGCCATGATAATAAAATAAAATGCGATTTTAACATTTATCATCTAAGGCGAATGACATTTATGCAAAGTATGTACTGATACTTACGCATACAAAAAGAAGCACATGATGTACAAAAAGGGATTTCCCCGAAAAAAAAAGCAAGAAAAATATACAAACCAGCTAAACAAGCAAAAGAAAGCAAAATAAACAAACCAAAACAAAAAAGCAAAATCAATAAACCAGTAAACCAAGCAAAAAAAATTCGAGTTATAGAATTAGTATGTATGTATTTCGTTCGAGTTATGGAGAACTTTGAGTTGTGGATGTTCGAGTTACGGAAGAAGAACTGCATGTTATTTATTCTCTCAACGCTACTGATAAAGTAATTAGTTCGAGTTAGAGAAAATTCGAGTTAGAGAAGTTCGAGTTATGGAAGTTCGACTGTAATTACAAATATTCATATAATAATAAAAAATTCCAAAAGAATTTATTACCAATCGATATTGATAAGACACTTTGTTTATTAAGTCTAACGTCAACTTCATTTTATAGGGTGATAAAAGGCATAATAAAATTTTTGGCTATGAACAATTAAATTGAAGACCATTTGGGAAATTTAACAAAATACAATAAACTTCAGTTTTCTAAGCAATAAAACTATTTTTTGGTCAAAAACAAACACGTTTAGCAAAAAAAAAAAAAAAAAATTATTTGAATATTGTAGATGTAAAAACATTGAAGGCATTCTACAAATATGTAGACACATACACTCAATTATGCTTTATATAATGAAACCTTATTTACCTAACTATCAAACAATTTGCTAGTATGAATAAATGTAAGAGGAGAAACTGTAATTTACTTTACCATATAGTTAAGAATATTGATTGGAAAGTTCATGGTTTGCAAATAAAGAATATAATAGTTCCAACGAACTTTTAAGACTGGTAAAAGCATCATGGCACAGTGGGTCATGGAACGAAACAATTATGAAAATTTAATGAGAGGATAATTGATGATGCCTTTGTTCCATAGAAAAAAAAAAATATAAATAATAAATTTTCTTCAAACTTAATAAAAACAATGAATTGTGTAACGAATCTTTAATACCATCCACTTGTATCTTCAACTCAATTTTATAACCAATGTTGGGTACGGTCGGTTACCATATTAATACTATTACCGATACTTAAATTTTAAACTCTTATACCATTAAAATTAAAAATTAATTGAGTTACTTTTTTGACAGGAATTTATTATAATTTATTTTTATTAATTTTTGTTTTTTTATATAAAAATAATGATGATGGTTTTTTATATACAAAGAATTTTGCTATTATTAGACTAGAAACACTATAACGATTCATTCATAAGACACCAAAAGGTAATATATTATTAAGGCAGCCGGCATTAGATTAGCCAAAGTTAAAATAAGGAATCATACTTTGCAATGATTTGAGAGCTTAAAAATTATGCGATATTTCAAAATAAAGTTTTAAATTAGTCTTGTCAAAAAATTTTGGCAATTTTAATTTTGCCTTATATATGATGAATTTCATTTAAAAATCAAGATAAAACTGAAATTTTGAACCCGACCACCTCAGATATCGATGAAATTTTGTTCATAGCTAAACTTGATCAATACAAACAAACTCTCATTTTTAGAAATGACTGTTTTGCGATTTTTTGGGTGTGGCACGTTGAGAAAGTTTTCGAAAAAAAGCGAAAATGGTCGAAAAGTGCTCCATTTAAAATGCAATAACTCAGAATCGGCTGAACCGATTTCCATGATCTTGGTATCATTAAAAAGATATTTTAACAGGCTTTATGACACGTTTGAAAAAAAAAAAATACACTGTAAAAAATTTTATAACAAAAAGAAAATTTTAAATAACGAAAAAGCCAAAAATATCAAGGGTTTTTTTACAGTGTATTATTTTTTTAGAAAGGTTTATCCTTCACCTATACCATATCCAAAAAGTAAAATGGGTTCTTTTTTAGTTTTTTTTATATAATTTTTTAAGTAGTGTCACTTCTAGTAATTGCCCTTATATTTTATATTTACAGGTAAAATAACACAGTACAACACATGATTTGCCAACTCAATTCGCTTTTATTCGCAATTGAGTAAAGGTATAAATTTCAAAAATTTACTCTACATATGCACAACATTCTTCGGAAAAACCCTCGATCATATTTTTTATGATTCTCAGAATTAACAAAACGGAATAAACAAAGGGTTATTTAACTTTTATGATTGCGTAAGCAAAGTAATTTTTAATTATTTGGGTTTTTCAGTTGGCTACCTGTCTGACTTTTTTACAGAAATTCAACCAACATTTGAGGGTGGTCATTATTCGAAAATTTAAAACTCACACATGGTGAAACAGGTATATAGCCACCGTAAAAAAATATGCACCCATTTATAAGTACCTGTCAGTAAACTAGTGAACAATACACAGTATAAATAGGAGTGCATTGATCGATTTTACTCATTCAACAAGTGTTGACGAACGCGAAAATTACAAGTCCATATTTTAAAAGTGCAACGTACCGAAATTCATAATTATAAACAGTTTCGAGAAGCCAAGATATCCCATTACAATTTTTACGCATATATTTTAAAAATTTGAGTGAATATGAATTCAAACAATAAGTACAGATGCATAAAAGTATCTAGTAAGTGTTGCGCTTCGCTTCGTAAAATAAGTGAGAACGAGGCTGCAAATATAATTGAGTATTTTCCAGCTGTCGCCAACATTCATTGTAGCCGTATTTGCGAAAACTTGCCGGAATACACTGAGAAAAGCGCGCAGTCGTAATGAATCCAACGTGGAGCAGATTGAAGTCTCAAATTATTTACCAATAACGCCTAGCGATGAAATTAGCGAAGAATTGAATGAACTTCCAACTTGTACCAGCCGTAATGCAAACATCGAAAGCAACGAACTCATTGAAAATATAAATGATCACATTATTCCTCATCTACCAAACCAAATGACGCCTCTTAAAAGGAAATATATCAAACGAGATGCATACAGAAATAGAAAATCAGTGCAAATTTTGGAAAATATAGCAGATTCACTTGGAGCTGATCCATTATCTGATTTGTCAGCGCAACTTGAAAACGTCAAAGCCATTTCCGAAGAAATTTTGCAAAACATCAAATATCAAATAGAGAACAGCTCAAATCTTTTGGAAAAGCAAAAACTTTTATCTCTCTTACCAATCAATATGAGTCACGCAGAAATTAAAGATCGTTTTGGGGATAATATATCTCACGATTGTATCAAAAAAAGTAAAGATATTCAAAGGAATAAAACGAATTTTGCAGATATCAATCTTTTAAAAATGAGCAGACGTAGTTTACCAACCGAAACTCTAAGCACAAAACTCTAAGCACAGTCAAATTATTTTATGAAGATGATGAAATTAGCCGAATGATGCCAGGATCGCAAGATTCAATTACTATTAAACAAGGAAACTTACGTGAAAAAGTTCAAAAAAGACTGACGTTATCTTCACTACGCGAATCTTACTACGAATTAAAAAAAAAAAAAACATCCCTTGGCCAAAGTTGGTTTTACAAAATTTACAATGTTAAGGCCAAAAAATTGTATGAAACTTGGAGTTGGAAAGCAGCAAAATATCTGTGTATGCACATTGCATCAGAATATGAAATTGATGTTTGAAAAAAGTCGCTTAAAATCATTTTCTTTTGAAGGAGAATGCACATTTACCGACTACAAAGATGTTCTCAAATTCGTTGTTTGTAATGGTGACATACAAAAAAGCGAGTGTTGCGTTTCAATGTGTGGTCACTGATTCAAAAATTTAAATAATCTAAAAACGCATATGCTAAAACATTTTGAAAATAACCAAACTGAAGAAATAATATACAAAAAGTAGAATACAACGATTAGATGTGTTCTGGAAACGTTAACCACCAGCCGAGAATCATTTGGCAAATAATATAAACAATTGTTGATGGTTTTTTATTTGTAAACATTTAAAAAATGTTAGAATTGTTGAACTATTTTGTAAATGTGTAAGAATGTGAGCTGATATTTTCGCTGTTATTCGAATTATTTCAAAAACTTTCGGTACGTATTACTAGAAGTGACACTACTTAAAAAATTATATAAAAAAAACTAAAAAAGAACCCATTTTACTTTTTGGATATGGTATAGGTGAAGGATAAGCCTTTCTAAAAAAATAATACACTGTAAAAAACCCTTGATCTTTTTGGTTTTTTCGTTATTTAAAATTTTCTTTTTGTTATAAAATTTTTTACAGTGTATTTTTTTTTTTTTTCAAACGTGTCATAAAGGTTGTTAAAATGTCTTTTTAATGATACCAAGATCATGGAAATGGGTTCAGCCGATTCTGAGTTATTGCATTTTAAATGGAGCACTTTTCGACCATTTTCGCTTTTTTTCGAAAACTTTCCCACTGTGCCACGCCCAAAAAATCGCAAAACAGTCATTTCTAAAAATGAGGGTTTGTTTGTATTGATCAAATTTAGCTATGAACAAAATTTCATCGATATCTGAGGGGGTCGGGTTCAATGCATCTCGATTTTTACATGAAATTCATCATATGTAAAATTTTCAATATTTAAGACTGAATTAATTTGTAATATGTTTATTTGAAGATTGAATACAAAAATAAAATAAAATCAAGTAAGAACATTAAAGTCGGTCTAGACCAACTATACGATACCCCATAGCATGTGTTTAGAGACCCTATCTTTAGGCCCAACTAATTAGATATAAAAAATAAACACAAACCGAATTTGAGTGGCATTGTTATTCATTTTTTTGCTTTCGGATATGTCAAAGTTCATATCGGATGATTTATTTATATGGGGACTAGGTTTAAAAATGGACCGATCTTCACCATATTTGGTAAAGTCACTTATTTTTTGCAAAAACATATACAAACCAAATTTGAGGAAAATCTGTGCAAAATTTTTAGTTTTTTGATAGATTTAAGTGAAGATCGGGAAGCAGCTTTATATGTGGGCTATGACTAAGAATTGTTCTATAGGGTTTATTTTTCCACTATTGATTAATTGGTGAAAGAAACACACACAAACCCAATTTGACCGAAATCTATATGATAATTTGGATCATATGGCAATTTAAGTCGATTTCATAGGTGTCATTTGTATGGGGACTAAGTGTGAAACTAAACCGATTTTCGCCAATTTCAATAGCTTTCATCCAATGGCCAATGGAAGCTTATACACTAAATTTCATCAAAATATATGCCTATTTGAGGCCACTAGTTTGATTACAAGGTTTACATAGACACACAGACGGACGGACGGACAGATGGAAGGAAGTGACTCTGAGTCGATCGGTATAATAAAAGTTGGGTCTAGGTCAAATATTATTGGTAGATACAAACATCAGCACAAAGTCAGTATACCCTGACCACATAGTGGTAGAGGGTATAATAAGTATGAAGTTAAAGTCGGTCTAGGCGGACTGAAAAATATATCGGTACTAATAGTTTTGGATAAGTAAAAAGTTTTCTAAAAACTAAAGATCATCTCTAATGCTGAGAAGAATACTAATTTGCGGACACCTAAACAAATTTAACCATTTTTTGCAAGTTTTTCGTGACTATTTAAAAAAAAAACAAGTAGGAAAATTATAGTCGGTCTAGACCGACTATATGATACCCTATACCATGGTTTAGAGACCCTATCTCTTCGGTCCATCTAATTGGATAAGAAAATAAGCATAAACCGAATTTGAGTGGTATTGTTATTAATTTTTTTTGGCTGCAGATATGAAAAAGTTCATATCGGGTGCTACATTTATATGGGGACTAGGTCGAAAAATGGACCTATCCTGACCATATTTGGTAAAGTCACTTATATTTTGAAAAATTTATACAAACCAAATTTGAGGAAAATCTGTGCAATAAGATCGGGGAGCTCTATATGGAGCCTATGACTAAGAATTTTCCTATAGGGATTATTTTTGGACTACTGATAAATGGATGTACACTCGGAGGCCATATAGCCCATTGTGATACCCTTTGTAAAGTAGAGATAGGAAAAAAGAGTACAGAAAGATTATGTAAGGAGTATGGAAAAGAAAGGATAGTGAAAATCAGCTTTTTCGTCCGCTATGCGTCCCTCATGAACCAGCCAAATTTCCTCAAGAATTCCTCAAGGTAGCCGAGTGACACATTTACTATTGAACCCAGGTTATCGAAGAAACTTTGCCCTAGATATCTAAGGCGCCGCTCCTTCAGTCCTGGAAATTCACGCAGCAATTATTGCACTGACTCCTTCTAGTACTCATCCATACAGCTCCTACAGAAATCGGGACACCTATGCGTTCGGCCTTCCGCCTTATTACACAGTACTCAGTGAGTACTCTTATAAGTAGGCTGATTACCAAAACCAAGGAGTGCTTTCGTTCTCTTTGGATTAGGAAAGTGCCATAGGATGTCATATTCTGCAAGAGGTCACTTGCGTCCACTTTGTCCTTGATTCAAGAACTGCTGTATCTTCCATTAGATTCCACAGTTCGTCAGACAACTCGATCGCACTATGTCCTGAAATCCATATCAGCCTTACGGTGTCTCACCGCATTTGGCTACACACTTTGATCTACCGGCCCACGATTTCTACGCTTTGAGAGCAGCCAGACGGTCCACGAAGATATTAATGGTCGTTGGATCCATATTCCGCCCTAGCATTATTTTGGTTGCTATGATAATTGCGTGAATTTCGGCCCAGAGTAGACCCCTGACCCTAAACCCGCTACCATCTTCGAACCGTCATGACAGAGTCTGCGGCGCAGTCTTCCCTAGTCGGTATTTGGATCGTAAAATTACCCCTAAAGTTCACCACCGCTGACATATAATCGGACATCGGTATTATACCAATCGACTCAGAATCTATAGTATTAATAGGCAAGGCGATTTCTTGTGACCGATGCAAGTTTCACAGTTTTACCCCGATTTTGAAAAAAAAATTAACATTTGAAAGGTATTTCCTTTTAGCTGTTAACCAGATTTACAGATTTTCATCTTCTGGAATATTTTTTTGGAGTTATAATCGTTTAAAGTTGCTACTAATACATACATAAAATTATACAATGCTATGTGTGCGTTTATTAAATTTGTTAATGTTTGTGTTAATGTGTTGACATGTGTTTAAAATTAAATGAATTGTGAAGCATACCTTTAGGGTCTTTATTAAATGAAAAAATAAAATTTCCTAGAATTTGCACCCGAGTTTCGAGTGCTGGAATCTGCTAGTCATTATAAAACTCTTTCCCATTGAATAAATGGAAGTATAATGATTTTTTTTTTTTCGTCTAGGAAAGATTTTTAAGCCAACAAACATATCGAGAAATAATACATGAAAGTGGAAATATAAAACAGAACGAGTGGAGTAATTTGGTCCTCGAAAACTTCTAAATACAAGAAAATAACTAGGTACTTTTCTGTGAACCGCATTCTTTGCACCTTAGGAGGAAAGTCAGTTTTGTTTGTTCGTTTAAACATCGAATTGAATCTACGAATCAAGAAGTTCGTTGTACTATGTAGCATTCGCCGTTTTACGAAGAATTTTGAATATAACAACAGCGGAGATAAAGACAGCTGCAATCTATAGCAGTAAAATTAAATAATGGAAATGGAGGCATGCTCCGGATAAAAAAGGACTTTAATATTAAACAAAGGGAAGTTCACATAGTATCATAACATCAACCTCTTCTTATGTCCGTATGGTCCATCTAATACTATAGTCCATCTTCAAGCAAACACTGGAAGGGAACTTTATATAAATACTCATGGAACGAATTGGAATCGAGCACAGCTTACCGATAGATGACAATAGTGGCCGGTTATACCCACTCAAATAAAGTAGAATAGTATGAATTAGTACATCCCAGCCCTCGAAATTAGAGTGGAAATTCTAGGAAATTTTATCTTTTCATTTAATAAACACCCTAAAGGTTTACTAATCAATTTTAGCCAACTCCCAATCAACACTTTTTAAATATCGATTGGTGTATAACCAAAATTATTTTTCAACATAATTATTATTGTGAATGAAGAAAACAAACTCACAAACACAATAACAAATTTAATAAGCACACACCTAGTATTGTATAATTACATTGTAGTAAGCATTTTACTGAAAAAAGAAAATGTTAAAAATTTAAAAATCTGTAAATCTGGTGAAGATCGGGAGAAAACTGCGGAACAAATCATCGGTCACAAGAAATCCCCTTACCTATTATATATATGGTTAAATAATCTTTTAGAAGTAACTAGAGGTCAGCACTTTTATCGAAGCATATATATTACTTGCAGTTTACTAACTATAAACTTATGTTTGGGAGTAAGTCCAAGACGCTTTCACTTTTAATAGCCCATAATTATTAAAGTGATCTTAGTCAAAAATTAAGAAACTCACATTATTTTGCTTTAAATTAATTCAATGTATTGTTTATTTCATACTTTTCAATTAATTTATAAAAATAAAAAAATTTTTGATTAAAAATTTTCAGTTATTTGTATGTCTCTCAGTTAATTTTAAAAATGGTCTAACTCCATTCGAACTTTAGAATGTAATGTAATGTAATCAAACCACAATAAATTTAAATGACTGTATATAGCTTTTGTAGGCCATATGATGAACGGTATTGAAATTGGTGAAAATCGGCATCTAGCCGCCATATAAATATCCCCTATTAGACCAACTAAAATAGTCGTAAGATCCAAATTATCGTATATATCGCTACATTTTTAGACGCATTAAAATTCGGTCTATAATTATTTTCTATATTTAGTTATTGCCTCAGCAAGGACTCTCATCTAGGGTATCGAATAGTCGGTCTAGTTTTCTTAGATAATTTCCTTTAAAACACAAACAAAATATATATTTTGCTGGACCATAGTGTACAAAAACAGAGTCTTTCTGCATACTAAAATTATAATTGCACATAATAACATATTCATCATCATCATCATTGTTGTAGCCCGTAATCGTCACTGACGTTGTTGCTGTAATCGTACAAGTCTTGCTTAACATTTAAGTCAGAGTAGCAGACATGTGTTCCATACATGACACCACACACAAGGGCAGAACAAAAGGACTTTCAAATAGTTAGTGTTACATGAACATTTTTAATCAATGACAGACACACTGCCATATAACTCGTACTGTAAGACCAAAAAAAGATGTCAACTAAGCATTTGGACTTGATAAAGCCCTTAAGTATGAATGGTCAAGTGTAATATCTGCATAGAGATTCAACGGGATTCAACTTTATACTCGTATGTGCATATAAAATGCATAACACAACAACAATACAACAATATCAAATGCAGAAATATGCAGGCCGTATTGTCAGCCGGTCGGTTTTTATTGTTGATATGAATAAAATTATCATTACAGTTGCATGTTCATAATACTACGAGTTGTATGTATGTATCTTCCCTATATATACGACTTTGTTATGGAAGTATTTTGTGACAATTCAATTATAAACAGATTAGTTTAAATTACATTTGCCGAGATTGAATATATGTATATATACGAGATAAATTGCTTTGTCTTGAAGACAAGACATTTCTATAGCAGTTTCAATAAACGTTAAATTAGGGCTTGAATAAACAAAGAAGTTTTTTTTTTTCTTATAAACATCGTATTTCCGGTCTCATTTTAAATAATTTTCATTTAAATGAATCTCATCAATAACCCAGAAAGCAATAATGTAAGCGGCGCTAGGAGAGAAAAAAATCTTGATACAAAAACAAATTAGACGTCAGATTTAAATCAGTAACTGCCAGAGGCAGACGAGAGAATAGATTTTAGAGCTCTGCAATTCTCATGGCTTTGATTGAACTTGATTCACATCTGGCTAAGATTGATTTCAGAAAAATAGTTGGACTTGTTTTGGTATATGGCTGACTGGAAAGGTCTCACGGACGGCACCCGCAAAATGAGATGCAACTTGGATATGTTATAGAACGGATCCAGTTTGCCCAATCTCATATCTATGGGGTAAAGAAAGGCACAATAAATCGGCGGTTTTTCGTTATTTTTTTTTTCCAAATATTTCACATTTGTTCGAAAGAAACCATATAAAAATTGTACCTCACATGAAATGTATTTGCGAGGCCTATCCCGGTAGCATATAAAACATGCAGAATTGTGCTTTAATTCCGGTGTTATATAATAAAACCCTAGAATCATAGCGGATTTTGAATACTCGTCGTACATACAAATTTGTAATCGCTTGCCAAATCGATTAACTACACATTCAGATTTATTTAAATTCTAATCTCAAAGCGCTTGCTTGACTTTTCATATTCAAAACAAGTTAATCCTTACGAGTATTATTACAGAAAATTGTTAGTTAGGCGTCATTGAAATTTAAATAAATCTGAAAGCACAGATAATCGATTTGGTAATTAAGGCATTCAGATATTACTCGCAGTTCTCTTTTAGTGAGGTAGTATTGCAGCAACTTTCAAAACATCAGAAAAAATTCTCAACATTTTTTGGGTCATATGGATTATACGCGGACGGCTCTACCAAGACGAACGCCGCAGGGGACTGCTAGTTGAGGTGGCCACACCAGAAAAGGTTAAGAAAATCGTCAGAATGTTATAGAATTATCGTTGGCTGAATGTGCATCAGCTAACTGAAACGATAGGCATTTCAAAAAGTGCTATACATCGCATATTGACCGAAATTTTGGAGAAGAGGAAGCTGTCTGCCAGATGGGTACCGCATTTGCTCACAATACAACCAAAAACAGCGTCGCGAAGATGTTTCGATTGAGTGTCTGGCGATGTTTCACGTCATAAGAGTCGAGTTTTTACGTCCATTCGTAACCATGGATGAGACGTGGGTCCACCACTTCACACCTGACACAAAAGAACAGTCAAAACAGTGGATTGAAATTGGGAGAATCCTGTCCAAAGAAAGTGAAGTCAGTTCCACATGCAGACAAGGTTATGGCGTCTCTTATTTTATTGCTAATCTTCAATAAGGTAAAAGCAACAACGATGAGTGTTGTGCCAACTTATTGCAGGATTTCACTGAGTATAGGAAGCACATTTAGGGCCATAAGCCATAAGTGCCACTAGGGGTTGTCCTCAGGGAGGCGTTATATCGCCACTGCTTTGGACCGTGGTCATAGATGAGCTGCTGGGGGAACTTAATGAATTAGGATTCAAAGCCTTACGCTACGCAGACGATCTTGTCATCTCTGTCTCCGGATTTGACGAGAGCACAATATCGGAAAGTATGCAATAGGCTCTGAATTATACCCTCAATTGGTGTCAGAGAAAAGGGTTATCTACGAACCCATCAAAAACCATGCTGATATCCTTCACTAAACGAAGGAAACTCAACCTTATGGAACCAAGTCTGAATGACTTGACAGTAGGGTTCTCGAAAGAGGTCAAGTATCTTGGGATCACCCTCACATGGAACAGCCACTTTGATCAAATTATCAAAAAGGCCACCAGGCTTTATATGCCTGTCAAAGACTATTTGGTAGAACATGGGGTTTAAAGCCCCACATGATCTACTGGTCGTTTGAAACTATTATGAAACCAATGATTACCTACTCTGCTATTGCATGGTGGCCGAAGGTAGAGCAAACCAAAACGAAAGCAATCCTGAAACAAGGTGTATCGCATTGCCTGTATTGGTATCACAGGGGCGAACAGAACCTGTCCAACCGATGGTATCGGCATCAGGCTTCACATTACAGCATTGCATAATTCGATCACTGAAGATGCGTACATGAGTGTCGTACGACTTCAGGATTTTGGTAGCATGAAGGACGGTGACCTAAAGGGTCACATGATAGTCGCGCGGCTCTTCATCCACGAACCGGTGGCGAGAGTCACCGACAGAATGTTACCAAAAAATATATTCATCAGGGAATTTGAAACCATGATATTGGAACGGAGCGCATGTACCAGTGGGACCTGGGAACCGGAGCAAGGTTCTCATGTGTGGTTCACAGATGGCTCAAAACAAACAGTTGGGGATACGGGAGCGGGCATATTTCGTGCCAATTTTAAACGTGCCTTACTCATGGGTTATTTTTATATGCGTGACTGAATATCTCAGAAGAAAGACAAAAAGGGCACTCATTTATATATTATCCGACAGTCAGGCTGCACTAAACGCAATACTGGCCTACAAAGTGACGTCCAAACTGGTGTGGAAGTGCATCGGGCAAGGGCTAAACGAATTAGGTAGATGCAACAAACTAACTCTATGCTGGATTCCGGGATATGAAGGACATGTAGGGAACGAAAGGGCCGATTGCTTAGTCAATCGAGTGGCCTGTTGTCCTTTCATCGGTCCGGAAGTTCTCTGTGGTGTTCCAGTGGGACACATAAAAGAAAAAATGAGGGAGTGGAGAAAATCACAAATTACCGAACACTGGGACAAAAGTCCAGGTCAACGGCAGGCCAAGAGATTCATAACTCCATCCAGTGTTCAATCGGAAAGACTACTTACCCTTGATAAAAAGGACTTAAGGACCTTGACGGGATTCTTTACAGGACACTGCAATCTTAGATATCATCTACGAAAGAAAGGACAATCTGCTATCGACACATGTAGATTCTGCGAGCAGGAGGTGGAATCAGCAGAACACATTCTCTGTGAATGTCCAAGACTAAGTGGTAAGAGAATCCTTGCACTTGGAGGATACACTGTATCCCCCCGTGATATATGGAAACTAATGCCAAACAGGGTGATTGGCTTCATAAGAAGACTTAATCTTTAGAACAACCATGGGCTGCACAAAAGGTCGCAGTGCGTAGAGCCTTCCTTATCTAATCTATTGCAGGATTTTAGATATTAAATTTAGGAAAGAGAGGGGCCGCATTTGGTCGAAAAAGAAAGTGTTGTCTCACCAAGACAATGAACCAGTTAACTTATCCAATATTGCGATGGCCAAAATTCATGATTTAAATCTCGAATTTCTTCCTCGCCCTTATTCAACAGATTTAGCTCCACCGAATTATTTTCTATTTTTAGACTTGGAAAAATGGCTCGGTGGTAATGCCATCAATGAGGAGATGAAATCTGCTGCTGATGGCCACTTTAAGGAGCTAAATAGCCATTGAGTATCGCTGGGAAAAATGTATCGACCTATTCTTTATGTTGAGAAATAAAGAAAACTTTTAAAAATTTTATTATTTTTTGTCAGGTCGGGTGGTTCTGGGATCAATTCCGTATATCATCAGGTTCATGTGCAACAATGGATGGCTATAACTTAGATTATGGTAATAATTTTTTAAAGCATGTTCGTCCTCCATTCGCAACTAATTTGTCATTATTGAGCTACTTTACAAGGAAGTTACAAAAGGAAAAATAAAAAATCCGATTGATTTTTTTTCGAAGGTTAGGGCGAAGACTGCTGAAATTACAGTGAAAGGGTCTAAAAGCGATTTAAGCGCGAGCAAACAAAAACCCTCTTATTACAAGACAATTTACGTTGTAAATAAAAAGAAAATGGAAGAACTGCTCTCTGCATTTAAGAATGTCGTCAAATTGTACTTAATAATGACATTAGCGCCACCTAGTTCCGAAAAATCCAAACTAATTATAGAATTACCGCACCCAAGAAGGAAAGGTTTAAGGTGACCATCAGTCAGTCCTGTTAATGTTAAATCAAATTCCAAAATTTTTAAATAAAATTGCATACAAAATGCTCCAAATAATTTCAGAATTTTATTTAAAATTTATCAGATACTGATAAGAGTGAAATTATTACATTTAGTACATTCTGAATAAGAATATCAGCAACAACATATATTTTTATAACAACAACGTATATTTTTATAAGCAAATTAGCAAAATTGTAGCAGATGCGGTAATGACATTTGACCTTTCGAAAATATAAAAGAAAAAAATTGTGAGTCCGATCACAGGGGAGGTGTGTAAACATCTAGAAATTAAAGATTTTTTAAGTTCGAAGTACTTGTGCTTTCCATATATTTTTTTCAGTTTAGAGTTGTTATACATTTAGCCTAGTTTAATTAGCTGTTATACTTCTATATTGTTATATTTTTGGTTGTTGATTTAGTTAAAATTGTGAAATTTTTAACGTTGTTATACTTGAGGGTTGTTGAATTAGCTACAATAATCTTTACACCAATACACCCATACCTCACACCGTTTTTAACTTACTCTGTTTTTGTGATTGTATTGTGAAATTGATTTTTACCCTCCTGAGCGTACAGATGTTTACACATCAAAAGACACGTTTTAAATAAGACCTTGTTTGAAATTGTAAGTTAACTTTTTATGAAGATAAACCCAATCATACCAGACCACTAAAGTGAGTTTATGATGATTTTTTTTTACTGCGAGGCGTCATATTTCTTTAACCTTTACAGTTCAGAGATTAAATTTAATCACATTCAAAAAGAATGAGGTCAAATAGAAGTTCGCTATAGAAATATCCCTTATGGATTCCACATTTGACTACGAAAGAATTTGAAACCGATTTATTTTTTAATAAAAAATAAAATTAAAAAGAAAAAAAAATGTGTAAATCCAGAATTCACAATTATTTTAACCTTTATGCTGAGTATTGGTTAAAATAATGTATATGTATTTGTGTATAAAATCCCTCGCCAAGCTCTGGTAATTGAAATCATATCTGAAACAACTGCAAATTGTTTATTGGATGTGTGTGTTTGCGGATAGAAGTCACTTCATTTGTGTTATTCACACATTTGTTTTGAGGATTATTTTATTACTTAATTTGAATTGTTAATCGTGCATATACAACAATCATGGTTTCATTTTGGTTTCAATTTTAGCACTCTAGACTGTAGAACAGGAGCAGCAGTCGTATAAAGATATCATCATACATAATATTGAGAATGTGAGTTATGCAAATATATTTAAAATTGCAATTTTCTTATTCATGCATAAATAATAAAAGCAAAAACAAACAGAAAAACCTAGTCACTGAGTAAATAAGCATTTATCGCTAATGGATGAATTAAGTGTTTCTTCGCCGTATGTATGCAATTGTGGCTGTCCCAAGTATGAGAGAACTTTTTAAAAAAATATTTTTTCTATTTTTTTTATTAACTTCACTAGAATTCGGAACACTTTAACGGGATTTTTAGCCATATTTGTAATAAACTATAAGACCTATTGAGGGGGGGGGGGGGGGTGGACTAACCAGAAAGTGAAGCGAATGCAACTACTACAACTATTTGTTCACATAGCCAATCCTTTTCAAATGACAACCTCACCCACTATCCACCCAGGACTTGGTGTCCCCTGTTGAAGCCAACGAGGCTCTGTCGACCGACTCAAGGCGGCATCACCTTTTTTTTGTCGGCCTGGAGACCCGCTGGCAGTCCCAGAACCAGGATCAGATCCGTTAGCCTAATCCGCTGGCCATCTTAAAAACGAATGATTACCGAAGCCCCTATTTTTTGAGGCCCTGTGCTCCTCACAGGAACGACGGGAACATATATATAAGACCTATTAAATTGGTTGCGCTTTTTAAAATTTTAAAAGCTTTAGCGAAAGTTTCGGCATAATTGGTACACGGGTAGAATTTATGCTTTACTTTAAAGCACATGTTTTATTCAACATAAACATAAATGTTTGTGAATCTCGTCCATATTTTGTTAGAGGTACGTAGCCTGTATGTAGCGGAAGTAATAAAAAATTTGCATAAGTGATATCGACTCTCGAAAAGGCTTTTTTTCGACATGCAGATGGCAGTGACGTGTCTATAAAGTAGTATTCAGTAGCTATGAACAGTCAATAAAATTGTTTTCATAATATTCTAATTACAAAGTACACTTAAAAGTTAAAATAAAACAAAATAAACTTTGCACGTACATAAATAATGCATGCATACTAATATATGTATGTATATACATACATCAATTTCAAAAAATGGCAAAGTTCATATAACTGCAGTACATTTTTGAAAAGCTAAATTTATGTTTTGAACTTTGATACGGAAACTAGTTGAACAAAATGACAGCATTTATGTTAAAATTGCTGCTACGAGTATTAGAATAAGTCTAAAGGGAATCTTTATATAGGAGAAGATGTTCAGTAATCGGAGAGTTTTGCTTTAGGAAAAAATCCTGAGAAACTGATGAATCTCTAGGAGAAACTCTTCGGACTTTAATGGTTTTATTTCGGGAGATATGTAAAAACGCTAAAGAAAGCTCTTTTCAAAATCTTTGTTTTTGTTTTAGGCAAAATGATTCAAAATCTGAGGGTTTTTCACCAGGAAAAATTTCACAGAATCTACGTGATTTTCTCTAGGAGAATATCCTCAGAATTTCAAGGTTTTCCAGAGGAAAAAGTGCACAGAACCTGAAGATTTTTCTATAAGATAAATTTCTCACAATTTCAGTTTTACTTTAGGAAAAGATCTCAGAGTATAAGGGATTTTATATAGGAACAATTGCTAAGGATCTTTTTAATGAATAAAAAAATTTCAGAATCTGAAGTTTTTCTGTTGAAAATGATCTTCATCATCTGAAGATTTTTCTGTGGGCGACATCAGTCTGAAATTGATGCTTTTGATACTGAGAATTTTAGGTTTTCTTATAGAAGACTGTAATCAGAAGTTGAGAGTTTTTCTTTAATAAAAGATCACCGAGAATTTAATAGTTATTCTATAAGAGAAAGAATTTTAGAATCTATGGATGTTTATCTACCAAAAATTCTTCCAAATCTGAGGATTTTTCTTTATGCAAAATTCCTTAAAATTTGAGGGTTTTTCGATAAGAAAAATATATAAAAATCTCACGGTTCTTTTTATTTAAGTAAAGAGGATTTTACGACTTTTCTCTAGGCAACATTTCTCAGAATCCGAGGGCTGATTTTTAGGTAAAATTCTGTAGGGAAAAGTCATCAGGATTTGGGTTTTGTTATGGAAATTTTTTTTACAAAATTGAGGTTTTTCTGTTTTTTTCTTTTAAAGAAAAAGTACTCAGAATATTACGGTTATTTTGAAAAAAGAATTCTCAGAATACAAAGGTTTTTCTATAGGAAAAATTTCTCAGAATCTGAGGTTCTGTTGGAAATAATCCTCATAATCGAAAGCTTCTCTGTGGGAAAAATGTGTCAGAATCAATGTCTTGTTCTGTACGAAAAGGTACTGACAATTTGTGGGCTTTTATACGGAAGAAAGTACTTAGAAGTTGAGAATTATTCTATAGGAAAAAAATTGGAACTTAAGAGTTACTAAAGGAGAAAGTACTCGGCTTGTAGAGAGTTCTTCTGGTAGAAATGCATTAGAATCTAAAACCGTTTCTTTAAAAGAAAGTGCTTAAAATTTTACAGTTTTTCTAGAGGAAAAAGTGCATAGAACGAAGAAAAACTTTCTCCGAATTTGAGAGCATTTCTGTAGGGAAAATTCGTGTGAATCTATTTTCATAGCAAAAATTCTTCAGCATCCAGGGTTCTCTTCAGGAAGTTTCTCACAATCCGAGGGTTTTTTTTTTTACGAAAAAGTGCCCAGAATCTGAAGGTTTCTAAGGAGGAAGAATTCTTCAGAATTAAAGGTATTTCTATGGGAAAAATTTATCAGAACCTGAGGGTTTTTTAAAGGAGAGATATCGGAGCATCTGAACGAGTTTCTATATAGGAAAGATGACTTTTTGTGTGGGATATATTTGTCATAATCTGAGGGTTTGGTATTAGAAAGTGCCTAAGAATCTCAAGACGTTTCTTTTCTTTTTTAATTATTGACAAACACTTAGGGGATGCCCCCTGCAGTGTATTGTGTTGATCTCAGGAAAATAGGTTACGGGAAGTAGGAATGAGGGAGTAGTTTTTGTGGATATTTGACTTAAATTTTATTAGATTATAACTGCCAGGAAAGACCTGTGCGGGGAGCTTTTTCCACATACGGCGTGTTCGATAGATAAACGAATTTTCTCTGTAATGCATTGAGCGCTCAACTGGGCAGTAGACTACAAACGGTTGCGATCTACTATAGAAGCGGGTAGAGCAAACCGATACTCGGGCACTTGGAATAAGTACGCTAATCTCAGAAGAATATTTCCCAGGGTAGTATGTCGAGAACAGTGCTATACTACCAACATTCCGACGATGCTCCAATGAGTCAATAGAGTTGGATACTGTACTGTCATTGATGAGCGCCAACGCCCTCCTTCGCAAACGGTCTAGTAGCGCCAAATAGACTTTGAAGCTCCTGCCTATATATAGGACTTGTATTCCATGTTCGGTCGGATGTAAGTGGTATAGATTTTAAGGAGATCAGAAGGAGTGACGTAATTTTTACACCATTTTAGAAAACCAAGACACTGGAGTGCTTCTTTCGACACTTGCATAACATTCTCATTCCAACGAACATCACATTGAATTCTCATGCCTAGAACATCAAGAGTATCCGATTCCTCAATACTTATACCACCCATATATTCATATGAAATTGTTGAATCCATGGCCCTATGGGTCAACATACAACATTGAATCGTCGGCGCATTAAAATCAACCCTATTCGCTTTAGCCCACTCGGAGATTGTTAACAGGTCTTGATTGAGTGAGTCATTCATTGTCCGCCTTTTGCTCCCCAACCTCCAAGAGACTTGGCCTACAATTAAAGGAAAATGAATGGCAAATGCTGCTGTCATCTGCGAAAGAGCAAATAGAGTTTCGATAGGAAAATGGAGTCACAATCTAAGGCGGTTTCTTTAGGAGAAAGAACTGATAGTTTTAGGAGTTTTCTGTAGTAAGAATATGAGGAATTTTAAATAGGAAAAATGGTTTTTTGTGTAAGATAAATTTGTTATAATCTGAGGGTTTGCTATTAGAAAAAAGCCTGAGAATCTCAAGACATTTCTATAGCAAAAAGGAGTCAGAACCTAGGGGGTTTTTCTATAAGAAATAGTAGTCAAAATCTAAGGGTTTTTCTATAGGAAAAAGGAGTCAAATTCTAAGGGTTTTTCTGTAGGAGAAAGTACTGGCAAATTTAGGGTTTTCCTGTAGGAGATAATGCTCTTATTTTAGGGGTTTTCTATAAAAAATGTACTTAGAAATTGAGAACTTTACAATATGAAAAATTCTTCTTAAGAAGAGCGTTATTCGGTAGCAGAAAGAGCTTAGAAAAGAGGTTTTTCTAAAAGTTCATGTACTCAAAATCTTTAAGAAACTCTTTATATAGGAAAAATTCAGAATCAGAGTGTTAGATTTATGACAACCCCACGATTTTTCTATAGGAAGAAGTCTCCAGAATCCGAGTGTTTTTTTTTTTTAAGAAAGAGTACTCAGAATCTTACGGTTTTTCTACAGAACGAAAACTTCAGAATCTAAGGGTTTCTCTATTGAAAAACTTTCTCAGGATCTGGGGGTTCTTTATATGAAAAATTCCACAGAATCTTATGCGTCTGCGGAATATTCGATAGGAAAAATTAACTTTTGCATAGCATAATTTTTTGATAATCGGAGGGCGTTTCATTTATATTACATTCCGTCTAACTCTCCGCTTTCTGTTTATGAGGATCATCTGAAAGCTGTTGATTTAATCCAAAATTATATAAAACCATCTGAATTATTAATGTTAATTGGAGATTTTAACATGCCCTCTACATCCTGGAAAGCTGATCCTGATACCAATTATTTAATTCCATCTCATTATTCCGATTCTTCAGTTGCATTTATTCATGGTTTATTGGAAAATTGTCTTTTCCAAGTCAACTCCGGCACAAATGCATTTGGTAGACGGTTGGACCTTATTTTCGTTAATGAACCTAATAACTTTTCAATATTGCGGCATAGCCCTATTAACAATCCGGAAGATATATACCATCCAACACTTGAGATATCTTGCTTTTGTTCCTATCCTCTTCATAAAAAAAAAGTTAACTCACAGCGATAAAATCTTTTGCTTTAATAAAACTAATTACCAAGATTTACAACTCCATCTATTCCAAATTGACTGGATAAATGTGTTATCTCGTTGCAATGATAACTTGGACTTGTGTTTGCAAACATTTTATCATCACCTCTTTGAATGTTTCTCGGCATCTGTACCTAAAATGTTACCTCCTAAATCGAATGGTCCTCCTTGGAATACAAAACATCTATCTCAACTTAACTTACTGCTAGTCTAGAGTTTGAATTTAGGAAAAATAATTGAGAGTCTCAATGTATGTCTATGGGAAAAAGTTGTCAGAATCTAAGGGGGTTTCTGCAAGAGAGGTTTCTGTCAGGAAATGTATAGAATTTTAGAGGTTTGCTAGAGGAAAAAGTACTCCGAGTTTGGGAGTTTTTCAATAGGGAAGATCCTTCTTAATTAGAGCGTTTTTATGTAGAAAAAATGATTTATAAGTTTCTCTTTTTTTTAAGGAACAAGTACTGAGAATTTATAAGAAAAAGTCCATCAAATCCAAGGTTTTTTGTATAGGAACAATTTCAACAGAAGCTGAGATAAAATCTATATAGAAAATAGTATGCAGGATCTAAGTTTAGTTCTCAAATTTAAAAAAACAAAATTCTATAGGAACCTACACTCCAATCAATTTTAAAGCATTCTACTGCAGATACTCACTCATACATATCAATCATTTTAAAATCTTGGCAAAACTTGATGAATAAAGAGAAGAAAGAAAAATATATATTAACATACAACTATTAGAAAATTGAATAAAACTTTAAAATAATAACTTACTTAAAATCATAATACAACCACAATTTGAACAATATAAATACAAAACTACAAAGCGAGAGAAAGAGATTACCCCGTATGAACTGCAATGTATAATAAAACTTCAACAATGCCAAATTAAAATAACTTTGCTTAGCAGGGAAATAATATTTCATTAAGAATACAATCATGAAGAAAAGTTATAGTTCTTCAGTTGGGAAAAGAACAAAAGGAAAATGTTTATAAAACAAAGTTTAAAGTTTCCCTACAAACATGAATGACGCGTTTAGACTATGGCTCAAATCAAACATGGCTAGGACTTGAAATAAAATCAATCTAAATTCTGTGTGATGTGTCTTAAAGACTGCAAGTGGTATTCTTTATACCAGTCAAATGCAACAACACTTTGTTATTTAATGTATCCGCATAAAAGGAGCAAATTGAAAAAAAAAAAAATATATTCTAGAATCTACTATGACAGACTACATAGAGACATTAAAGGTAGGAATGTTTGTTATTGTTGCATCAGGAAAAACGCTTGGCAAACATAGTACTCGTATAAACCTGCCAAAGTAGTATTTCATCTTTAAAATGAATAATAGATTTATTTTTTCCGTTTTATTTTTTTTTTTTTTTCTTATTTGGAAGTAAAATGATGAAAGTAGAGTAAAGTTAACTTTCAAGTTTATATACAAATTTACGAGTTGGTACTTAAAATGGCAAAGTAAAGTCATAAAATCAATGTGGCTTACAAGCCGAAACTGGGTGTAGCAGGAGATTAAGGAATACTTGTGAAAAGAAAGTAACGAGTAATAAAATTTTAAGTTGAAAGCAACAAGCAATCGTTGTTAAGCAATCACTGTAAGTATATTCTTAAAAAAAAGGGAGTTATAAGCATGGCAGTGGGCAGTGGGATAATTGAGAAATTATCTAAGTCTAGCATTAAATATTTTGCAAGTCATAGTGAAAATTAATAAAGATTTATAGATTATTTTTTAGTAAAAGAAAGATTCAAGTTTTAGAAGTAGAACACAACGCAGGCGTAGATATAAACATTGTCTATTACACTGTACAACAGCCATTCTGGGGGGGGTGAGAAATTCCCTAGTCAGGGTGAAAGTAATAGGTCAGTATAGTAAAAACTCTAAAAAGCTTGGCTTTATCAGCCCAAACTTTCTTGTATGCCCTTTATATTTTTTTTTTCCTTATCTTGATGTTTCAGTTCATTCCTCAGCAAATCAAGTCGGACTTATTTTATCCAATGAAACCTTCAAAAATGTTAATTCTTCTACTTTTTTTAATCAATTCTTTCATTTAACATATTCAGGGCGCATTATTATTGTTTGTTAGTAGAGTAGAAAAGATGTGTACGTATGAGTGACATTTGTAATACTAAATCAAATATAGATCTATATTCTTTATTCTATTTTTTTTACATGCAGATAATAATAAAAATAATTTTTTTAAGCCTTAGCTACAATTTTGCTGAAGAATGAAATGAGAAATCAACGATGTTTCCTGAGGTACAGCTGAAAAACTATCCTCGTATTAGGTTATAAAAAAAGTTTGGCCTGAGAACGCCAAACTCTTTGGAGGTTTTACTATACGGGCCTAGTAATTTCACCCTGATGTGAAATTTCTCACCCACCCCGAGCAATGACCTCGAAAATGTTCCCCTGTGTTATTAGAGCTTCCGTTTCTTCATTACGAGGAAGAATTCTGGTTCGGCAGACAGTTTACAATTAATAAAACTGGTGTTTCTACATGGAAATTCGCAATATAAAAAGCATGCGTTATGTAAGCAGATTTGAAAGGTTCATTTTTCTTTTTTTTTTTTTTTTTTCAAACGTGCTCATTGGAAGTTCCATTTTTTTTTTTTTTTTTCAATGATTAAGCTTCACAACGACCAACTTAACGCTTAATATCAGCGCGTACGATAACCTGCAGGAATGAACTACTTAAAGATGATATATTAAACCAAATCATAGACCTATGTTGAACCTACGATTGTGTATCCCTTGGGGGACCTACCATAAATGGCCAGAATTAACTATTTCAAACACTTCAGAATATGTCTTAATATGAATTTCCTGAAGAATGTTCATTTAATCTCACCAAATTCCTAGAACATCTTTTTTATGGAATAAACGAATTACTAAGGTACACAAAACCAACAGCACCAAATATTTGAGTAACCCGGTTTTTACTCGGTAAACTGGTTAAAAAATATTTTGGTAATTATTCATCATACATTTTATTTGACAACTGGTATTGTAGAGATGAAAAAATAGACCGTTTTAAAATATTTTTAGTATTCGAATATTCGAGAAATCGGTTGTTTCTGAGTCGGTTAACCGGTTAAAAAATATTTTGATAATTACTCATCATACATTTAATTAGAGATGAACAACTAGACCGTTTTAAAATATTTTTAATATTCGAATATTCGAGAACTCGGTTATTTCTGAGTCGGTTAACCGGTTTAAAAAAAAACATTTAGTGAAAAATTTTTATGATAAATATAAAAACTACGATTGTTAAATGCGGTTGTGTCGAATATTAGATACCCTTACCCGTACGCAAAACACAATATTATAACCAAGGTTGACCGTTATAATGGCTAGATTTTATACAATGATGTTTAAAACTAATTAGATAATTAACACCAATTTTAGGTATTTTCGTGCGTTTTTTTTATTGAAAGCAAATATTATATGCAATAAGCATAAATTTAAATACATACAATTAATTTATTTATATATATTAATTACAATGCAAAGTAAATTTGTATTATAATTTGGGTCCAGGGATAAGCTGGGTGACAAAGACCAAATGGCTGGTTTTTGCAGCGAGAGACCAAAGCTTATGGTGGGAATCGAACCCACGACCCCCGCATGATAGGCGAGCACGCTACCTACTCACCTACCGGGGCGTTTACATACAAAAATTTTTTTTTTTTAAAGAATAAAAGTATAAACATCATGGTTATCCTCTCACTTTTCAAAAAATAAAAAGAAACAACAGGCAAACAGACATGTGTTTGCAAGGCTGATACGCTGATACATACATACAGTGACGACATTTTGAATAGCTCGTTTACTAACGAACATTAAATTATACAAAAATTTGTTTATTTGTTTTTTATCTAATAATTCTTTTGTAAGTTATTTTTTCTCTTAAGTGTTGTTGTTATATTTATACAGTTTTAAATGGAAAAATAGATGTTCTACTTTAAACAAATAGGAGTATTAAAGGTTGTTAACATTAAGACACAAGTAAGGACAAATTTAACATAATAATGGCAAGATTTTTTATATTGATGTTTAAAATATAATTAGATATTTTGGTGCTTTTTTAATTGAAAGCAATTAATCAATACAATCAACATATACAATTACATTTATGTTTGTTTGTTTATTAGCGATGCATACACTTTTATTTTTGCTTGTTGTTGTTCACATGTACAAAAAACAACAAAAGCAACAAGCAATCAAAAATGTGTATGCACTGCTTACACACATCGATATTAACATGTTCTGTTACTTATAAGCATTTTTCACTATTTTTTGTTTTTTTTTATATGAAATTTTATTGGAGTTAATGACGAAAATTTTAGGTAGTACGACCTACTCAACATATTGCGGACAGGAGAATGTTTTATAAGTATATGGCAAGGCAGATCCCTTTTTGACTGCAACCAGAATTAGAGAACAAATTCAGGAAAAATTTTATATTAATTTATCCATAAAAACAGACTGCGTGAAAATAATTTGATTGGGGGCATTGTTAGAAAAAACCGCACTTGTCCAAATACAACCGAACGAAAGGTTTAAAATTTGCTATCATTTAAGAAAAACTGAAAACAGGTGGAACAAATATTCTTTCTAAGGATAATTCAAAGTTTGAGCTCTTCGGACCAAATGGAAAAAGGTATGTTAGACGTATGTTATCCAAACACAGAATTTGATCATATATACACATTAAAAACTGTGAACTATGGGGAGGATGTGTATTAGTCTGTGGAAGCTTCTCCTGGTATGAAGTGGTTCCGAATATAAAGGGTGCTATGGATCAAATAGTATAGTCACGAGACGTTAGGATGCCTTATGTAGAGGAAGAAATCCTAAACATACTACAAAGTATGCACAAATATGTCTAAGAGACAACAAAATCGATCTTGTACAATGGCACTAAAAATCCCAAGATCTAAACCCGATCGAGAATCTGCGGAGCGAGACGTAAATATATGAATATATGTTCCGTTACTTATAAAAATTTTTCACTATTTTTAGTTTTCTATATGAAATTCTATCGGAGTATCTTTATATTATTGTAGGTCATTTCTCGGCTAGTGGGTCCAGAGGCTCCAAATAAAATACCAACCTGCTCGAAATATTGGCAAACAATATTATCATAATTTTGCACCGGAAAATGGTTTATTTTGTGAATGAGCATTATTTCAGACAGACGGACATCGCTTTATCGACTCGAATTGTTATAAGGATCAAGAAGATATACACTTTATGGGCTCACAAATTAATTTTTCGATGCGTTACAAACGGAAGGGCAAACTGATATATAGGTATTCCCTCTACACAATGGTGTGGAGGGTATAAAAGTCATCTCGTATCAACATTAACATTCATCGCCTTAGATTTAAGTAAGTGTACGAGGACGGATCAATAAGTCGTAAAATGCCGTAAATATTCACAGTTGGTCGGTCGCAGAGTAAAATGCTCGAGATTCATGAAGCCATTGGCATATCATAAACCATATGGATCTGTGATTCCGATCTTAAATGATCAGTTTTTAGAAAAGTGTCTGACAAAAATATGGGAACCGCGTTTGCTCAAAATAAACGCGCTATAAACGAAATCGTATTACAATTTCAAAGGGGTGTTTGGTGTTATTCACAAGCACAATACGGATGAGTTTTTGAATCCCTTACAACACATCGGAGCCCAAGTAACAGTCTAAACAAGGCGTGGTAGCACTCCAACAAGGTCATGGCAGCAAGTTTTTTTTAAGGATGTACGCGACACTGATTATCTTCGAAAGGGAAAAATAATAAACGGTAACTATGCCAACTTATTAGACCGATTAAACAACGATTTAAAAAAGAACCACCATTTTGGCCACGAAGAAACAGTCGCCATAGCAAAATTTCATGAATTGGGCTACGTAATGCTACTTGATGTTTCCGAACCTAAAGAAACGGCTCGGCGGATGGAGTTGAATTCACTGATAAAGCAAAGCCTACTTTAAGAACCTTGAGAAATTCTATTAGTTGAAAGAGATACAAAAATTTTAGAAAATTATTGCAGTTTTTTTTTTTTTTTTTTTTTTGACATTCAAAAAGTTATGGATTCATTGATATGCCCTCGTATTATTGAATAAAAAGAAAAGTATTGAACATTTTAGATTTTTTTTAATTTATGAATATTCGAGAAACAGGTTTATTATTTTTTTTTTTTTTTTATGTGTAAACATACGCGCAGGGGGGTAAATTTCTATTTCACAATACAATCACAAAAACAGCGTAACAGGTAAGCTCACATGTTACGCTGGGACCGTAAGACAAATCGGTGTGACTTATGATTGTATTGGTAAAAAAAATTATGATATAAAATTGTTTCAGCTAATTCAACAACCCTTTTCAGTAAAACGACAAAAATTTTACAATATAAACGTATAAAATATACACAATTCAACAACCCCACAAGTATAACCAGAGTCCCTGCAGTTGTTTGCTAAAGGGTGATTTTTTAAGAGCTATAGGAAAGGTTTCAAAAAAAAAAAACACATAAAATTCAGAAAAATGCCTGAAATCTTTATTTGAATCGATAGTACGGTCCATGTAATTTAATGTTTGAAGATTATTTCATGCAAATGTTGACCGTGACTGCGCCTCAAATGGTCCATCCGCTTAGTCCAATTTCGGCATACTCTTTCCAACATTTCGGCCGGTATCTCACGAATAAATGCTTCAATGTTGTCTTCCAATGCGTCAATTGAAGCGGGATTGTCTGTATAGACATGAGCTTTAACATAGCCCCACAAAAAATAGTCTAAAGGCGTTAAATCGCATGATCTAGGCGGCCAATTGACCGGTCCCGAACGTGAAACAAAATGTTCACCGAACTCGCCTCTCAATAAGTCCATTGTTGCGCGTGCTGTGTGGCATGTTGCACCGTCTTGTTGAATCCACATGTCATGCAAGTCAAGCTCTTGCATTTTGGGCAAAAAAAAGTTGGATATCATCCCTCGGTAGCGCTCACCATTCCCAGTTACGTTACGATTCGCATCATCTTTGAAGAAGTACGGTCCAATGATGCCACCAGCCCATAAACCGCACCAAACTGTGACTTTTTCTGGATGCATTGGTAGCTCTTCCAATGCTTCTGGCTGATATTCACTCCAAAATCGACAATTCTGCTTATTTACGTACCCATTGAGCCAAAAATAAGCTTCGTTGCTGAACACAATTTTTCGGTAAAAAAAACTTTCCAAGAGCCCATTCACCAAAAATGCTACGTTGCGGTAGGTCGTTCGGCTTCAATTCTTGCACCAGCTGTATTTTGAAAGGCTTCACACCTAAATCCTTCCGCAAAATTTTCCACGTTGTTGAGTAACAGAGGCCCAATTGCTGCAAACGGCGACGAATCGATAATTGATGGTCATCATTAACACTGGCCGATACAGCTGCGATATTTTCTTCAGTTCGCACTATACGTAAGCGTGTTGGTGGTTTAATGTCCAACAATGTAAATTTGGTGCGAAATTTAGTCTCAATAGCCTGAATAGCCGCTTCAGTGGGTCGATTAAACTGACCATAAAATGGAAGAAGCGCGCGATGAACTTTCTTAACAGAGCACGCATTTTGATAATAAAATTCAATAACTTGCAAGCGTTGTTCGTTGGTAAGACGATTCATGGTTAAATTATAGACCAAACTGAAGATATTTGACAATGAAACAAAACACGAAACGTGCGTCAGCTGTTTAAACCAGTGTTGCCAAAAAGATAATAGCTAAAAAATCACCCTTTATAAGTGATACATAGATGACGCTTTCTGTTTGATTTTAAAAAATCTTTATTTACTAGATGTTTACACATCTCCCCTGTGATCGGACTCACATGATTTTTTTTTAGCCGGTTAACCAAAAGTTAACAAAGTTTTTATTAAAACTCTTTCTGTCCTTATGCATATGAGTTTTGAATATCTACGTGACTGTTCGTCACTGTGTGTGACTATCTTAAAATTAATATTTGGCCACAACAAGTCTATGGACAAAGTTTCAGATCCATCGGATGAGGGGAAATGGGGTTTTAGTCTCTCCGTGACTATGCGTGACAATGTCAAAGTTAATCTTTTTTCACAGCAAGCCTATCCTCCAAGTTTTAGACTGATCGGATAATGGAAAATGGGTTTTAAATCACTCCATGACTAAGCGTGACTGCGCGTGACTATGGCGAAGTTGGTCTTTCTTAACAACAAGTATATCGACCAAGTTTCAGATCAGTCGGACGAGGGTAAATGACATTTAGATCACTCTGTGACCACGCGTGACTATGCGTGACTGTGCGTGACTAAGTCAAAGTTAATCTTTTTTCACAGCAAGTGTATGGACCAAGTTTGAGATCGATTGGATGAGGGGAAATGACATTTAGATCACTCCGTGACTGTGCGTGACCACGCGTGACTGTGCGTGACTACCCCAAAAATAATCTGTAGTCACGACAAGACTATGGGCCAAGTTTCAGATCAATTGGATAAGGGGGAATGGGGTCCACCCATGGCAGACAGACAGACAGACAGAGATTATGAGTTAAAATAAAGAGTTTAAAAAGAAAGAACCGGTATGAATGAAAAGCAAAATTTTGAACTGTTTGGATTTTTTTTTAATTTACGAATATTTGAGAAACCGGTTTTTTAAGTCGCTAACCAGTGTGAAAAAAACATACATAGTACAGAATGAACTCGTTACACAGCTATAAAAAACTTCGAAAATCGAAAGTCTCCAGAGAAAAAACCGGTATCAGAGTTCCACAATCGATAAACAAAACGAAACCCATTATATGATATTTTTTCAATTCTCTTCAATTACACCACGTAACTATGATAGTAGCAGCCTGAACAGCATCATACTTTACCCAAGTTTTGTGAACTTCAGTGGTTGCGTAAAATAAATTTTGCATAATTAGACAATTACCAGAGCAAATAGTTTGAGGTTACTTCGAGTGAGCAGAGCATAGTGGAAGTACGAGTAGTTAGTAGTTGTAGTTGTATACTGTATGCACGTGTCTATGTTATGTTACATTGGTTCACATTGTTCGGTTGATGTTGCCTGCCTGTATAAACAAAGATACGATGACTTCTTTTCAAACATATTTTTCTGAGCAGAGATAATTTTTGGACAATCATGATAATAAATTTCTAGGGAAAAATATAATTAAATGCTTCGGTTCTGCTTCGAACAAAAAAAAAAAAAAGTTTTTAAGTGAATAAAGTGATAAATTAAGTTTGAACATTTCTACTAAATAAAAAAAGCCACCGGAATTTCACATAGAAAGCATTAGATATTTTTATATGATATAAAACACAATGTTTGTTTGAAACAGCGATGCTCAACTAGAGGTAACTAGAGCAGTGCATTTTTTTTTTTGAAATTGAAATTGTTATATTTACTTGTTTTTGGCAAGATATGACTTGGAGTATGTTTTTCAAATGCTTCCAATATTACTTACAACTCTCTAAATAGTTAAGAACCCCTGTTTTAAGTTTAGTATACATGTGACAGTGCATAATGTTTCCAATGTTTATGGCCATGTGTGTGTTTATGCAATTTAAATATTATTTTTGTGGATGAGGAGGTGGTACGACTACAACTATCGAAACACAGACTAAAGTTTGTATCACATAATATTTATTTGTCAACAGTGTTGTTGTTTTAGGTGTCATTTCTGAATAAATTTTAAATAGAATTGAAATGTTCTGTTAATGTTTGTGTATTTGTATTTATAGCATTTAAATTGTTGTTAATAAAATAAATTTTCATTAATAACCATGCATCCCATCCACAACATACAACTCAACACATAAATGGAAATTTAAATACTCGTATTCATTTATACAATGGCCATCAGTCACATGTGAAGTGTGCGCGCTGTTTATGGCGTGCCAAACAATAATAACAGTCGTATAATATTTTATTTAAACACACGCTTCGTTATTTAATTAATAGTGATTTTATTTATATTCGAATATTTTTAGGAATTCAATTGGATTTGATTGAAATAATAGAGAGAACCTTTCTCCGGCCATTTGAGGGGCATTTTCTGTAGAGAAATTGTTATAAAACTTGAACAGAAATTGATTTTATCGTTGCAAATGGTACAGGGGAGTATGATAAATTTTGGATTTTTACTTCTTTTAAGCTATGGACAAAAAAATATGGAAAATTGGAAAACCGCTATAAAAAACCATCATGTTATCAACAATATTTTTAAGGAATTTATTTATTTATATATTTTTATTTTTTTTTTTTTCAGAAAATACTAGAAGATCCCAGCCCTCGAAATTCGAGTGCAAACTTTTTTAAAATTTAATATCTTATTTTATAAGACCCTAAAGGTATGCTAATCAAGTTTAGCCAATTCACAATTCAACACTTTTCATTGTCGTGATGGTAATACAAAAGACTAATGTAAAGTTGATTGCACGCAGAACTTTCCTCAATCTGTACGTTAACTTTCGTGTTGCATGATGTAAAGTTTATTGTGCACGCATAACTTTCCTCAAACTCAACGAATTTAAACAGTTAATCTGTACGTTAACTTGCGTGATGCATAATGTAAAGTAGATTGTGCACGCACAACTTTCCTCAAACTCAACGAATTTAACCAGTTAATAGCTCAAAAGAAAGAGCTTGATCCACTGAGTCTTCTTAGACTTGTGTCAACAGCCTACGTTAATTAGAGCTCTAGTTATAGAGGTTTGAGTGAAGGAATATATTGAAAAATCTTCAGCGAATTTAAGCAGTTAATAGCTCAAAAGAAAGAGTTTGATCTACTGAGTGTTCTGAGAGTGAAACGATCAAGATCGATTCATTAGAAGAGGAGCTATGAGAATTCGAATTGCTTGAGTTGTAAGGAAGCTCCGGTTGGTCCGGGTTTGAAGCCGGGATAGTCTCAGCTGTTCCAGGGTCCTTCCACTAAATTTTATTTATAGGGAAACACTTCACTTCACTTGTATTTCTTTTTGAAAATATTATTGGTTTTTTATTTGTCTTTTAATATGAACAATATACACTTCACAGTATAATAATAACTTGGTGCGGCACTGGGGTTGCCGGTGCCGCGGTGGTTGTTGTTGCTGCCGGATGTCGATGGTGTACTGCTTGCTGAAGTCGCGGGTTTATGCTCCTGTGGACTTTGGTTTGAATGAATATAATTCGCCCCTGATCTCTGCTGAATGTAATTCAGCCCCTGCACTTGCTGCCTTCTAAACTTGGGTCGGATATAATCCTTCCCCACTAGCGAATGTAATTCGCTACTATTCTGAGTTGGATGTAATCCCGCTCCTACACTTGTTTATACTGCCTTCTACGCTTGGGACGGATGTGATCCCTCCCCACTAGCGAATGTAATTCGCTATTATTCTGTGCTGAATCCCGCTCCTAAATAAAGATAAATCTTCTGTTTTCTTACCAATTTCTTTATGCTCACGATCGCCTTTGCGTCCCGTTTTGTTTACTTATCGACCTTTAGCGATGCGTTATCGTAACAAAAGTCTAACGATGCGTTGCCTGTACCGGTCATCCAAGTAATCCTCTCTCGTAGCTCGTTGCACGCCCTTTTATATGTTGTCCTCCTACAACCATGTCGCTTTGTCGCGACCACATCCTCTCAATGGTTGTAAGAGTGTCGATCGCTGCTTGTGTGCTGTCTGTCGAACCACACGCTGTGAATCTAAGGTTTGATAGGAGAGCACCACACAGCGGAGGTAATGGGTTTGGTTGTGTGTCTGTGTAGCCGGTGTGTGGGTGATGTACTCTTTGTTGCGTGTTGGTTTGATGTTTGATGGTTCGTGTGTGTGCTCTTTCGTGTTCTCATGGGGTTTGATGTTTGATAGTTGGTGTGCATGCGGTATGAGTTTGATGGTGGATGGTATGTATCGTTGCGTTGTTTATGGTTGATGGGAAGTGTGTGTAGCTGTGTGTGTGGTTTGATGTTAAGTGTGCCTAGCTGTGTGTGGGTGAATGTAACTCACCCCTGAGTCATGGTGAATGTAATTCACCTCTGGGGTCTTAGTGAATATAATTCACTGCCTTTCGTGGAGAATTTAATCCACCGGTCCGTTATTTTTGGTCATGTGAATGTAATTCACAGGTCCATCGTTTGTCATGGTGAATCTAATTCACAAGTCCATCTTGCGTCTTATCTTCTCTGCACCATCGATGTGTGGCCAATTTCGGTCCGTACGAAATTGGGTCCTCACAGAGTGAATGTGACCGATATGATATGTACAGGGAAGAATCGCGTTTGAGTATAAGGTAAGGTGTGAGTTGAGTAAATTTCAATGATTGATGACATATCTGTGTGTAAATACCTTTCATTAAAAAAAAAAAAAAATTAAGGAAATCGGCCGGATAGAATGGCCAGACGAACTGACTTTAGTTTTCATAAATTTTTTTAATATATAAGATAACTGTACCTAGTTCAGTGGGAGCAGAGTTATATCATTAAAAGTACTGGGTCGCCAGTGGCGGTGATACAACAACCTATAACCTACCTTCTCGTGGTGCTCCTGGGCAACGCTAGGCAAAGCCAGTTAATTCTGGTGATTATTCCTAGCGGCTAAATGTTAAGGTCGCCAGGTTACCAAATTTGGCCAAATGGGTAACGGCGGCTTACCAAAAGGCACTAAATTTGGTGCTGCGGGGAGGTCTAATTGCCCTGAGAAGAGGACTGTTAGACCCCATACGAAGACAAAGCGAATTATAACACATGGGCTGATATGGCTGGCTGGTGAATGGTGAAACATCCAACCAGATGAAATGGTTGCTCACATACCCTAAATATATGTGGTACAAAATTGAATTGATGGTATTTAATGGAACACTTTACGAACGTGGCTCTAGGGGCTCTCGAATCTGATGTGCGGAGGAGATTGCTGTGAGTGACAAGTAGGGAGTGCTTGTGGTGTAGTGGCGAGCTGGTATGCGTTGTTTGGGAAGCCGAGCTGGTGTGTGTTGTTCGGGAAGAGGCATGAGTTGAAGATGAGGTGTAAGATGAGTCGGATGCAAGATGGTCGGATGGTAGCGTGTGTTAAAGTCTTTTGACGATACAACATTGCTTAGAAGAGAGATGTCAGAAAAGTGTGTTATAGTAAGCAATGTCAATGTCGGAATCTTTGATGAATCTTCAAGACGACCTCATTGGGAACAGCCCCTTGGGGAGTTTCGCAGTAGCTGTGGTGCCTATATCGCGGGCAGATCACAGATCGATGTGGAAGTGCATTCACCGAGGTGTTGCTGCCTCTATAGCAAAAGGGTTCTAGGTAGGCCTGACACAATAACAAAGAGTGGAGTGTATGCCAAGTACATCTCTCCAGCTTGTAACCGTCTTATGGCGGGGCGTAGGCAGGACGCATAATATCTAGCGTAAAACACATAGACTTCTGTACCAAGTTCAGTGATGCCAACTTAGCGCGTTTCGCGTGGATTAATCAACTTTTAATGCTTTCCATTTAGCGGTTTTCTTAAAAAGCGTTTTTCAGTCCAAGAGCTTTTAGCGTCTTTAAATGCAACAGGTCAGGTTAAACAAAACTGTACGGATTTGATCATATGCTAATAAAAACAAAGACATGTATATTTCGAGGACGGTCCTTGAAAAACTCGCCCTGACAAAGAAAACATAATATGTTTGGGAAAAAAATTTCTTTATTTTTCAACATACCATAAATCGATACATTTTTCCCCAGCGATATTCAATAGCTTCGATGTCCTGTTTATAATAAGAACTGTCTAGCTCCTTAAAATAGCCAACAAGCGCAGACTCATCTTCGTTATTGGCAAATCTTTTACAACAGAAAATAATCCGAGGGAGCTAAATCTGGCGAATAAGGTGATGAACTTTTAAACGCTGGAATAAGTTAGCTTGATATTCGCCGATGATTGCTTTTTCCTTTTTGAAGACAATCAACAAAAATAAACAATAATAATACAATACCCCTTTATGGATTTTTTAACCGTTACTAGCGTGGCCACCTCAATTGGTCCACAATTACGATGTTGGTCTTGGTAGCTCGTACGGCTACGTTTAAACTCCCTTTTCATTTTAGCTTAGAAAAAGTTGCATCGCTGATCTAGTTGTCAATTTCAAAACAAAAACATATTATCAATAATTTTTAAAAAGATCGATCAATCAATTACAAATAATTCGAAAATTTGGTGAAGAAATCCAAAAATTAAAATGTTCGCTATTTTAACGACATGGGCTTTAAAAAATCGTTGAGTTAAAACACAGTTAAATTGATGTAAAATAGCATAAAAGTAAAAAAGAAAACCCAGTTCCGGCGGGCAATGTCGGTTACAATACCCGCAAATTCGGAATAAATTAAAAGCTAATACAATGGGCCATAGTGGAAATAAAAAAAAAAAAAAACACAACAATGACCGATAAAAACTTATTGAACAAATTTGAAGGGAAAGATGTATATAACTCCATGGCTTCTTTAATTAAAAATAAAACATATCTTTCGGCATCCAACGATTCTCCAAATGGTGTATCCTTTCCAAATAATAGGATTTCTCAAGGTCCACAAAATTGACACCTTTTAAAGATTTAATCGTTGCAGCTAAATCTGTTTTCGCCGAAAAATATTTTTAGGCTTGGTAATGAAAAATAATCACTTGGTGGCTAAATATGGAGAATATGAAGGATTAATTAGCAATTCGTAGCCCAATGTATGGAATATTGCCACGGCGACTACAAACGTGCATTTTCTTGGGGAAAAAGCACTTTGTTCTTGACAAACTGCGGTCTTTTTTTTTAATATTTTATATATATTTTAATTTTTTCCTTTTAGAGGTAATCAATGTGTCGTCAGGAAGACCTTATTGGCCCACCTTGGCCTTCATCGGTGCCGGTTCGCCGGGAGAAATCCATGGAGAAGACTACTGATTGTTCTTCGGTGTATTGTTATGGATCCATAATTCATTCGCCGCTATAAAACGGGACAAAAAACTCATCCGTGTTGCGGTTGAACAACGAAAAAAAAAATGTTATACAATCACGTTTATGGCGCGCTTATTATGTTTATGGTTACGTGGCACCCATCTTTATGACAGCTTTCTAAAACCCAACTGATCAATTAAAATCAAAACCGACAATCTCAGGCACTTTTACTATCCGATCAGCCAACAGCATATCGTGAATTTTTTTGCAACATTTTCGGGCTTAATGACCGCAATTGGCCTACCACAACGTTCAACGTCTTCATATTTGTCTTCAAGTTTTCCGTGGTTTGGGTGGTAGTTTTCTCCGCTAAAAATCATGTTTTATGACCTCCCGAAATTACATTTTTTTATCGTTGCAAAAATTCTCTAAGTTGTAAGTATTCAATGGCTACAAAATACAAACTTAATGACGGAGCTTGCTCAAAATTAGATAGTAGTTTTTTAACAGACAGTAGTTTTTTAACAGACACTAGTTGACGGGAGCAGCGTTGATTTTCAAATAACACGAAGGAAGTTCAAAAACTCACAGACTTATCCGCTCTCGTAGGAACATAGCCACCTTGCTTAATTTGAAAATAAAAAAGGGTTGCTCAAAATCAGTAATGCAATACGTTCATGACTGAACTTCCGCCAAAAGTTCCGTAAGCAAACCGATATGAGGCTTTTTTCTCATACTTTTTTCCACACCTCATAGATTTTATACAAAAATTATGAAATTTGTATCCTATTAAATTTTAAAGTTGTTTTATACTATATTAAGGCCTAGTTTAAAGAAGAGAAGTCATGTGAATTCCAGAACAACTTTTATGTCTCTTCAACTTTATGTTTCAAATGTCGATATACAACTAAGTATCTTTAGTCAACACCATATTGGGTTTGGTATTTGGCTATAGGAATGACAACATCGCTTAGGAAATACTGAAAGAACCGTTCAATGGAGGAAAAGTTAGTAGAAACAATATAAACGTAACTTTAGCCTAGTTCCGAGTGGCTTGTCTGTAGATTTTAATTTTTGGGTCCAGGGATAAGCCGGATTAGGCTAGTTTTGCAGCGGCAAACTAAAGCCTCTGGTGGGAATCGAACCCACGACCCCTGCATGAAAGGCGAGCACACTTCCAACTCACCTGCCGGGGAAAAAGAGAAAGTAAAATAATGGATACCGGATAGAATTTTCTAGAAGACTGGTAAGTCAAATACTCTCAGATACTCCGTTCTGGAACAGAAGGACCTTAGGAAGAATCTTCAACATTTGATGCCGAAGCATATCAACTAAAAAATTTTCTAACATCTGGTGACTTTTCACTATCTCTGTGTAAGCCCATGTCTATCCTCAGTCGATAAATTTTGATTCTTATTTCTGCCATGATTTAAGGAATTTATTGACATCTATGTTCTCTGCTGGCAGCAAATTATAAAGATAATCCTAAATAAAAAGCAACGATGACCAGAAATCAACTCCCCGCCTCCCAACACAAGATATCTTTTGTGCATACAAATGGTCTGGGAGACACCATGTGACATCCTCTTAATCAGACATTGTGAGCACTCATCCTTTCTCCTAATTTTGTTAGAATTAAAAAAAAAAAATAAAAAGCCCTTAATATTCATTTGAATCGTTAGTGTGAAAAGATTTTTTAAAATTTGCTTTTTTTACTTTTTCCCCAATTATGAACCAATATTTCATATTCCAAGCTACTTCATAAAATTTTATTGTCGATTTTTTTTTCATATCCCCTAGAACAATTTTTTCGTATTTCACTATTTGTGTAGAGGCTAAACTCTCCCAATTTCCATACACTATTCTATGTGGAATATATTCTAAACAAAAAAAAGTAGATTAATTGTACAAACCAACACGAAAGAAAAAACATAAAATAATAGTGAAAACTACATAACAATTGCCAGTGAGTGCACTTGGCGTAGAAAAGCGAGTGCATATTGTACGGATACTGTTTTTGTTGGGAGGAACAACTTCAATTTAAAGCAATTGCAATTCCAATTGACCACCAACATGTCGAGTGGAACAATCATTTATTTTTATTGGGTGTTGTTTTATTGCTGTGTACTTTTGTTGTGTTTTAGCTTTTCAACTCTTTATAAGGTTTGATCGGTTGTAAATTGCATGACTCATATAGCAATATAAGTCTTTGTGCATAAACGTTTGTTTTGTGCAAAATGTGGGAGTGCTTGTTTCCAGAACTTCTCAAATGGAGAGATGTGGTAACCTATGTCAAACGTGCGCTATATTAACAAGCAACATAAAACATGGAATTTAATTAATTTTCTATCATTGTATGACAACAGATTAGATGAACCATATTTTCTTAAGGTTGAAAGCCTTTTGATATTACATTATCATGTTCTAAGCCGAGTATGAATAATATATTTACTGGTTACCTAAGACTCTAAGACTAGATTGTCTCTTTTACACCTAGATTGGATTTCGGTAAATCGTTTCGGGTCAAGTTCCTTTCTAAAAATGACAGGCATAGCGGTGATCCTGCGCAGGTTATGATACCAGCGTTTTCTCTAATGACTCAAGGAGGAGCTGCAGTGTCAATGCGGGCATCTTCTCCTCCGATTTCGAAACACAACTTTCCTACAGACTATCGGACGATGCTACTATGTTTCGGGTGGAGAATCTAGCGCTCAGGGAAGCTTGTAGGATTTAACACGTATATCGGGTTTAAGGCATCTTTTGTCGACAATCAAACGGCACTTCTCTTGTTTAATATACATCTTCTTTCATTACACCTTCCGTCCTCGTGGACAGGAACTGACAAAGCTATGCCAACTTTCTTTGACCGGCCATAGGGATTTTTACGGTAAATAACGAACAAACGAATTGGCAGGGACGGGTTCCGCACTTTATGCTTCTTCCGCGTTTTACGTCGCAGCTCCATTGGGAATCATGAAGCAGAAAATAGAGGGAAGAATATTGATACCTGCAGGACTGCGAGTCAGCACTGGCCTGGTTATAGCTTCAGATGGACTTAATCACTGCTCGTTAGGAGTAGAAAGTCATGCGACCGAATGACTTAAGCACAACGATCACTTTCGCAGCCGCGAAACATAACGAGCGGAGGAGACAGATTATCATCTCTTCTGCGAGTGCGTAGCTTTTGGCCGGCAAACTAGGAAGACGCATACTGCATGACATATCTGGGATATCGGACTAGGAACTGACTTATCTTATCCATTATCTTATATCTAGTTGTGTGGTATTTCGAGTGGCGTGGTTTTTCAAAACGTAGTCACTTGGTTCTACTTGTTGTTTCCCAGACCATGAACTGCCACTTAAACTTTTATGAAAACAATGGACGGTTGCACACATGTGTAGTCGCTATGGTAAAATTTCATGAATGGCGTTAGGAATTCCCATCCTATCCGATTTACGCTATCCAACTATTATAATGAATGGTCCGGTTGATAAAGGTAAACTTTTAGCTGAAATTTTTGCAAAAAAAAAAAAAAAATTGATTTTTGTCGGATAGCGATCAAGCGCCGCCTGACATAGAAGGAGTATATGTACTATGTCTAAAAAATTCCCCTGAACTCGTGTAGTTAAAAAGTTTCACTAGGCTCTCGCCGCAAAAAAGTCTCCGGGGCCGAATATTGTAAGAGCACTGGTGCTCTTCGACACTAGCAACACGACAACTTTCCAGCTAATCATAAGGTTGCTAATGTCCAACCAATCCCTAAAAGGGTGAAACTAATAACCCAGAAAATTACCGTTTAATTGAGATCTGTTCTGCGCCCTCAAAAGTTTTGAAGAGCATACGTAATTACCATCTTGTTAACCATCTAGATGGCTAAATCACTGCTTAGTGATCGAAGTTTTACTACAAGAGACCTGTAGCTTTTCTTTCAGAGCGCTGGAGTTGGTGCATTCACAATATTTCATGCCACGGATCATTAATGTCCAAGCTTATTGCATTTGGGGTCGGCATTGACTTCTCTCGATTTATATCGAGTTTTCTCACAGACCGCACAATACGTGTTGTAATTGATGGGGTCTCACCCAATGCATTTCAGCTTAATTCAGGAGTGCCCCAAGGTTCTGTTCTTTCTCCTTTTCTTTTCCTTAACTTTTTCAATGATGTTGTTGTTGAAACTTTCAATTCTATATACTCTCTCGCAGATGACAGCAACACTTGCCATTCATTTTCCTTTTATTGCTAGCCAAGCCTGTTTTAGGTGTGGGGCAAAAGGCTAACAATGAATGACGCACTCAATCAAGACCTGTGGGGTAAATCAATTCCAAATGGGGTAAAGTAATGCGCAGAAGATTCAATAACCCATAGGGCCTTGGATTCAATGATATCATCTGTATATGTGGGTGGTATATGTATTGAGGAATTGGATACTCTTGATGTTCTGGGCATGAGAATTCAATGTCATATCGGTTAGAACAAATATGTTTTTCAAGTGTCGAAAGAAGCATTCAAGTGTTCTGGTTTTCTAAAATGGTGCAACAATTACTTCACTCTTCCTGATCCTCCTTAATATCTATACCATTTACAGCTGACCGAAAATGTAATACAACTCCCATATATGGGTAGGAGCTTCAAAGTCTATTTTGAAGCTACTGTACCGTGTACAAAGAAGGGCGTTGACGGCCATTAATGACAGTAGGGTATCAAACTCTGTTGTCTCGATGGAACATCGTCGAAATGTGGGTTGTGGAACACTGTAATATAGTACCATGGGAAATCTTCTTCTGAGATTATCGAACTAATTTCAAGTGCCCGAGTTTCAGTTCGCTCTACCCGCTTCTCTTGTAGACCACATCCCATAGTAATTATTGTCCAGTTGATCGTTTATCTGTCGAACTAACCGTATGTGGAATAACCTCCTACTAGTTAATCTGGAATAATATTTAAGTCAAACACATAAAGACTACTCCCTCCATCCTCCTTCCCATAACCTATTTTCCTGAAATCAACATAATTCCGAGCATTTTTGGGGGGCATCCCCTCAGTCTTGGTTAATAATATTAGTAACAAATAATAAAAAAAAAAAAAAATTTTAAACATTTTCCGGAGATCTGTATATTTCCTAAGAATCAAACAGAGTTTTCTAGAGGGGAAAACTAACCTGACCCTGCATCAAAAAAATGTTAGACTAAATAAAGTGTTTTAGCACCATTGTTCTTAATATACCCTTTGAGAAGTTCTGATAAAGTAAACTCATGGAGTTTGAAATTGTTGTCAATGTGCAACATATGTAGACGTACATATATACATAAATCTCACAAGTACTGCAAATAAAGTTGTTGTGACATTTGAAACAAGACAAATAAACAATAGCGTAAGCTACGGTTTTTTTTTTGCAGCAATAAAACTTACCAAGTTTAATTAAATTTTATGTATAAACTTAAAAGCAAAAGTCATGTTCAAACGATTTACCAAAATGCACAAAATTCCATATCATATATTGAGTAAAGTATTATTTTCCAATTGGTAAAAAAAAATCAAACAATAGTACGTTGTTAAATATAATGATGGTTCATTCACGGCTGTTGACAAGTAATGCCATCATTCTTTCTCGGTTTTCATTTAGTCAATCAACCCACGGTCCAACCAGCCATATCACTATTTTAACATCGTAGTTTTTGTAAAAGTTATGAAACTAATAATAATAAAAATAATAATTATCAACACCATCATCATTATCATCAAAAACATCATAGTTGGCGGCCCTAGCATTGTTTTTAGCATTATTGTTTTTAACATTATTGTCATGTTCAACCAGTTAAATAATGATGATTTTTGCTTCAGCCTGGTGTTATTCTGATTTTGTTTTGTTTTTATTTATTTATTTTTTTTTTTTATTATTATTTGTTTTTTCTTGTCAAGTCTATTTAATGGCAACAACAAACGACAAATGACACGACATACACTTGTTGGAAGAAAGAAACCTGACATTTGAAATTTTCAGCATGGTAAACGCTTGTCTCTAATATCTTCCTGTTTGCAAAAAAAAAAGACGATAAATAATTGTTTTGACTGGAAACCAGGGCGTCAAATTGGCGCCAATTGTACAAAAACAAACAAAAAATTTATATAGATTGTTATAAAAGACAAAAGAAAACTGTGGGCTGTGTTATTGCCAGAAGGTTGGTTGGTTGGTATACGATAGAAATTGAAAGACAACAATTATGACAGCCGAAGGACAGATTATTAACTTATTTCTCTGACCATACGAGTTGTAACATAATAGGTAAACAAAACTTAAGAAAGTTTTTAGTATTGTGTAATGGAATGACGTCACACTACGAGTGTTCTATAACGCTTCATATCTGAGGTAAGAAACCAGTAAACTAATAAGGGATAATCTGGTCCAAAGAACAGGACAGGAATACACTTTCATCTGCGGAACAGATCATGACAGTTACATTTTTGAGATCCTTGTGGAATAATTTTTTTAATTTTCATAGATTATAGAGCGTTACTGAGATGATCTTAAGATGTCGCATTTTGCGAAGAATAAAGTTTTGTTCCAGATAATGCTATCATTACACATATCCATTATGGTGATATCTAAAATTTAGGCCCCTTGAAGTATTCTCTCCAAGCTTGAAAAAATAGCAACCAAAATTATTTTTACCAATAATTAAGAGGATGACTCTTCAGTCGGTGGCTATTTTCGGAAAGTCGACGTTTGTTCCCATATTCTGGAACAAAAGGAGCTACGTTCCATACGGCGACCGCAACGATCGACTTATTGCAATCAAAATTTGGCTATAAGTTAATTTCTAAAAATGGTCCTGTCAATTGGCCTCCAAGGTCGTGCGATTTGATAACTCCCGGTAATTTCCTAAGTGAAGTCACAGGTTTATGCTGATTAGCCAGCAGCAATGGAGGCATTCGAGACCAACATTGTTCGCATTCTTCGTGACATACGGTCAGAAATGCTCCACTCCAAAAGTGGACGTCTAGAATGCGGTTCATCAAGAACAGCTGCAGTGGTCATATGCCCGAAATCATTTTCAAATTGATCTTACAAATAAAAAATTTTGTCTGAATACAATTTAATTTTTGTGTGACTTTTGACAATTTAGGTCTGGCTTAAAAAAGTACCCCTTGCCTTCGATTTTGCTTAGAATTCATAAGTTATCTCCTTGGAAGCAACTCTAGATCATTAAGTAACCTATTCCAAATTTCATTGTCCCTTGAATGTTACGCGACATAATACCGATTTTTGAAACATACCATGACCACGCCCTACCATCGCAGCCTAATCGATTAATTTTTGATTCTTCGGACCATGTTACTAGCTACAACTGCTCAATCGTCCAATCCACATATACTTTTACAAACTTAAAGCGAGTGGCCCGGTGCTTCGTTGATAAAAGCATCTTATTATTTTTAGTTTTTCTTTTCATTCCGGTCTCCTTGAGGCATTTACTCGCAAGTACTGCCTGATTGGACACATCAATTCCTTATTAACATCTGTTTCGTTCTCAACGGCTCCCATATGTATATTGAGATCGGGTTGACTTCTAACTTTATTTTTTCAATGACTTCACCGATGTATTTCGATACCTTTGAAATGAACTTATTTGAGAGATCATATTTTCTGTAAATTTCAGACATAGACTTGTCACTTAAAACATATTTTTCAATGTCTTTTTCAATTTTAGTTGGGATAGCTTTAGGCTTAGTTCCTTCTACTAAAGTAAGTGACATGATTTGTTTTAAATTGTTTTGATTTAATGCAGCTGCACTCAATCACGAAGAAATCTTAAAAGACATGAGTTACAGAAGTGTTCACAAAAATTTTAAGATAACGGTAAAAAAAATAAAAAAAAATTAAATAATAAAAAAAAAAAAAATAACAAACATATGCAACATTTCTTGAGTGGCTTATAATTATTGTAATACAAAAAAACATTTTTCTTATGAACAGTTTTGGAAGTCACTGCATATTCGCAGACTCATACATTGGTATAGCAATTGAATGGGATGAAAAAAAAAATTTCTTTGAGAGAAGAAAAAGGCGGCTGAGAGAACAAAAATTTGGTTGTTATAACAAATAATTCAGCTGCAGCAACTTAAAATCCGTTTGAACAAATTTGGTTGAATTTTTTTTTTTTTTTAAATTGTTGTTTGAGAGAACAAAAATTCGGTTGGGAGAAAAGAAATTCGGTAGCCGTAACAAATAATTATGTTACTGCAACTAAAAAATCCGATAAGCAACAAATTTCGTCGACAAAATAACCTCTAAACTGTTTTCATCTTACCACATTATTCGTATTCGTTGACACAACAACATCTAAAATTATTCGCATATTAAACAAATTATTACTATTTTATATGAACGTTAGGGAAAACTCTTAAACTTAAAGAGCTGTGCTTTACAACAAAAGCAAATCAAAGTTGGATAAACCTTTAAAAAATAAACCTGTTCATCATCACGCATATAGACTTCACAATATATACCCATATTCTGCATATTCCATAACTTTATGCTTAATAAAATGTTCTGTACCAGCTTTCTTACATTAACGATAGAAAAAATAATAAAATCATAAAAAAATGGCAATAACAAAAAGGCGGTAAACCAGTTGTTCTTGTTCACCTTCAACGTCCTTTGCTTAGTAAGTACGAGTATGACAAAATAAACAAGTAAGAAAATTATAGTCGGTCTAGACCGACTATATGATACCCTATACCATGGTTTAGAGACCCTATCTGTCGGTCCAACTACTTCGATATAGAAAATAAGCATAAACCAAATTTGAGTGCGATTTTTATTAATTTTTTTGGCTGCAGATATGAAAAAGTTCATATCGGATGCTATATCTATAAAGGGACTAGGTCCAAAAATGGACCGATCCTGATCATGTTTGGTAAAGTCTCTTGTATTTTGCAAAAATATGTACAAACAAAATTTGAGAAGAATCAGTGCAATATTTTTGTTTTTTAATAGATTTAAGTGAAGATCGGGAAGCAGCTCTATATGGGGTTAAAGGGATCATTTTTGGACTACACATTAGTGGATGTAATGAACGCATACAAACCCAATTTGAGTAAGATCTATATGACAATTTGGATCTTATGGCAATTTATGTCGATTTCATATGGGTAATTTGTATGGGGGCTAGGTCTGAACATGGACCGATTCTCACCAATTTCAATAGCGTTCATCCCATGGCCGATAAAAGCTTATATACCAAATTTCATCAAAATATATTCATATTTGCGACCTGCAGTTTGATTACAAGCTTTACATGGACACACAGACGGACGGACGGACGGACGGACGGACATTGTTAAATCAACTCAGAAAGTGATTCTGATTCGATCGGTATAATTAAAGATGGGTCTAGGCCAAATATTTTTGGTTGTTACAAACAGCAGCACAAAGTCATTATACCCAAACCACATAGTGGTATAGGGTATAAAAAACTCATATTTTGTGAAAAATTAAATCCAAAACATTTACTTCGCCACGAGGTAGAAGAAGAATGTATGAAAGAAAGCTATTGAATAAACAAGTCTTTGAATAACTGCATTTATTCTGCTGTTTAAAATAGCAAGAAAATTTGATGTACTACAGAATGAGGAGGAAAATATGTTTGTCCTTTAATTTGCAACATTGTGCATGATTTGCACTAATTCTTATTCGAGGACTATAAAACATTCTTTAATTGAAAATTCCTCAAAAACTTTTGGAAATATTTCGGTGTGTCCGAGATTGTTTTTAGTTTTTTCAGTTTTTCGTTAAGAAAATGTACTTATGCCAGGGTTTTGGGATATCAATTCTACTAAAGCCGTGTGTCCACTAACAAGTTTTCTTGCGGAAGTTGCTTCCACAAGTTTTTGTCGAGTAAACACGTATTAGAAGTCACGGCTTGCAGAAGTTACTTGCAGGAATCATGTGGAAACAGGTGTTTGTCGCTTGCTGGAAGTAACTTGAACGACTTGCTGTGTATTTTGAAGACTTGCACAAGAAGTCGGGTATACGTCGGGTAATCGGTTTGTGGTATTCTCTCCTGTTTTCAGTTTTGATTTGTGTTCTTTTTTTAGTTCTTTTAAAAATTTATAAAAATTGACAAAAATAAATTCGTGTGGAGTAATGAAAAAACACAAGAAAGTTATCCTGAATTATGGGACACGTCCTCAAAAGACTATAAGAATATAATTAAAAAATGAAACGCTTTAAAAGCAATAGCCAATGATATAGACGCGCCAGAAGAAGAGGTCGAAAGGAAATTGCACAACCTTCCAACGCAGTTTGGTCAAGAAGTAAATAAAGAAAGGAAAAGAAGTGGCCACAGTGCTGAAGAATTTTTTGTCAGCAAGTTGGAATTTTATGACATGAAATACATGACGTCATCTCATGTACGCAAAGAAACTGAGAATAATTTGGTAAGAATAACAAAATACACCTTATATATAACTGTTTTAATTTTTATTTTATTAAACTGTCCGCCAAATAAATTTTTTTTTTTTTGAAAATGCTATAAAATTCTCAAATTTATTTTTTTATTTGAAAGTACAATCCTTCCGGTTAATAATGGAAAATAATTTCATTCAAATGGCTGCCTCGGCTGGCCATGCAGTAGCCTACACGATCGGTCCAATTTTTAAGCACATTATCGATTGTGTGCAGCTGTATTTCACCAATGGCTTCACGAATATTGTCCTTTAAAGCGTCAATTGTCTCTGGCTTGTTGGCGTAACACTTATCTTTGAGGGCACCCCACAAATAATAGTCCAACGGTGTCAAATCGCAGCTCCGAGGTGGCCAAACGACATCAGCTCTGCGGCTGATAATGCGATCTTCAAAAACAGGGCGCAAAACATCGAGTGTAGCTTCGGCTGTGTGGCACGTAGCGCCGTCCTGTTGAAACCAAATGTTGCCAATATCCTCCTCTTCAATTTTTGTGAACAAAAATTCGTTCAACATGGCCCGATAACGATCGCCATTGACTGTAATGGCCACTCCTTGCTCATTTTCGAGGAAAAATGGCCCAATTATGCCTCTGTACCAAAATCCGCACCAAACAGTGACTCGTTTTGAGTGTATCGGCTTTTCAATGTATGCGTGCGGGTTTTCTGTGCCCCAAATGCGACAATTTTGCTTGTTTACATACCCGCCAAGATCAAAATGAGCTTCATCTGAAAAGATGATTTTTTTTGGCAAAATCGGCGTCGCAGGCTCACTTAGCGAAGCGAAAACGCATTGGATGGTCAGTTGGCTTCAACTCCTGAACCAATTGGACTTTGTATGGCGTCATACCAAGGTCTTTATGCAAAATTCGTCTCAATGATGCCTCCAAAATGTTCAATTCTTGAGAACGACGATGAATTGATATTGATGGCGCTTCACGCACACTTTCTGCCACAGCAGTAATATTCTCGGGTGTACGCACTGTTTTTGGCTTTTCACGCTTTGGATTCTTCCAAAATCCGTACGCAATTTTCGCACACATTCTGCAACATTACCAAGATTTTCAAAGTAATGTCGCAATATTTCCCAGCGTTGTTCAAGCGTATACACAACCATATTCGTTCAGCGGAAGGATAAAACTAATTATCTGTCAAATCAGACATGAGCTAAGTGTTACCATTCACGAAATAAGCACTAGTTGAAAAAAAACGTTAGATGGCGGACCCTTTATATATTCCATTATGACAAAAATCGAAGAATAACTAAAAGGCGGTCTTTGGAAGGTATAGCCAATCTCATTTTAGTATCCTGCTTTTTGAATACTTGTTTGAATTAAAGATAAAATGTATTCAAAATCATTATTAGATATTCTCAGGAAATTTTTCAGCTGCGATCGGCAATTATTCAAGTAATGTATTTTGGAAACTTAAATCTACGCGCCGCAGCACCCAATTACTCACCCAAACACTTCTTTTTGTTTCTTTCTTTTAATTTGTTGTTTCTTTTTAATTAAATATGCTACGATGGCAGCTGGCAATCTCATTTTGCCACAAAACATTTCTATACTTTCATTAGTAAAGTAAGCAAGCTGTACTCACATTGTGTGGAAACACGTCTGCAATTTCTTGCAGCAAGTTCGTAGTAACAACTTCTTCAAACTACTCCCGGAAGCAGACTACCTCAAGTTTCAGTTTGAGTGAAAACACTTCAGCAAATACTTACAGAAGTTCTTCCGCAAGTGAATATTTAAATTTATGTTTTGGTATGCTAAGTAAAATAGTTTGTAGGTTATGAGTGTTCAAAATTGTTAGTTTAACTCGACCTTAGTTAGTATATTTTCCAAGCGAAAAACTATCGGACTCTAACAGATTAAAAAAAATAAAACCCAAAACTGTTGGGAATAATCTTGAAACTGTAGAAAAATTTACAATCTATGGTTAATTTTTTTTTCTGAATATTTTTTTTACAATGAGAAAACATACCGTAATTTATTCCTAATTCAGTCATTTGGTTAACACAACTGAAATTTTCATTTATCACAATAGAATTTCAGTTGTGCTGAAAGTAATAATGCTGTGGTAACTAAATAATCGAGTAGGTGCACTCCAATTATTTGATTCGTATTAGATTCCGTTTCCACAATAAATCCGATTCCTTTGTGAAGCGGCACATGTCTATGTAAAAATTGTTAATAGGGTTTCCCGGAAGAAAATGTTCTTACACTTCAAATATTTTTAAGGATTTTTCAATAGAAGAATTTTCTAAAGATTTAAGAGTTTTACCGTAGAAGAAGTTCCATGAGAACTTGAAGATTTTTCCAACAAACGATCATGTCTGCGATGTTTTTCAAAGAAAAATGCCTGGAAAGTCTAGGATCCTTACTCAGAAAAATGTTCAATCAAACCGGAAGGGTTTGGCCTACAATCTTACAAATTTCTTAGCCTTTAAAGTTCGCGGTGTTTCAGAACGTCATCTCTTGAATATCTCGGAGTTTCTAAAACGAAAAATATTTGAAGAGTGTAAAGCTTCTCCATTTGAAATTTGACATTCGACGTTATTGCCGGAGCTTTTCAAAGGAAACTCTACTTAGTGTTTAAATAGAATTTCTCAAGCAGAGTTCTTAAATATCAGAACTCTTCATGAAAATTGAAGTCTATCGTAATTTCATTGGTAAAATAAATTCTCTGATTTTCAAAATTTTCAATAGGATATTGAACTCAGTATCTAACAATCATTAAAAATACTAATGAATTTTTCGCCGCAAATAGTTTCCAACATTTAAAAGGAGGTGTATTTAATTTGATTTTCCAATGGGAAAATTTTCGTACAGTGTTGCGTTCCAAATTCGTAAAATTCGCAAAGGGAAATATGCAGTTACCTCTTAAAACTGTGTTTAGTTTATATTTTAACTTTTCGAGCGATTGTTTTTAAGCAAAGGAATGACTTCGAATGAAGACAATGAATTGTAGATAAATGGAAAGCAAATTCAAAACGACTAGTTTATTTTATTGCAAATAGCAAAAAGTACTTTAGATTACGCTACAGTACGATATTTCGAAGAATGCAAGGAATAGAAATAAAAAAATTGACCGCGAAGTAAGAATTTAGAAAAGAAGATTGTTCAAGATTGTTGCCAAAAACATGTCTAGCTCCACATGAGATATTGCAAAAAAAAAAAAAAAAAAAAAAAAAAAAAAAAAAAAACAATATGCTGAAAGAACGTAGGAAGATTCAAAGATTCCAGGGACGGAATGGCATAAAAACCTAAAAGAAATTAAAGGTTTCAAAAGTCTCAGAAACGCGAAAGAAAGTAATAAGAACTAGACCAAACAAGTTGTATGAACTTTGAAGAAAGAAAAATTTCTGCGTTGTAGTGGATGACAAAACGTACTTCAAAAGACAGATACTTCAAGATTCGTAAACTTCTATTGGCGATGAAAAGATTGATTCGAAATATCTTGGCTGGCAGGCTATTTGTCAATTCGGCACAAAGCCATTTCCATTTATAAAAATAGGAAATATTAAGTATAAAGAGAAGAATACTTTAAAAAGAGAATAATTCCTAGTGTGCAAACCCACGATGCATCTACTTTTTTTTTGGACTGAATCAGCTTCAACTCGTTACAGTGCAAATACTTTTAATTTGCTTTGGGAAAATAAATTAAAATCACACAATGCCGGCCAATTGAAAGATTTCCAGTTGAGGAAAAGTAAACAGACTGCTAATGACATAAAAGATTTAAAATAGAATGCCTCGAAATCCAAAACAAATACCACGTCAAAAGCTTGCTGAAGGACATTCGGAAAAAGCTGAGAATGGAGTGGACAAGAAAATATAATTGGTATTATTTCTGTTTAAATATAAATTTATGACTTCCTTCCTTCGGCAATGCCGAATCTTTCACACCCTGTGGAAGAAACAACAATAACATAAAGGATAGAATATAGAAAAAATCAGATTTCTCCAAGAGTCTTTTTACATTTTAATTGAAATCTCGGGACATTAGAACCGATTTTGATGATTTTTAATAGCAACCTGCTCAGGATGAAAATTAATCATTTTAATTAAAAATGAACAACCCATTTTCTTTACTGAGGTAGTGAACGTGATTTCCATAATTATCACAAACGAATTACAAACAGTAGGTAGCAGAGGTGAGTACAACATGTCTCTATTTTTTTTTTTTCTTCTAAGCGAATACAAATGCTATAATAAAGCGAATTGTAATTATCAGTTTCTATTTTCTTTCCTTTTTAATTCTCTGAAAAAATGTATTCAAATCCAAATAAAAGAAAAACAATTTAAAGAGAAAAAAATATATAACCAAATAACTCGTAACGTACTCATTTTTTCACCCGCGTTTTTTCAATTATATTATTAGAAAAATTTTAAATTTATCGTTACCTTTGCTTGGGTTCATGATTTGGTTGTTGCATTTATAATTCTGTTGCTGCATATTCTAGTTTAACATCGTGTTTGATAAAATGTGTAAGCTTAATAAAAGGTGTATTTCATAAATAAAATAAAACTTCCATATCGTGGAAAATATTATTTTAAGCATGATAGAAAGTAGCTCGTCATCAAGAGTAACACGAAAAAAAAAAATAATTAAACGGAGTGAATAAGTGGTGATATTAGAACTGAAAATTCGAATTATTACTCCGCAAGCACAAGTTAGAGGTCGCCGAAAACTTTTAACGGATGGCGTCGCGTGTTTTTAATGATTTCTCATAAAGAATGCAGATCAAACTTTAACACCATAGGAAGCTTCGGTAGCAATTAATAAAAGTGTTATTCAATGGACAGCAAAAAGAGCGTTCCAAAACATTGGCTACAGACAAGCTGTGAAGAAATCTAAAGCTGCATGGTCGAAGAAAAATGCTGCGACATTTTATATTCCCCGGGGATTACAAAAATTGGACTACTGATGACTGGAAACTAGTAAGCTGGTCAGATGAATCCCAATTCAAGCGATTTCAGTCCGAAAGAAAGCAGTATTGCTGCGAGGACCTGGGGAGACCATACAAAGACACCATGTTAAACAAACATTTTGTTGAATTTTTTATTTTTCACAATTTTTCACAATTATTTTATTAATATTGGTTACAAAAAGGGCAGTATAGAACTTGTTCGGTAGATGTCGAGCGGCTATTAAATGAAACAAGAAGAATTAGAAGAGAGTGGCAACTGTACAGATCTCCTCAACTTAAGCAACAATTGAAAGCATGTACATCAAATTTAAGAAATTTGCTTGAAACCCAGAGACATGATAAATTAAACAGATATCTCGAAAAATTTGATCCGACTTAAAGAACTGATTGCGCGTTATGGCGAGCTACAAAAAATCTTAAATGACCCGTTGTACGTAAACCACCACTAAGAATGCAAAATGGAGGCAGGGCTAGAAATGATATAGAAATAAGTAATCTATTTGTGCAACAAAGTTTTTACTCCGAATATAAGTACAAGTTCAATAAATGAGTTACCACCAGTAATAAACCAGGACAGTGCAGTGTCACTTCGATTTGAGATTAGAGAGGTTGGAAAAGCCATTTCTGATCTTAACCCTAAAAAAGTATCGGGCATCGATGGGATCAGTAATAAAGTGCATTTGGAGTTATCCAGAATAGCATTGAGAATAATTCTTTTTATATTACGCCTTGAATATTATCCTTCAGAATGGAAGGTTTCGCTCGTTACCATGTTACCCATGCCAGGTAAAGATCACACAAAGGTCGATTCGTACAGGCCAATCAGTTTATTGTCAAATCTGTCAAAGTTTTTCGAGAAAATACTAGTAAATAAGCTTACTGTAGCTGTAGATGAAAATAACGTCATCCCAGCACATCAATTCGGATTAAGGCAAAGACACAGCACCATTGAGCAAGTCTATAGGTTAGTAAGCGCTATAAGAAAAGCCTTTGAAGGAAAAAAGTACTGTTCTGCTCTCTTTATAGACGTTTCTCAAGCTCTATAAAATTAAAACGTTGCTGCCCCCAAACGTTCATAAATTAATGGAAAGCTATATAACTAAGCCCCCGTCAGGATATAAAAGCTGGTGTTCCACAGGGCAGTATTCTGGGTCATATATCCTTTATACAGCGGCCATGTCAACTAATGAAAACACGATTACTTCAACTTTTGCAGATGACACGGCAATTTTGAGTATTCATGAGGACCCCTCAACAGCATCTACACTTTTACAACGAAATGCTTTTCAATTGGAGTACTGGTTAAACTGGAAGGAAAAAAGAATAAATGAACAAAAATGTATCCACGTTTCTTTTACGCTCAGAAGAGAAACACGCCCTCAAATCCGAATAAACAAACAGCAAATACTGCAACATTCTGATGCAAAATATTTGGGACTTCATCTTGACCAGCGTCGTACTTGGAACAAACACATAAAATAAAAATTAACAGAAATAATATTAAAATTAGTTCAACTCACGTGGCAAACTGGCAGAAATTTAAAGCTAAGTCTTGATTGCAAGTTATTGATAAATAATTCAATCATGAAACCCATTTGGTGCTACGGTATACAGTTATGGGAAACCGCTTCAGCTTCTAATATAGAGAAAATACAATGATGCCAAAATAAGATCCTAAAGTTGATTACCCGCGCCCCATGGTATGTGAGAAACTCACAATTGCATAGAGAATTAAACGTACCCCTAGTTAAAGTCGTAATTATGAAAAACTGCTACGAGTACTTCAAAAAACTAGAAACTCACCCGAATCTGTTAGCACGTGACCTTCTCAACAATCGCAACCACCAACGCCTAAGAAGGAGAAAGACTGCAGATCTTATAATAAATGCTTGAGGTTATCTAAGCCAATGAATATTTATTATTTATTTCGAATTTATGTAGAAACATTAAATTTTTTCTGGCACTGGCCGGATTTAATAAGTTAAGTATTAGTTCTAAGATTTGAATAATTATTGTTAGTTCACTATGTGAAGATCCAATAAATAAATGCATGAGAAGAAAAAAAAATTGGTTACAAAAAACACATGGCTTTTGCTATGATTTGTATAAAGTTGCCATATTAAATCGGAATAGTGGAATTTTAGGAATTAACAAATTCGATCGGAATCTAAACAACCTAAAACAGAATCGATGGGAATGTTAACTACGGAATTAAAAGCATTCCGAAAGAAATCTGTGACAGACCCGATTTTTCTAATTTGAGTATTTTTTGACGCTGAAATATGTTTTCTTTTAGCTGAGTTTACTCTGTACATTAAAATTAAATTTGTATTTATGACTGTTGTTTCCCACATTACAAACATTAAGGAACACTTAAAATTTCATACACCAAATTTAATAACTGTAAATTAAAAAATTTACAACGTTATCAGAGAAAATAACGGTAAACATTTATAGAGTTGGCTTACCAAAAATTGTGCTATGAAAATTATAAAGCATGTAATAAAATATTGCTAAAATACATAAATTTTATGCTAGAAAAAAAAAATAAATAAATAACAATTTAAAAATATTTTTATGAGTCTTAAGTTTTTTCATAAGAAGACCCTAAAATACTGATGGAATATCTGTCCTCAGCGTCTGATGAACGAAGGCGGTTCCAGAACAATTCGACCTGACAAAGAAAACACAACAATTTTGGGGAGAATTTTCTTTATTTCTCAACATAATCTCTTTTCAGATCCATATACTTTTCCCAGCAATAGCTTCGGTACCCTGTTTATGGTAAGAACTGTCTAGCTCTTTAAAATAGCCATCAACCGCCATCATTATTGGAAGATTTTATACCACCGAACCATTTTTCAAGTTAGGAAAAAGAAAAGAATCCGAGGGACCTAATTCATCACTTAAACTTAAACGCTGCAATAAGTTAGCATAATACTGGCCATTGATTGTTTTTCCTTTTGAAGACAATCGATAAAAATTATCCTATGTGCATCCCGAAAAGGAGACGCCTTAACCTTGCCTGCAGATGGAACTCTCTTCGCTTTCTTTGGCACGATTCTCCCATTTCAGTCCACTGTTTCGACTATTCATTTGTGTCAGGTGCGAAGTGGTGGAACCATGTCTCATCCCTGGCAACGGATCAATGAAAAATCTCGGCTAAACGACGGCAAACACTCTTCATGACGCTGTCCTTCTTCTTCTATTTTGAGCAAACGCGGCATCCATCTCCAAATTTTCGGCCAATATGTGATGTATGGCACTTTTAGAAATGCCTATCAGTTCAGCTAGCTCACGCGGCTTCAGTCGACGATCATCAAATACAATTTTGTGGCTTTACTTAACCGTTTCTGGCGTGGTCAGCAACTACGGTGTTCATCTTGGCAGCTCGTACTGCCTCGTTTAAACTCTGCCATCTAATATTTGATAGTCGTAAACTCCCTCAGAGTAGAATCTAGCTCGGCTCTAATATTGGTTGTACTGAGACCTTTCAAATCAAAGTATTGAATTACATAACGCTGACCAATTTTTTCCATGTTTACAAATTCACTGGGATCGTTTACGACATGCTTGATGGCTCAAAAAAAAATACTAAACAACATGCCGCCTTGAATTTTAAAACCTATGTTGTATAAGGTTGCCACTTTTCATTAAAGTATTTTTTTAACTACTGCCGCCATCTGTACGTTAGATCGGGTAGTTCTGGGACCGCACTCGTATTGAACCGTAAACAAGTTCTCCATACCTGAATTGGAGCAGGGTGTCTCATATTCGATTTTTGTCACATCTTCTACTTCGAGTATTTTATGTTTTATGTTTTTTTTTTTTTTTTTTTTTTATTTCGATATGGAATGGTATATCATGTTTTCATGCAACATATAGTGATAGTGGTTTTTTAAGCTTTTAAAAGACCGTTTGCAACTCATACCTGGATGTACGAAATCGGAGCAGGTTTTTCTTTATTATTTAAAATTTGACGTGTGCATGTTATACGGTGTTTTTCTAATTCAATGATAGCACGAAGTCAGATTTTGTTTTGTTGTAACCCGTCATATGGTGGGTCTTAAGAAGAAAAAAAAAATTATGAATTTATAAGACTAAGTGGAAGTATGAAGTAGGAAACGTAAAGAACAACAACAACAGCAAACAACCGGTGAATTAAATGGTAAAAGTGCCTTCTCTTACCGCTATTGCCAAGAAAATGTTAATAGTTGCACGTATTTTTTCCAACGAACTGTCGTTTTTTTTTTTCTATATTCATTTTCGAGCTTGCAACAACCTTAAAATTTTATCACTCATGTAGCCAGAGTTGCCTGCTAAAGTGAAGAGTTATGTTTGCGATTTAGAAAGGGAAAGGGGAAGTTAACAACAAAAACTAGGAGAAAAATAACATATTTCAATACTAATAGGTTGCTGTTGTTGTGCGGCATAGTTAGTATTGGTGTGTTATATGTGGCCATTACTTTAGAATGAATGTCTTATTCTTGTTGTTGGTGGCTGTGATGCCGTTGTTGTTCACAATTTGCAAGTTAACGACCGAGGAAGTACATCTACACGCGACTATGCCACCACAAGAGTTGATACATATTGTGGTTGATTATTCTTGATGGTGTGTGTGTGTTTTGTACTTTTTTTTTTTTTTTTGTTTTATCAAGTGATTTTACATTTCATATATATATTTTTTTTTATTGTATTGTTTTTCATGCCGAAGCTATTTTGCACTTATTGTGGTTGCATACATATGTTGCATGATGTTTGCATGACTGCAATTGTTTATTTAGCTGTTGAAGAGGCAGCTTTAGAAGAATAAGAAGAAGAAATAGTCTACAAAAACATCAACAACAAAAAAGAAGTAGGTGTTTTCTAGGAAATGTAAAAGAAAAGCGCAGCATAGAATTTGAAAATTCTATTTTTAAATTTGAGTTTTTGTAAAATTTAAAAGTGAAAAGACTTTGTCAAGACTTTTAATGCAATTTTGCATTTTTGTGTTGCTCATCCTGTGCACAACTACTAAGCAACTAATTAGTTCTTACAAGCCACCTCTAATTAAAACCTCTTTGCCTGTTTCTCTTAGGTAAAAGATAATCAAGTTTTTTTTATTTAGTTTTTTGTGTGTATTCCACACTCCGCGTTTGTTTTCTAAAGAAAACTATTTCCAAATGGGTTTGAATAGTGTATTATATTTACATTATGACATGTTTATGTCTTAGCTAAGTTTGTAATACTAATGTTTGAATGAGAAAAGAGAGAATGAGAAAAGCCCAAAAACCTTGATAAAAACAATCTATCTATGTTTGAGCTGAGCTCAACAATTTCAACTGGAAACTTTGTTTCTGGTATGAAAATGTTGATGCTGCTTCGAAAATTATGGAAACAATAATAGTGCTCGGCATGCAATTTCTGATTCCATCTAAGCGCATTTCGGCTAAACATATTCAAAAATCTTAGAAGAAACATAGGAAATTTCCGTTACTTACCAGCTAAGCTGACATGCGAGAACTGTATATACCGAAGTACTAAAACGGTAAAAGTTTCTTTACGTACAGAGTCTTCGTACTAAGGTTATCTCTGCTCCTCGAGGCTGCAAGAGCTTTCTATAACACTGTACAACACATTTTTTGGTGGGGGGGGGGGGGGGGGGGTGAATAATTCCCATACCATATAAATGTACTAAGTTAGCATAGAAAAAAACCCCTAAATCGTTTGGTCCTGGGCGTAAACAGTCAATTTTATGCCCGTTTTAAGTTTTAATTTTTTTTTTTTTTAAGTGTAAAAGTTCTTTCAATCAAAATTTTGAGTGCGGATATCAGTAGTATATTTATGGCGTTTCTAACTCAGTTTTTGTATTTCGATGCACGATGACCTTCCATTTGTCACCGCTAGTGTTGGTGCAGATGGAGCTGCGGTTGTTTTTTTTTTTTTTTTTTTTTTTTTTGTTAGCAAACTCACAAACATGTTTTTCGTTAACTTTGAATATTTAAATATTGACAATAAACTTTGATATTGTTTCTAGAATTTTAAGAGGAATTTTTTCGTAGAATATTTTGACCCTAAACCTGCAATTAGCATGGGTCATTTTAGTCCTTATTTCAACAGATACAAAAAAATTCCCTAAAACGTGGGTTTAAAGTTCTAGTCGAAAATTTGTTAACAGCATTTTCCAACATTGTTGTAATTATATCTTTAAAAATCCACTTTTACTTCATCAAATGGTTTTAGTATATAACTAGCTACTGAATCGGACGAGCAAGGCGAGCGTTATCATCAAGTCGTTATACCGTTTTAAACGAGGTAGTATTATTGATTATTTTTCACTTAATTTATATTTGAAGAATAAAAAATTACAGACAGTAAAAATTCCCAGCAACGATACGAGACAAGGGGTTAAAATATTAAACTAAAAAAACCTTTTCGATATTAAATAAGGTGTAAAAATATAAATTTAGAAAAATTTACCTGACATTGTTGAGGCCCTAGGCCGCATGTGATAAATAAAAGTTCATCTTTTCAGGGATTTAACAGGAGCAAATGACTTTCTCGTCTTTGACACCTCATAGTAAAATTTTATAAAGAACATATTCAGAGAACATTTTAACCCATCAAACGCACGCTTTCAACAGTAGTGTTACAAGTGTACTACTCTATGGCTGTACTACCTGGAGACTAACTCAGGAAAGCTTGAGAAAGCTACAATCATTTACAAACCGCTGCCTACGCCAAATCCTACAAATTTTCTGGCCATACTGGGTCACAAACGAATAGCTTCTTGAATTGGCAAACCTCAACTCGATCGAGAATGAAATAAAAAAACGTAAATGGAAGTGGATTGGGCATACACTTAGAAAGCCTCCACATGAGGTCCTGGTCGACCACGCTTAACGTGGATAAGAAACATAAAAAACGATTATGAAGATATCGGAATGACATGGAACCAAGTTAAATCATTAGCTAATGATCGAATAAGATGGAAAGAGTTCGTTGGCGCCCTAAGTTCAAATTGAACGTCTTATTTTACTTTTTTTTTTTTTTTCTATTGCAATAAAAAAGGTTATAAATAAAGGAATTAAAAAAAAAAACGCACGCTTCAGGATACTTTTTTCGTATTTACTGAAGAATGGGCTTAAATGACCCATGAAAATTGCAGATATAGAGTTAAAATGTTCTATGAAAAAATGCCTCTTAATCTTCTTGGAGACATACGAACTGAGAATTTAGTTCAAAAGAACTATTGCACTACTTTTTGAGTCTTATTCAATACAGTGTGGGAATTAAAACTTTAAATGGCCACAAAATTTGACTGCGTCTACACAGGACCAAACGCTTTAGGGGTTTTACTATAATAACCTAATGCAGTTGTTATGTATTAGAACAATGCTAGGTCTGCTATCCCAACTCCTACAATACAGTGCAACAGCCATTCTGGGGGAGGGTCTAGAAATTCCAAAGTCAACGGTTCTTGAGTTATAACCAAATAACTAAGAAAACGAGCATCAATATAAGGAAAAAAAATATAAAAGGTCAGAAGTAGCGGTTAGGCCTGAGAACGCTCTAGATATTTTTAATATCAAAGCTTATTTACATTTGGAGTCGGAATTGACTTCTCTAGATTTATACCGAGTTTTCTCACAGACAGCACAATACGTGTTGCTATTGATGGGGTGCCATCGAATGATTTTCAGCTTAATTCAGGGGCACCCCGAGGTTCTCTTCTTTCTCCCTATCCTTTCCTTATCTTTCTTAATAACCTTCTTAGTCAAACCTTCAATCTTATTTACACTTTCACAGATGACAGCAACATCTGTCATTCCTTTTCCTTCAATTGTTGACCAAATCTTTTTGAGGTTGGAGAGCAAAAGGCACGCACACAAGACCTGTTAACAATCTCTGAGTGGGGTAGATCAAATAGGGTTAATTTTAGAGTGGGGAAGGGCCAAAGTTATTTGTTTACCTATAGGGCCTTGGATTCAAAAATATCATCTGTATATATGGGTGGTATAGATATTGAGGAATCGGATACTCTTGATGATCCAGTGTCTTGGCTTTCTAAAATAGTGCAAAAATTACTTCACTACTTCTAATCTCCTTAAAATCTATGCTTCCTACATCCGACGGAAAATAGAATACAACTCCCACATATGTTCATGAACTTAAGTCTATTTTGAAGCCACTGGACCAAGTACAAAGAAAGCCGTCGATGACCATTAATGAAAGTAGGGTATCCAACTCTATTGACTCGTTGTAAAACATCGTCGAAATGTGGGTTGTGTATTACTTTTCTATAGATACTACCTTGGGAAATGTTCTTCTGAGATTAGCGAACTCATTACAAGTGCCCGAGTTTCCATTCGTGCTTCGTACTTTCGTCGTTCAGGCGGAACTGTCTGAGAGTTTGCTGTGTGTACAGGACCATGTCCATTTTCCTCGGGGTTTTCTTCCTTTTCTCTTTGTTTTTCCTGCTGCTAGGTCAATTGGTATCATTCCAGCTAAAAGACATAGGAAGACATAGCAGCAGGAAAAACAAAGAGAAAAGGAAGAAAACCCCGAGGAAAATTTACAAGAGAGGCGTAGCATAGAAAGGAACGAAACAATGAACCAGTGTCAAAGAAGGTGGGAAAACACATCCAAAGGAAGGTGGATCTATAAACTAATACCAAGTATTGGGAAGTGGATGGACCGCAAACACGGCGAAGTTAATTATAACGACGCAATTTTGAACAAGTCACAGTGGATTCAGGAGCTAGCTCTTTAAGTACCAACAAGACGATTCACCGCTGTGCCCAAGATGCCCGGAAATATATGAACATGTCTTCTTTGAATGTCCCAGATTTAAAGAATACAGACGCATAGTAAACAGTGACATTGGTCAAAATATAGACCCCGAGCACATAACTAATACATTCAACTCTGAGAACAGAGGAAAACTGGAACTGGGTTTGCAACTTTTTAACCATTATCAACCAAAAGTTACGCATATAAGAGGACATGCGAAAGATAATAATTGCATCCATAGCTCAAAATACAGGAGTAGCTTAAAGAGCTAAGCAGCCCCGCGAAGTAATACCTATCGACAGTTCCGCGGGAAGTGTTCGAAGAATTGGGAAGGCGGTTTTAGTGATTGGGCAACATCAAACGGGTTGAATTTCACATCCAAGTATTAAAAAAACGCCTCTCTAGTAGATCACATCCGTTTGTAAGCTATTGTCCAGTTGACGGTACAACGCATTACAGAGAAAATTTGTGCCCAAGATGCCCGGAAATATATGAACATGTCTTCTTTGAATGTCCCAGATTTAAAGAATACAGACGCATAGTAAACAGTGAAATTGGTCAAAATATAGACCGCGAGCACATAACTAATAGATTCAACTCTGCGAACAGAGGAAAACTGGAACTGGGTTTGCAACATTTTAACCATTATCAACCAAAAGATACGCATATAAGAGGACATGCGAAAGATAATAATTGCATCCATAGCTCAAAATACAGGAGTAGCTTAAAGAGCTAAGCAGCCCCGCGAAGTAATACCTATCGGCAGTACTGCGGGGAATGTTCGAAGAATTGGGAAGGCCGTTTAAGTGAGTAGACAACGTCATGCGATTTGAATCTGAGATAATGATTGGAATCATTCATATCTTTGGTAGATTTTACGCACCCCAAGCATTACAGGGAAAATTTTTTTATCAGTCGAATTAGCCGTGTGTGGAATAAACTCCCACACACTCGTGACAGTTACAATCTCACAAAAGTCAAATATAAATAAGGATTATTCTCCCTTTTCTCCTTTCCTTTCCATTCCTGAGATCAACACAATGCACTGTGGGGCCCTCGTCTAAGTGTTGATTTATAATAAAAATAAAAAATTAATATAAAAGGTACCCTTTGGATAATGCTTCAGTAACTACTTGCACCGCCAAACACAAATATGAATTTGAATTATATTTCATTTATGGAAAACATCCCTCAAAAATTAGCGGAACCTGTGCTCATTTTACTAGTTAAAGCTGATTTTTGTACATACAAAAATCACTTGACCTAACCCAGCTTTTATTATACCGTTCCACTGAGAATCACTTTATCTTTGTCTCACAAACTAGAGGTCGCAAATAATAAATAAATATTAGCATAGACTGAAATTTGATCGGCTGAAGGACAAACCTTGCCCTATTTATATTGCGTAAACCATTTCTATGTTGACAATGTACCAACATCATTTTTCCTTTTTAACCATAGAAAAACAAAACCGAGAAAACAACATGTAGCAATTTGAGATGTGCAGTGTCAACACTATATATGTTGTTGCAAACCAACCAAAAGAAAGGAAAACATTGGAATAGGAAGAAGAAAAAACACTTTCTAGAATTGCTTGTCACAGCATAATTTACAAGTGTTTCATAGTCGGTATAAAAACTATACGGATAAATAAATTTTCTTTTTTTATATATAAGTTTTAGATAGTTTTTCCAAGAATTCCGGTTATTTTTGTTGCTTGGTGTTCGTGTATGTAGCGGTATGAGCATTTCATTGTTCGCATATCAAATTAAAGTTACACTTTTAATTAAAACATCCCATTGAAACACTCCCTTCAATAATAGTGTTACATTTTAACAACTTGTTTTAAATTACAATACCACTGGTTAGAGAAACAAATTGCACACAGACACACTATGAAGAACTAAAGACAATTAATGTAGATAATAGTTAGACCAAGTTTAGATATTATCGATGGCTTCATACAGAAGAAGCGTATCGATTTTCTTTATGTCACGCAGATTTTTTTTTTTACCAGATTATGATAAAAACGCGATTTGGAAAAAAAATCAGGTTTCAATATATGAATAAAAGAATCTGAAATCCAAGTAAACTAAAACTATTTTCTAAAATTCAATTTTAGTTTTAAGAAAATTTCTTTTAAAAAAAAGTTAAAAGAAACAAAATTAAAAAAACTATTGTGGAGCAGTGTCTAGTGTTTTTCCAAGAAAAAGATTTTATTTGTAAAGAAATTGAAATTAAAGAAAGGCTATCCCTCAATGGCTCAACACGAACTAGTCGTCCAAGAATATCACCCACAATCCATAAGCCTTTACAGAGAACATACCGATAAACCAGTAAGTTTGTGGAAAACTTGGATGGACAGGAATTTTTCATTTGGTGCAAGTCGAGCGAATAATGACCGCAGAAGAGTATACTGAAATCGCTTCTGAAAATCTGTAAGTCATTTATGAAATGAGGCATGGAAATATGTTTTTGTACAGGATAACGGTCCAAAACAAAAATCCCATAATACAAAGGAATAAAAAAAATTATTTGAGTGACCACCCGATTTGATCCTTTCGTCAATTTTGGACCTGAAACTGATCAGGCAAATCCATTTTCTCGATTTGATAAAGAAAAACTACCTTTTAAAGAAATTTAACTTGAAAAAATAATTTTTTTTTTTAAGAAAAGGCACTTCTTCAATAACAAATAGTTTTTTAAGTCAAGGTACTTTTTAAGGAAGCGCTACCTTTTTAAGACAAGGTACCTTTTAAAAAAAGATAATTTTTTCCGAAAATGTACTTAAAATGAACTTTTTAAAGAAAAGTACATTAAAAAAAATACTTTTTAAGAAAAGGTACTTGTTAAAGAAAATATGCTTTTTTAAGAAAATTTTATTTTGTAAGAAAAGGTACTTTTGTAAGAACAGGCACTTTCCAGGAAAATGTACTTTAAGTAAAGGTACTTTTCAAGATAATCATTTTTTTTAATAAGCTACTTTTCTAAGAAAAGGCACTTTATTAAGAGAAAGTACTTTTTAACAAAATGTACTTTTGTAAGAATATGCCAATTTTTCTAAATACTTTTTTAAGAGAAGGTACTCTTTAAAAACGACTTTTTTAAGGAAATATGCTCCTTTAAGAAAATAAACTTTTTTAGAAAAAAGTACTTTACTTTACTGGTACTTTTTTAAAAAGGCAATATTTTAAGAAATTGTGCTTCTCTAAGAAAATACTTTTTTTTAAAACATGTACTTAATTTTAAAAGAGATACTTATTAAGAAAAGGTACTTTCTTAAGAAAGGGAAGAAAGTGAACTTTTTTAAGAAAAGGTACTATTTTAAGAATAAGTACTTTTTAACGAAAATTTACTTTTTTTTAAGAAAAGGTAATAATAATAAGGTAATAACAATAAGAAAAGGTAATTTTTTAAGAAAAGGTACTTTTTAAGAAAAAGAACTGTATTAAGAAAAGACACTTTTTAAAAAAAAAAGGTACTTTAAAAAAAACTTACTTTTTTAATGAAAATTTACTTTCTTAAGAAAATGTACTTTTTAAAGAAAATTTACTTTTTTACTTGTTACGAAAAGGCACTTTTTTAAGAAATTCTTTTTTATGAAGGTACTTTTTTAATAAAAGGTACTTTTCAAGAAAATGTAGTTATTTAAGAACAGGTAATTTTGCAAGAAAAAGTTTTTACTAACAAAAAGTACTTTTTTTCAAAAGAACTTATTTTAAAAAGGTACTTAACTAACAAAAGGTACTTTTTCAACAAAATGCACCATTTTTTTTAAGAAAAGGAAGTTGTTTAACAAAGGGTACTTTTTTTAAAAGAAAAGCTACTTTTCAAGAAAATTTACCTTCTTAAAAAATGTGCTTTCTTCACAAAATGTGCTTCCTTCAGAAAATGTACTTTTTGAAGAAAATTTACTTTTTTTAAGAAAAGGTACTTTTTAAGACAAGGTACTTTTTTTAATAAAAGGTACTCTTTTAATAAAAGGTACTTTTTTAAGAAAAGATACTTTTCGAAGAAAATGTATTATAACAAAAGGCAGGTAATATTCTAAGAAAAGCTACTTTCTTAAGAAAATGTGCTTTCTTCAGAAAATGTACTTTTTAAGAAGAGGTACTTTTTTAAGAAAAGGTACTTTATGAAGCAAATGTACTATTAGAACAAAAGATAGGTAATTTTCTAAGAAAAGAAAATTTACTTTCTTAAGGAAATGTACTTTCTTCAGAAAATTTACTTTTTTAAGGAAATGTACTTTTTTTAAGAAAAGGTACTTTTTAAGAAAAGGTACTTTTTAATAAAAGGTACATTTTACGATAAGGTACTTTTTAAAAAAAAATTTTTTTTTAGGAAGGTACTTTTTTTAGGAAAAGATACTTTTCAAGAAAAGATACTTATTTAAAAAAAATACTTTTCTAGAAAAGGTTTTTACTAACCAAAAGTACTTTTTACAAAATGAACTTATTTAAAAAAAAAGTACTTTATTAACAAAAGGTAATTTTTTTACCAAAAGGTGCCGTCTTTTTTTAAAGAAAATGAAGTTTTTTAACAAAGGGTACTTTTTTTTTAAAGAAAAGCTACTTTTCAAGAAAATTTACTTTCTTAGAAAATTTACTTTCTTCAGAAAATGTACTTTTTGAGAAATGGTACTTTTTTAAGAAAAGGTACTTTTTAAGAAAAGGTACTTTTTAAGAAAAGGTACTATTATAACAAAAGGTAGGTAATTTTCTAAGAGAAGCTACCTTTTTAAGAAAAGTTAATTTCTTAAGAAAATGTGCTTTCTACAGAAAATGTACTTTTTGAAGAAAAGGTAATTTTTTTTAAGAAGAGATAATTTTTAAGACAAGGTACTTTTTTAAGAAAAGGTACTTTTTAAGCAAAGGTGCTTTTTAAGAAAAAGTACTTTTTCTAAGAAAAGCTACTTTTTTAAAAAATTTACTTTCTTAAGCACATGTGCTTTCTTCAGGAAATGTACTTTTCAAGAAAATTTACTTTCTTAAAATAATATGCTTTCTTCAGAAAATGTGCTTCCTTCAGAAAATGTACTTTTTGAAGAAATGGTACTTTTTTAATAAAAGGTACTCTTTTAATAATAGGTACTCTTTTAATAAAAGGTACTTCTCGAAGAAAATGCATTCTAACAAAAGGCAGGTAATTTTCTAAGAAAAGCTACTTTCTTAAGAACATGTGCTTTCTTCAGAAAATGTACTTTTTAAGAAGTGGTACTTTTTAAGAAAATGTACTTTTTTAAGAAAAGGCACTTTTTGAAGAAAAGGTACTATTATAACAAAAGATAGGTAATTTTTTAGGAAAAGAAAATTTACTTTCTTAAAATATTTACTTTCTTCAGAAAATGTACTTTTTTAAGAAAATGTATTTTTTTTAAGAAAAGGTACTTTTTAGGAAAAGGTATTTTTAATAAAAAGTACATTTTACGAAGAGGTACTTTTTTAAGAAATTACTTTTTTATGAAGGTACTTTTTCAAGAAAAGATACTTTTCAAGAAAATATACTTATTTAAAAAACATACTTTTCTAGAAAAGGTTTTTACTAACCAAAAGTACTTTTTACAAAAGGAACTTATTTAAAAAAAGTACTTTATTAACAAAAGGTAATTTTTTTACCAAAAGGTGCCGTCTTTTTTTTAAAGAAAAGGAAGCACTTTTAAAGGGTACTTTTTTTTAAAGAAAAGCTACTTTTCAAGAAAAGCTACTTTTCAAGAAAATTTACTTTCTTAAGAAAATTTGCTTTCTTAGAAAATTTACTTTCTTCAGAAAATGTACTTTTTGAAGAAATGGTATTTTTTTAAGAAAAGGTACTTTTTAAGAAAATGTACTTTTTAAGAAAAGGTACTTTTTAAGAAAATGTACTATTATAACAAAAGGTAGGTAATTTTCTAAGAGAAGCTACCTTTTTAAGAAAAGTTACTTTCTTAAGAATATGTGCTTTCTTCAGAAAATGTACTTTTTGAAGAAAAGGTAATTTTTTTAAGAAAAGGTACTTTTTAAGACAAGGTACTTTTTTAAGAAAATGTACTTTTTAAGAAAAGGTACTTTTTAAGAAAAGGCACTTTGTTAAGAAAAGGTACTTTTCAAAGAAAATGTACTATTATAACAAAAGGTAGGTAATTTTCTAAGAAAAGCTACTTTTTTAAAAAGTTTACTTTCTTAAGCAAATGTACTTTCTTCAGGAAATGTACTTTTTAAGAAAAGGTACTCTTGAAGAAAAGTACTTTTTTAAATAAAAGGTACTTTTTACGAAAAGGTACTTTTTAAGAAATTACTCTTTTAGAAAAGGATTTATCCAGAAAATGTACTTATTTAAAAAAAGACACTTTTCTAAGAAAAGGTTTTTACTAACAAGGTATTTTTTAACAAAAGGTAAGAAAGTAAGGAAGTTTTTTAAAAAAAGTGTAAATTTTTTTAAAGATAAGCTACTTTTCAAGAAAATTTACTTTATTAAGAAAAGGTGCTTTTTAATAAAAGGTACTTTTTAACAAAAGGTACTTTTTAACACAAGGTACTTTTTAACAAAAGGTACTTTTTAAAAAAAGGTACTTTTTGAGAAAAGACACTTTTTTAATCATACATCCAGTACTTTGGAAGTTATTGGATAAAATGCGCCAAATAAATATGTGCGTATTTCATCTTCTGCAGTGCTGTATTTGAGAGAATAAAATGTTAACAACCCAGTTATAAAACTTGTCCCAAAAACAACGTCTCAAGTGTTTGCTCAAGGACATGTCACTGCACATTTCATAAAGCTTGATTAATAAAATACTTGACTGACGGGGGTTGGCAAAACTTGGGAAAGGAAAAATTGAATTGAATATATGTAAATTAATTTTTGATGTCTTATTTTTATAAAAATTATAAATTTTGTTAATTTTCATTAAATACTGTATCACATTATATTGATCCTGTACTTTAATTGTAAGACTCTTAGGCCCAGTTTTTGAGATGTCAGTAAAACTTAAGAAAAGACACATTTTTTAAAAATAGGTAATTTAAAAAAATTGACTTTTTGAAGAAAATGTGCTATTATAACAAAAGATAGGTAATTTTATAAGAAAAGCTACTTTTTTAAAAAAAATTACTTTCTGAAAAAAATGTACTTTCTTCAGAAAATGTACTTTTTGAAGGAAAGGTACTTTTTTAATATAAGGTACTTGTTACGAAAAGGCACTTTTATAAGAAGTTACTTTTTCAGGAAGGTACTTTTTTAATAAAATGTACTTTTCAAGAAAATGTAGTTATTTGAGAAAAGGTACTTTTGTAACACAAGGTTATTACTAACAAAAAGTACTTTTTATCAAAAGGAACTTATTTTAAAAAAGGTACTTAATTAACAAAAGGCACTTTTTTAACAAAAGGTACCGTTTTTTTTTAAAGAAAAGGAAGTTTTTTTAACAAAGGGTACTTTGCTAAAAAAAATTTACTTTCTTTAGAAAATGTACTTTTTGAAGAAAATGTACTTTTTTTAAGAAAATGTACTTTTCAAGGCAAAGTACTTTTTTAATAAAAGGTACTTTTTTAAGAAAAGGTACTTTTTTAAGAAAAGGAACTTTTTGAAGAAAATGTACTATTATAACAAAAGATAGGTAATTTTCTAAGAAAAGCTACTTTTTTAAGAAAATTTACTTTCTTAAGATAATAACTTTTTTAAGAAAATTTACTTTTTTTGAGAAAAGGTACTTTTTAATAAAAGGTACACTTTACGAAATGGTACTTTTTTAAGAAATTATTTTTTTTAGGAAGGTACTTTTTTAAGAAAAGATACTTTTCAGCAAAATATAATTATTTAAAAAAGATACTTTTGTAGCAAAGGTTTTTACTAACCAAAAGTGCTTTTTACAAAAAGAACTTATTTAAAAAAAAGTACTTGATTAACAAAAGGTACTTTTTTTACCAAAAGGTACAGCCTTTTTTTAAAGAAAAGGAAGCTTTTTAACAAAGGGTACTTTTTTTTTAAAGAAAAGCTACTTTTCAAGAAAATTGACTTTCTTAAGAAAATTTACTTTCTTCAGAAAATGTACTTTTTGAAGAAATGGTACTTTTTTAAGAAAAGGTACCTTTTAAGAATATGTACTATTTTAACAAAAGGTAGGTAATTTTCTAAGACAAGCCACTTTCTTAAGAAAAATGTGCTTTCTTCAGAAAATGTACTTTTTGAAGAAAAGGCAATTTTTTCAAGAAAAGGTAGTACTTTTTAAGACAAGGTACTTTTTTTAAGAAAAGTTACTTTTTCTAAAAAAAAAGGTACTTTTTAAGAAAAATAACTTTATTAAGAAAAGGCACTTTTTTAAGAAAAGGTACATTTGAAAGAAAATGTACTATTATAGCAAAAGGTAGGATATTTTCTAAGAAAAACTACTTTTTTAAGAAAAGTTACTTTCATAAGCAAATGTGTTTTCTTCAGGAAATGTACTTTTTAAGAAAAGGTACTCTTTAAGAAAAGGTAATTTTTTTTAATAAAAAGGTACTTTTTACGAAAAAATACTTTTTAAGAAATTACTTTTTTAGGAATAGGTACCTTTATTTTAAGAATAGATACTTATCAAGAAAATTTACTTATTTACAAAAGATACTTTTCTAAGAAAAGGCTTTTACTAACAAGGTACTTTTTTAACAAAAAGTAAGGAAGTAAGGAAATTTTTTAACAATGGGTACATTTTTTTTTTTTTTTTTTAAAGAAAAGCCACTTTTCAAGAAAATTTACTTTATTAAGAAAAGGTTATATTTAACAAAAGGTACTTTTTGTACAAAAAGAACTTTTTTAACAAAAGGTACTTTTTTGAATGAAAAGTTCTTTTTTAACATGTATTTTTTAATAAAAGGTACTTTTTGAGAAGACACTTTTTTAATCATATGTACATCCAGTACTTTGACTTGGAGGTTATGGGATAAAATGCGCCAAATAAATATGTGCGTATTTCATCTTCTGCAGTGCTGTATTTGAAAGAATAAAATGTTAACAACCCAGTTATAAAACTTGTCCTAAAAACAATGTCTCAAGTGTTTGTTCAAGGACATGTCACTGCACATTTGATAAAGCTTGCATAATAAATACTTGACTGACCGGGATTGGCAAAACTTGGGAAAGGAAAAATTAAATTGAATATATGTAAAATAATTTTTGATGTCTTTTTATAAAAATTATAAATTTTGTTATATTTTCATTAAATACTGTATCACATCATACTGATCCTGTACTTTAATTGTAAGACTCTTAGACTTGATGTGCAGGAAACCAAATGAGTAAAAACATTATGACTTTAAAATAAATTGGTGGTGATTAAACTAAAATTTATTTATTTTTTTTTTTTTTTTTTTTTTTATTAATGCCGTTTTCTTTTCTGACAAAAAATGTCGCCCTTTTTTTTGGAAAGTATATTTTTTTATATATTCTGAATTAAAAGCAACCTTATCTTATACATCAATCGGAAGGTCTCAAAGTCGAGCCTTCATAGACCACAAAAACTTCCAGCCATTGACTTCATTCAGGTCATAGTGTGAGAATATTTCCCCATTGTTTCCCTTTTTTGAATATTTTCACCCTATGACTTCCAAGAGGATAATAATCAAAATTTTTTGTATTTATGAACAGAGCATTTTGAGATCTTTCGATTGATATATAATATAAGGTTGCTCTTAGTTCAGAATATATAAAAAAATACACTTTTCAATAAAAGGGCAAAAAAAGGGCGACATTTTTTGTCAGAAAAGAAAACGGCATAAGTTCACACCTTAGCTCTAGATCCACTAACTGCGAAAAATACTCTACATAAGTGATGTAAAAAAAATGTTACGTAAATGTAAGTTTTATAAATTTATCATTTACATTAACACTTTCAAAGTTTTCTGCTTTAATAGATTTTTTAAATGATTTTTACACCAACTTACATCAGGAATTAAACATTATTAAAACAAATCAAATTAATTGCCACCTCTTTAAATACAACTTTGACTACATAATCAACTATAAACTACTGACGGATACCATGAACAAATGGATACCATGGTCAAACAATCCAACAAGAAAGAATATGAATGACATTAATAACTTAAATAAGAACATTTAAGTAGGAAAGTACGAGTAATGGAGAAAAAATGCTTACGAAACACATACAAATTATACAACAACAGCAAAGACAACAAAAGAATTCCAGAAATAATAATGATAGCAGACACTAACTGACGATGATGATGATGATGCTGATGATAATAATAGAGAAAACATACAAAGTGGAATAAAGTAACACTACTACTTACAGCTTACGACTACTATTAACTGTTAAGAAAGAGACAGAGCTGATGATGATGCACTACACGAGTACCAATCATCCAACCAGTTGTGTACACAAATATACTAACAGTCATAATACGAGTACTATAGATAAAATATGTGGTATCAGCCCAAGAATTTAAAGTGCAATATTTAACCTTGACATTAACACTGGAAAGGCACCACAAATCAAAGTCATCACATACAGCAAAAACAGGCAATCACAACTGAACAGTAACAGTAACAGCAACAGCAAGAAAAAGTTTATTACAATGATTATTACTATTATTGCAATTACAAAAGGAAAAAAGAAGAATAACACATGGTGACAAACATATATTCACACAAATTGTAAAGGCCTATTTATTAAATGTTGTACATAATGAAAGACACACCCAAAACAATAGTAAATTTTTGTTACTTGATTTCGAAAAATTAAAATTCGGATACGGCCACAATAAGTTGACTTTGCTACAAATGAATTTTAAAACTGCCAATTAATTCGGTTGCCCACACAAACCTGTTTTCTCTGTGTGCAAGTGCAACACTAATATGTATGCAGTTGTGCAAAATTCCCGAGTTCATTTCCTATACACACAGAAAAAATATTTGCCAACCGAATTGGTCTTAAGTGGAACAACTGTATTTTCGATTGTATCAACAGAAATTTCATAACGTCTGCAAATTTTCTATTATGATAAAATATTTGCTGTCATCATCGTGAACCCGAAAATCGGTTATTAGCATTATCGCAATTCGGTTGGTAATAAATTCGGTAGCCACAATAAATCTGTTTTCTGTGTGCACTTACTCCGACTCGTGACAGATGTTATGTAATATGATGTTCTTACATAAAGTAACAACAAAAAACATAAATTAAAAATATATTTATGACGAACACAAACAATAAACCCATTAAACCAACAATTGCATTATTTGTGCTAATAAATTTATGTCTGTATGTTGGATATGACACAAAAGGGATTTTATCAAGGATCTTTTTCTTTATGAATACCACAGTATATGACTGCTGGAAACAACAATAAGAACAATAATTTGAATAGCACATATTTTAATTGCATTAAAAAAATAATAATTTTTTTATTTAATTGAATTGAATTACATATTTAAAAATAAAAGAAATTCTTAATCCCCATATTTATTATTACGTCATGACAAACATGCAAGTCAATTTTCAGTATTTAAAGCAACATATAAAACATTATTGGATAAAAAAAAGTTGTTCTTAAAGAGACAAAAAAGGCAATACCTTAAATTCTGTGGGCAACATGTTTTTATAGATAACAACAATAAATTTAAAAATTTTTCCATAATAAAACTGTGATTCTTAACAATTTCTAGTTTAGAAAAATTATTTATGCAACAAAATAACTCAGAACTTAAGGCCTTTAACAATTAAAAAATTTTAAGAATTTAAAAATTTTAAGAAGTTGTAGAAAAGTTTTGGTATCTTCAATGAAAAATTCTCAGTGTTATCATCTTTAATATTATTCTGGACTTGCGAAAAATTCTCAATTTCAGACGATTTATAAAAGCAATTCTCAGATTGCCAGAGAATTTTTTTAGAGCATGTGGTGGCTCAGCTATCCTAATTAAATCCAGATTAATACATTATTTAATGTGTGATCATTGTGAAAACTTCCTTCAAGCTACTACTATTTGCTTTGAAGAACTTGGAAACAGCCTAGTGATTTCAGCAATATATTCTCCCCCCAAGGTTTTCTATATCAGAAAATCAATATACAAGTTTTTTAAATCACTAGGCCCTCGTTTCATAGTTGCTGGCGATTTTAATGCCAAGCATACATTCTGGGGGTCACGGTTTATTTCCCCGAAGGGTCGTGTTCTGTTCAACACAATTTCTAAAATGGGCGCGGATGTGGTCTCAAGCGGAGAACCAACGTACTGGCCAACAGATGTGCAAAAAATACACGATTTGACCGATTTCGGATTAACGAAGAACATCGCAAAAAAACTTGTGCGTGTAGAATCTTCATTGGAACTCTCGTCTAAGCACACACCCGTTATTGTTATTATTTCGAACCCCCAAAAAATTGTGTCCCCATCTGGTGATTTAACGCTTTCAAGCAATATTGATTGGCTAAAATACAAAAAGTTTCTTAGTACCCATTGTACAGAAAGCTTTCCGCTAAGAACACAAGATGATATTGACCTCTCGATTGTTAACTTCGAACCAAATCTCAAACTAGCCGCTCAACTTGCTACTAAACCTCCACGTCATACCAGGCCATATAGAACTACTTCTGTAGATGTTGAAAGGCTATTAGGTGAAAAAAGAAGAATTCGAAGAGAGTGGCAACTTCACAGATCTCCTCAACTTAAGCAACAATTGAAAGAATGCACGAAAAACCTACGGAAACTGCTTGAAACACAAAGAAATGCTAATTTGAATAGTTATCTTGAAAAACTGGATCCAACAGAAAAAACTGATTACTCTTTGTGGCGTGCTACAAAAAATCTTAAAAGACCTGTTGTATGTAAGCCTCCTCTAAGTAAGGAAAGTGGATCATGGGCTAGGAGTGACAAAGAGAAGGGAGATCTGTTTGTGGAACATCTAAAAAAAGTTTTTACTCCAAACATAACCCCTAGTTCTATTGATGAGTTGCCACCTGTTACTTCACAACATAGAGCAGTGACCCTTCGTTTTGAGATTCGAGAGGTCGAAAAGGCTATTGTAGATTTAAAACCCAAAAAGGCATCGGGGATCAATGGGATCAGTAACAAAATGCTTTTGGAGTTACCCCGAATAGCATTAAGAATAATTCTGTTTATTTTTAATGCTATAATACGCCTTGAACATTTTCCCCCAGAATGGAAAGTTTCACTCGTTACAATGATACCTAAACCAGGTAAAGATCACACAAAGGTCGAGTCGTATAGACCAATAAGTTTACTGTCCAACTCGTCAAAATTATTCGAGAGAATTTTGGTAAACAAAATAATGTCATAGATCAAAATAATGTCATTCCAGCACATCAATTTGGTTTCAGACGAAAACACAGCCCCACTAGCAAGTTCACAGAATTGTAGGTGCCATAAGAAGAGCTTTTGAAGAGAAAAAGCACTGCTCTGCACTTTTTATAGACGTCTCGCAAGCCTTCGACCGAGTTTGGCACGAGGGACTCCTCTATAAAGTTAAACAGTTGTTACCCCCGAACACACATATGCTAATGGGGAGCTATATAATTAATATAAAATTCTCTATGAGAGAGAAAAGCTTTGTGCGCCCTCCACAGACAATTCATGCTGGTGTACCATAAGGTAGTATCTTGGGCCCGCTTCTATACATCCTTTACACATCAGACATGCCAACAAATGAAAACACAGTTACGTCGACTTTTGCGGATGGTACTGCAATTTTAAGCGTACACGAAAACCCCTCAACAGCATCTCTTCTTTTACAGAGCCATATCAAACAGCTGGAAGATTGGCTAGATATGTGGAAGATTAAAGTAAATGAACAAAAGTGTATCAACGTAACTTTTACCCCCTCAAATTCGAATTAGGAATCAGTCTCTACCTCAGTCTCTGATCGCCGACTTACCTGAAAAGTCATATAGACTGACACAAATAAAATTGAAATTAGTTCAATTCACTTGGCTAATTGGCAGGAACTCAAAGTTAAGTCTCGATTGTAAGCTCTTGGTTTATAACTCGATTTTCAAACCCATTTGGTGCTATGGTATACAGTTATGGCGAACAGCCTCAGCTTCAAACACAGAAAGAATACAAAGATGCCAAAACAAGTTTTTGAGAATGATTGCAGGCTCATCATGGTACGTGAGAAACTCACATTTGTACAGAGACTTAAATTTTCTCTAGTAAAGTACGAAATCACTAGATATAGTTCAAACTATTTGGAAAAGCTAGAGTCTCACCCGAATCCTCTAGTACGTAACTTAATCAACAATCGTATCCACCAACGCTTAAGAAGGTGGGAGACTGCTGATCTCATTGGATGAAAAATGGATTGATACAATTATTTTTTTTTTCATCATTAGATTACATATGTATATAGAATAAATGAAATTTTGTCTGGCACTGGCTGGATTTAAAATTTAAGTTTTAGTTTTAAGATTTGAATAACTTATTGTTAGTTCACAAACCTATGTGAAGATTCAATAAATAGAGATGAGTTACAAAAAAAAAAAAAAAAGAAATCCTTTAAGATTCTGAAAGAACTACCCAAAAACAATTTTAAGATCCTGAAGGTTTTTCCAATAGAAACATTCACAGATTCCGTTGACTTTTTCCTATGGAAACAATCTTTGATTTTGTGTAATCTTGACCACAGGAAAATTCTTAGATTCTAGAGACTTTTCTCTTTAATCGTTATATATAAATCGTTATATATATTCTGATATGAAATCCAACTGTGAAATCTGACCTAAGATCTATCAACTTTGAAATGGAACTTTTTTCGTAGCTAATAAATTCTAAAGTCCTTAGAACGTTTTTTTTTTTCAAATTTTTTCAGATTTTAAGGATTTGAGAAAAAAATTATATTATTACGAATACCTAGTGTGCCATCCTTTATGTAGGTATGTGAATACTGAATAACTTAAAAAACTATTTCCATATGGGTCCTTTTCAATTTATTTTTAATACTTTTTGAATAAAACATTAATCATCAAGCCGCCTCTATTTCCAAGCAACATGTACTCTTTTGCTGCATTTTCCACAAGTATAGCGATGATTTCGTCTTGAATATGTCAATGGTGTCTGAATGTTGATGGCGTATACTTTGCTTTTCAAATAACCCCACATAAAGAAGTCCGGAGGGGTCAGATCTGGTGACCTGGATGGTATTTTGTATTGTTTAAAGTAGGTGTTCGAAGTACTGCGACCGAGTGATGAAATCTCATCCAATGAAATCTCATCCAACCCTGCAGCCCTCAGTAATTTGAGGATTTTGGTTGGTTCTAGTAAGTTAATTTCGCTTCCTAGTATTTGGAAAGAGCCCAGGTGCTTTTTTCCTATAAGCATTAACACTCCACAGTCCCCAAGTATATGCTCTGGTGATTCGGCTTCCTCATCACAGAATCTGCACATGTAGTTTGCTACAATTCCTAACTTGCTCAGATGTTCTTTGAGCCTACAGTGATCATTTGAAATCCCGGTTAGTATTCTTAGTCCGTTCTTTGATAACCCAATACATGACACAAATCTCTTACTGTTGTAGCTCCCTAACAAGAGTTTGGATTGCCTTAAGCCAAAGTGGCTCGAGAAAACTTACTGTCTAACGTGATTCTCATGTTCTCTGAGTACGCCTTCCCATACTCCTTTTCATATTCCACAAAACGGTTCTGGTCATATTAATTTTGTGGAAGCTCCCCTTCTGGCAAGCTTATCAGCTTGCTCATTATCTTGAATCCCAATAAGCCCCGCGACCAAACAAAGGCTGACCTTGTTGTGTGTTCCTAGCTCATTCAGTTTTTGTAGACCGTCCCCTACTAACTTAGAGTCTACTTCATGGGAGCTTAGTGCTCGAATAGCAGCCTGACTATCTGAGAGTATGGTTAAGGCCCATCTTTTGTACTTCCTATTCAAGTTAATTTGTGCACATCTATCGATGGCATAAATTTCTGTTTGGAAATTTCCCATTGACTCGAAGTATTTGGTTTTAGGCCCGAAGACTCCTGCTCCTGTACCACTTTCGGTTCTTGACCCATCTGTGTACCATTTGATTGTATCTTCTTTTAGAGAATATGCTATACTTAAACCGCTCCGTTCTTTCTTATTGCAAAGTTTTGTAACAAAGTATTTCTTGAAATTGTATTTCTTCTCAGTCCTGCCAATGGGTCAATCTAGGAGGGAGTAATCATTAACTGGACTTATTCGGTTACATTGCCCTTCATAAAGCCTGGTTATAGGTTTATCCCCCCTTGATTCCGATCACCGTTGCCAGGGCTTTCTTCTGCGCCACTTAGTGGGCTTAGGTCCAAGACTACTTCTAGTGACGCCGTTGGGCACGTCCTCATTGCATCCGTTATCCCAATGCACGCTAATCTTTGTATTTTACTTAACTCCATTTGAGTTGACTTCAGATCTGTTCTTTTGGCCCACGCGATAGCTCCATAGGTCACGATTGGGCGGACAAATAGAGTACATCCAGTATAGGATGATGGGTTTATATCCCCAGGTTTTACCCGCTACCCTTCTACATATCATTGTAGCACGCTTGGTTTTCTCAGTAATGTGGTCGACATGTGCCTTATATGTTAACTTGATATCCAGTACTATCCCCAGATATTTCACCTCTGCCTTTGGTTCTATGACTTCTCCCAGAATTTGAATTGCCCTCCATCTTGTGAAGTTTCCTTTTCCTCGTAAATGGTACAATAGTGGTCTTTGTCGGATTGATGTTCAATCCTGTCGCCCTACACCACTGACATATAAGCCTCAGCCCTCTTTGCACAATGTCACAGAGGGTCTCCTCGAATTTGACTCTTGCTATTAAGACTATATTGTCCGCGTAGCCTTGACATTTTATTCCTGCTTCCGACAGTTTCATTAGTAATTCATCAACAAGACTATATCGTCCGCGTAGCCTTGACATTTTATTCCTGCTTCCGATAGTTTCATTAGTAATTCATCAACAACCAGACTCCATATTAATGGCGAAGGAACCCCTCCCTGTGAACATCCTCTGGCCATCGTGTTTGGTCAGTTAATAACGCCTCTTTGCATTGTTCGATTTGCACAGTGGCAAGATACACCATCTATATATATATTTTCCCATCGACAGTTTCGGCTTTTCTGAATAAAAATGGTCCAATGATCTTTTTGGCGTAAACGCCGACCCAAACAGTAACTGGATCTCGCGTGGATTCTCCGTTCCCCAAATGTGGGAATTTGGCTTGTAAACACCGCGACAGAGTATAAAATGGGCCTACCCCAAAAGTCAGGTTCAGTAACCATCGAGAGACTGTTTGGCCGTGGCCGGATTCCCAGCAAATTTTTTGGACTAAATTGCACTCTATACGGAAACAAATGCAAATCATTCTTCATTGGGGTTCTCGGCAACACTCTCTCTTTCTTGATGGAGGGAATGGTTTCAATGGAAAAACCTTTTGAAGGAAAAAATAATATAAAACTGATTTCGCCATACTGCTGATTTCGCCATACTTCAATGAGAAACTGAAGATGCTAAATAAAAAAAGGGGGGGGGGAGGGTCAAAGAATTTTGAGTTGAATGGAAAAATATTATTTTTGCAAAAATTTGGTTTGTCCAAGCATTTATTCCTAAATTTTATTTTTATTAAAAGTGAAATAACTAAGTCAATTTTTAACGGATTTTTTAAACCAGAGCTGCATTTTACTCATAAATAAACATACTTTTATAACAAGTTCATAAACTATACGGTTCCTAAATAAAAAAAATTTGTAAAAACATCTCTAAAGTTGACAAATAGAGAATTAAAAAAAAGAGTTTGCTGGAGGAATACGTACAGATGTCTCAATAGTACTTAAATATCATGCTGATATCATCGAAAGGCCACAATTTCTTCTTTCCAAATCCGCTGCGAAATTAAAAATCGGTACATATTCAACAGAGTTACCGGCTAAAATATGCAAAAGAGCCGAAGAACGGGTTTTTACCGCAACTCAAGATTTTGGAGGAGTGTCGCAAATGTCAAGGACAGAAAGATTTACCGGAAAAAAAATGTATCGCATCCCAGGTATTATTTTTCTGGCTCACAGTGTTATCTAACGCATTTCCTTTAGAATATGACGCAGGTTTCTCTAGAAAAGGCATTATAATCCAAGGATTTTTTATTTCTTATTAAGGAAATAGGTGGGACACTTAAGATTAATATAGGAAAATGTTTTCATATAATGTTTATTTGTAATTTATATTAATTTCCTTAATAAATTAAACCCAAAACATTATATAACACAGATGACTTATGATTTTAAGAAAAAGAAAAAAAAAACTTGAACAAAACAACTTGACAAGATATAAAAATAAGATAAAATGAAAGAAGAAAAGAAAAGCCAAACAAAAACACTAAACCATCTAACCGCATCATATCTTTATCTATATTTATATACTATCAACAACAACACACCACCAGGAAAACAGAAATGAACTAAAACGTACAATAAATCGAAAGAAAAAAAAACAAGAAATGAAAGACGCCCAAATGTCTACATTTATCAACTGAAATTTAAAGTTAGATGAGTGAAAATTCTGTAAAAAAAAAAAAAAAAAAAGAATACAACACCGACCCGTAGCAAACCAGAAGATTATAAAAATTAAAAATAGCTAATAAAAGTGGAAAAGACTGAGAGAGAATTTTTTTGGGATGTCAGTTAAACTTAGTTTGGTTAAACTCACATCATTATTCGTTAATCACTAAACTATCTGAATTAATTGTTACAAATCGTACAAAGCTTACAGGCATTTCAAAAAATCGATCTTAAAATTAACTATTTCATTAAGAATTGTAAACTTTAATTTAATTTAACTTTAATTTAACATCCCAAGAACTCGCTCTTAATAGAACAATTCCCTATTAAGAGCGAGTTCTTGGGATGTTAAATTATTTTATCTTTAAAGAAATTTATTTCAGTTTGTTTGTTTGTTTATTTTTTTTTTTTCAAATTTGTTAAGGTTCTAGAACTAGTTCTTTTACCATGCTTCGGCAATTCTTGCTACAGAAAAATTTTCAGGTTTTGTAATCTTCTTTGCACCGAAAAATAATCAGATACTAAAGACTATTCCTAAAGAAAAAAGCTCAGTTTTTGACGACTTTCTTAAACAAAAAATGTTGTCACGTCTTTATAATTAGTCTTTCTTATGGAAAAAAATGACATAAAAATGACAATATTAACAATATTAGAATCTTTCTAGAAACTATGTAGCTTTAAAGATAGAATTACTAAATCCGACGATTACTCTAGTATTCCCTATATGTTTTCCACAGCTATTACAACAACACTATGGCTATAACATTTAGTTTGTAATAAGAAAATATAAAAAAAAAATTAGAATTATAAAACACATAAATATTTTAATGGAGCACTTTACTGAAATAACCCTTCAACCAGAAAAAAAAATAAATAAAAAAATTAATAAAAGAGAAGAGAACTTTTCTGCACACGCACTGTTTTGGCTTATAGCCAATAAAAATGGAATAGAAGAAGATTTGAAGATGTAATTTTCTTTAAATCCCAGGGAAACCAAATAAAGAAAGAAAAAACATGAGTATAAAAACATTTTTAACAAAATTGATTTGTTAAACTACAAAAAATAAAACAAAAAATAAAATAACATACACATCATGCAATCACACATTTCACACAATTTGTTAACAAGAAAAACTTCTCAATCCAAAAAAAAAGAACACTCCAAAAAAAAAAAAAATTGAAATAGAAAAACTTAAAATAAATTCAAATTTACTTAAAATAAAGCGTTTAGACTGACATTCAAATACATTAAATAACTATAAAATATAACGTCAGAAACCATTAAAATTATTTTAATTGTAAATTTATCGAATATTAATTTTTGTTAATAAAATTATTGTCACATTCAATTCTAACCACAAACCGAGACCGAAAAATATGAACGGCAAAGTGCTGACACAAAAAAAAATAGTTAAAGACGTGTATAAAATACAATAAAATCAGTAAACTTGCTCAAATCAATAAAAATTACCTTGTTAAAATTAACAAGAAAGAGTGTTAAATTCGGCTGGGCCGAATCCTAGATACCCTCCACCAGCATCTTAAACTCAATATTACAAATTAAAAATTAAAAATTAAAAATTAAAATTTCGAATACAATGATCGTATCTTCTTTAGAAAGAATTGGTTACTATTTGAAAAATGACATTGTTTTTCTTTTATTAGAGTAGAAAACCCCTAAAGAAATTCATTATATAACGCAGCCATCATTATAACACCAAAAGTTTGATCACTATAAGTAAGTTTTGGGATAATTCATGATAATTCAAAAAAAATAATCAACTGTTTCTTGTCTAATTTTTAATTTTTAATTTAACATTTTTTATATTTATTTTTTAATTTTTTATATTTATTTTTTAATTTTTTATATTTATTTTTTAATTTTTAATATTTAATTTTTAATTTTTATTTTTTAATTTTTAGTTTTTAATTTAACATTTTTTATATTTATTTTTTAATTTTTTATATTTCTTTTTAATTTTTAATATTTAATTTTTATTTTTTAATTTTTAGTTTTTAATTTAACATTTTTTATATTTATTTTTTAATTTTAAATTTTAAATTTTAAATTTAAAATTTTAAATTTTAAATTTTTAATTCTTAATTTTGAATTTTGAATTTTGAATTTTGAATTTTGAATTTTGAATTTTGAATTTTGAATTTTGAATTTTGAATTTTGAATTTTGAATTTTGAATTTTGAATTTTCAATTTAGAATTTAGAATTTAGAATTTAGAATTTTAAATTTTGTATTTTGAATTTTGAATTTTGAATTTTGAATTTTGAATTTTGAATTTTGAATTTTTGATTTTTAATTTTTAATTTTTGATTTTTAATTTTTAATTTTTAATTTTTAATTTTTATTTTTTAATTTTTAATTTTTAATTTTTAATTTTTAATTTTTAATTTTTTATTTTTAATTTTTAATTTTTAATTTTTAAATTTTTAATTTTTAATTTTTAATTTTTAATTTTAAATTTTTAATTTTTAAATTTTAATTTTTAATTTTTAATTTTTAATTTTTAATTTTTAATTTTTAATTTTTAATTTTTAATTTTTAATTTTTAATTTTTAATTTTTAATTTTTAATTTTTAATTTTTAATTTTTAATTTTTAATTTTTAATTTTTAATTTTAAATTATTATTTTTTAATTTTTAATTTTTAATGTTTAATTTTTAATTTTTAATTTTTAATTTTTAATTTTTAATTTTTAATTTTTAATTTTTAATTTTTAATTTTTAATTTTTAATTTTTAATTTTTAATTTTTAATTTTTAATTTTTAATTTTTAATTTTTAATTTTTAATTTTTAATTTTTAATTTTTAATTTTTAATTTTTAATTTTTAATTTTTAATTTTTAATTTTTAATTTTTAATTTTTAATTTTTAATTTTTAATTTTTAATTTTTAATTTTTAATTTTTAATTTTTAATTTTTAATTTTTAATTTTTAATTTTTAATTTTTAATTTTTAATTTTTAATTTTTAATTTTTAATTTTTAATTTTTAATTTTTAATTTTTAATTTTTAATTTTTAATTTTTAATTTTTAATTTTTAATTTTTAATTTTTAATTTTTAATTTTTAATTTTTAATTTTAAATTTTAAATTTTTAATTTTTAATTTTTAAATTTTAATTTTTAATTTTTAATTTTTAATTTTTAATTTTTAATTTTTAATTTTTAATTTTTAATTTTTAATTTTTAATTTTAAATTATTATTTTTTAATTTTTAATGTTTAATTTTTAATTTTTAATTTTTAATTTTTAATTTTTAATTTTTAGTTTTTAATTTTTAATTTTTAATTTTTAATTTTTAATTTTTAATTTTTAATTTTTAATTTTTAATTTTTAATTTTTAATTTTTAATTTTTAATTTTTAATTTTTAATTTTTAATTTTTAATTTTTAATTTTTAATTTTTAATTTTTAATTTTTAATTTTTAATTTTTAATTTTTAATTTTTAATTTTTAATTTTTAATTTTTAATTTTTAATTTTTAATTTTTAATTTTTAATTTTTAATTTTTAATTTTTAATTTTTAATTTTTAATTTTTAATTTTTAATTTTTAATTTTTAATTTTTAATTTTTAATTTTTAATTTTTAATTTTTAATTTTTAATTTTTAATTTTTAATTTTTAATTTTTAATTTTTAATTTTTAATTTTTAATTTTTAATTTTTAATTTTTAATTTTTAATTTTTAATTTTTAATTTTTAATTTTTAATTTTAAATTATTATTTTTTAATTTTTAATTTTTAATGTTTAATTTTAAATTTTTAATTTTTAATTTTTAATTTTTAATTTTTAATTTTTAATTTTTAATTTTTAATTTTTAATTTTTAATGTTTAATTTTTAATTTTTAATTTTTAATTTTTAATTTTTAATTTTTAATTTTTAATTTTTAATTTTTAATTTTTAATTTTTAATTTTTAGTTTTTAATTTGATGAGTACATAACCCATGTGTACAATAGAAGTTCGAATTGAGAAAATGCGAGGTATGTTCGCAAATGTTTTTTTTTTTTTTTTTTTTTTTACAGGAACCACTGTAATTTTTTATACACCATGAGGAGGTGCACTTTTCAGCAATGTTTAAGACTATACACAAACGATCCAAAGGAGTTCTTTAAGACACTGATGAACCACTTAGAACTTAAAACAAAATATTTCTGATTTAGTATCTTATTTTAAAGACCGCATTCTGCTATTTCTTATTTAGTACCCAATTATCCATTGCATCGCACAGTGCTACATTTGGCCACTCTTGCATGGCAAAAGGAAAAGTTGTCCGTTTGTCATGAATTATTCATATGTATCACAAAACATTCCCGATAGCACGGAAACAATTCTATAACAATAAAATAGTTCTGCTTGTTATAAAGATTGGGTGCTCGAAGTTTCATCGTGGAAATCCTGTAAACGGTTATAACGTTTATACATATGTATATATTTATTTTTCTATTTTAAAGAATTAATTTTTTTTTTTTAAATTAAATTTTAAAAATAGAAAAAAATTTAAAAATTTATATATATACTAGATGTAACCCGGTGTGCTTCGCTATCCCACTCTCCCCACCACCGCATCATAATGAAAGGGCTCACGCAAAGTCCCAAGGCTCTCACTATTATAGTACTTCACATATATGAGTTATCATTTACTTTGTACGTGGGGTGCCACGCCCATTGGTCCAATTCCGCCCACTTTTTGTCTGACTACTCATGTTAATACAAGATGACATAAGATAAATTTGAAAAGCTGTCTCTGTCATAGTAATTGAGAATATAACATTGAGTAATTACTTTGTGTGGGAGGTACCACGCCCACTTATCCCATCCTACCCCTTTCCGGCATAACTAATAACACCAATTTGCAAAGCTTTACCTATCATAGTACCCAATATATATGATATTGAAAAAATACTTTGTATGGGAGGTGCCACGCCCACTAAAAATATTTAAAAAATTATATCCTACAGCACTTCCCATATCTGCAGTAAGACTTCCTGAAAATTTTATGAAGATCAGATGAGTAGTTACGGAGATTACCTCCTACAAACAAATAAACACACATTACCTCTTTATTATATTAGCATAGATATATATATTAGAGTCGGTCAAATTGTAGGGGCCCGAAATAATCGCCATAACAAGTATATATACCTCTAAAATCATTTTCGAACCCTCCAAAATTTCGATGTAAAATTCGATGTATGGTATAATTTTATTTGGGGTACCCATGGAGTAAAATAGTTGACCCACCCAAATATATGTCTTATCTATAATATTAATAGGCTAGGCAATTTCTTGTGACCGATGTTTTGTTCTACCATTTTAACCCGATTTTGACCAAACGTATATTATTTGAAAGGTATTTCTTTTTAGCTGTTTTCCAGATTTACAGATTTTTAAATTTTATCCATTATTTTGAGTAAATTGCATATAAAGTTGCTACTAACACATACATAAAATTATACATATGCTAGGTGTGTGTTTATTAAATTTGTTAATGTGTTTGTAATAAAAATGAGTTTGTTTTTTTATGATGATTTGTGAATTGGCTATAATTGATTAGCATCCCTTTAAGGTCTTTATTAAATGAAAAAATAAAATTTCCTAGAATTTGCACTCGAATTTCGAGCGCCAGAATCTGCTAGTATATATTAATAGACTAGGCGATTTTTTGTTACCGACGTTTTGTTCTACCGGTTTATCCCGATTTTGACCAAACGTATATTATTTGAAAGGTATTTCTTTTTAGCTGTTCACCAGATTTACAGATTTTTAAATTTTTTCCCTTATTTGGGGTAAATTGCATTTAAAGATGCTACTATCACATACATAAAATTATACATATGCTAGGTGTGTGTCTATTAAATTTGTTAATGAGTTTGTTCTCTACACTCCCAATAATAAACCAAAAAAGTGTTGGTTTGTGAATTGGCTAAGTTGAAAAATAGTTGCCTAGAAATCGCACTCGATATTTCGAGCACTGGAATCTGCTAGTATATGTATATATATTAATGGAACAGAAATTTTATTTTCCGCTTTGGTCAGCCGACTATGTCAGAAATATTCACCAATGTCCTTAGAACTTATTTCTAAAGCTAATTTTTGCGACCGGGAAACAGTGGGGTGATTAGTAAACAGCATTTTGTATTTACGAATTGCACATCATGCTAATTGTGTTACTCTAAAAATATTTCAGACATAAATTTTAAATAATTGATTGATCAAACTGTCAGAAGATTATGTCTAGCTCAGGAAAACTACATAGGAAACAAGGAAGTCACACTTTTAGTTCAATGGGAATGTGATGGTGGTGATCAGAAAGAACATAAGCGGAAGTTCTTGGATCTAACGGATAAAAACCTCTTCATAACAATATTAGTACCTATCCAAATGTTTTTAAATGAAAAAAAATATTAGGCAAAACCCAGCACTGTCATCCACAAGATAATGTCGGCCAATAAGATTTCGCTTCACAACAAAATCACGCCAAATTATTTCCGAAGAAGTGAAATTCATTCAAGACCAAATTAAAGCACTGGAACCAACAACTTTTAAGATTGCATCTCCAGATTTGGCTGTAAATTCTAACCTAACTTGGTGCATGATAGAGGGGAAAGTTTGCAGTTTCCCAGACATTCTACATTTGCGGTGCCACTCCCAACAACAGAAATGATTTAAAATGTTGTCACCTAAAGTGACATTTCTACATGTATGGATAAGGTTTGTGGAATGTTTACTAGAGATAGTAATCATATCGACTCGAACTCCAACAATGGCAAATTAAAGGTGACAACAAAATTATAGCTCAAGAAGAAAAAATATATTCAATCAAGATTTCGAAATGAATTAGGAGTACTAGCAGATTCCAGCCCTCGAAATTCGACTGCAAATCCTAGGAAATTTTATATTTTCATTAAATAAAGACCCTAAAGGTAAGCTAATCAATTATAGCCAGTTCACAAATCAACACAAAAAACAAACACATTTTTATTACAAACACATTAACAAATTTAATAAACACACACATAGCATTGTATAATTTTATGTATGTGTTAGTGGCAACTTTAAGTGTAGTTTACTCCAAAAATACAATTTAAAAATCTGTAAATCCGGTGGACAGTTAAGAAAGACCCTAAAAGTATTCTTCATAATTCAACTCATTTTAAATGAAGAAAACAAACTCAACACATTAACAAATTTAGTAAACACATACATAGGATTGTATAAAATTATGTATGTTTTATGTTAACGATCATAACTCCAAAAAAATATTCCAGACGATGAAAATCTGTAAATCTGGGTAACAGCTAAAAAGAAATACCTTTCAAAAGATAAATTTTTTATCAAAATCGGGATAAAACTGTGAAACTTACATCGGTCACAAGAAATCGCCTTGCCTATTAATATTACAGATCCCAAAACATGACTCTGGTAACACAAATGATGGCAATACTGCCCCGATTTTTGTATCAATACGTATCAATGTGTTTAAACCTTATTATTAAAAATTAATAACTATATTTGATAAAAAAAAAATAATATTTATTCATATCATTAATTTTGAATTCAAACTCTGTTTCGCAAAACAAAAAGAACTATTGTTCGAAGTAGGCGTGGCATTTATCTAATCGTCCCAATATTAAGTTATATAATGTATAATCTTATAATATAATCTTTCAAAACATATTTACAAAATTTTGAAGTCAATATAATTAAAATTATATATTTCTATTAAGGTGGGCATGGCAGTTATATGACCGTCCCATTTTTTATTGATATTATTCCTATATTCAGAATATGGGTACCAAATTCGTAGTGAATAGCATGAAAATTAAAATTTTTTTTAAGTGCGGCGTGGTCATCATCCGACCATCCATACAGAATTTCAAGTCAATATATATAAAATTGGATTATACTCACCCTAGATTGACAAAATGTAGCACTGTGCATCACAAAAAATTTATTATAATTTTTTGTTAAAATGTTAAGGATTTTTAAACATTTTTTCGTACAGTTTAATCTGTATTATATATCTATATATCTGTATATATATATATATATCTGTACTATATTTTTTTTTACCTCGGTAAAGAAAAAGAAAGACAATTATAGCCGGTCCGGACCGATCATGCAATGCGTTTAGAAAAAAGTGTCATAGATCCAACAAATTGCATATAGAAAATAAACATGAACCAAATTTGAGTGGCATTGTTACTAATTTTTTTTTTCCTTCAGATATGAAATAGTTCATTCAAATCGAATGCAATATTTATTTGAGGACTAGGTCGAAACATGGATCGATCCTGATCATATTTGGTAAATTCAGTTACTTTTCTCAAACACATATGTAAAAAAAAAAAATTGAGAAAAATCTATGCAATATTTTTGTTTTTCGTAGATTTAAGTGAAGATCGGGAAGTAGATTTATATGGGAACTATGGCTAAAAAATGGTCCGGCAGAGTTCATTTTTGAACTACTCATTTGTGGTTATAATAAACACGCATTTTATCGATGTACATATAATGATCTAGATCTTACGACCATATTAGTCATTCTATACTGGTTACTTGTATGGGGTCTAGGTCTGAACGTACACCGATTTTCCTATGCCTGATAAAAACTTATATACCAATATGTTCATTGTTGCGACCTAAAAAGTACACACAGACGGACGGACGGACGGACGGACATCGCTAAGTCGACTTAGAAAATGATTCCGAGTCAATCGGTATAACAAAATTTTTTGTACCTAAAAACATCAGCACACACTCGTTATACCCACACCACATAGTGGTGAAGGGTATAAAAGGGAAGGGTGTACACTGCCTTTTAAATATATATAAAATACTATGAAAACAATTTTTTTTTTTAATCTTTAAAATTTTTCTTTTTATATTTTTCCTAATCTATATATTAATACGTGAAGGTAAATTTTTAGTTCCCTTTTTCAGCAATATGCGGGCACGGAGGGGTGTGAAAATTGACATAATTATAGTTCATATGGAGGAGAAGCTGAGAATGATAAAATTTATGTTTAATCTGTCTTAAAAATATATTAAATTATATAAAATAAAATATTTATAATAATTCGTTACATCTTGTTAATGCGAATGATTTAAATTATATATCAGATGCTCTGTGTTGAATTGTGAACTGCTAAAATTGATTAACATATCTTTGGGCTCATTTAAATATTCATAATTTATATATAGATTTAAAAAACATTGGAAGCCAAAAGTTTAATGAAAAAATAATATTTCCTAGAATTTGCACTCGTATTTCGAGAGCTGGGCTATACTAGTACTTATTAAAAACCAAAAGCATCAAAATATATAAAAAATTATTTTCAATAAATAAAAATAAATATTCAGTCCATTGTAAATTACGAGGTATTAAATGTAAGAAATAATTTCTATACATAAATTTTAATTCAGTGGCTGATTCAATAAGACAATTAATATGTGCGTCTGAAAATAATTGTATTAAACCACAAAACTGAGAGGTTGGTTTCACAAACCATTTGTAGCCGCGCATTTGAAAAATCTTACAGAATCAGGCCTTAAATTTTTGTTTGTTTTTATAAAGAATTCTTAAATATTTTTTAGTATTAAAAAACAAAAAAAAAAAAATTAACTTACTGTCATATGTGAATGGCTACTGGCCAAATCGACTAACTCCACTTTCAGATTTGTTTATATTTCAATGTCAAGGCTGTTAATTGACGCCTAACTAACAAATTTCTCTACTAATTACATTGATACCACTTTTTTATTGCATAATCTTGTTTTGAATATAAACGGTCGTCAGTCAAGCGCTTGGATATTTAAACTTAACTAAAGGCCTAGTTAGCCACATGTTGTTAAAATGCAACCGTAACGTAAATGTAACGTTGGCATTTAATGCAATTCTAGAACGTAAAAACAGAACCAGTATGTTGCTGTGTAGAATTAACCAAACTTTATCAGCTGTTCACAAATGTCATGCACTAACGTGGCAAAAATTATTTTCAACAGGTTGGGACGTTACGGTTACATGTGGCTAACTGGGCCTTAAATCTGAAAGTTCAGTCAATCATGTAATGTAACTTTTGCGACCCATATGTAATCCCTGCCGTAGCTCAAAATTGTTTTTTTTTTTACAGATTATTCATAATTTTAGCGTTCACACGTGAAAATTAAATTGACATAACCGCTGTTTACAACATCTGATTCTTCAATGTTACATTGAAAAACATTCGGTTTTACAAAAATTGTCTCAGCTTTGACAATTAAATCCAAACATTTTTGGGGTGATTTAATACCCAAGGGATTAAAAATGTGACTGATATTACATTCCAAAAAAGCTTTTTGGGGATTTAAATCCCCAAGTGGTTAAAAAGCGATTAATATTATCTTTAGGATGATGATTACGATACAAAAAGTAATTCGCTTGAACGTTTGTATTAAATTTTAATACAATCTAAACCAGCTAATAGTAAATTTTAAATACAAGAACGTCTAGATGAACTAATGAAAAATAATAAAGTGGTGGCTAACAAAAAAAAAAAAAATAAATAAAGTTTTTGACATGTCATAACATTTCGAAATGACAAGCCATGTCATATGTTCAAATAGGGAATTCAAAACACATTGTTAAATGTATACAATATACATGCATGCATACAGATAGACAAACAGTCAGTAATACCGTCAGACACACCATCGCCGGCTTACAAACTCTGAACATTCCAATCGAAAAAGAAGAAAAAAAAATTACACATACACAGCAGATGAGATGGATGTAGACAATTTGTCATGTCACTTAATTGAGAATTGTAAAAACTATTATATTTAATTAAAATTGTTTAGATTGAAACAAAAATGTTCCACTTCTATATGTTTTATAATTAAATCATAACAAAGCCAAACAGAGTAGTACGAGTATTTCATTTATTCTCATACAAACCTCAAATTGAAAATGTACAGAAGGTGTCAGGCAAACAACGTATGGAAATGTCACATCTGGTGTAGTTGGCCAATTTTGTAGTTATTTATCTATTTTTTTTAATCTTTTTTTTTTTTTTTTTTTTTTTTTTTTTTTTTGTGATAACTTTTGGTATTTTAGAAACAAAATTTATAAACTATAGTGGCTTTCACAAAGAATGTGGTTATATAAGTTGGTAACCACATTTTTATTTTCAAGGAAAAATAGATAATGCCACACAAATATAAATTAGCCACAAAATATAAAAGATTTTAAAGGAAAAAAAATTAAATATCTTAAATTCAAAAACTAATTTCAATAAAAAAAAAACCCAAAATATCTAAAACAATTTTCCGACTTCAGCCAACATCTTAAACTTTAATATTTGATGTTTCTTACGGCTGCGTTTATTTCCAAATTAATCTGAATTTAAGGTTTGTATTTTTTATAAATTCGCTAATTAATAACTAAAGTGTTGTCTTAGCCACAAAGCTAAAGAAAAAATCGTTTTAATTAGCTATCTTGTGCGTCATCATCATTTAGATCCCGCTAACACTTAATTTATTTAACAAGATGACGTCAAAACTTAAGGCAACTAAATTACGCCATGAAAATATCCGCCATCATATTCACTTGAATGCAGGAATGTGTCGTGTAATGTAACACGAAAAAAGGACGAAAATTTATGGCTTAATCAAAATTGTAACAAAATACATAACAATACCAAAAAAATATGGATGAAAGAAAATGTTAAGAAGGCATAATCATGAATTATGTTAAAAGAAAACATATTTTAAATAGTGTCCTTATAATAATGATTCTTAACTCTAAAACACCTTAACTTTTTTTTTTCTATATAATTTCTTTTAAAAATAGTTTGGTGACAGAGCTTAAAAATAAGGTCTTCTTTTTTCATTTTAAAAATTATTACACAATCATCTCTAGGAATATATACAATCCCATACATCTTAAATAAATTTGGTAAAGGAAAAAAACCATAGGTTTAAGTAATTTTTCTAAAAAAAAAAATTAATTTTAAAATTTCCTAGGAATATCAAAAATTCGAAAACATTTTTTATAGGAAACTATTTTGAAAATCTGAAAAATTCTCTTAGAATCAGTAGAATATTGAGAAGAAAAATTTTTCATATTAAGATTTTTTTATAGGCCAAAATCTTTCTTCTAGGAAAATTCTCAAATTTTAACGTATTCCACTTAAGGTCCTTCGAATCTAAGCAATTCTTGTACGGTAAAATTACTGAATCTGGAAATTTATATCCTCAGCATCGGAATTGATTTTTGCACTTTATATCCTCATAATATAAATTCATTTGTGTAGGGCCCATTTCTCAAATGTTCTCTAGGTAAACTCTATAACACTGATACAATTCACTTAAGGTCCTTCGAATCGAAGCCAGTCTGCTATGTAAAAATCCTGACTATGAAAATTGTTTGATTAATTAAGAAACTAGTCAAAGTCTGATAAATTTAAATTAAGGTCCTTCGAATCTAAACATATCTGTTATGGTAAAATTCCTAAATCTTATATTTATATCCTCAGAATTTAAACACGTTTTTATAGGAAAAAATTTTTTCTACGCAAATTATCAATTTCTGATACAATTGACTTAAGGTCCTTCGAATAAAAGCAATTCTTCTATGGTAAAATTTCTAAATCTGAAAATTTATATCCTCAGAATCTGAACTCATTTTTAAAGGAACAAATTCTCAAATTCTTTTTAGGAAAATGCTTTAATACTGATAAAATTTACTTCAGGTCCTTCATTTTTAAAGGAACAAATTCTCAAATTTTTTTTATGAAAATGCTTTAATAGTGATACAATTTACTTAAGGTCCTTCGAATCGAAGCCAGTCTTCTATGTAAAAATCCTGACTCTGAGATTTTTTTGAGTTAATTAGGAAACTAGTCAAAGTCTGATAAATTTAAATTAAGGTCCTTCGAATCTAAACATATTTTCTAAGGTAAAATTCCTGAATTTTAAATTTATATCCTCAGAATCTAAATACGTTTTTATAGGAAAAAATTTTTTCTACGCAAATTATCAATTTCTGATACAATTGACTTAAGGTCCTTCGAATAAAAGAAATTCTTCTATGGTAAAATTTCTGAATCTGAAAATTTATATCCTCAGAATCTGAACTCATTTTTAAAGGAACAAATTCTCAAATTCTTTTTAGGAAAATGCTTTAATACTGATAAAATTTACTTAAGGTCCTTCATTTTTAAAGGAACAAATTCTCAAATTTTTTTTATGAAAATGCTTTAATAGTGATACAATTTGCTTAAGGTCCTTCGAATCGAAGCCAGTCTTCTATGTAAAAATCCTGACTCTGAGAATTTTTTGATTTAATTAGGAAACTAGTCAAAGTCTGATAAATTTAAATTAAGGTCCTTCGAATCTAAACATATTTTCTAAGGTAAAGTTCCTGAATTTTAAATTTATATCCTCAGAATCTAAATACGTTTTTATAGGAAAAAATTTTTTCTACGCAAATTATCAATTTCTGATACAATTGACTTAAGGTCCTTCGAATAAAAGAAATTCTTCTATGGTAAAATTTCTGAATCTGAAAATTTATATCCTCAGAATCTGGACTCATTTTTAAAGGGACAAATTCTCACATTTTTTTGTAGGAAAATGCTTTAATACTAATACAATTCACTTACGGTCCTTCGAACCGAAGCCAGTCTTCTATGTAAAAGTCCTGAGTCTGACAATTTTTTGATTTAATTAGGAAACTAGTCAAAGTCTGATAAATTTAAATTAAGGTCCTTCGAATCTAAACATATCTTCTATGGTAAAATTCCTGAATCTTAAATTTATATCTTCAGAATCTAAACACATTTTTATAGGAACAAATTCTCAAATTTTTTCTAAACATATTATCAATTTCTGATAGATTTTATTTAAGGTCCTTCGAATATAAGCAATTCTTTTATGTTAAAGTTTCTGAATCTGAAAATTTCATCAGAATCTAAAAATATTTCTATAGAAACAAATTCTTAATATCCATGCAATTTTCTACAGGAAAATCATTTTCTGTAAAAAAAATCAAAATTTTAAAATTTCTCTATAAATAAAATTCTTCAGAAAATTTTTTTTAGGGGAACAATTCCTAGGACTGTAAATTTTTTTTCAAGAAAAAAGAAGTAAGAAAATCTATTTATTTCTCTTGGAAAATGACAAAATCTGGAACATCCCTTCACATGATATTTCTTTGTCAAAGTTGATTGGGATTTTAATAATTTTGTAAAGGAAAATTTCCGCATAATCTGAATTTTTTTAACGGAAAAGAATTTCTCTAGCAAAATTCTCAAATGCTGAGACTTAAGCACATTCGAATTTAAACGATTTTTCAATGTGAAAACTTCTGAAATAATTTTTTAGAATCTAAACAAAAAAAATATCTAAGAAAATCTCCTATTTGACTTTGATGCTATGGAAGACACTCCTAACGAACTAAAAAACATTATGGAGAAAAAATATCTCCGAATGCCTTAAAAGAATCCTTCCGAATCCTTCAAAAAGTTCTCTAGAGTCGATGTAATTGTTTTAATATAAATATTTTGAGATTTGGAGAAAGTTTTGTGAAAAAAAAGTATTTTAAAAATCGGAAAAAAAATTTTGGAAAAACATTTCTATAGGAAAATACTAAAATTCTGAGGCTCTTTGAATTGAAACAATTTAAAGTTCTGAATCCGAACAATAAATTCCTAGCGCTGTGAAATTTTCTAAAAAAAAAAAATAAATAATATTTGCTATAGGAAAATTTCAAATTAAGAAACAATTTTTCATGGACTTTTTATTACTCAGATTTCAAAGAACTTTTTACAGGAAAAAGTTCTCAACATTTTTACAATTGCTATAGAAAAAACTCAAATTCCGATAAATTTTTCTATATGACATTACTAACGCATTATGGCATATTGTTCATTCAATAAGTTCTTAGCCTTACCCAGAATAGGCTTAAGAATTCATTGTATAAACAATTTTTCACAATAAAACTTTGAAGATCTGAAATAATCTCAAATTTTTAGTAAATTTCTATATGACAAATGAACTGTAGGATAAATTTTTTTGAATTGAAAAATGTTCCATGGAAAATTCGTCAGACTCTAAAGATCTTTTTGAAGAACAAAAATTAAATTCTCATAACTTATTCGTAGACACGTTAGAGCTTATTAAGCTGATCGGCTTCCTCATTAAAAAAGTTTTTACGATTCTGCGGAATATTCTTCCATATAAAATTTTTTCAGAATTCCAGATTTTTGCCACTGAAAATTTCACGGATCGACTTTTTATAGATAGAGTTTGAACTATTAAATAATTTTCTACAGAAAAATGTTCTTAAAATCTGTTAAATGTTATAAGGAAACTAGCAGATTCCAGCACTCGAAATTCGAGTGCAATTTCTAGACTGCTTTATTCTTAAACTTAGCCATTTCACAAACCAACATTTTTTTGGTTTATTATTATTGTGAATGAAGATAACAAAGTAATTAACAAACACATTTACAAATTTAATAAAACACACATAGCATATGTATAATTTTATGTATGTGTTAGTGGCAACTTTAAATGCAATTTACTCAAAATAAAGGAAAATATCTAAAAACTTGTAAATCTGTAAAACGGCTAAAAAGAAATACCTTTCAAATAATATACGTTTGGTCAAAATCGGGATAAAACGTTAGAACAAAAAATCGGTCACAAAAAATCGCCTAGCCTATTAATATTATAGATAATCTCAAATCTTGAGTAATTTTTTCTGCGCATGTTCTATAGGAAAGTTCCTCCAAATCTGGGGAAAAAATGTCTGAAACTAGAAAAACAAACATAAATTCTTCGACATTTTATTGTAGGTTGTTTGAAAGGCAAAATGTGCTAAGGAACTAACTCCTAACAATACTTCAGAATTAAAAGGACATTTGCAGAATAAATTTCGTTGAATCAGTTAAATATATTGAAACAAAAATCTAGAATTCTGTTAAATTTTCATATAATCTTCTGAGTTTTGTATAGGAAAATTTAACAGATTCCAACGACTTCTTTCTTAAAAAGTTGTTAAGAGACTGAGGAATTGTTCGCTTTAAATATTTTTAAGTTTTGAATCATTTCTACCACACGTTTTTAGAATATGAGATTTTTCCCATTGAAAATTATACGATTTTTTAAAACAGATGAGCTTCCTTTGGTATAAAGTTTAAAGAATTTAAGTTATTTTATATACAAACATAGTCTGTTAAATCTTAAAATTTTTAGCCATTTCTATTAAAAATAAAATTTCAACAGGAAAATTTCACTAAATCGGACGAAAGAATTGTCTAAAATTGTATGATCAGAATACGTAAAATTCTGAAAAATTTTCGTAGATTCCTTAGAATTTTGCGAATTTTTTTCCTCACAAGATTGTTACGAATAAAAGGATTTTATTTTTGACTTTAGAAATTCGATTTGTTGTAAAAAATTCTTTCTAGATAAATTCCTCATAATTTTGTTAGGGACACTAAAAATTATTTTAATGAAAAATTTGCCATAATCCGTTAAATTTCCATTTAAAAAATTCTTTAGATTCTAAAAAAAAAATTAATATACATGTATCAGAATTTGAGATTTTTATCTTTAGCAATTATAAAAATTTTGAGAACGTTTTGCTTTAATAAGTTCTTTAAATTCTGACGAATAAAAAGTCCATAAAAATTCTTTCTTGATTTGAGATTTCCCTATGAATTTCTATGATTCTATGAATTTTTTCTAAAGAAAATTTCAGAGGTCTACAAAGGTTTTTTCGTTTCCAGGAGTTTACTCATGGAAGCTTATATTTAAAGAGTCTCAGAATTTAAGAATTTTCATATAGAATTATTTTTTTGGATTCTGATGATTTTTTTTTTTTTTTTTTTTTTGAATTCAGAATGTTATATATATAAAATGTGTCAGATTTTTAAAGTGTACCATAAAACCTGTTTTACTTAAGAAAAAAATTTCAGAATATTAGAGATTTAGTAAGAAATTCTTATTAGAAGGAATTTTTATTCCGAGGAATTGTTCCTTCTAAAAATGATGAAAATTCTGAAGCGTTTTACCCATTGAAAAATTTTCAAATTTGAAACACGTTTTTTCTAACAAAAAATGTCTCGTAGTTTAAGTTTTTCCTTAAGAAAATTACACAGATTCTGAGAATTTTTACCTAAACATTTTTGAAGAAACAAATCAATAGAATATGACAACTTCCTAGAGAAAATTTGAGGTTTAGTTCCGTATAAATGGTTTTAGAAATTCGCTCTTCACTAATTTAGTCAGTTTGTTAGGAGTTATTTCCGTAGTCCGAGAAATTCTAAAAACTTTGAAGATTCTGAAGAATTTTACACAGAATAAGTTTTAGATTTTTCTAAGAATTTGTGCCTGCAGCATTTAAGATATTGAAGAAATAAATCTGTAGATTAAAAAATTTTAGAAAAATTGTTTAAATTCGAAGGACCTTAAGTGAAATGTGTCAGAATTTAAAAATTTTCCTAAAGAAAATTTAAGGATTAATTCCCACATAAATAAATGATTTTAGAAGTTGGCGAAATTATTTTTTCAGATTCAGGAATTTCCCCATAACAGCATTATTAAGATTCGAAGGACCATAAGTAAAATTTATCAGAATTTAAACAATTTTCCTAAACAAATCAATAATTTTACAGACTCTGTCATTTTTCTCTAGAAGAATTGTTGAGATTCAAAGAACCTTAAGTGAAATGTATCAGTATTAAAGAATTTTCTTACAGAAAGTTTCAGATTTTGGAATTTTAGTTTAGAATAATTGTTTAGATTCGAAGAACCTTAAATGAGAGATGTTAGAATTTGAAATTTACTAGGATAAGATTACACCTACAGAACTATCTTTATATGGGGAAATTTTCTCCAAAAATTTTTTCCGAATATATTTTTAAGAATATATTTCATATTTTCGAAATATGTTCCCGAATTTTCAATTTTTGTATAATTTAATAATAAACTTTTATATAAAAATTACTTAAACTTTGGTATTTTTTCTTTAGAAAATTTATTTAAAATCTATGAGATTTTAAAAAGTCTCATAGAAGTCTAAAAGAATTGATTTTTTAAAGCTCTGTCACCAAGGAGTGCTAAACCAGAGCAATTAAATAACGTTTGAAGGAAAAATTTCTCTGAATATGTTACATGTTTTAAAGGACAAATTTTAAATTCTGGAAAATTGTCTTATGCCGTTTTCTTTTCTGACAAAAAATGTCGCATTTTATATGCACTTTCTTCGAAAAGTGTATTTTTTATATATCCTAAATTAAGAGCAACCTTATTTTATACATCAATCGAAATGTCTCACAGTCGAGCGCTCGTAAATTGCAAAAAATTGTAGCCATTGACTTCTTTCAGGTCATAGTGTGAGAATATTTCCACATTGTTGCCCTTTTTTGAATATTTTCACCCCATGACTTCAAAGAGGATAATAATCAGAATTTTTTGCATTTTATAAACACAGAACTTTGAGACCTTTCGATTGATGCATAAAACTAGGTTACTCTTAATTCAGAATATATAAAAAAAATACACTTTTCCAAAAAAGGGGCAAAAAAAGGGCGACATTTTTTGTCAGAAAAGAAAACGGCATTAGATTGCTCAGTTTTCTGTGAATTTTGTCATCACAAAACTGTTCAGATTTATAGAATTTTTTTTTGTTTTTAGAGAAAATTTTTCAGAAAATTTGCTTTATTCGTATTGAATATAAAACAGATTCTGTTGAAACATTTTCGTAAGGATAAAGTTTTGCGGATATAATATGTTTAAAGTAAAAATCTTAAATTTTGACTCAAATTCTATAAGAAAGCCCTTCAAACCTGAAGAAAATCTACCGTAGATGCTTTAGATTTTTTCTGTACAAAAAATTTTTCTTTTTTAAAGGGAAAATCTCAGATTCTGAGAAATATTCGTAAATAAATTATTTATTCCGAAAAATTTTCTATTACAAAAATTTATCAGAATGTAAAGAATTTTGTGCAAACCAAAAATTCCTGAGAATTCGAAGAATTTTGTAAAGGATCAAGTCTTCTTTTTATAGAAAAAGTGGTTCAGAATTTGAGGTTCATTCAATAAAAAGGTGTTCAAAGAACCTGAGACAAAAAAACAAAGCTCCTTTATTTTGCGAATTAACCTTTTATTTGATCCAATCAAATTTCAAAGATTTTATATTAAGAAAAATATACCTTAGAGTACGTAGTGTAAGTCCTCAAAATGTATTGACAAAATCTTGCAGAATGTCAGGTTCTATAAGAAAAGTAGCTAAAAATCAGAGGGTTTCTGTTTAGGAAAAGTGGTTCATAATTTGAGGTCAATTTTTTATAAAAACAATTAAGAAAATTATAGTCGAACTAGACCGGCTATACAATACCCTATACAGTGCGTTCGAGGGAGGGTCTGGGATCCAACTTTGCTAAGGTAATAACTGGATATAGGAAATAAGCATTAACCAAATTTTTCGTGTTATCGTTGTTGAAAAGTTCATATCTGATGATATTTTCTTAATAGTGGACTAGGTCAAAGAATGGACCGATCATGACCGTACTTAGTAAAGACTCTTATATTCTCATAAAAGGTTCAAAAGCAAATTCGAAAAAAAAAACAAGTAAGAAAATTATAGTCGGTCTAGATCGACTATACCATACCGTATACCATGGTTTAGAGACCCTATCTTTCGGTCCAACTAATTCCATATAGAAAATAAGCATAAACCAAATTTGAGTGGCATTATTATTAATTTTTGCTGCAGATATGAAAAAGTTCATATCGGATACTATATTTATATGGGGACTAGGTCGAAACATGGACCGATCCTGACCAAATTTGTAAAGTCACTTATATTTAGAAAATTGAGAAAAATCTGTGCAATATTTTTGTTTTTTGATAGATTTAAGTGAAGATCGGGAAGCAGCTCTATATGGGGCCTATGACTAAGAATTGTCCCATAGGAATTATTTTTGGGCTACTGATTAATAGATATAATAAACACATATAAACCCAATTTGACTGAGATTTATATGATAATTTGGATCTTATGACAATTTATGTGGAGGGTTATTTGTATGGGGACTAGGTCTGAACATGGACCAAATTTCACCAATTTCAATAGCGTTCATCCTATGGCCGATAAAAACTTATATACCATATTTCATCAAAATATATTCATATTTGCGACCTGTAGTTTGATTACAAGGTTTACATGGACATACAAACGGACGGACGGACGGACATCGCTAAATCGACTCAGAAAGTGATTCTGAGTCGATCAGTATAATAAAAGATGCGTCTAGGTCAAATATTTTTGGTAGTTACAAACAGCAGCACAAAGTCATTACACCCAAACCACATAGTGGTATAGGGTATAATTATGTAATAAAGGGTCCGCCATCTAACGTTTTTTTTTTTTTTCAACTAGTGCTTATTTCGTGAATGGTAACACTTAGCTCATGTCTGATTTGACAGATAATTAGTTTTATCCTTCCGCTGAACGAATATGGTTGTGTACTGCTGAACTATTATTTGTGGGGTGCCCTCAAAGATAAGTGTTACGCCAACAAGCCAGAGACAATTGACGCTTTAAAGGACAATATTCGTGGAGCCATTGGTGAAATACAGCTGCACACAATCGATAATGTGCTTAAAAATTGGACCGATTGTGTAGGCTACTGCATGGCTAGCCGAGGCAGCCATTTGAATGAAATTATTTTCCATTATTAACCGGAGAGATAATATTCAGTAGTTTTTTTTTTATAGCATTTTCAAAAAAAAAAAAAGTTATTTGGCGGACCCTTTAGTTGTGCTTTATGATAGGTTTAAGTGAAGATCGGGTACTAGCTTTATATGGGGACTATGACTTAAAACTGTGCTACAGGGTCCTACTGATTAGTGGGTATAAAAAACACACGTATACCAAATTTTATCGGTATATATATGATAATCTGGAATTTAAGACCATTTTATTCGGTCTGGGAGCAGTTATTTGTATGGGGGCTAGGCCTTGACAAGCGCCGATTTTTACCAATTATAATTAATAATATAATATACCCTTACCACATAGTGGTATATGGTACACAAATTAACTTTTCATTTCACTTCAAAACTAAAACATGGTACTAACAAATAAATTCTTTTAAATTTCTGATTACAGGTACTAGAATCCGGTCAAAGTAGTTTTACTCGTAGATTGTTTCCCTCTGAAAAGAGTCTAATGAAATGTTAACACAATTCATCGTTTTGCTTTCTTTCCATTATAATTTGCCAACTTTTGTTTGCCATCTTGAATGGCTGGAATGTGCTCTGGCGTTGCTGGTGGTATGTGTATGAAACACGTGCTTCGTAAGTACTTACACGGTTAATGTTAATATAAACTTTAATGTTTTTCATCTTCGTTTACAGTAGTTGGTTGTTATGATACCCGGAGTATTCATGACATTAAGAGGAATGAAAAAAATATAAATAAAAAATAGTAGCGTAACGTGAAGCATGTAATGTAATGTTACGTTATTTTTGCCATTTTGCAATTGCGAATTTTTTCCTTTTGGTTGTGGTGTTATAAAATCTTATCGTTTGAAATACTATCATCATCATCATCATCATCGTCGTCTTCGCTGTCGTAAGTTGACGTTTTGCCTCATTCAATTTTATGTGTAATATAGTACGTTTTATGTACGCCAAAATCACAGTTTAAAGCAAAATATGATATGGCTGGTGCTGTAAACGAGTCGCAAAAGAAAATAGTAGAGCTGCCAGATTAGCAAATTTGTAACCAGGCAATTTTGATCCTACTGCAACTATTGTTATGGAGGGTAACCGAAATCGTATAAATTGTGTATTAATGTTCCAGCAAGAGACCTGTCTTATCTCTATCATCTTTGTGTCGGTCTGGCATCTCTGACGATGCTCACGTATATTTTAAGCTTCACAACAAAATCAGGTCATAACGTACGAACGTTTAACAATGATTTTCTTTTTCCATTTTGCCACATACATATAAGTATAGTATTTGTTATTGTTTTTTATTTTATATCAAAAATAAATTGTAACCCCACCCTCCCTGCACCCACCTCAAAAAAAAAGCAGAAGGAAAAATACCAAAACTAAATTTTAAAAAAAAAAAAACATCCTTGAAATTATTCTAAGGAAGATTTTTAACGAACGAACGAACGTACGAACAGCAAACATTATTTTGGCATTTAAATGTAAATCTGTGTCAGAGATTTGACTTTATTTACCCTACATTTCAATTAGCCTAGTTTTTTTTTTCTTTCTTGTTGTTGTTATTTTACAATTGAGAGAGTATGAATTGTATGAATTCAAATGAAAACAAAAAAAATTCAATCAAATACAATTTAAAAATCTTTTTTTTTTTTTTTTTATTTCAAGACCATTGTGAATGGCTGCAATCAAGTTTAAGCCGATGAAGCATTAAACTAAATAAGTGAAATAAATTTACAGAAATACAATATTCCGTACTTAATTATTAGTACTACATCCCAGCAAAATTAAACGTTGCAATTTGGAGGTCTGTAGAATTATACTCCACAGCCTTTCATTATAAAATCATCGGCCCTGTTTCTGTTGGCATTGTCGTTTGAAAACAAAATAAAAACGACATTTTGGCATCATCGAAATTTATCGAGTGTATGTATATATCGGTATTCTCCATTTTGAAACGAAATTGAAACGACTGTAACAAATAAATTAAAAATTAAAATAACGACAGTGCGGCCATTTGAAATGTTAGTACCCGAAATGGTAAAAAATCTTAAATATGAAAAGGGTTTTCGAATGGGCATAAAACAGCTAAATTTCAATGGTTGTTGGAACGACATTTCAAAAAAAATTAAATCCATTTAGGCCTCCAGTTCAAGACGGAGACGATTGGCACAAAGTAAGTAAAACCTAGTTACCGGGAAATATTAATTAAAATTTTAATAACACGTATGGGCATTTCCAAAGAAAGGTCTATCATGACCGAAAATTTTAAAATTCCCAACAGTTTTTTCTTGTGTTATTAAAGAGAAATAATTAAATTTGAAGATATGGAAGAACTTGAAATTCATGGTGAAAAACAATATTATGAACAACAAAACAGAAGCCAGCGCAACAGAAGGAAACGATAAGATTCGCCTTTAGATTAAAGTAAATTCCAACGCTTAGTTACCATGAACCTTGCGCAAAAAATCGCAGAGCAATTGCCAGTTTTATTGTTGCCATAATTGTAGAATTTCGCATGTTGCATTTCAGTTTTGGACGGATTTGTGCCAGGACGTATCGTAAATAAGTTTGAGTCTGCTTATGTTCACAACAGAGATATGCAATGAGTACTGAAGAGGATAGAGAGTAGAATTGAATCATGATTCATAACTTCCTGTACTTATACGCACTCATACTTATTGAAATGTTGTCCAATCTCAATCCACTCTAAAGCACTCATACTCATACTAAGCAAAATTTAGGGCATTGTTGATTTAGACTCTTTTTCACATAATGTGTATAGACGATGCAAAATAAGTATGATTCGAGTCCAAACATTAAAATACTCATTAGTTAATTTGTTCTTTATTATAAATTCAATTTTGTATTAAAAGTGTTTAATGAATGTGAATAAAATGAGAGAATTGGTTTTGCTGTACAGAAATGGGAAAATGCATGCTAAATTATGGGAACATGCCTGTTAAGTCTATAGGAAATGCATGCCAAATGGTAAAAATGCATGCCATGTACATGTACATGTACATGTACAACTTTGAAAATCATTTTTCTTAATTCAGCATGCAAATTTTTTTCATTTTTAACAGAAAAATTCCCATTTTTATACGTGTATTTGTACATGGATGAGTTGAATGAGTTGAATCAATTATAAGTATTATAAGTATTTTCCTAAAATTATAAATCATATTGATGTGATTTATGAATCAAACAGATTTAGGATGGTGTTTAAAAATCATCAGAGTAGTCGCATTTAAAGGCTCTGTACTCACTTATACTGGAAATTTCGTCAGTACCTATGAATAGCGAAAAACGGTTCACGCATATTAAGAACAATACATAGTTAGAACTAATTTTATAAAAATAACGCATCTTACATTGAATCTGTCATGGCAAAGATAACGTAACATCTTTCGAAGTAGGTTTACTACATCGAGTTAAAAGTACATGGCCTCTCATAGAGATGGCGTGACAAGTTCTAATTTTTTTCTGTTTATTCAGTAGGGCCAACCGCTAGAAAAATTGTGTCAAAATTTCCTGACATTTCATTCCTCAGAAAGAAAAAAATTAAAGTTATAAAAAAGATGCTGCTTTTAAAGTTTGAGGAAAAATAAATTGCAAAGAGTTCCGTGCGTTGATTAAACGTTGTCTTTTGTAAAAAAAATACTGTCCAAGAATAATATTTAGTTTAGTTTATTTATGATTTCCCATACAACAAGATTTATAATCTTATAATTAAAGTATAGGAGTTTTACATTGAATTGAAATAGAAAATTTTAATAAAATTGTCTTAAAAAAATAATAATGGTAAATATAAAAATATTAAATAATTTTAAAGAAAAAAAAAATAACGAATTATAAATGTTAATACAAATATTAGTAAATAAAATAATATAAAAAATAAAAATAACAAAATTAGTTAAATAAAAAATATAAAATATAAACGGATCAGCAAAAAAAAAAAAAATTTTAAAAAAATAAGAAAAAGGATCAGTTAAAAAATTTAAAAAGTTCCCTCTTAAAATGCATTGCGTTGCTTATAATTTTAATGGACGATGTTAGCGAATTCCAAAGACGTATTGAGGAGACATAAAATTGTCATTTGGATACTAAATATTGGTATCTAATATACATAATGTCATGATTTCTAGCGGTGCGCATAAAAACGAGTCTGTCATATAGATATGTTGGCTGATGTGTATGTACAACTTTATTTCAGAACAGTAGCGTTTTTATCTTTAACAAATTTTCAAATGTTACTCCGTAAAGTTTTTTTGAGTAGTACGAAATCGGCTCATATTTTCGAATATTGAAAATATATCTTAAAATTACATTGAAAGTGGACTCAAGCTTTTTATAACTCTTAGAATCAGTGCTTGCATATATTTCGCAGCCATATAGTAGAGTTGGCATAAGATATGTTTTTGCAAGCAAAATTCGAATGTTAAGGGGGGTTATATGTTGTGTATTCCATAACGTTCTAAGCATTGAGTAAGTTCTCCCAGCAGCAGAAGTAATATGGTTAGACCATGTGAGATTATCATTAAAAATAATACCTAGATTTTTACGATTTCAATTTTCTGGTTGTTTAACATAATCAATGGTTCAAAAGGCAGTGTCATTGTTCATCTTGTAAAAATCAAACACTTTGATTTAGAGGGGTTGAAGCATAAACCATTTGCACTTGCCCATGTATAAATCTTATTAAGATCTGAATTTAATTTTGCAACGCAATCATTTATGCTGCTTATACCAGTAGTTATATATAACTGAACATCGTCAGCATATATGTGTAGATTGCAAAACAATAATTGTTCTACTAGGTCATTCACGAAGATGTTAAAAAGAAGAGGTCCCAGTATTGATCCTTGGGGTACGCCCTTCATAACTGGCAACACACGACAGGTTTTATTGTTTGCACAAACTGACTGGCTACGATTCAACAGATATGAAGACAACAAACGATTAGACCAAGGAGAGAAATTAAACATTTTGTGTAATTTAAAGCATAGAACCTCATGATCCACCATGTCAAACGCTTTGGAATGGTCAAGTAAAACAAGAAAAGAAATGTCTCCAGCATCAATACACTCTCGTATATACTCTGAAACATCTATGAGTGCTGATATACAACTATGCTTGGGTCGGAAACCTGATTGCCTTTTAGTCAGTAAATCGTTATCATTAATATGCTTGCTAATTTGTCCATGAAGCAGTCGTTCAAAAACCTTGGATAGATAAGGTAGTATGGCAATTGGACGATAATCGTTGCTAGATTTTGGGGTGGGTATAATTTTTGCGTGTTTCCAACTTTGCGGGTAAATACTCTTTGTAATTATATTATTAAATATATACGTTATAAATGGCAGAACATACTTTAAAATAATTTTTAAAAATTTAGGATGAATATTATCGAACCCTACAGCATCAGATTTAATTGCTTGATAGCTTGAAAATACATCTTCTTGGTTTATACAAATAAAACAGAATGAGCTGCATTGAGGGGCTAAAATTTCTCTTTGATCATAAAAGTTCATATTTGAAGTAATGTTAGGGAGATTCATGAAAGATACATTGAGTTAATCTACATCTATTTCACTAGATACTAATGGCGATGATTTTCCAATCCCAATTTCTCGTATAGTTCTCCAAGTTTTCTTAGTACCAGCTGCAGATGAAAAACGACATGAATAGAACTTGGATTTAGCAGCTTTGATCAGCCTGTTCACTTCTCTTCGTGCATTTACATATTCCGTATGTAGATCAGTGATTTTAAACATTTTCCAGCGTTTATATGCAAAATCCCTACGAGTAATAGCTAATTTTATTTCAATATTGAACCACGGTTTCTTCCTAGTATTTTTCCTCAAATTTCTCACCGGAACAGATTTAATAAAAACTTGCAACAAATTTTCCTCTAGATATTTCAGTTGATTATCAACCAAGGGCATATAGTAGATACTACTCCAATTTATTGCTGATAGCTCAAAGGACATATTGGCATAGTTTATGTGATCAAAATCATAATAGGTAATAGTCTTACTTTCATGCTGCAGTTTGAAGTCATATGAATAAAAGATCATGTTTGGAGAAACATGGTGCTGACAACTGATCATATAGGAAGACTTTATGTATATTGCTGACAAAGAATATATCTAATAATGTATTAGTTGTAGTGGAGAAATGAGTTGGCATAGTAGAATTTGTAGGGTCAAAGCCAAATGTTTTCATATTATTAAGTAGATGTTGTTCAACAAGAATATTAGAATTGAAATCTCCACACACTACTACGTCATCATATTTTATGGTAAGACCTTCGATAGTTCTCAGAAAACCATCAGTTCTTACTCTGCAATTAGGTCTATATACAACTCCTACTAGTAATTTTCGACCACTGCTTGCAACTTCAACAAATAAGTGTTCTATTATGATATTTGAAGTAGTGCGTGTATTTTCTTGTACACTATCATTTGAGATATTATCTTGTATATTACTATTGTCTGAATTCTCCACAATGTTAGAATTTGTAATCATTTTGCTTACAATTCCCTTTCTGACGTACATAGCAACACCACCGCAAGGAGTTTTCCTATCACAACGATAAATATTGAAATTGTTTAGCCCAATCATAGCATCTGTGACATATTTGTTGTACCATGTCTCAGTTACACATACGATATCTACTCCAGAATTTTCAAAGATTAGACGGAATTCTTCAATTTTATTCTTCAAACTCTGTGCATTTATATTACATATCTTAATACCTGATCGCTGTTTGCACAACACCCGAATCATATCAGAGGTCACATCTTTCGAATTATAGACCACACTATCCGTTCAAGATGTCAAAATATAAATAATAGAATAAACAAAGAATAAACGTTATGGTGAATCTTCGCCGCCATATTCAATGGTTAAAAGGTGGTATTCCAAATTTAAACGTGGTCGTATGAGCAAATAGGACAGTTACCAAAGAAAACGTCAGAAAAGTGTATCAGCTTGCATTGGATGAATTCAGTGAGATTGCTGGAATCATAATGATATCAACAGAATGAGTTCGGCATATATATTACATGAACAACAACTGAAACAAAGTATGCTTTGGAGATATTTGAAGTAAATTCAACTAAATTTTTCGTCGATTTATAACAATGGATTTATTACTGTACACCGGAGTCCAGTAGACAGCCTGCGGAGTGATTACAAGCGTGCGAAAACCGACCAAAACAGCAAAAGACTCAACAGTCGGCTGGAAAGGAAATGGCAGGTGATTTTTGGCATGCACGTGGTATAATATTTATTAATTATTTGGGGAAAGGAAAAACAATAACTGCCAAGTTAATGGAGTTAATGGACAGATAGGATAAAGAAATTAAGAAAAAACGACACCATTTAAATAAGAAAAAAAAAAAAATGTACCACCATGACAATGTACCGGTGCAGTCATCTGCTTTGGTTTCACAAAAATTGAAGTCTTTAGATTACGAATATCTTCCTCACCCCCCGTATCACCAGGTTTGGCCCACAGCGATTATTATTTGTTCCCACAATTGAAAAGATTACTCCAGGGAGATTTTCCATAAATGAAGAAGTCATATCGGAGACGAAAGCCTATTTTGAAGAGTATGACAAATCGCATATTTTCAAGGGTATCAAGACGTTAGAGTATCCTTGGAAGAAGTGCATTTCACTTAACGGAGATTACGTTGAAGAATAAAATTGATTTCAAAGCCAAAAGAAACTGGTTTTTATTGTTAAGCCATGAAGTTTTAACTCCATGTAGTATTTAACTACATAATTTTATTATTTTCGCTTGAACTTGAACAATAAAATTATGTACTATCGCTTGATTTTTTTTATGTAAAATGCAAAAAGATACTGAAATATTTGCATCATACCTAATCTACCATAGATGGTTTAAGTCAAAAATGTTGGCAAGTTCTGAAGTGTAAATTTTGAAACTAAAATTATGTTATAAATTTTTTGAAAAATTATGAATATACATATTACACTTACAATAATGTTAAACAAGTTTTGTTCAGAAATACATACCTGAAAAGAAACAGAAAGAAATCATATTATTAAATATAGTAAATACGAATATTAAAAAAAGATAAACAAAGCAGAACGAGTGAAATAAAATCATTACAGACAAAAATATTGTGTTTTGAAATCTGAAATGGTAATGCTGATGGTATTCGTATTGGTCCTTCGAACCGTTAAAGGATAACAGATATCGCCAAATAGTATCAGTGATATTATTAAAATAGTGTCACTAAAACCCAATGAAATTTCGTGATACTATTTGGTGCTTTCATTTTTTCCAAACCAAAATCTATATAAAACAAGCATTAAAAGCATAAAAAAAACAATTATCCATTCTGGTTCTTCATATAATTGTCTATTTACATTATCTCGATGCTTATACCATTGTTGAAATATTGAGTGGTCATATGATTCCTTATTTTTAGCTTCAAAATATTTCTTTGCAGCATCACATATTTTTCCTCCTGACATGAGAGCGACAACTTCTTTTTTGAATGCAATATTAAAAGTCATTTTACCCATCTCCTATATTTTTTTTTTTTTTTTTTTTGTATTGAAATTATAAATTTGTTTCGGTTGTTTGCACATAACACTACAAAATTAAGAAGCAATATAATTCTATAAAAATTATATTAATGGTATCACTAAAACTCAACATTTTGTGATACTATTGGATTCGTAGTACAATTTGGTGTAGTGATACCATATGGCGATATCCGTTATTTTTAACACAATTTATGTCTTTACAGATCCTACAACCGAGCCAATGTTTTGTATTAAAAAAAGCGTAAATCAATAAAATTCGAAATTATTAAAAGGACAAATTATTTTAAGAGAAAGGCTACATATATTTATTCCTTTACAAACTATACATATAACTGATGATACGAAAAATTGTGCTGCCCGGTTTAGAAAATCGATTTTTTTTTATTACTCAAAATCTACAGTAAGAGCCATTTTTTGACTAAATCTAGCTTGTAAAACGTTAACACGTTTTTTCTTAAAACAAAACTGATTTTTAAAGTTGGACATTATGAATTAAATGAAGTGTGGTTCTAAACACAATGTTATAACCAATGTTGTCAACAGCAACAGACAAAAAAGGCTAGATTTTACATTATATTGCCTCGACTTTTTACATTGCTGTTTAAAATTTTTAAGATAATTAACAAAAATTTTAGGTATTTACGTCCTTTTTTAATTGATTCGCAATTTTAGTGAAAGTAAAGTGGTTGCTCTGGATATTTCCAAGGCATTCGATCGTGTGTGGACGGTGCATTGGCGCTTATTGCATTTGCGGTCGGCAATGACTTCTCTCGATTTATATCGAGTTTTCTCAGAGACCGAACAATACGTGTTGTTATTGGTGGGGTCTCATCTAATGACTTTCAGCTTAATTCAGGGGTACCCCAAGGTTCCGTTCTTTCTCCTTCTCTTTTCCTTATCTTTCTGAACGACGTTCTTGGACAAACTTTTAATTCTATTTACTCTTTCGCAGACGACAGCAGCATTTTTCATTCATTTTCCTTTAATTGTAGGCCAAGCCTCTTGGAGTTGGGGGGCAAAAGGCGGGCAATGAATGACACACTCAATCAAGACCTGTTAACAATCTACGAGTGGGGTAAAGCGAATAGGGTTGGTTTTAATGCGCTGAAGACTCAATGTTGTATGTTGACCCAACAATGTCATCTGTATATATGGGTGGTATAGGTATTGAGGAGTCGGATACTCTTGATGTTCTAGACACGAGAATTCAATGTGATGTTCGTTGGAACGAGCATGTTTTGCTAGTGTCGAAAGTAGCATTCAAGTGTCCATTTTGGAGCTACTGGACCGTGTGCAAAGGAGGGCGTTGGCGCTCATCAATGACAGTAGGGCATCCAACTCTATTGATTCATTGGAACACCTTCGGAATGTGTGTTGTGTAGTGCCCGAGTTTCGGTTCGCTCTACCCGCTTCTCTAGTAGATACATCTGTTTTAGTCTATTGTCCAGTTGACCGCACAACGCATTACAGAGAGAACTAGCCGTATATGGAATAAACTCCCCGCAGAGGTCTTTCCTGACAGTTATAATCTAATAAAATTTAAGTCAAATATCCACAAACACTACTCCCTCTTTCCGTCTTCCCACAACCTATTTTCCTGAAATCAGCACAATGCACCGCATTTGTAGGGGCATCCCCATCGAAAAAATCCACGTATGGTGTTGGCCGATCGAAGAGTAAATGATCATTTGGGTTTAAGAAAGCTGTCTGCAAGATGGGTGTCGCATTTGCTCTCAATTGACCATTAACGTAATCGTGTGACAATTCCTAAGAGTTGTTTAACCGCAATTCGAATCAGTTTTTGCAGCGTTTTGTAAGTGTGGATGAAACATGGTTCCATTACAACACTCCGGAGACCAAGCAGCAGGCTAAACAATGGGTTTCTCCCGGTGAACCGGCTCCGAAGAAGGCCACGGTACGTTTGTCAGCCAATAAGGTGATGGAAACAGTTTTTTGGGATGCACCCGGAATAATCCACATCAATTACTTTCAAAAGGGAAAAACAATAGCGCCGAATATTATACCAACATATTGGACCAATTTAACGAGGATTTAAAAAAACGATCCCATATGGCCAAGAAAAAAGTTATTTTTTCATCAAGATAATGCACGGGTGCAGACGTGCGCAGTCTCAATGGCAAAATTCCATGAATTAGGCTACGAATCGGTACCTCATCCGCCATATTCTCTGGATTTAGCCACCAGTGGCTATTTCCTATTTCTAAACCTAAAGAAATAGCTCGGTGGAATGAGATTTAGCTCCAAGATGAAATTATTGATCGAAAAATCCTATTTTTTGGAATGGATACAAAAATTGGAGAAACGTTGGACTAAGTGTATTAGCTAAAAGTAGATTATGTTGAAAAATAATTTTTTTTTTTTTTGAAGAAAAAAACTGAATTCATTCCAAAAGTCACGGACTTATTGATCCGCCCTCGTACATATAATTAAATTTCTGTTTGTTTCCAGAGAGTAAGACTATAACCATCTTGTTATTCTTGTTATATTGACTCGATTTTTTATAAGAATCAAGAATATATTAATTTCTGGGGTCGCAAATAAATTTTTAGATGCGTTACAAACGGAATGATGGATTGATATATGCCCTCTGCAAAGTGGTGAGAGGGGTACACAAATCAGAGAGATCGTAAAGAAACGGCAATCCCAATGTTCGAAGTCTCGTTTTGGAGAGCGGCGGGCAATAGCAAAGGAAGTGTTCTATGCTCTCCACCTCCTCCACATCCATGCAGCTACGACAGAAGTCATTTGACGAGACCCTGTGGCATTCAGCTTGTCTCCCTATGAGGCAGTGCCCAGTAATAACAGCAACTACTGTTGAAATCTCCCCACGGGGGAGACCAGATTTGTCTCGTGATTCCACACGTTGATGCATTAGCCCATCTGTTATCCGATATGTCAGCGGTATGAAGCCGAAGTTCCAGCTTGCACGATTCCTGCGGTGTACCAACACATTCCAAGTCGGCTGGAACCCGTAAGGTAGTGGCCTGTCTTGTCAGCTCATCAGCTTTACAGTTTCCCGGTATATTCCTGTGCCCTGGGACCCATATGAGTCTGATGTCAAACTGCTTAGCCACCTCATATAAAGACGTGCGGCAGTTAAGGATGGTTCTTGTTTTCGGGAACATTGATTCCAAGGATTTTACCGCGGCCTCACTATCAGAGTATATGTTGACTGCGGCTGTATCCAGAATATTCCGACCCAACCAGTCAGCAACTTCCTTTATTGCAAGTACCTCCGCCTGATATACATTGCAGTGGTTTCGCAACCTGCGAGCCAGATTTAGTCCAGTCTCCTTTGAATAGACCTTGATCCCAACTTGGCCACACAATTTCGATCCGTCAGTGTAGAAATTTATGGAACGCCTGCTACCTGGAATCCTCCCAGACCAAGATTCCCTGGTCGGTATTAGAGTGTTGTAGTGTCGTTCGAACCCACTCCTCGGAGTGGAGTAATCCACGTTCAATGGTAAATTCCTGTCCGCCAGGATCACTCCATGGCCACAATTTTAACCACGCCATTGTAGTGTGCTTCTTAGTCGAATGGCCGATGAGGCCGCCAACTGCTTTCCTAATGTATCCAACTGTATTAGGTGTAAGAGGATGTTCAAGGCATCCGAAGGTGCAGTACGAAGGGCACCAGTGATACACATGGAAGCCATTCACTGTACCCTTTCAAGAAGGTTGGTATTGGAGACCTACTCTGTTTGTGACTACCAAAAATATTTGACTTAGACCCATCTTTTATTATACTGATCGAGTCAGAATCACTTTTTTGAGTCTGTCCGTCCGTTCGTCTGTCCGTCTGTGTGCCCATGTAAACCTTGTAATTTAACTACAGATCGCAAATATGAATATATTTTGATGAAATTTCGTATATACGCTTTCATCGGCGATACGATGAACGCTATTGAATTCGGTCCATGTTGAGACCTAGTCGCCATACAAATGACCCCTATGAAATCGACATAAATTGCCATAAGATCCAAACTATCACATAGATCTTAGTCAAATTGGGTTTGTATGTGTTTATTATATCCATTAATCAGTAGTCGAAAAATAATCCCTATAGGACAATTCTTAGTCATAGGCCCCATAAAGAGTTGCTTCCCGATCTTCACTTAAATCTATTAAAAAACAAAAATAGTGCACAGATTTTTCTCAAATTTGGTTTGTATCTATTTTTTCAAAATATAAGTGACTATACCAAATATGGTCAGGATCGGTCCATTTTTCGACCTAATCCCCATATAAATATAACACCCGATATGAACTGTTTCATATCTGCAGCCAAAAAAATTAATAACAATGCCACCCAATTTTGGTTTATGCTTATTTTCTATATCCAATTAGTTGGACCGAAGAGATAGGGTCTCTAAACCATGGTATATGGTATCGTATAGACGATCTTGATCGACTAAAATTTTCTTTCTGATTTTTGTAATAAAAATATGAAATTATTTTTTTTTTTTTAATTGAAGAGAATTTAAAATATATATATAATAATAAATCATTAAAATTTAAAAAAGAATTAATATTAAATAAAAATATTAATATTTATTTGACCGTAAACCGAGTGACCCATTTATGAAGGAATGAATTTAATGAATGAGTTTTTTGTGTTAGTATTTCAACTGAATGTTCTATATTTTTGTTATCTTAATTTTAAAAATTTTACTAATTAAAAATAAATGACAGAAATCACAAATAGCCTGTTTATTTTTTCCGTGGTTTAGGCATCAATTGTATTGTATATTTTTTTTTTTTTTTTATATGTACTGTTCAATTCTGAGTGTGGCTGACTGTATAGTTTTCACAGTTTTTCACATTTTCAAGGTCCCGACCTATTGAACCGATTTTTGTGATTTTAAATAGCAACCTGCTCAAGATATCAACGTATCATATTCACTAAAAATGAGCAACCCAGCTGACTTATTGAGGGCGTGATCGTGCTTTCCACAGACGGACAGACGGATATCGCTATATTAACTCCGCTTGTTATAAGGATCAAGAAAATATATGTTTTATGGAGCCCAGATTTCTTTAATTATTACAAACTGAATGACGAACATAAATCTACGTACATTACGTACCAAACGTTGTGTAATCTGATGAATGGCTAGATATTATATATTTATTAGCAATTTTTTTTGTTTTGGAACCCACTGTGCCTTAGATTATTTAAATATAAATTATATAGAAAGAAAATTATAGTTCTTTAACCTAATTCATCAAAATATAATAAAAAAATAAACACATTCTGCTACTATAAACTGAATAAAATATAAAATGGGTTGTGAGAAAAAAAAAATAATTAACTTTACAAACTTAAAGTTAAGTTAAGTTTCTTTGAAAAAAGGTAACCAAGCTTTAAATAAAATACACCAACACATAGACAAGCACCCACACAAACACACACTCACACACACACACAAACACACACAAACACACACTCACACTCATACACACTTTATACCTAGTTAAAGTTTCACATCCGTTTTCCGCACTTTGTTTTTGCAAAAAAAGGCATATTTTTTTAAATAAAAACTAAAAGCAACAACAACAAAAGAACTACTAAGAGTTAACCAACATTTCTAGGTTTCTAACGCTTTTGAAAACCGCTATTGTGCTAAAAACAGTTGTTGCAGTTTCTAGTGTTGCAGCAATGACTTGAGATGATGCTCGATGGAACTGGCAGACAATTTGAGCGAGGGAAAACAAGGTAAACCACAAAGTGCTGCTTTTGTAACAGTAGTTACAGTTCAGTTCGGTGGTTTGAAAAGGCAAATAAACAAACAAAAAAGGCAAACAGGTGCCATGTGCTTTAAAATTAACATTTTCTCTTCTTTTTTATTTGTTTTTTTTTTTTTTTTTTTTATTATTTATTCTTGCTTGCATCAGGAGCAGCATCATTTAGAGAACAAAGAAATTCGCAGGAAAACACCCACGTAGGAGTTCAAATATAATAAAACATTTTTCTTATGGTAAAAACTAAAGAGCTCATTACTTTTGTGTTGCGAAGCAACATTGAGGTTAAAATGTTTAGAAAAATGCAAAGATAAAGAATAATAAAGTTTATGTTTTACAAAAGCTTCAACTTCAAAAGCAATTAAAAGGAATTCTTGAAAAAAAAAATATGAGCAATTTACTATTTTTAAAAACCATAAACCAGCATAAATATGAGCGACAGGGTCTTCCTAACTTAGCACAATTTTTAGGTTTCTATTTCATTAGACAATAGACACAACAATTGTTGGTATCCACATCCTACTTTAATGAAATCCTAGACAAACTATAGATATCTAAAACAAAACTAAGTCTATTGTAGTGCGTGTGTGTATATATAAAAGTTGGAGTTGGTATGTGTTGCAAAAAAAATCCGTTCTTCTTTTTCAACATAGTTTAGTTTTGAGTAAAATAGTGCATTGCCGTAACCGGAAACCCAAAGCTCAATACACGCTCATGTCCTCACACAGACACAGCGTACGAATAAAAAAAAGGGAATTTCCTGTATGGTTCAATGGCATCATCTCTTAAAAATATAAATATAATGGTGTTTGAGGTGCTTCAAAAGTCTGTTGTTCAAGACAACAGGATATTATAACGCTCGTTCTTCGCCACTCATACAATTTATGATTTTATAAAATCTTTAAATAAAAACAACAGTATTAAACAATTTTTGTTAGGGGTTTTCCTTAAGAAAACAAAAAAAAAACAACATTTTATGGCTGCTGTTGAGTTTGAAAAGTACTAAACTTAAGATGAAATTTTGTTTCTTTAATACTGTGTGTATATTGTTTTTAAATCGAAGAGATTTTTATATAAAAGTTTATAGGGTTACCCAATAATAAAGCGCGATTTAATTTAAATATGAAATGTTTTTTTTTTTTTTTTTTTTTTTTTTTTTTTTTGTGGCGAGTAATATTAGGCATATGGCCCCCGCGGATATGAAAACAGACCCTTGCAGCTTTCATGAAATTTTCACCGCTGATGCATTGGATCTATGTCTTCAGCTGAGAAATTGACCTGAGAATTCAAAAAAAAAAAAAAAAAAAAAAAAAGTCCCACGACATGAAATTGTACGAGCTTGGCGTCCAATTGACATCGGAATTTCGGAAGATGATTTCGTCTGGTAGTCGACTATCCTATAAATCGATTGTTTCATGCATTATGCGGCACATGGTGCCGTCCTGCTGAAACCAATTGTCGTTCATATCCATACCAACCAATTGAGGCCACAAGAACTGCGTTATTGTGTTCCTGTAACGAATGCTGTCCACAGTCGTGCACTACGAGTTTATTAAAATTTTATTCAGCACTGTGACGATAAGACATGTTTCCTTTCAAATTCGTAAAACCCAAAGTTGGCTAAATAGGATGATATTTGAATAAATTTACACCCTCCACACCAGTGAGCAGAGGGTATATCTATATATAAAATGGAATATGTGTTTGTTTATTTGTTTGTTTGTACCTTATGGGAGACAAAACCTCTGCACCGATCTTCCTGAAATTTTCACAGCATTTAACTGGGACTCTGGCATGATTAATATGGTACTTTTTTTCGACCACGCCCACTTTTACGCCCACTTTTTAAAATTATGTAATTGCTCCCATATAGTTTTTAACGGGGCGCCACGCCCACTTTCACGCGCCTTTTCACGCCAAATTTTGTTTGAAAGTTTTAAACTTTTTGTTCTCTGTACAAATTTGTTCCTTCCAACGGATTTTTTTTTTTTTGGTAGTATATTGCTCTTAATACTGTTAACGTCGCCATATAACTATGAACCACGCCCACTTCACCGCCCCCTTTTTTTAATTCAGATACTTACTTATACCAGTAACAATGTTTGCTATACAAAATACTTTTTTTGTAATATGTATTTACCTAAAGTTTTATACACTTTTTATCTACAGGTAAGGTAGGCATACATTTTTTTATTACCAAATCCCCCTTTTTCGCCCCATTTACCTTAAATTATAATTAATCTGCTTTCAATCTATATACATAAAAATTAATGTGTGTTTGTTTGTGCTTTATAGGAGGCCAAACCCCTGAACCGATCTTCCTGAAATTTTTACAGCGTGTTACTGTGGCTCTGGAAGGAATAATAGGCTATAAAAATTTTTGATTGGACAAAGGGGCGGAACCACGCCAATACAACCCAAAATTTTAAATCGTCATATCTCGAGAATTTTTTTACCTACAGCGGTCATTTTGGTACATATGGTATTGGCATGAATAGAAATACATACCAGAAGAAAAGTGGGCGGGACCACGCCCCTTTTTTGAAAAATAAAAAGCCTAAAATCTTCTAAACTATTGGAAGGATCGTCATGAAATTTTCACAGAAGGATATTTTTGCGAAGTAATAAGTCCTTAACTATATAAAGTTGTTAGTGGGCAAAGGGGCGTAGTCCCGCCCATATAACCCAAAATTAAAAATCGTCATCTCTCGGCCATTTTTTAACCTACGGCGATGATATTTGGTATATATCGTATTGAAATTAATAGAAATAGTACTACAAGAAAACTGGGCGAGATCACGCCCTTTTTAAAAAAATTAAAATCCATAATAACTTCTATTAAGCCCTTGACTATATAAAGTTGTTAGTGCAATAATTAATTCTAAATTAAATAAATAATATTTTATTAATGAATAAATATTTTTTTTTTATTTTATAACGACGAGGGGTACCGAAGCACACCGGTTTCAGCTAGTATGTTATATAAGTTATTAGTTTGTCATCCCATCATATATATATTCTTGAACCTTGTAACAAACAGAGTTGACACAGCGATGTCCGTCTGTCCGCCTGTTCAAATTATGATCCCGCCCTTAATAAGTCGGCCGGGTTGCTAATTTTTTTGTGAAAATGATTCATTGACATTAGGAGCAGGTTTATATTTAAAATCAACAAAATCCCGTCAAAAGATCCCGAGATTTCAATGAAAATGTGGAAAAAAATTCAATTAAATATGATTTTTCTATGTTGTTCTTGTTATTGTTGCTATTCTAAATTTAGTAATTTGTGTGTCATAACTGTAATTGTTATTGTTGTTGTGGTCATTGTGTAAGTAGCACTTGCTTAATGAGTGTGTATGTATCATTACACTCCACGTGTAATATAAGTTAAGTTGTTATTGCCAAACCTTTTTTGGCGTTATCTCGAAACAAAAAATTGTAAAATAGCCAACACGAAACAATAATATTAATTAAAATAGTACATTCTCTTAAAGAACTACTTAATTATTTATAGAACAAATGAAATAATTTATAGATTTTAATAAAACTAAAAATTTATCAGATTTTCAGAATTTTTTGCAACACTAAACTTGAAAGTGATGAGATCGAAAAATTCTTACCACAAGTGTTTCCACGTAACTTTTGTTGCAAGCTTTATTGGATTTTTTTTCTTGGAGAAATATGTCAGTTATTATGCATAATGAAAACCCTGTTCATTTGTTCTTAGTTTGATCAAAATGATTCACGAAAAAAAAAGTACGTGCTAAAATTATTAAATATTTTCAACAAAATTCAACTGTCCTACAAAAAGTTGACGAAATAACCCAATGCCTGCCGTCAAACTGTTGCCAATGTTATTAGATACTATCAGGAAAACTTGACCATTGATAAGGAACCCGGTTCGGGAAGGAAGAAAGGTCCACATAATGTTTGTAAGACCATGTAAATAGAAAGCATATTGAAAAGGGCTTCCAACACATCCGATAGAAGAGCAGCTCATTGCTCGGAATATATGGCTAGATTGAAAATATACAAAGTCCAAAATTCTTGGACAGGAACATTGTAAAAAAAATTTAGAGGCCAAAAACAGAGCACGGAAAATTAAATCAGGTTTCAAAATAAAATCCTTAATGGATGGGTTTCGGAAAAGACCCATAAGTTCATAAGTAGTGATTAGAACTGTTACAATTATCTTTAATTGTAAGCTCTAATATAATTGTAGTCAAAAGAAAACATAAACACCAGGTTTATTATTACATTTTATCTATGCTGGGATTTGTTCGATCTCACTCTTTATGTTAAAAAAAAATATCAAGGTTCAGAAAATACACACATCAAACACACAATGTTCTGTTCTAAAACAACCAACACATATTTTTTATTTCGTAGCAATTATGTGTGTTTCTAAATTTTGTATTTTGACGAACACAATCATGAATGTATTTCGTTTTAATACTTGACTGAACACGAACATATTTCTATCACGTATTGTTTTATTCGAACACACACACCCCACACAGTTTCGAGTGTAGCTATATTATAAGATCGTGTTCTGTTCGTGTTCTAAAAAAAAAAAAAAAAAAAAAAAAAAAAAAAAAAAAACATTTATTTTAAGTTAGTTTCTGGCACATGTACTGCGGAAAAACAGAACATTAATAATAAACAGCTTCGAGTTCAGTGAATAACAACGGTTTAATTTTAAGAAATTATTATATTTTATGAATTATTTCCATTTTTTTTTTTTTATTAGTTTTTTATTTTTATTAGTTTTTTATTTTTATTATTTTTTTATTTATTTTTATTATCTTTTTATTTTTTATACCTGCTAATTAATTATTTTACATTTTTTAAATAAATTTGGCTGAAACCATTGTCGTCGTTTTTATCGGGGTGTATCGGATTTTTTCGATCGCGAGTGGATAATGTTTTAATTTTTTGCTGTACGCGTTCAGGAACACGAACTGAAATAAAAGCTACACTCGAACTTGTGTATTGTTTATTTTTTTTATTTATTTTTTTTTTTTTGAGAGCACGAACTTAAAATATAGCTACACTCGAAACTGTGTGGTTTATGTGAGTTGAAATAAAACAATACGTGAAAGATATATGTTCGTGTTCACAATCAAGTATTAAAACGAAACACATTCATGATCGTGTTCGGCAATGTACAAAATTAAGAAACACACATAATTGATATGAAAATAAAAATATGTGTTTGTTAGTCTGAGCTGTGTTTGTTTATATATATGTACGAGTTTTTTATTTATTCTGAACTCTGATAAAAATATAAACTAAATGAGAATCATAGAAAAGTGGCTTACGTACTTATATGTCTTTCAATACAATACAAATCAATAACATTTATGTTTGATTAATGAGAGTAAATCTGTGGTCACAAGCGATAACCGCCTAAGTCGATTTAAGAACGATTTGAGTTATGTATGCTATCATATTCTACTAAAAATGCTTTATATTTACGTGAAATCCCCAATTCTCTAACACTGTTTAGTAAAAAGTTATTAATGAAAACATACTGACCTAAGTCATAATGAAGCCCCATTGCATATATATAAAGTCATTTTCCTTGAAAGCATGCTTTTCGACTTAGGCGGTTAATGCTTGTGACCACAGAAATAAATAACGATTATTATACATTTACTCACACTCCTTAATCAGGCTACAAAAAAAAAAAAAAAAAAAAAACAAGCAAACATGTGTATGCATCGCTTATATGAAAATTTTATAGTTCTTGTGCCTAGGCTCCAAATTCAGATTATGGCAAAAATATTAGGCCTAAGAAATGCGACTCACTTAACATACTGCGAATAGAAGAATTTTTTAACAGACAGACCGATCAGTATGGTATAATACTGACGAAAGTTTAAAAAGCTTCTATGGAACTCTGTGTACAATGGTGTTTTAACGATAAAAGACGGTGGTTGGCTTCGCGGATTACATTGATGTAGTTGTAACCACTAGATACAATGATGAAGTGGAAATATACGCAAAAGAAGTAGAAAATTTCATTTGGTTGTGGCTTAATAATGTGGGACTTTAGTTGGCGGACCAAAAGACTAAGGTGGTTTTAATAATTGGTTATAGAAAGGCTGAACCTATCAAAGTTAAGGTTGAACAGCACGAAGTAACATCAAAAAGCGAGTTAAAATACCATGGAGTGATGATTGATGGCCAATTGAATTTCACCGCACATTTAAAGTACGCTTGCAAAAGCCATCTATAATAAGGACAGAACTATCACGAATGATGCCATATGTTGAAAGAAAAAAACCGAGTAGGTGGTTCGTAATATCAAGTGTTATTAAAATCAATTCTGCTGTATGCAGCACCCGCACAAAGTGCCAGCTCTCGAAAACTGATGTCGTCAGTTTCACGGCTGAGTGGTCTTCGAATATGTAGTGCATATTAAACTACTTGAGTGGACACGGTATGTGTTATATCGGGAATGATTTCTCTGGCAAGCGAAGCTCATAGACTTTATATTTCGAAAAGGAATAATACAATTGTTCTAAAGTCCCAAATACATAGAGTGGAACGCGAAACAACAATGCTTCAATGGCAGACTAAATGGGAACAGAATTTAAATGGTCGGTGGGCATTCCAAATTACACTCAATATACAAAAATGGTGAACTACTTACTACCTTACACAAAATCTAAGAGACCACGGTTCTTACCCAAGCTCCCTCAACAGACTTGGACTCGATGATTCTCCTATGTAGCCACGGTGTCTAGAAGACTTAGAGGATGTGGGACATATTATCTTTGTATGCTAAAGTTTCCACAACGAACGCAAACAATTGGAGCAAGAAATAGCAGTTCAAGTGAAGAAAGAAAATATTTTAGAGGCAATATAAAGAAACGAGGAAAATTGACTGAAAGTTGGAAGGTGACTGAGAGACTTGAGAGTAGAAGAGTTTAAGCGAAAAGAAACGAGGGAAGTAGCTTTATGATTAGCTTAGTCTAATCTGCCCAGCGATGTAATACCTTAATACATAGGTATACAGGACGGAAGCGAGGTAGTTTTAGTCGGTAGGAAACCAAAATACCCCGATATGAAATGTTTCACTTTCCGGTGGAAATCTTGCAGACAGACAGGCGGACATCGCCAGATCGATTTCTCCTTTCATAATGATCAAGAAGATATGTAGTGTATGGGGTCCCCGGCTTTTATTTCGATGAGTTATAAACGGATTGACAAACTGGTATATACCCTCTGCATGGTCGTATGGAGGGCATACAAAAAAAATCAATAAAGTCCGATCAGTAATTAACGATTTTTTATGGCACTTTTTTTAAATCAAACAGAGAGCGTCATCTATGTCTCAACTGCAAGAGCTCTGCTAATATAAAAATATTTATTATTATTTACTATTTCAACCGGTTTATTTAAAATTTTTCGTTTTTATTTTTCATTTGTAATTTTTGATTTTTTATTTTTGATTTTTGATTTTTCATTTTTCATTTTTCATTTTTCATTTTAAATTTTTCTTTTTTCAATTTTTCATTTTTTATTTTTTATTTTTTATTTTTTATTTTTTATTTTTTAAATTTTATTTTTTATTTTTTATTTTCATTTTTCATTTTTAATTTTTCATTTTTCATTTTTACCATTTTTTATTTTTCACTTTACATTTGTTTTTTTTTTTTTCATTTTTCATTTTTTATTTTTAATTTATCGTTTTTCGTTTTCAATTTTTTATTTTTCATTTTTTATTTTGCATTTTTCATTTTTCTTTTCATTTTCAGACAGGTTATTACATATCATAATTTTTTCACCAATACAATCATAAGTCACACCGATTTTGTCTTACGTCTCACGTATTACGCTTTTTATAACCTATACCACTATGTGGCTTGGGTATAATGACTTTGTGCTGCTGTTTGTAACTACCAAAAATATTTGACCTAGAACCATCTTTTATTATACCGATCGACTGAGAATCACTTTCTGAGACGATTAAGCAATGTCCGTCCGTCCGTCCGTCTGTGTGTCCATGTAAAGCCTGTAATCAAACTACAGGTCGCAAATATAAATATATTTTGATGAAATTTGTTATATTAGCTTTCATCGGCCACAGGATGAACGCTGTTGAAATTGGTGAAATTTGGTACATGTTCAGACCTAGCCCCCATACAAATGACCCCTATGAAACCGACATGAAGTGCCATAAGATCCAAATTATCATATAGATCTCAGTCAAATTGGGTTTGTATGTGTTTATTATATCCATTAATCAGTAGTCCAAAAATAATCCCTATAGGAGAATACTTAGTCATAGGCCCCATATAAAGCTGCTTCCCGATCTTCAAAAAACAAAAATATTGCACAGATTTTTCTCAAATTTGGTATGTATATATTTCTTCAAAATATAAGTGACTTTACCAAATATGGTCAAGATCGGTCCATTTTTCGCCCTAGTCCCCATATAAATATAGCATCCGATATGAACTTTTTCATATCTGCAGCAAAAATTAATAATAATGCCACTCAAATTTGGTTTATACTTATTTTCTATACCCAATTAGTTGGACCGAAGAGATAGGGTCTCTAAACCATGGTATAGGGTATCATATGGTCGGTCTAGACCGACTATAATTTTCTTACTTGTTTTGTGATTGTATTGTGAAACAGAAATTTACCCCCCTGCGCGTATAGATGTTTACACATCAAAAATATTCTAGAATCTAATTGGAAATTTGTGCAATTATTAATTCATTTAATGTTTGTTTTTTATATAATCCTTAGTAAATGAACACAACTATTTGAAAGGAAGTTCAAGAAACGGGCACCTTAAAGAAAAGCTAACGTGGAACAACATGCAATTACATGGATTTCTCTCTCACTCCCTACTAATCAGAAGAGTGTTAAAGGGTGAAATTACAAATGGAGCGAAGTACACATGCCACATATAAATTTATTTAATTTTCAATAGTCAATCTACATGTTCAGCACTATATTATGCTCCATTTAATAATACTGCGTTAATTAGCAAAATTGTAAAACCCGAACTAAAAGAATATATCATCACAACGTTCTAACTACCAAACAAAATACTTTAATTTGTAGGCCATAATTATACGAGTAATTTTCTTTAAAAAAAAAACAAAGAATTACCCACTATTACACAAGTTCTTTCATGCTCTCTAAGCTGTTAAATTTTCCACAAACAAATGATACTAAAATTAAAGACAAACTATTAGTTGTCATACTTTTTTAAACGCCACACACAAACGTTATTATTCAACAGAACTTTTAATTGACATTTTGATAAGTTTATATACGAGTAATTGCTGTACTCGACGATAATATGAAAAGATGAAGTACCTTCATTAAGTTACCACAGATTGTCAAACACTTTAAGAACTAATTATGAACAAATACAGAAAAAAATAAATTAAGAAAATTTATATATAAATTGGTTAAGTGGACATGATGATAAGAAAGCTAATAACTTAATGTTTACGGTTGAAGAAATTATAAACAATTAGGGAAAACTTTTAAAATTTTCAAATTCGTCTCAGTAATTCAATAATTTTCCTACAAAGTTGCAATTGCTACAACTGATTGGCTTCTTTTAGATGCTTAAATTTTCAATCGATGAGTTTTTCTTCAAATGGATCTTGAATTCAATTGAACGGGAATGAAGCATATTGAAATTCTATGTTAAATATTTAATACTTAGAAGTAATATTTTTGAAAAGTAATGCACAAACATACTTTTAATACGAGTGGAAACATGAAAACATACTTGTATAGAGATTTCAAACAAGGCAAAATAATAAAAAAAAAAAGAAGAAAAGACCGCAAATATTCACCATATTTTGGAAGAATACATGTACATACAAATATATATGTCTGTCTCACTTGAAGTCAGACAAAATCATGTACAAATATCATGAAAGGAAACCAAAAATGTGGTAGCACATGAAGGTAGTAATGATACTCATAGACTACTCATACGACAAACAGACAGAAAGACAGACAGACTATCTAAAAGATATAGAAAAAGACTGACTGACTGACTGACTGACTGGCTGAGTTCTTCTGTCTAACCAAACTAACCGTTACTAAGACAAATATCTCTGCGATACTTCACTTCAGTTTAGAACTGCAGCAGCCACACAGCACACAAAACAGTGAAAACTATACATGCGGAGTTGTAATACGTTGTTAAGATACTCGCATCAATGTTTAAAAATACTTTTGGGTAACATTTAAGCTCTATGTATGATTTTATTTTTTCTTCTTACAAATAAACTAACTACCAATGATAAAACCAATATACAAGTAAGAGTATAGTAGGAATACTAGCTAGAAGAACATAAGGGTTGTCATTATTTGGGGAAAAAAAAGAAAAACAAAAGTACGAAAGTTATAGCCCTCTACCATAAGTTTTCCAAAAGGGTCACAACAGATCCAACCTTAAGGGATTAAATGGCCACAAAAATAAATATAAGTCAAATTAAAGCAAGCCAGAAAATTATAGTCGGTCTGGGTCGATATAGATATAGAAAATAAGCATAAACAAAAAAAATTATTTTTTGTTTGCCTCGGATATGAAAAGGTACATATCGGATACTATATTTATATTGGGACTAGGTCGAAATATGGATCGATCCTGACCATATTCGGTAAGGTCGCTTATTTTTTGCAAAAACATATAGAAAACAGATTTGAAAAAAATCTGTGCAATATTTTTGTTCTTTGCTAGATTTAAGTGAGGATCGGGAATCAGCTTCATATGGGGATCATGACGAAGAATTGTTCTATAGGGTTTATTTTTTGGACTACCGATAAATGGATGTAATAAATGTACACAAACACAATTTGACCGAGATCTATATGATAATTTGGATATTATGACAATTTAAGTCGATCTCATAGGGGGTTATTTGTATGGGGACTATGTCTGAACATGAACCGATTGTCACCAAATTCTATAGCATTCATCCTATGGCCGATAGAAACATATACGAAGTATATTCATATTTGCGACCTGTAGTTCGATTACAAGGTTTACATGGACACACAGACGGACGGACTCAGAATCACTTTCTGATGGGTCTAGGTCAAATATTTTTGGTATTTACAAACATCAATACAAAGTCATTATACCCTGACCACAAAGTGGCATAAGGTATAAAGAGATTGCACTGTTTATTTTGCCTACATACATGATAAAGTTTATATCGGATGTGATTATTATAGGGGGACCATGACTTATTTACTGACGACCATTAGGGTGGCCCTTAATAGAAAAAAGTGTTCAAACTCTCGGTCGCACCCCCTAAAAATATGCGAATAGCAAAAAAAGTGATAAATATAAAGTTTTGGGCCAATCGAAAAACATTTAGAGGTGGCTCAACACGATTGAAAATTTCAAGTGTGCTTATATGGGGAAAATAAAGTTATATTTTTTCAGATTTTACGAAAATTTCGTTCTATAGTTTAATTTTTTCGATAAAATATTATATAATTCAAGATCAGTATTAAATTATCTTTTCAAAAAGCTATAAAACTTCATAACCGAATAAAATCTCGCCAAGAAATAGCAAATGCCCCAGACCACTTTTGTGCCAAAAAAAAACTAGGTCATGAAATTTGATGGCATTTTTTTGAACTTTAAGAAATTAATTAAATCCAACATTTTTTTTAGTCTCTATACCTATTAGTACTCAGATTTGAAGTATTGTTTTATTACCACCTTGTTAACCTATTAAGCATTGAGACCGAAAATGGAAAATTTTTTAAATAAAATTTTGAAAACTCCTTTTTCAAGTTTTGAAAAATTTTCTAAAAAAAATTTTGAAAAAATTGATCTAGCTCTTTAAGGTCTTGTTAAATGCATGTTAGAGATTAACTGTGTGAATTTCTAGGTAAATCCCTATACCACAATTTTTTTTGACAAGGATTTTATTTTTGCGGATTTCGAGAAAAATTAGATTTTTGTAAAATATTCTGTAAATGTACTCTTTCTAAATACTTTGTATCAAAAATTCATCAGTTTTCTACTTTTAAATGTTATATTTTATCTTAATAGCCTAGGGTTTCGGAAAAAAATATTATGACCCAATTAACCCTTTTGGAATTGGGGTCACATATGACCCCAAGCTTTTAAAAAACAATTTATTCAAAAAAAATCAAATATTTTGCAAATACTCTTGAATTTTTAAAAGCATCAACTGCATCGCTATATCAGATTTTTTTTTCTAATTTTTTACAAACGGAATGACAAACTTGTATATATTCTCTGCACACTGGTGCGGACGGTATAACAAGAGTGTTAAATTCTTTGATACCCTCCAGCCGTGTTCCAAACACAATATTGCAAACAAGGTTGTTAACACTAGGAGATAAAAAAAAGTCTCATTTAACATTATAATGGCTACAATGATGTTTAAAATTAATAAGATAAATAACAAAAATTTTACGAAATTTGGTGCTTTTTTTATTTGAAATCATTATGAAATCAAGCAGCGCATACGTAAATACAATGTATTTAATACATACATACAATCACATTCTGGTTGGTTTCAAGAAAATAAGAGCATAACGATCTTATTCAGTAAGAGCGTAACCAGCTTGATCTCATATGTAAAAAAAAAAAAAAAAATAGAAACAACATGCAAACAAAAATGTGTGTGTATGCTTCCGTAATACCGTGAGCATTTGCAATCTGGTTTTAACAAAAATCACCTTACTAAGTCTTCTTCGAGCACTTTTAACTATTAAAAACTGACTAATCTCATGAGCGATTTCAAAATGGTCCAGGCTTATGCTTAAAAATAGAGAAAACATTAAATGTATTTCAGAAATTATCAAATGTAATTTAGAAAATTTTAAACGTATTTCAGAAAATATTAATTTCAGAATTAAAAAGCAGTTTACCCTACAATAACGAAAATTTGTTATTGTTTCCACTAGTGATGTGCAATCACAGAAAATGTTTACAAATATTTGGACTTACTTTTTATGCACTGGAAAATAAACTTACAAAAGCGGACTCTACATGAGAAGAAGAAGAGGACTTAATTTTTTTTATTTGCCACAATATAAAAACCAGGATAGGATTCGGGTATTAAGTTTTGGATTTGATAATATGATTTCGAAATATGATTTCCCGTAAACGTGAAATTTTAAAAATGCATGTATTACTTAACGTATATATTCTTGTATAGCGTTCTGAAATTCAATTGATATTTTCAGAAATTCAATTCATACATTTGATATTTTCTAAAATACATTTGACATGAACTACATTACTGAAATACATTGGTACTTTCTGAAATACATTTGACCATTTCTGATTTTTTCTGTAATACGAATATATTTAATTATTTCTGAAAATCACTCGATGTTTTTTGAAATAATATTGATCATTTCTGAAAATTATTTGATGTTTTCTGAAATACAATTGACTATTTCTGAAAATCAATTGATGTTTTTTGAAAAACAATTGACAATTTCTGAAACTCAATTGGTATTTTCTGAAATACAATTGATATTTTCTGAAAATCAATTGATATTTTCTGAAATATAATTGATGATTTCAGAAAATCTATTGATGTTTTCTGGTTGGAAGGGTTTACATACTTTTTGGAAAGTCACGACGCAATTACTGAGCTGTTTTGTCATACCAATACCGTGGGGCCATAGTTTGTTGATCTAACATCTAAATCGAACGCCTTATCGTTCTAGATCTTCCGATCCACCTGATTACCGTTCCCGATTACTGATGATTCCAGATTCCTGATATGACGAACTCTTGATATTAACCAATTCCTGGTGTAAACAGATGACTAATAATCCCTGATATTTACCGCTCTTGATATTTGCTGACTTTTGATTAACTGAGTAGAACTATTGGTAGTCGATTACCATAAACCGAGAAAAAGCCGAGTGGAGGCAGCGAAGGATTACCGCCGATTGTTTATCTATTTATATATATAAAAATTAAAATTTGTTTGTGGGTTTGACATTAATAGGTGGCTAAACCATAGGAACAATCTTCTTGAAATTTTCAGAGTGTGTAAGTTTGTATAGGAAAAGTAAAATAGGCTATATTTTTTAATATATGAAGAGGGCGTGGCACCTCAAATATATAAAAAATGTTTAACATCATATATATGGAGCTCTATGAAAGCAAGAGTCCTGATACTTTGTAGGAGTAAATAAGTTTGTAATGCGAGAAGTCGCGATAAAAAATGGGCGGCATCAAACAAGTGGGCGTGGCACCTCCGATACATGGTAAATAAATATCATCATATATCCAGCTTACTATAATAGCCATTGGGTTAGTGGGCGTGGCACCTCCGATACAAAAAAAATAACTGAAGTACTATAGACGTGTGAGTTCACGAACAATAAGTGTGAGAAGTTATTTTAAAACATGGGCGGGATCAATACAGTGGGCGTGGCACCTCCCATTCATGGTAAATACATATCATCATAATTAACAACAAAAATATTCACTAGTAATAAATTATATGGCAAAACAACGTTTGCCCAGCCCTCGAAATGCGAGTGCAAATTCTTTATAAATATTTGTTGAACACACAGAAAACAGCTAAAAAGAAATGCCTTTCACATGACGTATGTTTGGTCTAAGTTAAGGTAAAACTGACAAAAATACATCGTTCACAAGAAATTGCCTTGCTATTAATATTACAGATAACATAGGACAAAGCATTAAAGCAGAAATGCAAGCGAAATACTAAATTATACATAGCCCCTACAAAATTAAGCACACAGAGACAAATTATGTTTACGGACGAGAAAATTTTTATTGCATTAAAGATAATAGTAGTCATAATGGTCATAACGGCAAGCATCACAACTGGTTTCAACAATTCAAATAGGACTCACCGAGCTCCATTTCTGCAAAAAATGTAATGTAAACCTATGTCCGTTTTGGAAAAAGTTGTAAAGTCTCTAAACAACACATTACTAATCACGAGTCATGGACCTTTCAACAAGATTTCGCTCCAGCCTTAAGGAAAAACAACTCATGAGTGACGAAAAACAACCTGGTTGTCTAGATCTAAATCCTTGGAACTATAAATTGTAGTCAGGTTTAACGCCAAACTTTGTGTCTTTTTTCCTATGGGCGTTTTGCGTTCTTTGTTAGGCGACTGGTCGGAAAGACTTTGGCAGATGACTGTGATTTGAATTTATTTCCTATTTTGTCCCAAATAGTCAATTAATGTATACTAGCAAGTGCAATTTCTAGGCAGCTTTATTTTTCAACTTAGCCAATTCACAAACCAACACTTTTATGGTTTATTATTATTGTGAATGAAGATAACAAACCCATTAACAACCACATTTACAAATTTAGTTTAAAAACACACATAGCATTGTATAATTTTATGTATGTGTTAGTAGCAACTTTAAATGCAATTTACTCAAAATAAAGGAAAAAATTTGTAAATCTGAAAAACGGCTAAACAGAAATACATTTCAAATAATGGTCAAAATCGGGATAAAACGGTAGAACAAAACATCGGTCACAAGAAATCGCCTTGCCTATTAATATAGACTAGCAGATTCCAGCCCTCGAAATTCGAGCGCAATTTCTAGGAAGATTTGTTTTCAACTTAGCCAATTCACAAACCAACACTTTATGGTTTATTATTATTGTGAATGAAGATAAGAAATTCATTAACTAATTTAATAAAACACACATAACATATGTGTAATTTTATGTATGTGTTAGTAGCAACTTTAAATGCAATTTACTCAAAATAAAGGAAAAAATTTTAAAATCTGTAAATCTGCAAAACGGCTAAAAAGATATACCCTTCATATAATATACATTTGGTTAAAATCGGGATAAAACGGTAGAACAAAACATCGGTCACAAGAAATCGCCTAGCCTATTAATATTATAGATATTTTAAATTATAAATATATTAAAAAGTTAAATAAAGATAAACTGTTGTAATTAAAACCCAAGAAATGGAAAATCAACCGTTTTATCATTAAATAAGGTTTAACTGGACCCTGGACACGACTGAGGCAGATCAGTCGTATTAATCTCACTGATTTTAAAGAACTATAGCCCAGATCAGTCCGAAACTTTTACCAAATAAGGTTACTGATTGAACTTATATTATCGAAGAAAGTAGTATCATAGTTCTCAAGAATACATTTATAAGTACATCCCTTTTGTGATTCCCTGTTTTTTTTTTGCTATTCGTGGTAAAACATTTTACTTGATTGGTTTCATTTTTCACTTGTATCTGGCAAAGAGTTCAAAAAAAAAAATAAAAAATTTGGAAAAATTCTAAAAATATTTTGTGTAACATCCATAAACAAGTGTGAAAAGTTAAAAAGGGCTAAAGGTTCACACTCGCTATATCTGCATAAACGGTTTTTTGCTTCTTTATTTTTTCTTTAGCATAAAACATGTTCAAGGAAAGAAAAGCCAAAAGATTTATAGAATTTCCCAGCCATTTAGGAAATTAGTCTACTGCCGAATATGTAATGTAAAAAAGATAAATATATTTTAACCTTTCACCTGATTTATTGGGAGTTTGAGTAAGTAACAATTGTTTGGAAAAATGGGGGAACGTTAACTTTTGAAATCAAGCTATTGACATCTGTCAGATTATATTTACGATTACTCATGCTTTTTAAGTGTTTCAAATTTAAAGGAAATAAAGTCAACGAAAATTTCAGCACAAGATTTTATGTATTTTTAATGACAGCAGGATGCGTAAAGCAATAATTATTCATAAAAAAAATGTTCCACTTGTTCTAAAAATAATATAACTTTTTTCTGTCGGGATTTTAGAACAATGTCATAAAATAATGAGTTTTTGTATATCTTTCCAGTATTTATTGTTTGCGGTTTTTATGCGAAGAGTAATAATACTCGTAAACCCAAAACAACAAAAACTGATTGACCAAAAAAGTTTTTTTTTTTTTTTTTTTTCTATAAATAAAAATACATTGTTTCTATTAGCATTTTAAGTTTATGTCATTATTATTATTTTTTCATTCATTATTTCTGTTGGTGGTAGCGGTTTCAGCGGTTTTCAAATCTTTTTTGTGGGTGACGCTTTTTTTTTTTGGTTATTTATTATTTAAAGAGGAAGAAAGAAAAAACAAACAAGAGGAATTAAAAACAAAATACTTACAATGCAAACGAAAAAAAAAAAAACAAACTTTAACTTAACAAAAAGTAATTAATCATAGTATTACATGATATTTTTGTGTTGCTTTTCTTTGCAGAAGGGGAAAGACTTTATAAATTTCTGATAAGAATAGTGACAGCTTTAAGAGATTTACTAAGTGGTTTTTGGAATACAAACAATATTTGTGGTTTCTACATTTGCTGGGTATTGTATGTGTGAATGACACATTTTCGATGTGATAAGCAAATGGATTAAACTGCAAAAACAATCGATATAAAATATACAGTGGCGGAGGTATTCAGGCCGGAAAATACGAATAGCAAAGTTTTGTTCAAGCATTTTTTAGGGTGATACACAAGTGTTGGCAGAATGTGCGATTTTTCATTTTAGAGTGCAAAATGATAATGTTCTAGGCTTGGTCGATTACGGAAAATGGGCTCCATAACCAATTACAAGAATCCTAATTATTAGACTTTAAATTTATAAAACGAATATGATAATGTGATTAACCCTTTTCAGCCAACATTAAAAACAAATAAAAGCACCTTTTTACGCGATTTGACACGCCTGCTAGTAACTAATGACCTAACACAGTTTTAAGACTCTTGCTATGATAGAACTGTAATATGTCAGGATTAATTTTTGCTCTTTATGGGAGGTATCACGCCTAGTAATGCCAAGGTGGCCACAATACAAACTAAACCAGAAGTGCTGATCATTTGTGACAAACGAAGGCACCAATGTTTTTATACACATATAAGTTCGACTGTGTCGAACCTTTGGAACCCTCTACCTATGTTCTAATCACAATATTCTAACCAAAGCTATCAACACTAAGAGAAAAAAGCCTAGATTTCATATAATGGCTAGATTTATTGAGAGTTCAGATAAAAACACACTGAATAAAAAATTCGTAAATATATGTAAACAAACATAGCCCAGACCAACAAACACATATTTTCTAAATTTTGTTCGGTGTCGAACACAGTCATGACTGTGTTTCGTTTTAATATTTCGTAATGTATACGAACATTTTTCTATTACGTATTTTTTTTTCGAACACATATAAACCACACAGATTCGAGTGTAGCTTTATTTTATTATGATATCAATTATGTGTGTTTCTAAATTTTGTTCGGTGTCGAACACAGTCATGACTGTGTTTCGTTTTAATATTTCGTTATGTACATGAACTTTTTCTATTACGTATTTTTGTTTCGAACACATATAAACCACACATATTCGAGTGTAGCTTTATTTTAAGTTCGTGTTCTTGCACGCGTACTGCTAAAAAAAAAAACAGATTATGTTCTTGAACACGTACATCTAAAAATTAAAACACTATCCACTCGCGTTTGAAAAAAAACGAAATTAAGCCATAAACAACATATAAAATTTCTCTGTTTTCTATTTTATTACTTTTATTTTTATTTTTTTTTTTATTTTTATATTTTTATTTTTTCTATTTTTATCTTTTTATTTTTTTTATTTTTATTTTTATCTTTTTATTTTTTTATTTTTATTTATTTTTTTTTTTCTTTTTATTTTTTTTCTTTTTATTTTTTTTTTTTTGTATCTTTTTATTTTTTTTTTTTTGTATCTTTTTATTTTTTTTTTTTTTTTTGTATCTTTTTATTTTTTTTTTTTTTTTGTATCTTTTTATTTTTTTTTTTTTTTTTTGTATCTTTTTATTTTTATTTTTTTATAACTGCTAATGAGTTATTTCAGATTTTTTTAAATAAATTTGGTTGAAACAATTGTTGCCGTTATTCTAGGGCAGTTTCAGATTTTTGCAATCGCGAGTGGATAATGTTTTAATTTTTAGATGTACACGTACACGTGCAAGAACACAAACTTAATATAAAGCTACACTCGCATCTGTGTGGTTTTTGTGTGTTCGAAACAAAACATACGTGATAGAAACATGTTCGTGTACATAACGAAATATTAAAACGAAACATAGTCATGATTGTGTTCGGCACCGTACAAAATTTACAAACACACATAAACGATATGAAAATAAAAAAATATGTGTTGGCTGCTTTAGAACAAAACATTGTGTGTTTGATGTGTGTATTTTCTGAACCTTGGATTTATTACAATGACGTTCAAAGTAAATAAAATAATTAACAACAATTTTAGGTATTTTCGTGCGTTTTTATTTGAAACATAACATTTCAATTTGTTTCTTTAAAGAGAGTAACAGCATAACCATCTTGTTATTCTCATTCTCATCGTTCACATGTAGAAAAAAAATTGTGTATGCATCGCCGATACATATCTATATGAACATGTTCTGTTACGTATACACATGTTTCACTATTTTCAGTTTTTTTATCATTTTATTTTCGTACGTCATTCGTCAGCTATTGGGCCTACAGGGTACAAATTCAATACCCAACTGCTTGCAATAATGACAAACAATATTATCCTAATTTTACCCAGGTAAATTTTTTATTTTCTGAATGATTGTGATTTCAACAGACAGACAGACGGACGGATGGATAAGCGGACATCCCTATATCGCCTTGAGTTGTTATAATGATGAAAATTACATATATATGTATACTTACTGGGGACGCAAATAACTCTTACGGTGCATTACAAACGGAATGAAGAACTGGTAAATACCCTCTGCACAGTGGTGTGACAGAGTAATATTATTCGTATTCTTTTATTTTGGAAAACAAATAAATAATTGGGATCGAAAATTTTCGATAACGATTGCGGCGATCTGTTACATCGATTTTACTTTAGTAAAAGACAAACTCGTTAGTATAATGTTGATTTCATTTAAAAATATTTCTTTTCGAAGAAATTGGTGTCTATGAGCGAAAATTTATCCTAAAGCTTACAAATGAGGGTAAATCATTTTGTAAAATAGCTCGGATCTACAGTGCAGTACATCGTTCAAAACTACAAATCCACAAATTAAATTTTGTCAGGACTTTGCCTTGGACGCCCCTCCAAACTAATTGAGCACTAATTGAATAGCGAACTATTTTTCGATTCCGAAATTAATTAAAATCTGACTATCATGGTCCTGTAGCACAAAGAAAGCCATTCATATCCGATGTCAATAGAAAGATACGTATGGACTGTGCAATTGACAATGCAAACAAGGCTCCAGAAATTTGGAAATGTGTTCCATTTTCAAATGAAAGCAAGTTTTGCATTTTCGGCATGCAAGGAAAAAAAGTTAGTTTGGGGGAATATTGGAACTGCAGTGTCCGTCAGCATATTATAACTAACCTGAAAAGAAATGTTAAAAAGCATCATTGAGGTAAAATAAGTAAAGGGGATACTTCAAAATTGCTTATATAGATGCTAAGTCGGCTCATATATTTTCTTGATTCTTATAACAACTCCAGCCGAAATAGGAATGTCCGTCCGTCCGTCCGTCTGTTGAAATCACTAATTCAAAAAATTAGCCATTTACCTGCAAAAGCTTAAGGTAAGTTTTTTGTGCATTATTTCGCAAAAATTATATTTAAGAGGGGTAAATCGGACATCATTGTGCTAAGATATGGCCAAAAATATGTGGTCACCTCCAAAAAATGGTAAAAATTCACTGTGTTTGTTGTAATTATTTACTATTACTTAAATTCAAATCGTTTACTTTTTCAAATATTCTGTTTACATTCGATTTAAATAGTGCACTAAGTCCAGATATTAAACGTAAAACCCAGTGGAGGATATCAAAGATTCGACGTCGCCGAATTTATTACTCGTACTTTTTTGTAATAATATTTGAAATATACGGATTATTTATCTTGAATTTTTTTCTCTTTTTTACGTTATTGAACTGCAAAAATTTGCTAAAATCAATAAACTTAATACAGTGGTTTCCCGATTTAACGAACTCTCGTTTTAACGAATTCGGGATTTAACGAACAGGCAAAATTTTTACATTAGGTACTGTGTATAAGGAATTAAAATCCAATTTAGTACTCAATTTAACGAACAATTAAAAAATATGTATGCAAAACATGCGTAAAACTTATTTAAATGCATATGTAAAATAAAATCAAAATCTGGATTTCTACAAATAGATGGAGTAGCCAGGCAAAAAGTTGTAGTCTTGACACACACCTCCACACATATTCATACATACATATGTATTTGATTTCGTTTACAATGTGTTGCCATCTAGTTTAGATCTTATTTTTTTTAAAGTTAAATAACAGTTTGAATTTTTTTCGAAGCATACTAAGATTTTATTTTTCATATTTTTTTGCATTCTAATCTTTTGTTTACAAATTTGGTCATTACACGTCTTGTTGTGGTGTTGTGAACTAGAAAACTTAAAATTTTAGATGAATCTACAAACGGAGAAAGTGTTAGTGGATTAGCAATTAAATACGGTTTAGCCAAATCTACAATATGCTCTATTCTAAAAAATAAGCAAACAATATTGAATAATATGGAGAAAACTAATTTTGGTAGTAAACACGGAACTGTAATGAAAAATGGAGGGTTTCCAATAATGGGAAATAAACTGTTTCAGTGATTCCAAATGCAACGCAAAAACACGTTCCCATTAGTGGAGAAATATTTAAATCAAAGGCAAAGGTGTCTCACAATCAAGATTATAATGGCAATTTTAGAGCCAGTAATGGGTGGCTTACTCGTTTTAAAAATAGATTCGGAATAAGATTACTTAAACAATGAGGCGAAAAATTATCTTCAAAGGAGGAGTTAGTAGAACCTTTTAAAAAAGAACTGCACAAAATCTTACATGATAATGATTTATCTGAGGAGGTAATATTTAATGCAGATGAGACCGGGTTATCTTGGAAGATACTTCCTGACAGGACATACATACATGCAGGGAAAAGAGTGCCCCTGGTCGGAAAATGGCAAAAGAAAGAATAAATTTGCTGCTATGTGCAAACGAAAAGCACAAAAGCCTCGCTCGTTTAGGAACAAAGTTATACCATTGGATTACGCACACTCCAAGAATGCCTGGATGACCAGTTTACTTTTTAAAAATTGTTTCTTTTTTCTTAATTTTAAATTGTTTCTTTTTTTCTTAATTTTAAAACGATGATTTCTATATTTTTTAGATTGAGTCATTTTCAATAGAAAAAAATTTTCCTCAAAAGGCTTTATTAATTTTGGATAACGCACCTTGCCACCCACCTGAAGATCGGTTAGTTATACAAACATGTGATGGAAAAATTTGGGGACTTTATATGCCGCCAAATGTTATTCCTCTAATACAACCGATGGAGCAAAATGCAACACGTCTTGTAAAGCTGCATTATAAAAACAGTCTCTTATCTAAATTTATAACATGAGGAGTGGTCGATATTATAGTTTTTAAAAAACTTACCTTGTACGACGCCTCTATAATACTCGCATTGGCATTGAAACGTGTTTCAGAAACATCATTATCAAAATGCAGGAATAAAATTTTGTACAGAAACGGCCAACACTTTGATGAAGAGGATGATATATGTACGAAGATTAAGAAATTAATGCACAATTAGAGAACGATACACCTACAGATGAAGGGCTAAAAATTAAACATTGCGATGTGATAAAAAACTTTAATGTATGTATTCAGTGGGGACAGGACAATAATACTCCAAGAGATTAATTTTACGAGAACTTCAAGAGGAAGCAATTGAAAAAAGTTAAAATAAAAATCGCAAAAACAAACGTCAATAACAAGTTTTTTTTAAATAATTACTTTTAATTTATCACTTTTTCATTAACATTTTTATAAAATCCATTTTTTAGTAATAAGATATGATACGAATTGTACTTTTAATTCGTTTTTTTATGAATAAATATTTTTTGCTTAGTACTGGATTTAACGAATTTTTCAATTTAATGAACAAAGCTGACAATCAATTGTTCGTTAAATCGGGAAACCACTGTAATATATAATATTAATAGGCTAGGCGATTTCTTGTGACCAATATAAAAATTGTAGTTAATAACCGATTCTGACCAAACATGCCTCATTTGAAAGGTATTTACTTTTAGCTGCCCACCAGATTTACAGATTTGCACCATCTGGAATTTTTTTTTTTTTTTTTTTTTTTTTAGTAATGTTCATTTAAAGATGATACAGATTAGCACCGTCTGGAACATTTTTTTTCGAATACTGCTCATTTAAAGATACTACTAACACATACATAAAACACATACTGTGTGTGTGTTTATTATAAATATCAAAAGCCCTGTGTTTATTTGTAAATTGGCTAAAATTGATTAGCATACCTTTAGGCTCCTATAAAAAAAAAATATATTTATTAACCAACCCATTTATATATCTTCTGTGTGTTCAACATGTATTTATAATGAAATTTAATGAATTTTTTTTAAAAAGTGTTTAATTGTGAATTGGCTAAAATTGATTAGCATACCTTTAGCTCTTATAAAGTTATTTATTATATGAAAAAATTAAAATTTTTCTAGTATTTGCAGTCGAATTTCGAGGGCTGGGATCTACTAGTTAAAAATAAATAGCTTAAAAATTTACTAGAAAGAAAAAAATAATTCAGCACAAAGCATTAAAAAGAAGTACTTGAAATATATTTTAAGTTAAGTTAAAAGAAGTACTGGCAAAGCACATCTTGTGAGCGTTTTTATAACGTTACCAATAAATCCTTTGTCAGCACATTATTCTTAAAAAAATGCCTAAGAATACCAAAAAAAAAAACGAGAATTTTCGATGAACACCAAAGAAGACATAGACAACTGAATCTCAGTATATAATGTGATTTTATAGCGTTTAGTACCTGATTTAGTTTTGCTGTGATATTTGTGTTTGTAACGTTTTTTAATTATTTGAAAATTTATTTAAATTTATTTAATTTACAAAAAACTCTTGACAATATAAAACTTAGAAATTTTAATGCTTTGAGAACAATTTTTGTGTAAGTTTAAAAAATATTTAATAATGATTGTGCAAATTTGTAATAAAAAAAAATTTTTCCTTTTAATCAATAAATGTGCCCTTGAAGATGTTGCCAAATAGCAACGAAACGTTAGGAGTATAGATGAAATAACTAAAAAGTTGTTGTATTTGCATCAAAAACCAAAGATCAGTAAGCTCGACTAAACATACTACATATACTCACAAAATTGGAAACTGATCACAAAACAAAGAAATCAAAAATGCTTTAATTGGCAATTTCTGCCTGGGCAGATGCAAATTCTTGAAAATTGGGGAGCTTTTGTCTTATAAGCACTCTAAACCTTTTTTTCTTTATTTTTGCAAAAAATAACTGACTGCCAAATATGGATCGGTCCATTTTTCGACCTAGTTCCCATACAAATATAGCATACGCTATGAACTTTTTCATATCTGCAGGCAAACAAATTAATAACGATGTCATCAAATTTGTTTCATGCTTATTTTATACTTGTACACTTATAAGTGCCGTAAGCCCTTTGGTCACGTAAATATGCTTGGCTACGACATTTTCTGATATCTATAATATTAATAGGCTACGCGATTTCTTGTGACCGATGTTTTGTTCTACCGTTTTATCCCGATTTTGACCAAATATTTTATTTGAAAGGTATTGCTTTTTAGCTGTTACCCAGTTTTACAGATTTTCATCGTCTGAAATATTTTTTGGAGTTATGATCGTTTAAAGTTGCTACATACATAAAATTATACAATGCTATGTGTGTGTTTATTAAATTTGTTAATGTCTTGAGTCTGTTTTCTTCATTTAAAATTAGTTGAATTGTGAAGCATACCTTTAGGGTCTTTATTAAATGAAAAATAAAATTTCCTAGAATTTGCACTTGAATTTCGAGTGCTGGAATCTGCTAGTTTTATTAATAGGCTACCGTTTTATGCCGATTTTAAACAAATATTTTATTTGCAGATTTACAAATTTTTAAATTTTTTCCTTTTTTGAGAAAGTTGATTTAAAGTTGCTCCTAGCACATAGATAAAATTATTAAATTTGTTTATGTGTTTGTTAACGAGTTTTTTAGCTTCATTCACAATAAAATAAACCATAAAATTGTTGGTTTGTGAATTGGCTAAGTTGAAACATAAAGCTGCCTAGAAATTGCACTTAAATTTCGAGCGCTGGAATCTGCTAGTATACATTAATTGACTATTTGGGAACAAAATAGAAAATAAAATAAATCACAGTCATCTGCTGAAGTCTGTCCGACCAGACGCCTAACCAAGAACGCAAAACGCCCATAGGAAAAAAGACACTGCTCGGATAAGTTCTCACTTTAGAGACGCCAAAGTTTGGCGTTAAAACTGACTGCAATTTATAGTTCCAAGGATTTAGGTCTGGACAACCAGATTGTTTTTCGTCACTCTTGTTTTCGTTGTTGTTTTTCCTTAAGGTCTGGAGCGAAATCTTGTTGAAAGGTCCATGACTCGTTTTTAGTAATGTGTTGTTTAGAGGCTTTACAACTTTATACCAAACGTTACATTGGTTTACATTACATTTTTTGCTGAAATGAAGCTCGGTGAGTCCTATTTGAATTGTTGAAACCAGTTCTGAAGCTGGGCGTTATGACCATTATGACTACTATTATCTTTATTGCCACTAAAAATTTTCTCGTCCGTAAACACAATTCGTCTCTGTGCGTTTAATTTGGTAGGGGCAATGTATTACTTAGTATTTCGCTTGCGTTTCTGCTTGAATACTTTAAGTCCCATGTCATCTTTAATATTAATAGGCAAGGCAATTTCTTGTGACCGATGTAACTTTGTCAGTTTTACCCCGACTTAGACCAAACATACGTCATGTGGAAGTCATTTCTTTTTAGCTGTCCACCAGATTTACAGGTTTTTACATTTTTACATATTTTTGTAGTAAAATGCATTTAAAGTTGCTACTAACACATACATAAAATTATACAATGGTGTGTGTTTGTTAATGTGTTTGCAAAAATTGTATATGAAAAGCCTTGTGTTCAATTGAAAAATAACGACAATAACCCAATCGATATTTAAAAAGTGTTGAATTATGAATTGGCTTAAATTGATTAGCAAGCCTCTAGGGTCTTATGTTTTGATATTGCAAAAATTTAACTTTCAACTGTTCTTGTTTTTTTAATTTTATTTTGTTTTTTCTTTGTAAAATCAATATTTTTATTTACATTTTAATTAAGTATTAGTATTAAAATTAGATTTAAAATTTATTATATTTCCAAATGCATAATTCTATACTGCAATAAGAGACTTTTAGTCTTGTATGTAGAATTTCAAATAAATAAATAAAATAAAAAATAATATAATTTATTAAATGAAAAAAGAAAATTTCGTAGAATTTGCACTCGAATTTCTAGGGCTAGGCTCTGCTAGTTTTTTTTTTTGTTTTTTTTTTGAATTAATCAACACTCAGGGAATGCCCCCTACAGATGCAGTGCATTGTGGTGATCTCAGGAAAATAGGTTAAGGAGGAAAGAGGGAGTAGTTCATTTTTTTTTGCAGCGACATACCAAAGCCTCTGGTGGGAATCGAACCCACGACCCCCGCATGATAGGCGAGCACGCTACCTACTCACCTACCGGGGCGCTTAAATAAATCGAATGATGGATACCGATGACACATTTATTTTGGATGAAAGTTCTTACAACGCATGGGAGGCCACAACTCAAATAAGTTTACACGACACACAACCTCATAATACTAGTGACCCAAAGCGGTAACAAAGTGATTTTAATGTTATATTTTTTAGTCTAACTACAACCATACGGATCTACCTATAAAATGAAAATGAGAAGTGAGTACCGAATTATATCATTTGATAGGAACAACAAAAATATTCGATTATCACATTAAAAATGCAGTAGAGAGAACAAAAGTTTGATTATGAGTGCAAAAAAAAAATACTTCATTTTATCTTATATTTATATTTATTTTAGCTTCAAAAAAAGTCCCCATCTTTAAAATTAAAATTTACAATGTCTCGCTAATCTATCACTTTGTTTTCTCGCTCTAGTTGCTGATGAAACTTTAATAGATTTTTTTATTAAACGAGCATAACAAATACATTAATTGAGTGTAGTTTCACTGCTTGATTTATAGATTTGAAGACACAAACCACAGACATAAAAAGTTGTCTATGGTCTTTTCCTAGCACATTGAATTTGTGGCAAATATGATATAATTGGAACTAATTGCCAGAGTTAATTTAATAAATATAAAAAAATTTTCATATAATTTCTTCAAGTGGGTGCCAAAAACCAGTGGCGTTATAGTGTGGAAACAAATTAGACTTATGCAGCTAAATATACAGCTAAAATTGTTAAATCTTTCTTACAATTTGCAGGGTTTTATTTTATTTTATTTAATATAATTCGCCAATGTAATGTGAAGGCTTAACTTCACAGAAACAAAGTGAAGGTCGTTGAAAAAACTTTTTAAAGTTCCTCCATATTTCCGCCATTGTTTGTATTGAATTATACCATGAAGGAATTCTTTAATTTTTTTTTTTTTTTTTTTTAGTGGAAGCCACTAGAAGCAGCTAAAGCAACATTAAAAGAACAACATGCATAATTTAATTCGCCGGAAAGAATACAAAAAATTGTTGCATGTAAGAAAAATAACTTTAAATGCAAAAACAATACTTTGGTTAATGGACATTTCTGGAGAAATATGAAACCCAATGGCAAAAGCTTAAGTTTAAATAATTTAAAATTCCATAAATTATTTGGTTACATACAGAAAAATATTAACAATAATCTTTATACACTTGATAGAAAAAGTAAATGAAAAAGTAAAATGGCAACAGCCATTCTGGGGGGGGGTGAGAAATTTCAAGTCAGACTGAAACTACTAGGCCAGTATAGTAAAACCTCCAAAGGGTTTGGCGCTGTCAGGCTAAAGGTTTTTATGATCTTTTGTATTTACTATACGCGGAGGGGGGTAAATTTCAAAAACAGCGCAACATGTAAGCGTAACATGTGAGTCGTAAGCCAAAATGTGATTGTATTGGTGAAAAAATTATGATATTATGATAACCTGTTTGAAAATTAAAAATGAAAAATAAAAAATGAAAAATGAAAAAAAAAAATGAAAAATAAAAACAGAAAGATTAAAAATCAAAAACGAAAAATTAAAAATGAAAAATAAAAAATGAAAAATTAAAAATACAAAATTAAAAATGATAAAATGATAAAAATGATAAACGAAAAATGTAAAATAAAAAATGAAAAATTAAAATTAAACATGAAAAATAAAAAATGAAAATGAAAAATTAAGAATGGAGTAATGAAAAATGAAATATAAAAAATGAAAAATAAAAAAATTAAAAATAAAAAATAAAAAAAGAAAAATGAAAACTAAAAATTAAAAATGAAAAATAAAAAATTAAAAATGAAACATAAAAAATGAAAAAAAAAAATTAAAAAAAAAATTAAAAAAAAAATTAAAAAGGAAAAACAAAAGATGAATAATAAAAAATTAAAGCTAAAAAATAAAAATGAAAAATAAAAAATGAAACATGAAAAATAAGAAATGAAAAATGAAAAACTAAACTTAAAAATGAATAATGAGAAATAAAAAATGAAAAATAAAAAATTAAAAATAAAAAATTAAATATAAAAAATTAAAAATGAAAAATTAAAAACAAAAAATTAAAATTGAAAAATAAAAAATTAAAAATAAAAAATAAAAAAAGAAAAATAAAAATTGGAAAATGAAAAATGAAGAAAAAAATTAAAAATGAAAAATAAGAAATGAAAAAAAAAAATTAAAAACTGAAAAATTAAAAATAAAAAATGAAAAAAAAAATTAAAAATTAAAAAAAAAAATTAAAAACGAAAAATTAAAATTAACCGGTTAAAATAATAAATAATAATAAATATTTTTATATTAACAGAGACCCTGCAATTGATTGCTATATGTGATACGCTGTTTGATTTTAAGAAAGTGCTATAAAAAAATCTTTAATTACTAGATGTTTATACATCTCCCCTGCGATCATCGACTCACATGATTTTATTTTTATTTTATTAAATTTATTTCTTTCAATGTTTTTTTAATCTATTTAGTTTATTAAATTTATTTCATTATAAATATTTGATGAATACACAGAATTAAGAGCTTAAAGGTATATGAACCACCTTGTATGTCACCAAATGGTATGCTAATTTTAGGCAATTCACAATTCAACATAGGGCGTGTGATATACAATTATAATAATGAAATTCGATTGAGTTATTATCGTTATTGTCGTTATTGGTTTATGCCCAAAATTATTTTTCAATTCAACACAGGGCTTTTCATATACAATTTTTGCAAACACATTAACAAATATAACAAACACACACATAGCATTGTAAAATTTTATGTATATATTAGTAGCAACTTTAAATGCATGTTAATCTAAAAAAAAAATTTCCAGACAGTGCAAATCTGTAAATCTGGTGAATAGCTAAAAAGAAATACCTTTCAAAATCGGTTTAAAACTGACAAAGTTACATCGGCCATAAGAAATCGTTTTGCCTGTTAATAATACAGATTTAGGCCCTTATTATGAGTTGCACTCGATCTTCGCTGGCAATCGAACATCGACTTTCGAATGTCAAATACGTATTATGAGCTGGCAGCACGGTCGAAAATTTCGTTGTACAACGAATTTTCAATCGAACACAATTTTGATTTCGATGCTGGATGACAGTTTGTAAAACTTATTGAAAAAATATGTTGTAAATTATTTTAATTTCATGAGATTGATCAACCTTGTGTGCATTGCCGCAGCAGTTCATCTGTAGCCGACAGCAATTCCATAAACGCTTCCTTGCAGTCGAAAATTTGCTATAAATTTGCAAACAAATGGTACCCTTGTTAAAACCTCGCATACTTACATTTTGGAATCCATTTCCAAAATGTTGGAAGCATCTCTCATGACGAAGCATTCTTGTTCATCAGACGACCATAGAACCATAATTCCATGTTAATAAATAATTAATTATTTTTTTCTTTAATATATTTTTAAACAAACAATGTTTATTTATAGTGCCAGCTGATGAATATGTACTATTGTGAATAATCCAATTAAGTTAAATTCACAATAGCGCTATTTTATCGAATGTGCGCCATACCAAATGAAAATTTTATTCGATCAGTTAATTCGACCACAATCAAAAATCGAAAGTTGCTCATAATAGGCACCTTAGTTTTTCAGCTATAATTCAATAGGCTAGGCGATATTTTTTTTTTAAAAAACGTATACTATTTGAAAGGTATATCCCTTTAGCTGTTCACCAGATTTACAGATTTTTAAATTTTTTCCTATATTTTGAGTAAAATGCATTTAAAGTTGCTACTAACACATACATAAAATTATACATATGGTATTTTTGTGTTTATTAAATTTGTTAATGAGTTTGTCATCTTCATTCACAATAATAATAAACCAAAAAATTGTAGGTTTGTGAATTGGCTTAGCTGAAAGTTGCATAGAAATTGCACTCCAATTTCGAGCGCTGGAATCTGCTAGTATATATTATTATTGAATGATATCTTAAAAAAATTAAATATTTCCCCCCTTTTTTTTATAAATTTTTGCCAATAAGTCGTCAATTATACCAACGTTCTGGCCATATACGACTGAAAAAATAAAGTCAAAGACAATTCAAAATATTTTTGAGCACGTAACGTAATTTTTATTGCGAAAAAAACAATTCGTGTTTAAAAAATAACGTCGTTACTCGATTTCTCCGAATTGTAATTACATTGGGGAAAATAATTACAAGACCAAAATATAAAATTTAAATTTTCAACGTTCCAATAAAATTTACCGTTTATATGCATTTTTTTTTTGTACAACCGTGTGCGATAACTAACATTCAAATTATTGATGCAAACTAATTTGCTTCTTCTTTTTACTTTTTTTTTAAAGTTACCTTATAGTGCGTTTACATCTGAGGAAAACCTAGTAGATTTTAGTTGAAATCTATTTCAAAATCTATACCGTTTACACCTAACTTTTTTGACATTTTGTGAGATTTTGTTTCCACAACAATAAACAGCTGATTAAAATAAAACATATAAACTAGAAATACCAAAAATAAACAAAACAGTAGGAAAATGGATATATGGAAAATTCTAAAAAGGAACAGATTTTATAATTATATTATACATCAAAAAAGAAAAAAGCACAAACTGAAATAGAAATTTTGCGAAAAAAACACCAGAATTTGTTAAATGTATTGTTTTAACAACAAGAACAAATTCATTTTCCAGAATTATTATTTAGCAGATTGGAATGGGCACATGTTTTTTTATGATAGATTCGTAATTTTTTGTATATTAATAATTAATATTTCATTTTTATTCAACTTGTTTACTTTCGTTTTTGTTTTTAAATGTCAATTTTTCAGTTACTGCGTTGTAATTTTCTACTACAATATTAAAAAAAAACACAGTAGTATCATTTGGTAGTGCCCAAGTTTGACAAGATTTTGCACAAATCTTGTAATGAGCTAGATTTTGTTTTGTATGGGAAATCTAGTAAAAATGAGCTAGATTTCGCTCGAAATCTCGTATATACTAGATTTTACTTAGATGTAAACGTGTAATGTGTAGACGGAAAAAATTATAGAACGGTGTGGAATTAAATAATTAAAAAAGAAAAAAGATAAGCTGGTATCTTATTATAAAAAATATAAAAAATTATAAAAAAGATTATATGGAGACTTTTCAGAATGCGATTTTGGCGATAGGCGGGGTCCAGTTTGTTACATTTTAATATAAAACTAATAAATGTGAAATTTGGGGACAATTGGAGAGAGAAAAGTCGCGCCGGAAATCGATTGAAAATTTCAAGTGTGCTTATATGGGGAAATTATGACTTTTGAGATTTTAGGAAAATTTCGTTCTATAGTTTAATTTTTACCGACAAGTTGTTGTAAGAATCGGGATCAGTATTAAATTATCTTTTTAAAAAGCTAGAAAAATTCAACACCTAATAAAAATTCAAAATCTAATAAAAATTCGCCAAGAAATAGCAAATGCCAAAAAAAAACTAGGTCATGAAATTTGATAGCATTTTTTTTTTCTTTCAACTTTGCGAAATTGATTAAAGCCACAATATTTTTTTGTCTCCGTACTTATAAGTAATCAGATATGAAGTATTGTTTTATTACCACGTTGTTAACCTATTTCGCATTGAGACCGAAAATGGGAAAAATTTTTGATAACATTTTTAAAACTCCTTTTTCAAGTTTGAAAAAATTTTCTTTAACGAAATTTAAAAAAATGGACCTGGCACTTTAAGGTTTTCTTAAATACATGTTACAGATTAACTGTGTGAATTTTTAAGTAAATCCCTATGCCAGAATTTTTTTGGCAAGGATTTTGTTTTTGCGGATTTCGAGAAAAATGGGATTTTTTTTTGAAATATTCTGTAAATGTACTATTTCTAAATACTTTGTATCAAAAAATCATCACTTGTTTACATTTAAATGTTATATTTTATTTTAATAGGGTTTCGGAAAAAAATAATATGACCCTATTAACCCGTTTCGAATTGTCTTTTATTAGCTTGGGGTCATAGCTAATAAAAGACAATTTATTCAAAAAATATTTTGTAAGTGCTGTTGAATTTTTGGATGCTATGCTTAAAATATAATAACTTAATGTGTAGAACTTCCGTTCCTAAAATTTGGGGTAAATCCGAGAACGTTAACCCATTATTTGCCAAGACAAGCTTTGGATTTTTAGATAGTTTTAAATCAAAATTACTGAAAACGAGTTTTTCTATTAAACTTGATGAAACCACTATTTCGAATTTAAGAAAAATACTTCGGTTATTTTTTATTTATTTAAGGCTTCAGTGCTCCCGGGATCAAAATAATCCATTGTGATATATCTTTGGTGCAATTATCTGCTTATTGTTCGCGAATATAAATTATAACAATTTTTAACCAATCCTGTGATGAATTTTTGATACAAAGTATTTACATTTACTGAATATTTTATAAAAACCCCATTTAACTCGATATCCGGAAAAATAAACGTTATTATAAAAAATATAATATATTAAAAAAAAATAGATATTTAACCTCGAATATACAGTTTGATATTTCATTTTTGATATTTCATTTCATATTATTGTTGTGAAGGCTTGACAACTAGACAAATCGCATCTCATTTAAAGAGAAGGAAAACTGTAGCCATAACTACTTCAATTCTCACGAAAATTACGGGAAGAAAAGAAGCACCAAAAATCAAACGTTTAGCTGTTAACCAGCTAAATGCTAGATTTATATTTCACCAAAAGACGTGTTAGACAAATTTTACATGCAAATAATAATCTTGTATAGACCAAACGTACTCCCAAACCAAAGCTTACAAATGCCCATAAGAATGCCAGCTTGGCATTCGCAAAAAAGTACCAGGTTTAAGAAGAGGAATAGGCTTCGCTTTTTTATCTAGACGGCCCGATAGATTTCAGAATTATTAGTGTAATAAACATTTTCAGAAAGATCAGACAATTTCAAGAAATTTTGGTAGGGGATAATGGGCTGCAATATCTGCCATGGAAAGGATTTTTATATGTTTTATATCCTCAAAAATTACCTCTTAAAACAAATTATAGAGCTTCTCGATGACGTAGTTATCAATTATTATATGACTGGTGCAAATGGGTCTTTTCATCAAGATAATGGATCTGTAGACAGTTCCAAGACAAGACCTTCTTTTCATCCCAAATATACTCCTGTTGGACTGGCCGCCCTGTAGCCCTGCTTTCAAGTTAATCAAAAATTTATGGGTATCACTTTTTCGTCAGGTCTTTTCCAATGGGAAACAATACGAAAGCATAAAAAGTGCCATTATTGGAGAATGGAAATATATTACTAAAATCTATAATATCAATAGGCTAGGCGATATCTTGTGGCCCATGTTTTGTTCTACCGTTTTATCCCGATTTTGACTAAAGGTATCTTATTTGAAAGGTATTTCTTTTTAGCCGTTTTGCAGATTTACAGATTTTTAAATTTTTTCCTTTATTTTGATTAAATTGCATTTAAAGTTGCATACCTTTAGGGTCTTTATTTAATGAAAAAATAAAATTTCCTAAAATTTTAACTCGAATTTCGAGGGCTGGAATCTGCTAGTTTGTATTAATATTTAAAATTTTCATATTTAAGTGTACGGACACTTTTCCTAGTAAGTGTATATATAGTATACGAATACAAATACATGACAATTCTACTAAAACCTGGGTTATAATTACAATTGAACACCTTGACCAGTAAACGAACTAAAAAAAAATTAATATTTTTAGTTGCAGATTTGATTTAATCAAATTAATATCTTTTTTTTTAATTCTAAAATTTATAGACGACTGTATAGTCTTAGAACACAATCTCGTTAAAATCTACCATTAGAGCAGAATTCTATTGTAAATTTAATTAAATTGTTTACTTTGTTTGCATTTAATGTACAATTGTCGGTATGTTGCCATTTAACGATACAATTCTTTAAGTATTTGTATACTTTTATCATCTACCAATGAGTTTAATTAACATTTGTCATGGTATAAATTATAATGAATGTAGAGAACGAAGATACGTACAAATATATGAACAACATTAAGATAAAATCATAAGTAAACAATGAATGGGTGGTACATGCATAATATGTGTTTAAGGGTACACTTAGCAAAAATATGCATCATTTTCAGACATAATTTCATTAATAATAATTTTAATTAGTTTATGTTACAATTTTCAGGAGGTGTTTTAACATTTCGATAACCACTGAATACAGCATGCAAAATTTACTTTATATTATTTCTTATCGTCTCATTAACTTATTATGAAATGCATTTAAAAGTCAACTTTCCCATCTGCATTTAAAATATTTAAAAAATAAATTATTTAACTCTTTAAAAGCATTTGTTTATTTATTGAATTGTATTTTATTGCATGCGAAAATTAAATAAAATTTACATGCGTTTAAGCAAAGTTTGCTCACTGTATATGCAGAAGCAACGCTGCTAAAACATGAATCACATATTGTAAGTCTTTCGAAATCGAGAATAATGGATGTTAGCATCGAGAATACACAAAAAATCTATTTATAGAAATATAGCAATTGCTACGTTTGGTTTTGTTTTAAAATCTTCTAAAATTAACAGTAATATCCTATCTAAGGCTAGGCGTTGTCGCAGCAATATCTCCAAGATTTTATCTCTAAGATTTCCTGGTCATAGTAAGATTCCTCAAATAGTTCCTATAGGATTGAAAATAACAATGAACCTGCGGTTATTGACATTTACCCGGTTCATGATCAAACCTGAAGGTATACACTCGCTAGGAAAAGTACACTCGGAAATGGAAATCTATATACATATATATAAAAGAAAGTCGGATTAGTTACACCATTTATAACGGCTGGACCGATTCGTTGAATTCGTCTCTACCCCGAATAGCAGAATAACTATAAATATATTTGAAAAACTCCGAGGAAATATAAGTGGGCGTGTCACCACCCATACAAAGTTAATTTCCAATATTCTGTATCTTGATCAATATGAAAGGGAGAATAACGATACTGGCCCTATCGGATCAGCACGTATCAGGTCCCATTCAAAGTCACATATCACAAATACTATAATAGGGAGAACTATGCACTTATGTGTGACGTCATCTGTTACTAATATTACTAGCCGCACTGTATGGGATCGTATAAATGGCCGAAGGCACAGAAATTCTTGAAAATTATATATGTATCTCGAATACTTTTGTTCCGTTGTTGCAATTAATAAAAAGATTTGTTATTTTATATTTAAGCTTTCACGAGTAACTACTTTTTATTTATTATTTCAATCTTAAAATTACCTAAAGATATTCACATTGGCACACACCAGAAAATGACAAAAATTATCATTTTGAGTACTCTTAAAGAATTAATGGTCAAACATGTATAAGCGACTGACGTTAAAAATAAAACGATACCCTTACACTTGTACAAGTGTAGGCAGTCGATGTGTATACGAACACTTATGCAATGTTTTATACCAGTACAAGTAGCAATTGTCTACGTTACCTGCCATATCCATACCTATAAGTATGAAATATGTACATTAGAGTGGTCCTACGTTATATGGACACTTTTCAGAATACGATTTTGGGGATAGACGGGGTCCAGTTTGTTACCGTTCAATATAACACTAATAAATGTGAAGTTTGGGGACAATCGGATAAAGAAAAGTCGCGCCGGAAATCGATTGAAAATTTCAAGTGTGTTTATATGGGGAAAATATGACTTTTTTGAAATTTTACGAAAATTTCGTTCTATAATTTAATTTTTTCCGACAAGTTGTTGCAAGAATCGGGATCAGTATTAAATTATCTTTTCAAAAAGCTATAAAAATTCAAAATCGAATAAAAATGCGCCAAGAAATAGCAAATGCCCCAGACCACTTTTGTGCCAAAAAAAACTAGGTCATGAAATTTGATAGCATTTTTTCAACTTTGCGAAATTGATTAAAGCCACAATATTTTTTTCGTCTCTGTACTTATAAAAATTAGATATGAAGTATTGTTTTATTACCACGTTGTTAACCTATTGCGCATTGAGACCGAAAATGGGAAAAATTTTTGATAAAATTTTGAAAACTCCTTTTCAAGTTTGAAAAAATTTTCTTAAACAAAATTTTAAAAAATTGATTTAGATCTTTAAGGTCTTGTTAAATGTATGTTAGAGATTAACTGTGTGAATTTTTAGGTAAATCCCTACGCCAGAATTTTTTTGGCAAGGATTTTATTTTTGTGGATTTCGAGAAAAATGTGATTTTTGTAAAATATTCTATAAATGTGCTCTTTCTATAAAAAATTCATCACTTGTCTACTTTTAAATGCTATATTTTATCTAAATAGCCTAGGGTTTCGGAAAAAAACAATATGACCCCATTACCCCTTTTGGAATTGGGGTCACATATGACCCCAAGCTAATAAAAGACAATTTATTAAAAAAATTAAAATATTTTGTAAGTGCTGTTGAATTTTTAGATGCGATGATTAAAATATAATAACCAAATGTATAGAACTTCCGTTCTTAAAGTTTGGGATAAATCCGAGAACGTTAACCCATTATTTGCCAAGGCCAGCTTTGGATTTTAAAATATTTTTAAATAAAAATTACCGAAAACGAGTTTTTATATTTAACTCGATGAAACCACTATTTCGAACTTAAGAAAATTTATTTTTTATTTATTTAACCCTTCAGTGCTCCTGGGATCAAAATAATCCATTGTGATATATCTATGGCGCAATTATCTGCTTATTGTTCGCGAATATAAACTAAAACAACTTTTAACCAATTTTGCGATGAATTTTTGATACAAAGTAATTAGAAAGAGTACATTTACAAAATATTTTACAAAAACCCCATTTTACTCGAAATCCGAAAAAATAAAATATTTGTCAAAAAAAAATTTGGCATAGGGATTTACTTAAAAATTCACACAGTTATTCTGTAACATGTATTTGACAAAACCTTAAAGTGCCAGATCCATTTTTTTAAATTTTGTTTAAGAAAATTTTTTCAAACTTGAAAAAGGAGTTTTCAAAATTTTATGAAAAAATTTCCATTTTTGGTCTCAATGCGCAATAGGTTAACAACGTGGTAATAAAACAATACTCCATATCTGATTACTTATATGTATAGAGACAAAAAAATATTGTGGCTTTAATCAATTTTGCAAAGTTCAAAAAAATGCTATTAAATTTCATGACCTAGATTTTTTTTTTTTTTTTTTGGCACAAAAGTGGTCTGGGGCATTTGCTATCTCTTGGCGAATTTTTATTCGATTTTGAATTTTTATAGCTTTTTGAAAAGATAATTTAATACTGATCCCGATTCTTACAACAACTTTTAAACTATAGAACGAAATTTTCGTAAAATCTCAAAAAAAAAAGTCATATTTTCCCCATATAAAAACTCTTGAAGTTTTCAATCCATTTCCGGCGTGACATTTCTTTATCCGATTGTCCCCAAACTTCTTATTTATTAGTTTTATATTGAAAGGTAACAAACTGGACCCCCACCTATCCCCAAAATCACATTTTCAAGGACCACTCTAATGTGCATACAATATTATAGGTATACTTAGAGTATATTAATACTTAAGTATACTTAGAGTATAGTTTTATAAAATAAAACTTTAAAAATTTCCAATAATTGATTTGTTATTTTTGAAATATTCAAATAAAAATTCTTAAAAAAAAGTACTACTCAAAAAAGAAGAAAGCTTAGCACAGTTAATGATTTAAAACTGATTAACGATCAAATACAAAAGTATCGATAAAATTCATATCATTAAATAATTTCCAAACAATTATTTGTATTTTCTTATTAAAATTTTTTATTTTAGGCAATTATTTCAACATTCAACTACAATTGAATTTCAGAATACATCAAATGTATTTCAGAAATTATCAAACGTAGTTCAGATACCATATGTTTTGTATGTTAGTTTTTTATGTATTTTCGATCTTGTGTTGTAATAATAATTAGTTATTTATTGTTCGGTTCGAGATCATGTATACATTTTATAATACTAGAAAAGATAATACTTTATGCAATGTAAGAGAAATATGGAAAAAAAAATTTAAGACAGCGCTAGATGGAGCAGCTACTTTCGAACAAAGTGACTTGTTCATCTTCAGCATCTTTCTGCCTATTATTTCAACTCATTTTTAATTAACTAACTCAACATTTGAAAGAAAAGAACATGGGAGAAAAACATTTCCCATGTTCTTTTAGTAATTAGTATTTCAGAAACTATTAAATGTATTTAAAATTAGTATTTTTAAGAAATTATCACATGTAATTCAGAAATCTTTACCCTACAATAACGAAAATTTGTTATTGTTTCTATTAGTGAAAATGTTTACCAATATTTGGACTTACTTTTTATGCACTGGAAAATAAATTTACAAGAGCGGACTCTATATGCGAAGAAGAAGAGGACTTAATTTTTTTATTTGCCACAATATAAAAACCAGGACAGGATTCGGGTATGAAGTTTTGGATTTGATAATATGATTTCGAAAAAGCACGTTTACGAGAAGTTTTACAACTGCAATGTAATACTTAACGAATATGTTTTTGTATAGCGTTCTGACTACATTTCTGAAATTCAATTGATATTTTCTGAAATACATTTGGATAGCTCTGAAATACATTTGATAATTTCTGAAATACATTTGATCCTTTCTGAAATAGATTTGATAATTTAATTATTTCTGAAAATCAATTGATACTTTTTAAAAATCAATTGACGTTTTCTGAAATACAATTAATTATTTCTGATGTTTTCTGAAATAAAACTGATACTTTCTAAAAATCAATTGCTGTTTTCAAATATATAGTTGACAATTTCTGAAAGTCAATTGCTGTTTCCTGAAATTCAATTGATGCCTTCTGAAAATCAATTGATGTTTTCTGATATACAATTGTATAAGGTTAAGTGACGGAAAAAGGCATTCGGCATAACCGATTTTCCTTCTAAAATCATAAAAAACTTAGTTTATTGTTTTTTTAACATAATTTAGTTTATTAAAATAATTAAAAAATATTTTATCCCTGATAAAATTTCCATACATCCATACAATCTGTTGTACTTATACACGCACCTCATTTAAGTATTAATGTACTCTACTTATATATAGTTCATACTTGGAAGTATATGTATGACATGCAGCCAAGTATTTATGTATATACACTAGCAGATTCCAGCCCTCGAAATTCGAGTGCAAATTCTAGGAAATTTTTTTTTTAATTAAATAAGGACCCTAAAGGTATGCTAATCAATTATAGCCAATTCAAAAATCAACGCACCCCGGTAGGTGCGTAGGTAGCGTGCTCGCCTATCATGCGCGGGTCGTGGGTTCGATTCCCACCAGAGGCTTTGGTCTGTCACTGCAAAAAAAAAACTGGCCAATTTAGAAGCCACTCTGCTTCGCTGAACTAGGCTTTAAAAAAAAAAAAAAAAAAAAAAAAAAAAAAAAAAAATACAAACACATTAACAAATTTAATAAACACACACATAGCAATGTATAATTTTATGTATATGTTAATAGCAACTTTAAATGCAATTTACTCAAAATAAAGGAAAAAAATTTAAAAATCTGTAAATCTGCAAAACGACAAAAAAGAAATACCTTTCAAATAATATATGTTTGGTCAAAATCGGGTAGAACAAAACATCATTCACAAGAAATCGCCTAGCCTATTAATATTATAGATATAATCTTACATATAAAAATAGAGTTGTGTATGTTTGTTTATTTGTCTGTTTGTTTGTGGTTTATAGGAGACTACACCACTGGACCGATCATCTTGAAATTTTTACAGTAGATAACTGCCTATCCGGAAGGAAAAATAGGCTATATATTTTTTTTTTTTTTTTGATTTTTCAAGTGAATTTTTAACATCTAATTTTAACATATAATATCTGGAGTACTACAACAGCAAGAGCTCTGAAACTATGTACATATACATATTTAAATAATTCGAAGAGTTGCGGAAAAATGGGCATGATCGGATCAATGGGCGTGGTACCCTCCATACAAAGTAAATATTAAATGTCATATATCTAGAGTACTGTAATAGGTAAAGTCTTGAGACTTTGTGTGAGTTCATAAGTTATGAACGTTAGTACTCGAAAAAGTGGGCGGAATCCTAACAGAGGGCGTGGTACCTCCCATACAAAGCAAATATATAATGTCATATATCTGAAGTACTGTAATAGTGAAAGCATTGGAACTTTGTCTGAGTTCATGAGTTATTAATGTGAGTAGACCCATAAAAAATGGGCGGGATTGGACCAGTGGACCTCATACTAAGTAAGTATTTTTTTATATCATAACTAGAGTACTATAATTGTGAAAGTCTTGCGACTTTGTTTGAGTTCATAAGTTATTAATGTGAGTAGTTGCCCAAAAAATGGGCGGGATCAGACTAATGGGCGTGGCACCTCCTTTACAAAAAAAATAGTTTTCTACAAAACGTATTGCCTGCTTTTTATTTCGTTACGAGGGGTGTAGTGAAGCGCATCGGGTTCATGCTAGTCTATAATATTTAACTGCTGCATGGAAAATGTGTGCTAAAAAGTATTTTATGTGTTTCATGCATTAAATTTTAAATTTATTTTTCGCCTTTTTTTTTATTACTAAAAAAATTCAAAAATATAGATTAGAACTAAAATTAAGGCATAATTAAAATAACTCAATTTAGATAGTTTATATAGAGGTAATTCACTTAAAATATAATTAAGATTATAATAGAAATAAAAATAGTATATGATAAAAATTTATCATAAAAAAAGGTAAAAAATTTATACTATCAAAATGAGTTAGCCTAAAAACATATACTTATCTATCCTAATATAACAAAGAGATAATGTGTGTTTGTTTTTTTGTTGAAGGTAATCTCGGTACCTACTCATCCGATCTTCCTAAAATTTTCAGTGAGTCTTACTTCAGAAATGGGAAGTGCTATAGGCTATAATTTTTTTTAAATATTTTTAGTTGGCGTGGCGCCTCCCATACAAAGTAAATTTTAAATATCATATATATTGAGTATTATGATATGGAAAGCTTTGCAAATTTGTGTGAGATCACCTGTTATTAATGTTAATAGCTATGCCGGAAATGGGCGGAATCGGATAAGAGGGCGTGGTACCTTCCATACAAAGTAATTACTCAATATAATATATCTCGAGTACTATGAGAGATCAAGCCAAAATGGCCGGAATCGGACAAAGGGGTGTGGCACCCCCATACAGACCAAATAATAAATCTCATATATCTGGAGTACTGCAATAGTGAGAGCCTTGGGCCTTTGCGGGAGCCATTTCATTACGATGCGGTGGGGGTGTGGTATATGTTCAGGGGGGTAGCGAAGCACTCGGGTTACATCTAGTGTACTATATAAATATAAACAAGTATGAAAATTATAGTCGGTTTAGACCGACTAGTAATAGTAGTAACTCTCTTATTTAAAAAAAAAAATCAATATTATAATATGTTACAATAGAATACTTAAAATAAAGAATGTTACATACGGCTTTAACATAGTCGTAAGCCGGAAAATCGGTTTATAATAACAATCCAAGTGTTGTTTTAAATATATGTATATATAAATTAAAGACAAAACTTTAGTGATTATATTCAGTAATTGACTAAAATTTCCCAATTAAAAAACTCGCCATCTAAAATGTTGATAAAGTTTTCTTCCGATATTGTGGTTGATCTAAACAGTTGCAAACTAAAACTATTAAAAATAGGGCATTTGCAAAAAAAATGTTGAATATTTTCGATTTCCTTACAGTTACATAGGGACCATATTCTCGAGTTACTTCTTGAAAACCGTGTGCCATTTAATTCAATTAAGTCACATCGGGCTTTAAAAATCCACATAACTGTTGTTTGGTTGTTCATATCCATAAAATAATATTTTCCTCTAGTATAATTTAGGTTTTTGTAAAATGTTTCTGTTTGGGAGGCTCTTTGTAAACGTTGTTCATGATATTTTGTTTTTGGAGTTTCCAATAAATAATTTTGTTTGTTATTCCACTCCCATAAAGGTATATTCTCTTTGCCAATCAATACGGTCATCCAGTTCATTAAAACTTTTTGCCCAAAATATTTGTTTTTCCAAAAGTCTGGATTCAGAATACTTAAACAGCGTTCTTCTCAAGTAAATTAATTTCAATTGAAGTGTGTAGAGATGACAGTCTTCCAAACCGGATTCTAGCATAAGAGCATAGTTGGGGGTAAAGTTTGGTAGTTTTAGTATGAGTTTGAGAAAATATCTCTGTAGTTTGTCTACTTTTTCGAAGTAAGTATGTCCCCAAACTTGCGCTTCATATGACTGTATTGAACGGCATACTGCTTTGAATAAGTTATATTTTGTTGCTGTAGTAATTTCATTTTTTTTTTTGAAATATAATGCAACTGGCATTAATGTTGCTCTTTACTGACTTGTTTCTATTTTGAACATGTTTGGTAAATAAAATTTTTGGTGTTAAAATCATTCCCAGATAATTGTGTTCATTTACTATTTCAATTTCTTCTCCTTTGAAATACCATTTTTCTCTATTGGATATTCTTCCACCATTTCAAAACTCCATTATTTTTGATTTTCTAAGGTTTACTTCTAAATTCCAACGTTCACAATATACTTCAAGATTTTGGATCATTTTTCATTCACAATATCATCTGCATACAGTAATTCTAATACTTATTTCTTCCACAAAAATCGCTCCTTCAAGTTGATCATGCAAATCGTTAAAATATAGCGAGAAGAAGAGTGGTGAGAGTAAACAACCCTGTTTTACACCTGATATAGTCGAAAAGGGTTCAGAGAGCTCGGTTCCATTCCAAACTGTTGTGTTTGTGGTTGAATAAATCTTTTCTAGATAATATACCATTTTCGTCGAGACTCCTAAGGAGTGTAGTTTATAAAAAAGAGATTGACGACAAATTTTATCGAAAACTGCCTTAAAGTCGACAAAGAACCCGTATACCTTTTTCTTTTGATTCAGCTTCAAATGCACAATGGCCGCAAGGTTGTAAATATTGTCTACCGTTGAGTAACCCTTTCTAAATCCAGCTTGCTATTCAGTTATGATATTGTTTTCTTCAGTCCATTTATACAGACGCTCATTTATTATCCCCATCATAATTTTTGCCACGCAGTTCATAAATGATATCCCTCAATAATTGTTTGCCAAGCTTGAATCACCCTTTTTTAATATTGGGTATATTATACTCATTGTAAATGTTTTGTCCAATTCCATATTGTCGAAAATTTAATTGAAACAATGTGACAATTCTATTAACAGTTCCATTGGAGCATTTTTGTAAAATTCGTAGGGGACTCTGTCTTCTCCAGGCGCTTTATTTAGTTTTGCCTTATTTAGAACATAAATTATCTCTTCTGTTGTTATGGCTGAATGTAATAGTGGATCCGCATGGTGGAATGGTGCATAACTCACCGTATTATTGCTTTTCTGTAGATTGAATTGAGTCATAAAGTACGTTCTAAAGTCGGATGACGATACATTGGCAATTTCCCTAACAGGCTCATTTCTTAGCTCCATAGCCAGCTTCCACCAGGTTTTACTATCACGGACGTTAAGTCTCAGATTTAAGCTTTGGTAATATTTATGTTTGCTTTCTTCACAAATTTCTTTATACTTTTTATTCGCTTGTAGGTATTTTAGCTTATCTACAGACCGACTATATGATACCCTATACCATGAGAGTAGAGACCCTATTTCTTAGATCCAACTAATTGGACATAGAAAATAAGCAATAACCAAATTTGAGTGACATTGTTATTAATTTTTTTGACTGCAGATATGAAAAAGTTCATATCGGATGCTATACATGTATGGGGACTAGGTCGATAAATGGACCGATCCTGATCATATTTGGTAAAGTCACTTATATTTTGCAAAAACATATACAAACCAAATTTGAGAAAAATCATGTGTAATATTTTTGTTTTTTGATAGATTTGAGATTTATATGGCGGCTATAACTAAGACCTGTCCTATAAGGTTTATTTTTGGACTATTGATTAATGAATGCACTTAACATAACAGACACAAATTGAACGAGATCTTTATGATAATTTGGATATTATGATCATTTAAGTCGATCTCATAGGGATCATTTGGGACTTGGTGTGAACATGAACCGATTTTCACCAATTTCAATAGGGTTCATCCTGTGGCCGGTAGAATTATATATAATAAATTTCATCCAAATATGTTTCATCAAAATATGCGACCAGTAGTTTGATTACAAGGTTTGCATGGACAGAGAGACAGACGGATGAACGGACATCGGTAAATCGACATAGAAAGTAATTCTGAGTCGATCGGTATAATAAAATATGGGTCTAGGTCAAACATTTTTGGTAGTTACAAACGTCAGCACAAAGTCATTGTACCCTAACCACATAGTGGTACAGGGTAAAAGAAACGTAGTAACTTTTAAATAGCAAATAAATGTAATGTATAAACATGGATAAATGATAGTAGTTAATTAAATTGCACTTAGGGGAAAAATGTGTTCCTCATTTTTCTTTTAAATTATAAATAATATATGGAAATAGATAATAAAGATTAATTAATTGTTATGATTTAAAAAACAAAAATAGAAAAATTATTACCATTTTTTTTTTTTTTTTTTTTTCAAAAGAGTTTACAATTCTTTATTGCACATATCATAATCAAAACTACAATTTATCTAAATTAGATTCGATACTCATTAGTTTCAGGAATTAAAGCTCTGTCCGTCCACTGCGTGGAACATTATGCGCAAAGATCTTATCCCACACCCGTTTAAAGCCCACCTGGGGCTGGGGAAACAAAATCGCGAAACCATCATATGCGTCATTCTTTCGCCAATTGGGCGCTAGAGCACATGGAAACTGACCCGATATTTTATTGCAAAATTGTATTCAGCAATGACCCTTAATGGGGGGGGGGGGGGGTAATATTTTAAAAGTTAAAAAAAGTCGTATTTTCATAATTTTTTTTTTTTTTTTTTTAAGATGTGAATAATGTTGAACTACTTATTTCACATACACGTTATATCATAGCATTTGCGGAATCTTTGAAAAAAATTTCAATTAAAAGGTTTAATAAATAAGTCCGCGACAGCGGATCTCTGGAGGTGTTGTTGTTGTGCGGTGCACATCATACCTCGTTACCGGACCATGTGAAATAAAAAAATCGAAATGCGTTTAAAAGTTGACATGTTTTCTGAGGTAGTGAGTTTTTTAAATTTTTTTTGCAGCATTTTGAAGTGAAAAACACGATTTTTGCTATAAAATTTCGGGAATTTGTTGTTAGAAAATTGGGAAGAAAATGGAAAATAAAGAAAAACTCTTCGTGGTTACCTGATGATTTATGTGTAGATATAGTGTGTAAAATTTCAAAAGAATCGGTCAAGTAGATTTTAAATTATGATGTTCACGGCATTCGGACATTTATTTATTTGCGATAAAATCGATTTAGTTTTTATACCCTATACCACTATGTAGTTTGGGTATAATGACTTTGTGCTGCTGTTTGTAACAACCAAAAATATTTGACCTACACCCATCTTTAATTATACCGATCGAATCAGAATCACTATCTGATTCGATTTAACGATGTCCGTCCGTCCGTCCGTCCGTCCGTCCGTCTGTGTGTCCATGTAAAGCTTGTAATCAAACTGCAGGTCGCAAATATGAATATATTTTGATGAAATTTGGTATGTAAGCTTTTATCGGCCATGGGATGAACGCTATTGAAATTGGTGAGAATCGGTCCATGTTCAGACCTAGCCCCCATACAAATTACCCCTATGAAATCGACATAAATTGTCATAAGATCCAAATTGTCATATAGATCTTACTCAAATTGAGTTTTGTATGCGTTCATTACGTCCATTAATGAGTAGTCCAAAAATGATTCCTTTGGCCTCATATAGAGCTGCTTCCCGATCTTCACTTTAATCTTTTAAAAAACAAAAATATTGCACTGATTCTTCTCAGATTTTGTTTGTATATATTTTTGCAAAATACAAGAGACTTTACCAAACATGATCAGGATCGGTCAATTTTCGGACCTAGTCCCCATATATATATAGCATCCGATATGAACTTTTTCATATCTGCAGCCAAAAAAATTAATAAAAATCAGACCCAAATTTGAGTTTTGCTTATTTTCTATGTCCAGTTAGTTGGGCCTACGAGATAGGACATGGTGTAGGGTATCGTATAGTCGGTCTAGACCGACTATAATTTTCTTACTTGTTTAAAAACTGGTTTTAATACGATATACCGTATGAGGCCGGTCACTGGAAATGCTGTATCTTCTTAAGTTTTGCTCCGATTTAATTGAAATTTTGAATCAACACTCTCTACATGTTGTACATACAGGAAGAGCATTGCAAAAAAAGGTTTAAAAATCTTACAACCCCCCTCACCCCCCTTAAAACGTTTGTTAATAAATAAAATTCTCGTATATGGACTGAGACCAATCTACTACAGACAGCCTATTTTTTATAACTAGCACATTCCAGCCCTCGAAATTCGAGTGCAAATTCTAGGAAATTTTATTTTTTAATTAAATAAAGACCCTAAAGGTATGCTAATCAATTATAGCCAATTCACAAATCAATACAAATAAACAAATTCAATTTTATTACAAACACATTATAAAATTTAATAAACACACACATAGCATTGTACAATTTTATGTATGTGTTAGTAGCAAATTTAAATGAAATTTACTCAAAATAAAAGAAAAAATTAAAAAATCTGTAAATCTGGTGAACAGGTAAAAAGAAATACCTTTCAAATAATATAAGCTTGATCAAAATCTGGATAAAACGTCACAAGAAATCGCCTAGCCTATTATTATAGATTTTACGTTCTATCGGGCGTAAAAAACATCCGTTACTTAATTTTTTTATGTAAAATTAGTTTTTATATAAAATATCTTAAGAACTTCTCGACTCTTTTTTATTTTTTATGTTTTTATTTTTATTTTAAATGTTTAATATTCTGTTTTAATATTTGTGTCACAAAATGTCACATTAGTTCACAGGTTTTTATTTATTTTTTTATTTAATAAATTCACTTTTAACAGTTTTTTCCCCTTATTTCTATTTAATAAATTCACGTTCGCAGTATCTTCAATTATTAAATCAATATACGTTCACAGTTTCTGATCTATTTTTATTTAACAAATTTAAGTTCGCTGTATTTTTATTTATTTAAGAAATTTGCGTTCACACTCTTTTATTTATTTTTATTCAAGAAATTTACGTTAACAGTTTCTCAACTATTTTGATTTAATAAATTTACGTTCGCAGTTCCCTATTTATTTTTTATTTAATAAATTTACGTTGTTTTTTTTTTTTTATTATTTTCACTTAATAAATTCACGGTCACAGTTTTTCATTATTTGGGGTCCGCATCATGGAGTCCTGATCCCGTGATGCGGACATAGCAGGAGCGCCATGTTACGTTGTTGCGATTAATAAATAGAATTGTTATTTTGTATTTAAGCTCTCACGAGCAACTACTCTTTATTTATTATTTCAATCTTAAAACAACCCAGTATGCATTGAAAAATTATTTCTCCAATGTTGGAGAAAAGTTAAGATCTCAAATTGATGTCCAATGTAATTCTCAACTTGAGATGAACAATTTTTCTCCTTGTTTGCCTTCAACTTGGCATCAAGTTGAGACTTAAAAATGTTTCCAATCTTTGAGAATTATTTTAACTCTCAATTAAATATCCAAATATTTTTCAACTCGAACACGATTTGTGTTAAGTTTGAGATAAAGGGTGAACCATTTCGAGGTTCCCTACTTTTTTAAAGAAAAAAAAACACAGAAAGTTCAAATTTAATGGGGAATGTTTATTATCATTTGAAAGAACATTCTTTGGCATTTATTTTTTGAAGATTATGTCTATCAAATGTTGGCCGCGGTCCAATTTTCCATGCAGCATCAATGCACCGCCGTCATTAAAAAAAGGTTGTCGAACAATGCACTAGTCAAAATAAACATTTAAATGGATTTTACTGTTTTTTTTTTTTTTTTTTTTTTTTTTTTTGAAGGAAACAGAAAATAATTTTTAAGTTTAACTAATGTGTGCTACTTAATTTATTGATAAAAAGTGTAAATCGTTCTGAAAAAATTCAAAAAAAAAAAATAAAAAAAAGTCTGAAAAAATTTTAAACATTAAGCTATTTGATAAATAAGTCGTCGTGGTTAGCAAAAATATAAAAGGGTTTAAAAAATAGTGAAAAGAAAAAAAATTAAACGGCTTCATATATTTTTTAGAAAAAATGCTATTTAAAATGTCGCCACTGAATTAATGATAATCTGGAGATTTCGACCATTTTAGTCGGGCCGATAAGGGTTATTTGAGATCTGAACGTGCACCGATTTTCACCAATTTCAATAGCGTTTTTCCTATGACGGATAAAATCTTATATACCAAATTTCATTAAAATATATTCATATTTGCAAACTTTACACAGGCGGAAGGACGAACATCGCTAAATCGTGACTCTGAGTCGATCGATATAATAAAAGATGGGTCTAGGTCACATATTTTTGGTAGTTACAAACATCACCACAAACTCATTTTACCCTTGTAGAGGTTATCAAATAACCAAACTAATAACAACCAATAACTTAATACAAGCAACCCATCACATTAAACTATTCAGTAATTAAGATTTTAAGAAAGAAAAATAATTCTGCTCTACAACACAATGTTAAAAAAAATAATCTTTAAAATAAGTCCAAGGTCCTTTGCAGCTTTCTTAAAAAAAAAAAAAAATTACATTTCATATTAAGAAGCCTTAAAACATGGTAAGTCTTTAAAGAATGTTATTTGCCATTTCATATTTTATTATCGTTCCTTTTTTTTAATTTTAAAAATAACTACATTCATTTATGAATTTCCGTCCTGTGAACGAAATATTTTGTGTTTAACAAGGATTTTGCAATGTTAACAAACACAAATAAAAGTTTACTTTACAGCTTTATTGTAGGATTAGTTTTTATTTATTATTTTTTTTTTTTTTTTCATACTTCTCTTAGTAGTTTCTGGTTAATTTTATACAAGTTTGCCTCTGGCACATTTTGTGCTATATTAAATTCATATGTAAATTTACTTAAACAAATTAGAGAATAATTTGCAATGCCAAAGCGATACTGATGTTGGTTAACAAATAAAACGGGCTGCACTTACGAGTTTACATTAATACTAAAGTAAATTGTTATATTAAAAAAAAAAAAATACTTATGTAAATATACTTAGGCAAATCGCTTAAATTTTAAAGGTTATTATAAATTTATATGACTTTATTGAATAGTAGCAATGTTGTTGTTGCTGTTGTATTTTTACTTGGTTATTGAAATAATTTATAAAAAAATTTACGTTTGTTTTTATGGTTCCCCAACAGTTGTCTAGTTGTTGAATAACATGTGCGTTCGTTGCTTTTTGTTCTTCTGTTTTTTTTTTTTATTATTTTTTATTATGTAAATTTTTTGCTTTGTCTACTTAAGTTTTTGTATTTGCAGCATTTCAGATTTTACTGCCACTTTTACTGGAATGTTATGTATTTTGTTATTTTCGGGTAACATCTTCTTTGTGCTTCTTTTTGGGTTGATGGTAGGAGGGTGGTCCTAGAACAACCCGACATGACGTACAGATGGCGGCAGTAGTTTGAACAAAATTTATTTTTTGTGCCACCAAAAAAACACAATATGTATCAGTGAATTTGTACATATGGAAAAATCTGATCAGTAGGGTGGCCATTAATACAAAAAAAGTGTTCAAACTCTCGGTCTCATCCCCTAGAAATATGCGAATAGCAAAAAAACTGCAAAATACAAAGTATTGGGCCATTCAAAAAACATTTAGTCGTGCCTCAACGCGATTGAAAATTTCAAGTGTGTTTATATGGGGAAAATATGACTTTTTTTTTCAGATTTTACGAAAATTTCGTTCTATAGTTTAATTTTTTCGACAAGTTGTTATATAATTCGGGATCAGTATTAAATTATACTTTCAAGAAGCTATAAAACTTCAAAATCGAATAAAACCTCGCCAAGAAATAGCAAATGCTCCAGACCACTTTTGTGCCAAAAAAAAACTAGGTCATGAAATTTGATGGCATTTTTTCAACTTTCAGAAATTGATTAAGGCCATAATTTTTTTTTTAGTCTCTATACTTGGAAGGACTCAGATATGAAGTATTGTTTTAGTACCACGTTGTTAAACTATTGCGCACTGAGACCGAATATGGGAAATTTTTTTGATAAAATTTCAAAAACTCCCTTTTCAAGTTTTAAAAAATTTTCTTAAACAAAATTTAAAAAAATGGATCTGGCACTTTAAGGTTTAGTTAAGTTCTTGTCACAGATTAACTGTGTTAATTTTTCTAAAACGGAAGTGATATTGTTGCAAAAGAAAAAGTGGTAAATAATACAGCAGAACGCGGTGTTAAATTGATTGAAGAGTATAATAACATACTAGCAGATTCCAGCAATCGAAATTCGAGTGCAAATTCTAGGAAATTTTATTTTTTCATTAAATAAAGACCCTAAAGGTATGCTAATGAATTATAGCCAATTCACAAATCAACTCAAAAAACAAACTCATTTTTATTACAAACACATTAACAAATTTAGTAAAAACACACAAAGCTAGCATTGTATAATTTTGTGTATGTGTTGGTAGCAACTTTAAATGCAATTTACTCAAAATAAAAAGAAAATTTAAAAATCTATAAATCTGCGACACGGCTAAAAAGAAGTACCTTTCAAATAATATGCGTTTGGTCAAAATCGGCATAAAACGGTAGAACAAAACATCGGTCACAAGAAATGGCCTAGCCTATTAATATTATAGATTAACAGAGAACGAACAAGAAAAGCAATACTTATTGCAAGTCGCCATTTGAATCGCACACTAAATAATCCTTAAATACACCAAAATAAATAGAATTAATTTTATATTTCATATTCTTTTGAATAAATTGTCTTTCAGTAGCTATGGGTCATTTGTGGGTCTTCTTATTTTCTTTAGAAAAATATAGATAGTTTTTATGCATAAAATAATTTTATAACAAAATTGGTAGAAAGTTCTTGTAATTTATATTCGCGAGCAATAAGCAGATAATTGCACCAAAGATATATCACCATGGATTTTTTTGATCCCAGGAGCACTGAAGGGTTAAATAAATAAAAATTAACCGAATTATTTTTCTTAAATTCTAAATAGTTGTTTCATCGAGTTTAATAAAAAAAACTCGTTTTCGGCCATTTTTATTTAAAAATATCTTAAAATCCAAAGCTGGCCTTGGCAAATAATGGGTTAACGTTCTCGGATTTATCCCAAATTTTAGTGATAGAAGGTCTACACATTTGGTTATTATATTTTAAGTGTCGCATCTAAAAATTCAATAGCACTTACAAAATACTTGAATTTTTTGAATAAATTGTCTTTTATTAGCTTGGGGTCATATGGACCCAAATTCCAAAAGGGTTAATGGGGTCATATTATTTTTTTCCGAAATCCTAGCCTATTAAGATAAAATATAACATTTAAAAGTAGAAAAGTGATATATTTTTGATATAAAATATTTAAAAAGAGTACATTTACAGAATATTTTAGAAAAATCCAATTTTTCTCGAAATCCGCAAAAATAAACTCCTTGTCAAAAAATATTCTAGCATAGGGATTTACTTAAAAATTCACACAGTTAATTTCTAACATGCATTTAACAAGACATTAAAGTGCCAAATCCATTTTTTGAAATTTTGTTTAAGAAAATTTTTTTTAAACTTGAAAAAGGAGTTTTCAAAATTTTATCAAAAAAATTTCCTATTTTCGGTCTCAAAGCGCAATAGTTTATTTAACAACGTGGTAATAAAACAATACTTCATATCTGAGTCCTTACAAGTATGGAGACTAAAAAAAAAATTATGGCCTTAATCAGTTTCTCAAAGGTGAAAAAAATGCCATCAAATTTCATGACCTAGTTTTTTTGGCACATAAAAGGTCTGGGGCATATGCTATTTCTTGGCAAGTTTTATTCGTGTTTGAAGTTTTATAGCTTTTTGAAAAGATAATTTAATACTTATCCCGAATTATATAACAATTTGTCGTAAAAATTAAACTATAGAACGAAATTTTCGTAAAATCTGAAAAAAAAAAGTCGTATTTTCCCCCATACAAAACCCACTTGAAATTTTCAATCGCGTTGAGGCACGACTAAATGTTTTTTGATTGGCCCAAAACTTTGTATTTCTCATTTTTTTGCTATTCGCATATTTCTAGGGGGTGAGACCGAGAGTTTGAACACTTTTTTCCCTCTATATAATGAAGGGCCACCCTACTGATCATCCTCATGTAATTCAATACTGTCATTTGAAAGGCCTCAGACCAACCAACATTAAAGACGATCTAGAATGTACTCTAGGGGAGTCTGCCCCATTGGCTACGACTATAAAATATTGTGTAGCAGAGTTTAAACGCAGCCGTACGAGTTGCCAATACGAACAGCGTAATGGCCGACCAATTGAGGTAGCCACGCCAGAAACGGTTAAGAAAATCCACAAAATTGTATTGGATGATCGATAGGCATGATCGATTGGCTGAAATGATAGGCATTTCAAAAAGTGCAATACATTGCATATTGCTCAATAATTTGGAGATGAGAAGACTGTCCCCAAGATGGGTGCCGCGATTGCTCACGGAAGAAACATGAGTGCACCAGTTCACACTTAAGACAAAAAGACAGCCAAACAATATACAGAAATGGGAGAATCGTGTCCAAAGAAAGCGAACACACCTTTCATCTGCAGGCAAAGTTTTGGAGTCTGTATTTTGGGAAGCGCGTGGGAAAATTTTGATTGAAAATCTTTAAAAACGAAAAGCAATCAACGGTGACTATTATTCTAATTTACGAAAAGAAGTTGTTTCATGAAGACAATGCACCAGTTCACACATCCACTATTGCGATGCCCAAAATCCATGAAGTTCGAATTGTTGTATCACACTCTTTATTCACAAGATTTAGCTCCCTCGGATTATTTTCTATTTCCAAACTTGAAAAATAGATTTGCCAATAATGAAGAAGGAGAGTCTGTGGGTGATGGTTACTTTAAGGAGCTAGACAGTTCTTACTGTAAACAGGGTACCGAAGCTTTTGAATTTCGCTGAGAAAACATGTCTGTGAAGTTGGCATCTCAAATTTTAGCATCTCACTAAAAACATGCAAATTTACTTGCATCCAGCATAGTTCTATAGTTCTTGCAATAGTTCTTCAATAGTTCTATTGATTTGACCTTAAAATCCCGATTTAAAGATCTAAAGGTTTGAGATGCCAACTTCGCAAAAAAAATCTCAGCATCTCATCAGATTTTGAATATATACCCTTAGAAAAGTTGCACCCAGCATAGTTCTATAGTCTCCGATGGTTTTAACAATAGTTCTACCGATTCTGCCTTCAATTCGCGATTTGAAGGTATGAGATGCCAACTTCGCAAAAAAAAATCTCAGCATCTCATCAGATTTTGAATATAAACCCTTAGAAAAGTTGCACCCAGCATAGTTCTATAGTCTCCGATGGTTTTAACGATAGTTCTGCCGATTCTGCCTTAAAATCGCGATTTGAAGGTATGTGATGCCAACTTCGCAAAAAAAATCTCAGCATCTCATCTGATTTTGAATATAAACCCTTAGAAAAGTTGCACCCAGCATAGTTCTATAGCCTCCGATGGTTTTAACAATAGTTCTACCGATTCTGCCTTCAATTCGCGATTTGAAGGTATGAGATGCCAACTTCGCAAAAAAAAATCTCAGCATCTCATCAGATTTTGAATATAAACCCTTAGAAAAGTTGCACCCAGCATAGTTCTATAGTCTCCGATGGTTTTAACAATAGTTCTGCCGATTCTGCACCCAGTATAGTTCTATAGTCTCCGATGGTTTTAACAATAGTTCTGTTGTTTCTGCCTTAAAATCGCGATTTGAAGCATCAGCATTTCATCAGATTTTGAATATATGACCTTAGAGATGTTGCATACAAACAGGTACCCAGGGCCGCTTTTACCCCCTTAATATCTGATTTCCAAAAGCTTTCCCCTTTATTTAAAGTCATGCAGAGTCAGACAATGGACTACTGCCTAGGACAACGCAATGTTAAAATAGTCAGTTTGTTTCATTGAAAGTAATCCAAGTATCAACCACCACTTGTTGCGTAATAGTTAGATATAAGTGCATTAAAAGTTAGTTGAGTTGCCGGCAGGGTAGCAAGTGCATTCTAATACACACACACAGCACTCAGCATCACGCAATACAAATTTCACGAACAATTTTGTCTCTTTCGTTTTTTGTTGTTTTTCCATGCTTATACGACAAAGCAAAGCAACAACACTTTCGTATCCTTTGTTGGTACAGATTAGGGACCGAGACATTCAACGTAGATTTTATTGTTGTCTAACGTATGATTCCGTTTAAAAAATAGTTTGCAGCTGTGAATTCACAAGCACTTGGAAAAATCAGTGTAGGTCTTAAGTTTAAAATTCAAATTATTACTTTACAGAATGAGCTACTTGTATTCAGACGAGAAGTGGGAAAGTGATTTTTTTTTCTTATAACTTTAAGGCAGAATCAGCAGAACTATTGTTAAAACCATCGGAGACTATAGAACTATGATGGGTGCAACTTTTCTAAGGGTATATATTCAAAATCTGATGAGATGCTGAGATTTTTTTTTGCGAAGTTGGCATCTCATACCTTCAAATCGCGAATTGAAGGCAGAATCGGTAGAACTATTGTTAAAACCATCGGAGACTATAGAACTATGCTGGGTGCAACTTTTCTAAGGGTTTATATTCAAAATCAGATGAGATGCTGAGATTTTTTTTGCGAAGTTGGCATCACATACCTTCAAATCGCGATTTGAAGGCAGAATCGGCAGAACTATTGTTAAAACCATCGGAGACTATAGAACTATACTGGGTGCAACTTTTCTAAGGGTATATATTCAAAATCTGATGAGATGCTGAGATTTTTTTTGCGAAGTTCGCATCTCAAACCTTTAGATCTTTAAATCGGGATTTTAAGGTCAAATCAATAGAACTATTGAAGAACTATTGTAGGAACTATAGAACTATGCTGGATGCAAGTAAATTTGCATGTTTTTAGTGGGATGCTAAAATTTGAGATGCCAACTTCACAGACACTGAGAAAACTATATCAAGCTAAAAGAAGATTATGTTAAAAAAAAGAGAAAATTTTCGCCAAATTTACTGCGTTTTCTTTGTCCAGTCGGGTTGTTCCCAAATTGCCCTCGTATGAGAGAATTCTTTGCTTGCGCAGTTTTCTACACAATTTCATTTTTATCGCTTTTTACGGAAAATTGTCTTTAAACTCATCTAGCCAGCCTTCAATACTTTTATTTTATATTCGTTCATCCTTTTGTTAAGGGAAAATAAAAAGTACGTATGTTTTTTTCTGTTTTGCAAATATTATGAAATGTTCTGGTACATTTAACATTAAACTATTTTTTTGTTTATTCAAACAAAAGTTCAAGGATTGTCAGTTATTTGGTAAAGAGAATTGTTTAAGGCATGGATTTCCGGTAGTACATAACGGGTGATTTTTTAAGAGCTTGATAACTTTTTTTTAAAAAAAAACGCATAAAATTTGCAAAATCTCATCGGTTCTTTATTTGAAACGTTAGATTGGTCCATGACATTTACTTTTTGAAGATAATTTCATTTAAATGTTGACCGCGGCTGCGTCTTAGGTGGTCCATTCGGAAAGTCCAATTTTGGGCAACTTTTTCGAGCATTTCGGCCGGAATAGCCCGAATTTCTTCGGAAATGTTGTCTTCCAAAGCTGGAATAGTTGCTGGCTTATTTCTGTAGACTTTAGACTTGACGTAGCCCCACAAAAAATAGTCTAAAGGCGTCAAATCGCATGATCTTGGTGGCCAACTTACCGGTCCATTTCTTGAGATGAATTGTTCTCCGAAGTTTTCCCTCAAAATGGCCATAGAATCGCGAGCTGTGTGGCATGTAGCGCCATCTTGTTGAAACCACATGTCAACCAAGTTCAGTTCTTCCATTTTTGGCAACAAAAAGTTTGTTAGCATCGAACGATAGCGATCGCCATTCACCGTAACGTTGCGTCCAACAGCATCTTTGAAAAAATACGGTCCAATGATTCCACCAGCGTACAAACCACACCAAACAGTGCATTTTTCGGGATGCATGGGCAGTTCTTGAACGGCTTCTGGTTGCTCTTCACTCCAAATACGGCAATTTTGCTTATTTACGAAGCCATTCAACCAGAAATGAGCCTCATCGCTGAACAAAATTTGTCGATAAAAAAGCGGATTTTCTGCCAACTTTTCTAGGGCCCATTCACTGAAAATTAGACGTTGTGGCAGATCGTTCGGCTTCAGTTCTTGCACGAGCTGTATTTTATACGGTTTTACACCAAGATCTTTGCGTAAAATCTTCCATGTGGTCGAATAACACAAACCCAATTGCTGCGAACGGCGACGAATCGACATTTCACGGTCTTCAGTAACACTCTCAGAAACAGACGCAATATTCTCTTCTGTACGCACTGTACGCATTCGTGTGGTTGGTTTAATGTCCAATAAAGTAAACTGAGTGCGAAACTTGGTCACAATCGCATTAATTGTTTGCTCACTTGGTCGATTATGTAGACCATAAATCGGACGTAAAGCGCGAAACACATTTCGAACCGAACACTGATTTTGGTAATAAAATTCAATGATTTGCAAGCGTTGCTCGTTAGTAAGTCTATTCATGATGAAATGTCAAAGCATACTGAGCATCTTTCTCTTTGACACCATGTCTGAAATCCCACGTGATCTGTCAAATACTAATGCATGAAAATCCTAACCTCAAAAAAATCACCCGTTATTTTAAGGACCGTAACATTTATACCTTTTATCATAAGTCACAAAATACAAGTTTTTATATCTATTATTTTGTTTTTGCAGAAATTGAAATTATTTTTTTGTTTTTTTTTTTTCAGAGAGGAATCTCCCCTTCGTTGAAATTTTTAATTTGCATAAATATTGAATAGCAATAAATTTTTCAATTGATTTTTTCTCACACTTCCAACATTTCTTTGTCAGTGGTTGATTTCCATAATTTTGCTCGAAATATAAAAATAAAAATTATAAAAATCAAGGAATTTGTGTGAAACTAGTTAACAAGGATTAACATTTTTTGTCAAAAAAATTTTAAAATTACTAATATCTTCAATACGTGTGTTAAACCGCACCAAAATATCAAAACAAAATAGTACCTTTTTGGAACCGACTATCGTAAATGATTTTTTTAAACCGCTTTAATGGAATATAGAGCGAAGTATAACTGCGTTCAAATGAAATAAAATAAAAAATCTTTACTCTTCCAAATGAATTTCGATCCAATACACCTATGCCAACGTTTTTTCCAATCCTCGAAACAGTCCGGCATGACTTTCAAAGAGGGCTGAGAATTGCCTTTTATAGCTACAAGCGCTTCAAAACAGTGCCAGTCACATGTAGCTAAAAAAAAAGATGAATACATTGGTTGTGGAACGATATGGATTAAATTTTGTGGGAAATTGTCTCGAAGAACCAATTTAAAACAAGTAAGAAAATTATAGTCGGTCTAGAGAGATTATACGATACCCTATACCATTCGTTTAGAGACCCTATCTCTTAGGCCCAACTAACTGGATATAGAAAATAAGCATAAGCCAAATTTGAATGGGATTTTTATTAATTTTTTTGGCTGCAGATATGAAAAGGTTAATATCGGATGCTATATCTATACGGGGACTAGGCCCAAAAATGGATTGATCCTGACCATGTTTGGTAGAGTCTCTTGTATTTTTCAGAATTATATACAAACAAAATTTGAGAAGAATCAGTGCAATATTTTTGTTTTTTGATAGATTTAAGTGAAGATCGGTAAGCAGCTCTATATGGGGCCTATGACTAAGACTTGTCCCATAGGGATCATTTTTGGACTACTCATTAACGGATGTAATAAATGCATACAAATCCAATTTAAGTAAGATCTATATGATAATTTGGATCTTATGGCAATTTTTGTCGATTTAAGAGGGGCCATTTGTATGGGGGCTAGGTCTGAACATGGACCGATTCTCACCAATTTCAATAGCGTTCATCCTATGGCCTTATATACCAAATTTCTTCAAAATATATTCATATTTGCGACGTGCAGTTTTATTACAAGGTTTACATGGACACACAGACGGACGGACGGACATCGTTAAATCGAATCAGATAGTGATTCTGATTCGATCGGTATAATAAAAGATGGGTCTGGTCAAATATTTTTGGTAGTTACAAACAGCAGCACACCCAAGCCACATAGTGGTATAGTGTATAATGAGGCAGTGCATTATAGTGATGCTAAAAGCAAGAATTGTCTGTCCATAATTCTGGCCTCCTTTTGCAAATGGCAAGACTCGAACATCATATAAGCCTCAAATAATATTCCTTTTAACAGTTTTGGCCGGCGAAAGGAGTTCATAATGCACCCAACACAATAGTTGAAGAAAACTGTTAATATGAATGACTTTGACGTTATCTTTTTGGTCTTGCTGCAGCTTTAGCTTGGGGCGGCCAGTCCCATCCATGTTTGAAGGATATTTTTCAGGAACCGGGCTGTGGCCAGACTTAATAACGAGCCCTCACCAAAGGAGCTGGCGCTAAAATGGTACCACGGGTAAGTCATATGCTCTTCGAGGAGAATACACGGAATTGTCCATATCAGAAACAGAACGAACAAGGGCACACAAACTGGAGGTGTCAAGAGAAATGGTTGTCACATCCCATAATTGTGCAGTGTTAACGATGTCCAATGTATCCCAAGGTGTTAAAGAAGTAACATGAGTTGAAAAACGAAGTTTGGAATGCTGTCGATATTATCGCTAGTCTGATATCGTCAGCAGAAAGAACCGGTGAAGTAGACGAGAGTGTTGTAAGTTCGAAAACGAAATCTGATAGTGTCAGCTGCCATACTGACAAGATTACTGCCGATTGGTTGAAGACTTAAATGATGGAACATGAGTAAAAAGAGGCCGAGAAAGGGTGAGTCAGCTACAACTGACAAGATACCATTATGGAGAAATTGGAAGCAAGAGTGTTGGGTTGAAGAGGATACAAAGACGCTTGAGGTAGCGCAAGATGCCAATACAGCGTCGGAGTTGGAGACTATTTGGAACAAGAGTTCGGAAAGTTGTCGATGTCAGCCTCTCCTCCTAATGTCGGCAGCAGGAAGAATGAGTGTAGTAAAAATAAGGTGGACCAGTAGTTCAAAAACGAGTTCGGAGTGCTATCGATTTCATCTTGCATGCGCATCCGTAGGGATGATTGACGTATCAGGAAGGAGTGTAGTAGACGAGAGCGTTGAAATGACGAACCAGTAGTTGAAAAACGAGCTCGGATAGCTATCAATGTCAACTCGGATGTGCAGCCACAGAGGTGATTGAGGTAGCAGGAAGAAGGAGTGTAGTAGACGAGAGCGTCAAAAGAAGGTAAATGAGTTGGAATAGACTTCGGAAATTAAGGGTGGGCAGTATAGTGAGAAGGAGTTGAAGACAAGATGGTCAATTTATGGCATGAGTTGGAAACGAATTTGAGAGGGCAAGAGTGTTGAGAGCATGAGTTCAAAATAAAGTCCAAGAGTGTTGTTGAGCCGGTGGCAAGAGAGCCTTGGGGATTATTTGGAGACAAGAATGTTGTGGTGTCAAGAAGTGTCAGATGATGTGTGTCAAGTGTCAAGTTCTGCTGAAGATCGACAAGGAAGTGTTAAACCCTGAAATGGTTTTTTTTGGGAGCGGCCCTCGTAGAGTTTCGTGGTGGCTGTGGTTGCCAAAATTGCTGGAAGAGCACAGCTCAACGGGGTGTTGCAACCCATAGAGCAACAGGCTTTTAGATCGACCCGATCCTTCAGCAAAGGTTGAAGTTATGTCAAACACATCTCTCCTAGTTTGCGAACTGTCTTATGGCAGGGCGTTAGGCAGGCGCATAGCATATGTCTAGTGTTTAATCACCGTAGAATAAGTCTACAAGACAGGTGCCTACGTTAAACACAAGAGACTTATGCACATTTAGCTGGATGTTCACTTGAATGCTCGGTTGTTTTGAGGTCGTAGACATATATTCAAATTATAACTTTTCTTCTGGTAGTCAGAAAGCCTTGTTTCAGAAATATTAGTGCAACGCTATTTTTCTAAAAATAAAAATATATACATAGTACTTTTGTAACCAATCGACATTTTACTATAGCTCAGTCAATTTTTGAATAATGAAGATATTTTTTAGGCATAAAGCGTTTTATTTCTCATTATAGTTTCCTTTTAGTTTGATGCAATTAATGCAACATTTTTTCAGTTTTTTTTTTTGTTATTCCTTCCAATAATAGATTTTTGTCAATGTTTTTTCAGTGATGACCTTTTCTTTCGATCCAAATCTCCTACCGCCGCAGCATTCCTTAAGGTTTGGAGACAGAAAATAGTCGCAGGAGGCTAAGTCTGGCGAGTAGGCTGGAACGGATTTTTGCAAGGCGACTTCACTCGTTTGTGCCGGTGCATTGTCATGAAGCACTTCTTTCTTCGCCAAATGCTGTCGGGTTTGCTGCAAATCAATATCGATCCTGTCCAACATCTATGAACGTTTAACCTTTTTCAATGTAATCGATGAGAATGACACCGCATGCATCATAAATAACTGACGCCTTGACCTTGTTGGCCGACAGACCCACTTTGGCCTTCTTTGGTGCATGTTTGCGCAGAAGAGTAAATTCATTTGACTGTCCCTTGATCTCTGGCATGTTGTGATGGATCCATGTTTCGTCAACGGATACGAAACGGCGCAAACACATCGCCAAACAGGCGGTTGGCTTATGGTCGCCGCATCCACCACGCGGATAGCTTTTTTATTTCCAAATGCACCGGCTCAGTTGAGACGCCTGCAGCCTAAGCCACTCTACGCACTTTCATTCTCATGGTATGAATTTTATCCAAGATTTTTTGGCATGAAAACTCTTTTGGTCGACCTGAACGTTCCGCTTCATAACCATTAAAGTTGATGGTGCAGAGTCTAAACAGAATTTTCCAAGTATTTCCATGGGCGATAGTTAAAAAAAAAAAGAATAAAAAAATATTAAATTCGCATTTTTAGTTTTGCAAAAATTTTCGAGGTTGTCTACTTTCAATGGCTGTCAAAGACAAACTAAATGACGCATCTTGCTCAAAATTGTATTTTTGATAGAAGTAGTCGGAAATTCCAAAAGATACGGAGTCATCAGCAAGATCTCTATTATCAGTCCACGATTTTTCAGCGTCAACTATTTGATTTCTTTAACGTCGTTTTCACCAGTTGGAATTTTTTCTCGTCCGGGGCGGTCTTCGAAGCTCTACCTCCCTTCTGGGAAGTGTTCTTAGCAATTGAAAACGAAAGCCTTCTGCAATATACTTAAAGTCTATGCAGCATGCATTTCATTCCGTAAACAAAATTTAATGGAACTTCCTTGCGCAACAAAATCATTCATTGTTGAAATCGCCAAATTCACTTTTAATTCTTAAAATAAAACAAGTTTTCTAAACACTAATAGACAAAAAGGATAGATTTCACATTATATTGGCTAGATTTTTTACAATGATGTTTAAAATTAATAAAGTAATTAACAAAAATTTTAGGTATTTTCGTGCTTTTTTATTGCATTTGTTATGAAATACAATCAGCATATATGTAAATACATGCAACTACATTTTTGTTAATTTAAAGAGAGTAAGAGCATAACTATCTTGGTTATTCTTCATTCACATGAACAAAAAAAAAAACAAGCAAACAAAAATGTGTGTGTATGCATCGCTGATACATATTTATATACACATGTCCTTCATTATATGGAGGGGCAAAAAGTGTTCGAGTTGAAAGTCTCAACCCCTAGTAATATGTGGATAGCAAAAAACTGAGAAATACAAAGTTTTGGGTCAATCAAAAAAAATTTAGAGGTGCCTCAACGCGACTGAAAATTTCAAGTATGTTTATATGGGGAAAATATAACTTTTTTTTTAAAGATTTTACGAAAATTTCGTTGTGTAGTTTAATTTTTTCGACAAGTTATATAAATCGATATCAGTACTAAATTATCTTTTCAAAAAGTTATATTACTTCAAAATCGAATAAAAACTCGCCAAGAAATAACAAATGCCCCAGACCACTTTAGTGCCAAAAAACTCTGGGTCATGAAATGTGATGAACATTTTTTCAAATTTAACAAATTGATTAAAGACATAATTTTTTTTTTTTTTTTTTTTTTGTCTCTATACCTATAAGTACTCAGATATGAAGTATTGTTTTGTTACCACGTTGTTAAGCTGTGGCGAAATGAGACCAAAGATGGAATTTGTTTTTTGATAAAATTTTGAAAACTTTTTTTTTTAAGTTTTAAAAATTTTCTTAAACAAAATTTTAAACAATGGATCTGGTAGTTTAAAGTTTTGTTAAATATATTTTATAGATTAACTGTGTGAATTTTTAAGTAAATTCCTCTGCCAAAATTTTTTTTACAAAGTATTTTTTTGTGGATTTCGAGAAAAATTAGATTTTTGTGAAATATTCAGTAAATGTACTCTTTCTAAATACTTTGTATCAAAAATTTATCAGTTTTCTACTTTTGAAAATTATATTTTTTTAATAGCCTAGGGTTTCTGAAAAAAAAAAAATATGACCCAATAATCCTTTTGGACTTGGGGTCGCATATGATCCCAAGCTAATGGAAGATAATATATTCAAAAAATCAAATATTTTGTAAGTGCCGTTGAATTTTTAGATGTGATGCTTAAAATATAACAACCAAATGTGCAAGCCTACCATGCTAAAAATTTGGAATGAATCGAACAACTTTAACCCATACCTTGCCGAGGCCAAACTTTGAATTTTGGCATATCTACATAAACTAGCAGATTCCAGCACTCGAAATTCGAGTACAAATTCTAGGAAATTTTATTTTTTCATTTAATAAAGACCCTAAAAGTATGCTTCATAATTCAACTCATTTTAAATGAAGAAAACAAAACACATTAACAAATTTAATAAACACACACATAGTATTATATAATTTTATGTATGTGTTAGTAGCAACTTGAAACGATCATAGCTCCAACAAAATATTCCAGACGATGAATCTCTGTAAATCTGGGTAACAGCTAAAAAGAAATACCTTTCAAATGATAAATTTTTTGTCAAAATCGGAGTAAAACTGAGAAACTTACATCGGTCACAAGAAATCGCCTTGCCTGTTAATATTATAGATTAATTATTCTAGTAAACCAGATGACACCCTTACTATGGGTTGGGAAATAAAATTGCGCTATATTTTACGAAAACTTACCATTATGTGCTCCTAAGGTTAAAATGATCCAAAATTCAGCAGTGCCTATTCCAGCTTGGGGTTAGTTGTGGCGTCAAGTCCAAATGGGTTAATAACGTCAAATTATAAAATCATCAAATCATAAGAATCGGTAAAAGTTATATTTTCCCCATATAAACACACTTGAAATTTTCAGTAGCGTTGAGGCACCTCAAAAAAAATTTTTTTTTTGATTGACCCAAAACTTTGTATTTCTCAGTTTTTTTGCTATTCGCATACTTCTAGGGGGTGAGATCGAGAGTTTAAACACTTTTTTTATTAAGGGCCACCCTAATGCCCTGTTACGAATAATAATTTTTGACTATTTTTAGTTTCTTAAATGAGATTTCATATCATTTTTTAGAGGCGTCTCCCCATATTAGGCCATATTTTGGCACAATCTTGCCCGATTTACCCCATTTTCAATAAGAACCAGCTCGAAATAATTACAAACAATATTATGCTAACTTTACACAGGTAAATTGTCTATTTTGTGAATGATGCGATTTCAGCATACAGATGGACAAACGCATCGCAATATCGACTCGAGTTGTTATATGGATCATGAATATAAATAAATTTTGGGGTCGCAAATTCATATTTCAATGTGTTACAAGCGAATGACAAACTGATATATACCCTTTGCACAGTGATGTAGAGTATATGAAAATAGCATTTTTATTTTGGCACAGTATCTATAATATTAATATGCAAGGCAATTTTTTGTGACCTATGTAAGTTTCACAGTTTTAACCCGATTTTGACAAAAAATTTATCATTTGAAAGGTATTTCTTTTTAGCTGTTACCCAGATTTACAGATTTTCATCGTCTGGAGTATTTTTTTGGAGTTATGATCGTCTAAAGTTGTTACTAACACATACAAAAATTATACAATGCTGTGTGTGTGTGTGTTTATTAAATTTGTTAATGTGTTGAGTTTGTTTTCTTAATTTAAAATGAGTTGAATTGTGGTGCATACCTTTAGGGTGTTTATTAAATGAAAAAATAAAATTTCCTAGAATTTGCACTCGTATTTCGAGTTCTGGAATCTGATAGTTATACTTAAAACACAGTTTCGACCAAGATCGACGTAATCGTGGCCAACGGCAAAATGCATGAAAAATATAACTAACTCTTATTTATTTTTTTCTTTTCTAATTATGTTCAAATACTTTTGGGGCGAATACCCTTAATATTTTATGGTGATTTAATAAAGTTTAATTGTTTCTGTTAGTTATGATACGACGACTACATAGAACGACTACATAGAACGCACTATAAAAAATAAAATGAAGATAACTAACTGCTCAAATACATAAAGCAAGATGTAGACATAAATATATTCGTATATCAGAATCACAATTGTTGCCAACATTTGATAACACTTGAGGGAAGAAAATACTAGAAGAAAAAAAATCAGCCGAGGCACTACTTATAAAGCAGTAAAAGATATAAAATTTTTAGTTTACTGTTTACGTCAGCAAAAATAAGAAGAGGAAAAAAAAACATTTCCAAAATGCGACAAATTGAATGCACTGAGTAAATGTTCGGAATACAAAATGAAAATTAATGTTCATTTGTTGCAAACGAACTAAAAATGAATGTAATTGTTTTTTTTTTTTTTTTTTTTTTGTTTATTTTCTTTGCTCTCCTTTTTTTTTGTTTGTAATGAAAATATGAATGAAAAATGAACATTGTATACGATTTATAGATGCTGTCTGTAAAATCAAAAAAAAAAAAAAAATTAATAAAAGATGATAAATTAGTCACCATCGTGAATTACAATTTGAAACAATCATGAATTAGAATTTATATTCATAAACTTATATAATAGTATCGTATACGTTTTTGAAGTCTTTAACAGTTTTGCAGTTTACCTCCTCAATTATCGTCAACGTCAGATGCATCACCACAGGCAGTCATCATTATCGACATAGAAACTAGAACGTACAATAACTACGGCTGAGAAAACGTATAAATTACAATTACAATGTATGGCAAAATAATTCATACGAGCAAAAATAATAAACTAACCAGTAAATGAAGGAATGTATTGTTTTTTTCTTTTAATGAACTTAAGATATAAATAACTTTATGTTAATTTAATTTTAATTTAATCATTATAATATTTACACTCATCACTGATTAGCTGATTATGTAACGCTCTACGTATATGTAGGATTACTTATCTTGGCGGGACACATAACATTGAAATCGTAGGGCAAAATTATTGATATTTTGTCCACTCTTTAAAAGCTATATTCATATTGAAAAACATAAAATTTTGGCGAGGAGCATAAAATAGCTTGTATCTCGGAAACTAATGCAGTTTTTTTTCTGACAAAAAAGTCGCCCTTTTTTGGTCTTTTTTGGAAAAGTGTATTTTTTCATATATTCTGAATTAAGAGCAACCTTATATTATATATCAGTCGAAAGGTCTCAAAGTGCTGTGTTCATAAATGCAAAAAAATTTTGATTATTTTCCTCTTGGAAGTCATAGGGTGAAAATATTCATGACCTGAAATAAGTCAATGGCTGGAATTTTTTTGTGATTTACGAGGGCTCGACTTTGAGACCTTTCGATTGATGTCTAAGATGAGATTGCTCTTAATTCAGAATATATATTAAAAAAAAAAAATACACTTTTCGAAAAAAGGGGCAAAAAAGGGCGACATTTTTTGTCAGAAAAGAAAACTACATTAGTGTCGTATAATAAAATGTCGACCTTTGTTGTCCCTAATGGCCAATACACGTAATATAAACTGAGCGGAGTTGACAGATCGAAGGACAAAACATTTTTGCGAGGAACATAAGAACGCTTATATCTCGAAAACTAAGCCCTTAGCAAAGAAAAATGGTTGACATTTTGCCTCCCCTTTGAAGCACTCCAACCAAATTATGCACTAACACTTACTTTTCAGTGTTGCTAGATCGAAAACTTAGCGTAGTAGAGCAAAACAGTTGAGTTTTTTTCTTTTTAGCATCGCACTGTGTGATTTTGCTGGCAAAAAATCCGCTTTTCGAGTATAAAATATGAGAAATAAAATAATGCAGTTTTGTAGAGAATTTTTCAATTAAGAGAAATACATAATTTTTTTTTTAGAAAAATTTTTTTTTGTCCAAAATAACGCGGCAAAGTCACCTTAACGTAACTCTGCGGCCTCATATTTTCAATCATTTCAATGGTCCGGGTACATAATTTCCATATGTATATCTTTGATGTAATTATATTTGAAAAACATGGTATTTCATCATTAATTGTAGAAAAAAAAAAAATTATAACAATAACACTTTTAAAAATACTAACAGATTCCAGCCCTCGAAATTCGAGTGCACATTCTAGGAAATTTTATTTTTTCATTAAATAAAGACCATAAAGGTATGCTAATCAATTATAGCCAATTCACAAATCAACACAAAAAAAAAAAACAAACTCATTTTTATTACAAACACATTAACAAATTTAATAAAACACACACACATAGCATTGTATAATTTTATGTATGTGTTAGCAGCAACTTTAAATGCAATTTACTCAAAATAAAGGAAAAAATTCAAAAATCTGTAAATCTACAAAACGGCGAAAAAGAAATACCTTTCAAATAATATACGTTTGGTCAAAATTTGCATAAAACGGTAGAACAAAACATCGGTCACAAGAAATCGCCTAATATTATAGATTCTGCCTTTTATGATGGCACTCATAAATTCAGTGTTTTTAGTTTTTCTGGGCCAAAAAAAAAAAGGTGAGCTTTATCGACCTTTGTGTTCTGGCTGCAAAAAAAAAATAAAGGACGAGTGTATTCTTTTGATTTAATAAATAAAATGCGCATAACATTTTATACTGTTGAACAAAGTTATAAATCTTAAAAAAAATCATTTCAGTAATTTAAAGAAACACGATATAAAATGGTGGATAATTTTAGGTGTTTTAATGCTATCAATAATAGCAACAATTTGGCAACGATTGTTTGACAGCTATTTGAAAGAAGTGCATAAATCGTTTATCTTGTCTCATTTAGTATTTTATGGAAAAGTATTATTTATAGCTTTTAAGCCGAATTACAAAACTTTTTCAGTTTGTTTCAAAAACAAAATAAAAAAAATATTTTTTTATGGTTATATGCCACACATTTTTGTAAAGCTTTGCAAACATCTTTATATCATATTACTGATAACTCGAGTCAAGTTACAAGACTTCTAATGAAGTAATAAAAATTTGGGCCCAAAAATTCATTTTCGGATATATCGGCTGCGGGCAATGGGCGTGATCGATTTCTAGAAACTTTTCAGATATCTCAACTTCATAACGCTGATGACTTATGCCAAATTTCACTACTTTTGACGGAGAAGTAAAAAATTTGGGGCGAAAAAATATTTTCGTGTTATATCGGCGGGGGCGTTGGGCGTGGTCAATTTGATTGATCAAATTTTCTTTCCTGAGTTTACAAAAGGCTCTGGGCTGTATTTAAATATTCAACGAGCTCTCCTTAAACTTTTTGCCAAGAAATATTTTTTCAGAATTTTTGCATACATTTAAAAAAAAATATTTTTTTTAATCAAAAAATGTATCGAAAAATTCAAAAAAATTTTTTGCATGATTCTGAACACTTTATACTCAATAAATTTTTTTCCAAAAGTGCATAGTTTTACAGTAATAAAATCGCTTATCCACGAAAAGTTTTGGAACATTTTGGCCGTTTTTTGGGAAAAATTAAAAATACAAAATTTTTCTCCGCAATTTCACGCAGAGAGTTTTCTTAGTATTTATCGCAACGAAGATTTTCAGCTGAAAATTTTTGGAAAAAAAACCATTAAAGCGCTCCTAGGGTCACATTTGCGGCAAAAAAAATTTTTTTATAGTAGAAACCTATTTTTGGAGACAAATTCCAGAAAAATGTGAGACGAAATCAAATATCCCAAAAGAGGGATCGATGGGCAAATTCAGACCAACATTTAAAAACCTCCAGCTGAAATAATTGAACTATGTGAAGTGTAGAGTAATTTGAATGTAAAAGTGGCGATTCGTTCCACTAAGCGTCGTAGAGAAAAACAGTTCTTTTTTTTTCTTCTAGCCAGAACACCTTATATAAATTGGACGGGGTTGCCAGATTGGAAAAGATTAAATTTTGGCGGGTAATATTATTTCGCTTATATACAGAAAGCAGCGTCACACTGTGGCTGAAATTTTTATTTCATTTACCAAAAGTCTACTGTTTTTGTCACCGATTTTTTTTTTTAATCTCAGAAAAAGGTGATTTTTTATCAAAAATAAATGGTTACTACTCGCAAGTTATCGTCGATAATGACCTACGGTCTTCTTTACAAAGTTGGTAGGATTGTAGTATTTAGTTGTTGTATGAAATATTTACTAAACTACTATATTTTTGACCAATTACAACTTTAGTGGAATAGAACTTCTTCGAAACAAAAGGGACCAAGAGACGTATACCACCTGCATAAAGGTGAAAGTGTCCTCTTTAACCCTATATATACTTTTGCAGCCGTGACGACCCGTGTTTGGAACACTTTTTTCATCTATAATATTAATAGGCTAGGCGATTCTTTGTGACCTATGTTTTGTTCTAACGTTTTATACCGATTTTGACCAACCTTATATTATTCGAAAGGTATTTCTTTTTAGCCGTTTTGCAGATTTACAGATTTTTAAATTTTTTCCTTTATTTTGAGTAAAATGCATTTATAGTTGCGTCTAACACATACATAAAATTATACAATGCTATGTGTGTGTTTATTAAATTTGTTAATGTGTTTGTAATAAAAATGAGTTTGCTTTTTTGTGAATTTGCTATAATTGATTAGCATATCTTTAGGGTCTTTATTTAAAGAAAAAATAAAATTTCCTAGAATTTGCACTCGAATTTCGAGGGCTGGAATCTGCTAGTTTTAATGAAAGTACTCAAAAAAAACATCATATTACTCTAATTTAAACATCCCCATAATACAATATACAATGGCGTGTTAAATTTGTGATTTAGGTATTTTATAGCTTATAATAGTCATTATTTGTTTTATTACCAGTAATGATATCTACTTACAAAGTACACCACCCTCTTGAGATATTTGTAAGTAAGAATGTCAATACACAGAGGATGTTATTCATTTGTAACCTGGGTTTTTTTATTATCATACTTTTTTACACCTTTTTATTTTTAGATATGTTCATGGTATCATTTGTGCCATTGCGACTCAAAAAGATTTTGGAAGATTCAGAGCCTTCGACTAGTATAACGCAAACAAAGGATATTTGGAAAAATGAGACACCATCTTCTACGAAATAGTGCAGGCCAATCAAATTTGAATTCAAGAAAGAATCCCATGATGCCATTAACAAGTACAGTTAGATGGGCAGCAAATTGAAGTAAACTACCAATTAGTGCTGACAATGATAGATGGAAAAGTAGGTCTGGCCTTGACAAACACGAAGGCTGCATACAGTTGCATCATATGTCAAGCAACATCATGCCAATTAAAACAAGTACCGACAAAATCATTAAATATCGATGCATGCAAGACTACGACTTATGGAACACATACATACAAATCAGTTCTGATTTCGATTTCGAGTCTTCAGGATAAATAAGAAACAACGAAACCAGTAAAAAGTTAAGAAGTTCAAAAAAGAAACATGTTCAAGATGAATATTGCAAATTTGGATTGATTATAGATCAGCCAACACAAGGGTCAGGCAATACAAATGATGGCAATACCGCAAGAAGATTCTTTTGAGATCCACAAACAGCATCTGAAATAACAGGAGTGGATTTAAACCTTATTTTCAGATTTAAAATAATCCTAGAAGTACTTGCGTGCAATGAAGAAATTGAATCCAGAAAATTTGGAGATGATGCTAAGGAAACTGCAAAAATATATACAACCAACTACCCATGGAGAAATATGTCTGCATCAGTTCACAAAATTATTTACCGTGCAGAGGATGTCATTAAATATCATTTGCTGCCACTAGGAGATCTACCAGAGGAGGCTCAGGAAAAAAGGAATAAGAATTACAGATTTTATAAGGAGCACAATATAGAGAAATTTCACGAAATTCCACATATGAAGATCTATTTAATATATTATTGGCAACGTCAAATCCGTTCATCTCCAGAATTCGAAATCAATGGAAAGTGGAAAATCGTGATTTAGATGAAGAAGTCAAAAAACTACTAAAGAACAGAAATAACACAGAACAAAATATGGAATATTTGCAATCAATATTTGAATCAAATGAATAATCTATAATATTAATAGGCAAGGCGATTTCTTGTGACCGATGTAAGTTTCACAGTTTTACCCCGATTTTGACAAAAAATGTATCATTTGAAAGGTATTTCTTTTTAGCTGTTACCCAGATTTACAGATTTTCATCGTCTGGAATATTTTTTTGGAGCTATGATCGTTTAAAGTTGCTACTAACACAAACATAAAATTATACAATGCTATGTGTGTGTTTATTACATTTGTTAATGTGTTTGTGTTAATGTGTTTAAATGTTTTCTTCATTTAAAATGAGTTGAATTGTGAAGCATACCTTTAGGGTCTTTATTAAATGAAAAAATAGTTTGCACTCGAATTTCGAGTGCTGGATTCTGCTAGTTATTATAATTGGCTTTCATTGTTATTTATGTACAGAAAACATAGTTTTAGTAAAAATAATAATAAGCGGAACCACCCATTGTTACAAAAGCTATTGAAATCTTTTGCACTTTTTATTTTTAAAATGTGTTTTTACCCACATACGAATGAAATGTTTTAATAAATAAGAAAAATTCAAAAAACAAAAACCCTTATCTTCATATCAAAATTAGAATCAGTGCGCTAATGTTCAGCAGATTTATTTTGTTAAAATTAACGAATTTGACAGCAAAAATTGATAAATTTTTCTGTAGTGATAGCAAGACAACTAACGTTACTAACGTTTTTTAAGTGTAAATTATCTTTGAGTGTAAACAAATTTACAAAATTTTCTAGCAAAAAATTTTTAAATTGTCAGTAGTAATAGCAACATTTTCAGTTCATTTTATTTATTTTTTTTTTTTTTTTTTTTGAGTGTAAAAATTAAAAAAATCATCATTAAAAAAATCATCAACATCATTACAAAAAATGCATATAAATCCAAATATGACTGATTCAAGTTCAACTAAAATATATCCATTAAAAAAAATACTAAAATATTTTGATCGGTTCAAAATTATAGAATTTTGGCCAATGAAAAACGATTTTCAGCCACTGTGCGTCGTAGCACAAAATTGTTGGTATTTCCCCAATATAGAAATTATAAATTCATTTGGGAATTTCAATTTATATTTTCTAATTAAAATTTCTAAATATTAGTGCTGAATTTTTAGTTTATTTATTCAATTTTTGGAAATTTAAAATAACAGCTTAAATGAAAATGTTTGAAAGAATGCATTTGATATAAGCTCTGGATACCAGATAATGTGCAATTAATAAACATTTACCCAAATTTGCTGAGAGGATATTCACAGTTGAAAACTCATTAACACATTCGTAATAAGCACTCGTTATATCTGAAATGGCTTCTTATTTATATTTCAACAAGAACGGATATTAAATGTGTTTCTTTGTTATACAAAAGATTTAATTGTGCATCCAAGAAACAAACTATTTATATTAAAACTATTTGCTGGAAAATTAGAAAATATTTTACAGAAAAAAAATTGTTGTTGTTGCTTGGATACTTTCATATTATAATTCCCACTTACACTGACTGTATTTAACTCAAAACTACAAATTAAGAAGAAGTAAATGTCTAATTAATAATACTAACGTTTGACATAATGTATGACTTGAAATTTAAATGTGTTATGCCGGTTTTCTCAATGTATCGTCAAACTGGCTGTTACTTAACCAGGACATAAATTTATTGTACCGATAAACTGCCTGTTAACAATTTTGGTTTTCTCAATGTACCGACAAAAACATTATTTTCAGTTGGCAATGCCTCTCAAAATACGTATGAAAGTAGGGAGAATTATTTTCAGTTGGCATGCCTCTCAAAATTGATATGAAAGTTGGGAGAATAATTTATCTGTACGATAAATAAATAATTGCCAGATGAGTGCCGGTTAGCTTTGCGATAAAATAGAAGCAAACCAGACATTGAGAAAAACAAATTTCTTTAATCGGCAGTTTCTCATTGGGATAAAAGATAATCGCCTATTGAGAAAATGGGCATTACTGTTACAATTTGTATCTCGTATACACTGAAATAATATTTTTTGTTTAAGTTGGCCGCTGAAACTTAAAAGGAAATTTTTTGTTTTTATAAAAATCAATCGAAGACCCCATAAAGTGTTAATATTCTTGTTTTATATCAGAATCGGATGAATCTAACGATGGCTATCTGTCTGGGAGGGAGTTTTTGGGTTATCGAGTAAATTTAGTTTGATTAAACTTAGTTTAATGAAACATAAATTTTTAACTATTTAATTAACTACATAAGACCAAGTTTTTGGGATACCAGTTAAACTTAGTTTAATTAAATTCACGTTTTTTGGACGCTTTAGTCAAATAATTTGAAAGTTAGATTAATGAAACTCACGATTTTTAAGGCTATATATAGTCATATAATTTTAAAGTTTTAACACCGAGTTGGATTAATGAAACTCAGTCATATAATTTTAAAGTTATAAGATTCAGTTTTTGGGATGCTGTTAAACTTAGTTAAATTAAACTTCAGATTTCAACTCTTTAGTCAAATAATTTTAAAATTATAACACCGAGATTTTGAGATTTCAATAAAAGTGAGTTTAGTTAAACTCACGATTTTTATTTAGAAAGCAATAAGAGCGAGTTTTTAAGATGTCAGTCGAACTTAGTTTAAGTCAAGTCAGGTTTTTAATTCATTAGTCAAATAATAAGAGCGAGTTTTTGGGATATTAATTAATTAAAGTTAGTTTAGTTAAAGATTTTTAACGCGATTTTTTGATTTTTTGTGATGGCTTTAGTCAAATAATTTCAAAATTATTAGAGCGACTTTTTGGAATGCCAGTTAAACGTAGTTTAGTTAAACACTATTTTTTAACCCTTAAAAATAGTTAAATTAAATTCACGCTTTTTACACGCTTTAGTTGAATATTTTGAAAGTGACAAGTGTTCCAAAAGGAGCGTTTAACTAAAAAAGATTAACTCAAATTCTTAAGACTCGGTTTCAGTCAAATAATTTGACGTTATAAAACCGTCTCTTTTAATTTTAGTTAAATTAAAATAATTTTTGCAATGTCATTTAAACTTATTTTAACCACAATCCAGCTTTATTTAACGCTTTCGTCAAGTAATTTTAAAGTTATAAGACAGAGTTTTGGAGATGCGGGATGTGAATTAAAGTCAGTTTAGTTAAACTCACGAGTTTTAACGCTTTGGTCAAACAATCGGATAATTACAAGAACGAGTTTCTAAGATGGCAACTAACTTATTTTGACAAAACGCAAATTCTTAACTTTTAAATCAAATTGATTAAATTAAACTAACGATTTTAAACGCTTTACTCAACGAAGTTTAAGGGCGGGGTAAGGTTTAAAAACTTTTTTTGCATTTTTGATGTGAAAACATCTATGCGCTCAGGGGGTAAAAATCTATTTCATAATACAAGCACAAAAACAGCGTAAGGGGAAAATCGGCGTGAGGTATTATGTGTAACTGTATTGGTGCAAAGATTATGATTTAAATTTATTTAGCTGATTCAACAACCAATGGAAAGTGCCATGAATGTATAGCAAACAACTGCAACCATCAAGTTTAACAACCATAGCAGTTGAATGCTATATATAGATGGCGCTTACTGTTTGGTTTTAATTGATGTGTAAATAGATGTTTACACATCTCCCCTGGGATCGTACTCACATAGTTTTTTAATTTTTTCTGAATGTACAACATGTCGAGAGAGTCGCGTCAAAATTTCAAGTAAATCGGGCAAAACTAACGAAGATACAGCGTTTCAAGCGACCTGTCTTCATACGGTATATCGTATATGGCTAATTCCATAGTGACAGACATGACATTCAGTGATCTTTGTAATACAATATTATACAGTAAAAGCTTTTCATTGTTCATAAAAATATACAAAATTATGCAGACTGACCTGACCAACATATATACCATTAGAAAAAGTAAGAAAGTATCATTGTTATTAATAATTGGGGATAAAAAGCAGTCGCGACAGACATGACAACAAACAGACATCATTTTAGAGGATGTTTGTAAAACACAGAAAAGTTCTGAAGTTATTTCTATGACAAATAAGAAACAGTTGTTTGTTAATCTATACTAGCAGATTACAGCGCTCGAAACTCGAGTGCAATTTCTGGGCAGCTTTATTTTTCAACTTAGCCAATTCACAAATCAACACTTTTATGGCTTATTATTATGTACGTGTTAGTAGCAACTTTAAATGCAATTTACTCTAAATAAAGGAAAAAATTTAAAAATCTGTAAATCTGGTGAGCAGCTGAAAAGAAATACCTTTCAAATCATATACGTTTGGTCAAAATCGGGATAAAACGGTAGAACAAAACATCGGTCACAAGAAATCGCCTAGCCTGTTAATATTATTGATGTTTCCACAATTATTATTCATTACAGTTTGAACAATGGGTAAGTACTGTTATAGAGATCTCGCTAATATTTATTTTCAACAAAAAGATGTAGACGATATAATTTTGCACATACTGAGCAACCATTTCTTTAAGAATTGTAACCTGCAAGAAATTGAAATACATAAAGAAAAAATTACAACTTTTGCATCAAGTTCGAAAAAACGGTACATTGAATGCTCTCATAGCAAGGCAAAGATATACAAACGTCACCAAGACTTGTTATTAAAGGAACTTATTTTTGAGAGTTCATCAACAACTGCCAACGAAAGTGGAAAAAAGGTCGACCAGCAAAACCAATTGACGGGTGTAGTGAAAGATCTCGAAGGCGCAAGCTGGAGATCAACGCAGAAATTTCTCAAAGAAATATTGAGGATTCATTTTTGCACCAAATTCAACCCACAAAAAACAAAATAAAAATAAAATTGAAATAATTGAAAAAATAGAGGATTTTGAAAAGTATTCCTACACCCATTGAAGATAAGAAATTTACTCCAGAAGAAGCCTTCGAACCATTTTTGGATTTGAAGTTGACCAAAAATCAATATAAGGAATTGCGGAAGCGAACCAATGAAAAGAATTGTGGGATTTTTCCAGAGTATTAGAGATTTAGTTTCTGCCAAAAAAGAATGCTTACCTTCACAATCTGCTATTAGTGTCACTTCAAGTTCAGCAAAAATAAAATTGCAAGATCTCCTTGAACATACTGCAGAACGATTGCTAAATACGCTTGATACTGATCAAATTGGACTGGCAGCATTATTTTAATACCAATCAACAAATATCAGGTAACTTTTACGTACGCTGCTTAATAAATTATATTTTAACTCGGGCTCTTGCAAAACAAAAAGCGAATCTTTGGCCCTTGTGAACATTACGACTAAAAAGTTTACGGAGACCAAAGCTTGATATTTTCTGATAAAATTTAACTTACAAAATTTTTAAAAAGTAATAGTTGTAAAATTAACTGAAAAAATAAGACATATAAAAAACCATTTTTTTAAACTTTTCAGACTTCACTTTAGTACTAAAAAATTCGACTAAAAATGAAAACTAGCAGATTCCAGCCCTCGAAATTCGAGCGCAAATTCTAGGAAACTTTATTTTTTCATTAAATAAAGACCCTAAAAGTATACAAATCAATTATAGCCAATTCACAAATTAATATAAAAAACAAACTCATTTTTATTACAAACACATTAACAAATTTAATAAACACACACATAGCATATATATAATTTTATGTATGTGTTAGTAGCAACTTTAAATGCAATTTACTCAAAATAAAGGAAAAAATTAAAAAATCTGTAAATCTGCAGAGCGGCTAAAAAGAAATACCTTTCAAATAATATACGTTTGGTCAAAATCGGGATAAAACGGTAGAACAAAACATCAGTCACAAGAAATCGCCTAGCCTATTAATATTATAGATGTATTTTAAATCCTCCATAACTTTTTTTTTATTAACGGTCGATATTTACGTTTTATAGCAAACATTAAAGGCTAATGTACCACCTACCTACAAAAGAAACAAAAAAAAACGCATATCAAAATTCCAATCCAATCAAAAGTTATGGATTTTTGACCGCCTTCTCGTTAAATTGTTCATTGTGCGCCTTTAACGCTTTACTCAAATAATTTCAAAGTTAGAAGCGCGAGTTCTTTTGATGTCAGTTAAACTTAGTTTGCTTAAACTCGAATTTTTAATTCTTTAATCAAATAGTTTTATGTTATAAGGCTGAGTTTTTGAGATGACAATTAAACTTTTAGTTTAGTTTCACGCTATAGTCATATAGTTTGAAAGCAATTAGAGCGAGTTTTTAAGATGTGAGTTAAATTTAGTTTTATTAAATTCCAGTTATTTACTTTTCAGTCAATTAATTTAATTAAGGTAGGGGGTTTTTATGATAATTAAGGTTCAAGGAAATATAGCCTAATGAAAAATCGCAAAAAAAATATGAAAAATAGGCCAATGAAAAATGATCGAAATATGAAAAATGGACAAAAAAAAATGCTGCCCAAAAATAAGAATAAAGGACCAACAATATGAAATATATTAAAAAGCCCAAAAATTAATCAATATTTTCCATATGAAAATTAAATCAAAAATCAATTAAAATTATGCAAAATTTAATATTAATTTATATAGAAATGTATTTTTCATTATGGAAAAATAGCCCTTAAAATTATATATGAATTGGCTTTGCTTATGTAATGTATTCATATAAACTAGCTGATTCCAGCCCTCGAAATTGGAGTGCAAATTCTAGGATTTTATTAATTTTTCATTAAATAAAGACCATAAAAGGATGCTAATCAATTATAGCCAATTCACAATTCAACACAAAAAAACAAACTCATTTTTATTACAAACAAAATCGCGTGATTTTTGATAATGAAAAATGACTTCCTTTTAAAAACGAAAAACGAACCAAAAAAATACGCAAAATAGCCCTAAAAGATGGGTAATTTCTCAATTTTCTATTTGAATGAATTTTGTATGGGAGTTTTTTTATTTGAGCCATTTTTCATTTTTTTATACCCTATACCACTATGTGGTTTGGGTATACTGACTTTGTACTGTTTGTAACAACCAAAAATATTTGACCTACACCCATCTTTAATTATACCGATCGAATCAGTCAGTCCGTCCGTCCGTCCGTCCGTCTGTGTGTCCATGTAAAGCTTGTAATCAAACTGCAGGACGCAAATATGAATATATTTTGATGAAATTTGGTATATAAGCTTTTATCAGCCATGGGATGAACGCTATTGAAATTGGTGAGAATCGGTCCATGTTCAGACCTAGCCCCATACAAATGACCCCTATGAAATCAACATATATTGCCATAAGATCCAAATTATCATACAAATCTTAGTCAAATTAGGTTTGCATGTATATATTACATCCATTAATCAGTAGTCCAAAAATGAAACCTATTGGACAACTCTAAGTCATAGGCCCCATATAGAGCTGCTTCCCGATCTTCACCTAAATCTAACAAAAAAACAAAAATATTGCACTGATTCTTCTCAAATTTTGTTTGTTTATATATTTGCAATATACAAGAGACTTTACCAAACATGGTCAGGATCGGTCCATTTTTGGGCCTAGTCCCCATATAGATATAGCATCCGATATGAACTTTTTCATATCTGCAGCCGAAAAAATTAATAAAAATCCCACTCAAATTTGGTTTATGCTTATTTTCTATATCCATTTAGTTGGGCCTGAGAGATAGGGTCTCTAAGCGCATGGTATAGAGTATCGTATAGTCGGCCTAGACCGACTATAATTTTCTTACTTGTTTTTTTTCGATTTATCATGGGGCGATATTTCCTGGTGTAGTTTATAGCCAAGATTTTTAAGAATTTGGTTAGTTTTTAAAAATACAGATTTAACTAAACTAAGTTTAACTGACATTCCACAAAATAGGTCTACCAAATCTGAGTTTACCAAAAACTTGGCTGAATGCCTATTGACGATCAAGATATTACCCAAATAGACGAGAGCCGTTCGAATTGATAATTCTCAAAATCGATTCGGCGGTTCCAAAGATATAATTGAAAATGTGGAGATCAATTATTCCATACAATATAGTTACAAAAAAAGTAAGAAAATAAATAAACATAACGGCACTTTATAATAGTATCTTATGAAATTTTTATATCGCTATTTAAAAAGAAAAAAAAACGCGTCTCTAATGTTTAATGATATTAAAAATTTTATCTTATTTTTTTACTTCATTTTATTCGTTTATGAACATATTCTATTCAGCAAAGTAGTCAATAATGACTATCAATTTGTATGTTTGTCGTTGAAAACATTTAAGTGCTTCCATTCGCTTTGAATTTGCCGGTTTTATTTTCTCAATGCCATTTATGGTGGAAGGTTGCGAACATTAACTATTACTCGTATATTGCTAAAATATTGTTATAATAAAATATACTTTTATGGCAAATGCAGTGATTTGAAGATGTTATCTTCAGAGCAAAATAGTTGCAATGATATTGGAAATATTATTAAATTGCTCTGGTCATATTAGAAAAGAAATAAGTTAAAAATATGAAAATTGTTAATTTAAGAGTTATAAAGATGTGTTATTATAAGAAAAATGTTGAACGGAAAATGAACATGAGTATATTTATTGAAGTAATTAATGTGCTTGTATTTGAGTGGAATATTTCATATTTGTGAGTTATTCGATAGACTAATGGGGATATCGGGAGGCTGTTTTTCGGTAGGAAGGAGTAACACCAATGGTGTTATTGCACCACTTAATTAATGAAAATAAACAGTTAGCCGTTTAGTTTAAAATTACAAGACCGAATTTTTGGGATGTCAATTTAACTTAAACTTACGATATTATCGCTTTAGTCAAATAGTTTGAAAGTTTTAAGAGTTAATATATCTGAGTTTAACTAAGCTTAGTTTAACTGGTATGCCAAAAAATCAATCACAATAGCGATTACAATTCGGACACAATCAGTTGTGCCAACTTAGTCAAGTATAGAGTTTTCTAAACATGTTTAGCAGAAATAATTTCGTTTAGCATATTTATTCGAAAGTTATTAACTAAATTGTATTAATACGCTCTAAGTAACAGTACTTAAAGTATAAGGGTTTTTGAAAGGATAAAATACCACAAATCTGAGGGTGTTTCTTTAGAAAAAAGTAATTAGAGTTATAAACTTATTAACTTATGTATAAACTTATAATCTTAGGGCTTTTCTCAGAATGTCTGGAGAGTTTTTATAGGAATGGATTCGCAGAATTTGAAAGTTTTTCAATGAAAAAATTACTTGGAATTACAAGGTTTTTGTATCGAAAAAAGTACTGAATATCTAAAAGCTTCTCTAAAAATTTTATTGAAGCAAAAGTTCGCAGCATCTGAATGCTTTCCTATACGAAAAATAATTTCATATTTTCAATTTTTATACGAAAAAGAATTTAAATTTTTTTTTTTTTTTTTTTTTTTTGTATAATAAGGGCAGGGGTGTTAAATTTGAAACCCTCCAACAGGGTTTTACTAAGCTATTTATAACAAATGTTTAAAACATATTTGAAAAGGTAATCATTTTGATAAACTTAATACTAATGGCGTTTTCGATTCTAACAAAAAATGTCGCACTTTATTTGCACTTTTTTCGAAAAGTGTATTTTTTTATATATTCTAAATTAAGTATAACCTAATTTTATACATCAATCGAAAGGTCTCAAAGTGCTGTATTCATAAAATGCAAAAAAAATTTATTAATTTCCTCTTTGAAGTCATGGCGTGAAAATATTCAAAAAAGGGGAACAATGTGGAAATATTCTCACACTATGACCTGAAAGAAGTCAATGGCTATAATTTTTTGTGATATACGAACGCCCGATTTTGAGACCTTTCGATTGATGTATAAAATAAGATTGCTCTTAATTTAGAATATATAAAAAAATACACTTTTCGAAAAAAGTGCAAATAAAGTGCGACATTTTTTGTTAGAATCGAAAACGGCATAAAACAAACACAGTGAATTTTTTCCATTTTTAGAGGTGTCTCCATAAATTGGTATAATTCTATCCGAATTACCCCATTTTAAATATCAACCTGCTCGAAACTATGACAAACAAAATTATTCTAAGTTTACCCAGGTAAATGGTTTATTTTGTATATGAGCGTGATTTCAACAGACAGACGGACGGACGCATATACCTATATCGATTCTAGTTGTTATAACGATCAAAAATATATAAATATATGTATACTTAATGGGATCGCAAGTTTATTTTTCAATGCATAACAACCAGAATGACAAACTGATATATACCCTCTGCACAGTGGTGTGGAGAATATCTTATATGTATATTAAAAGAATTTATGAAAACTAAAGTCAGTCTGTCTGGCCGTTCTATGCGGCCGATTTCCTTAATTTTTTTTTAAATGAAAGGTATTTAGACACAGATATGTCATCAAGCATTGGAATTTACTCAACTCCCACCTTGCTCAAGTTATACTTTTTTTTCAAGATTTTTTCAATATTTTCCTTCACTAAAACCTCTAACAAGAGTTCTAATTAACGTAGGCTGTTGACATAAGTCTAAGAACACTCAGTGGATCAAGCTCTTTCTGTTGAGCTATTAACGGCTTAAATTCGTTGGGTTTGGGGAAAGTTATGCGTGGACAACCAACTTTACTTTTACTGTACGTTAACTTCTCTTGGCAAATTTTGGTATTACTGTTCGTTAACTTCTCAGGGCAAATCGGATATTGTTTTACTCTACGTTAACTTCTCCCGTATATTTTGGTATTACTGTACGTTAATTTCTCTTGGCATATTTTGATATTACTGTACGTTAACTTTTCTTGGCAAATTTTGGTATTACTGTTCGTTAAGTTCTCCGGGGAAATTCGGATATTGTTTTACTGTACGTTAATTTCTCCCGCATATTTTGGTATTACTGTACTGGTATTACTTTATCTCGAGGAAGAACATTCAGAAATGTAAAGGTAGAAATCAAACCTAAGGGCCGACACACAGCTAATATTGTCTGGAAGGAAGTACTGTAAAATGATTTTATGTAATAATTACACCCTCTCATACATAGTCTATACTAATGCTGTGGAACAGCACGGGTCCTCGAGGAGTTTTCCATGCTAAAGTGCAAGAGGACGAACAACGGAAGGACGGACAAATAAATTGCTAATTTTAAAACAACCCGGCTCAAAAAAGGGCAAAAAAAGAAAACTGAGATTTTTTCACAAAAAAGCATAAAGTAAATTAAGGGCCCGCAAGTTTTAAAACGCCAGCAAAAAAAAAATACCAAAAATTATTAAAAACTATATACATATATCAAATATATATATAAAAAAAAAATATATAAAATAAAAACAAATTGAAAAAATAAAAACAAATTGAAAAAAAAAAATTTTTAAAAATAAAATATTTCAAAAATATTTCAAAACAATTATAAAAATTAATATAATGCTGCGGAGCAGCACGGGTCCTCTAGTATTTATATATAAAAAACAAATGACTTCAAAATATTTTTGATGTGGAAACATCTACACGCTCAGGCGGGTAAAAATCTATTTCACAAAAATAGAGTAAAAAATAAGAAGTAATACAAAGCGGTGTGAAGTATGAGTGTACTGGTGGAAATATTAATTCAACAACCCTCTACTATAACAACGTTAAAAATTTCACAATATAAACGTTTAAAATATAATTCAACAACCCCACAAGTATAACGTTATTACCAATATAAAAATTATTTTAGCTAATTAAACAACCCCAACTATAACAACCAGTTGAAATACTAAATAATTACTAGCAGATTCCAGAGCTCGAAATTCGAGTGCAATTTCTAGCAGCTTTATTTTTCAACTTATCCAATTCACAAACCAACACTTTTATGGTTTATTATTAATGTGAATGAAGATAAAAAACTCATTAACAAACACATTATCAATTTTAATAAAACATACACATAACATATGTATATATACATTGTATAATTTTATGCATGTGTTAATAGCAACTTTAAATGCAATTTACTCAAAATAAAGGAAAAAATTTAAAATTCTGTAAATCTGCAAAACGGTTAAAAAGAAATACCTTTTAAATAATATACGTTTGGTTAAAATCGGGATAAAACGGTAGAACAAAACATCGGTCTCAAGAAATCGCCTAGCCTATTAATATTATAGGTTTATATTAGCTGAGGCCCTGCACTTGTTTTTTATAAGTGATACATAGATGACGCTTTCTGTTTGATTTTAACTGATGTGTAAATAGATATTTACACATCTCCTCTGTGATCGGACTGACATAGTTGGTTTTAATATAGCGAAACATAGCTCTTTTGAAGCTTGCTTTGCACCCTATTTTTAATTTGGTGACATGGGAGGTTTTGGCAATTTTTGATTTGGTTGGCTATTTTTAAAGAAAATTATAATTTTATTTTGCTGTATTGTTTTGTTATACATACAAAAAATAAGTCCAATCACATATCAAAACAATTTTTGCTCTATTCGTAATTCGAAATAAAAAAACAACCGGTAAAGAAAAGATACTCTTGTATAAAATTCCTTAAAAATATAAAAAACAAGTAAGAAAATTTTAGTCGGTCTAGATCGACTATACGATACCCTATACCATGCGTTTAGAGACCCTTTCTCTCAGGCCCAACTAACTGGATATAGAAAATAACCATAAACCAAATTTGAGTGGGATTTTTATTAATTATTTTGGCTGCAGATATGAAAAAGTTCATATCGGATGCTATATCTATATGGGGACTAGGCCCAAAAATGGACGGATCCTGACCATGTTTGGTAAGGTCTCTTGTATTTTGCAAAAATATATACAAACAAAATTTGAGAAGAATCAGTGCAATATTTTTGTTTTTTGATAGATTTAAGTGAAGATCGAGAAGTAACTCTATATGGGGCCTATGACCAAGAATTGTCCCACAGGGACCGTTTTTGGACTATTCATTAATGGATGTAATAAACACATACAAACCCAATTTGACTAAGATCTATACGACAATTTGGATCTTATGGCAATTTATGTCGATTTTAAAAGGGTCATTTGTGTGGGTGCTAGGTCTGAACATGGACCGATTCTCACCAATTTCAATAGCGGTCATCCCATGGCCGATGAAAGTTTTGTACCAAATTTCATCAAATTATATTCATAGTTGCGACCTGCAGTTTGATTACAAGGTTTACATGGACACACAGACGGACGGACGGACGGACATAGTTAAATCGATTCAAAAAGTGATTCTGATTCGATCGATATAATAAAAGATGGGTGTAGGTCAAATATTTTTGGTTGTTACAAACAGCAGCACAAAGTCATTATACCCAATCCACATAGTGGATATATTGAAGTTATTTGTTATGGCATCTTCTCCAAATATCGAAAAACTGGTATATATTGTTCTGAACTAATATTTATTTAAATCAATTTCTGTAGCTCCATTGAACCACCGAACTAAAAATAGTCCTGATTATGATGTTAGGCATATAAAGTTTCTATAAGATCCTACGAAGTTCTTTCCCAGAAATATAGCGAACATGTACTTAACCAAAGGCCATGCATATTTTTATATCCTATACCACTATATGTTTGTAACTGCCAAAAATATTTCACCAAGAGCCACCTTTTACTATAATGATCGACTTAGAATAACTTTCTGAGTCTATTTAGCGATGTCCGTCCGTCTGTGTGTTCATGTAAACGTTGTAATCAAACTGCAGCTCGCAGATATGAATATATTTTGATGAAATCTGCTATATTAATTTCTATCGGCCATAGGATGAACGCTATTGAAATTGGTGAAAATCGGCTCATGTTCAGAGCTAGTCCCCATACAAATGACCTCTATGAGATAGACTTAAATTGCCATAACATCCACATTTTCATATAGATCTCGGTCACATTGGTCTTGTTTATGTTTATTTCATCCATTTATCAGTAGTCCAAAAAAAAACGCTGTATGGAAATTCTTAGTCATAGCCCCAATATAAAGCTGCTTCCCGATATTCGCTTAAATCTATCAAAAAAAAAAAAAGATATAAGATCTTACCAAATATAGTCAGAATCGATTAATTTTTCGACCTAGTGCCCATATAAATATAGCATCCGATATGAACTTTTTAATATCCGAAGGAAAAAAAAGTAATAAAATGCCACTCAAATCTGGTTTATGCTTATTTTCTATATCGAATTAATTGGACCTAAGAGATAGTCTCTAAACCCATAGTATGATTTTCTTACTTGTTTGTACTCCTGAATTTTTTTTGGGCGTTTTTTAACAATTCTTTAAAAAAAAAAATCGTTAAAAAAAATAACGAAATAAAATTGATTTTGGCATCGAATTTGGCGATTTACCTCAAACAAAAATTCTGACAATCCTTGTAGCACCTGGTGAAATAAGACTCAATTTGTTTTCACCAGATGTTTTTTTATTCAACCTAATTTTTATTATCAAAAAATTTAGAATTTTTTATGTAATCAAAAATTTTAAAATTCGAACATTTATTTTCAAGACAAAAAAATTTTAAAAAATATCTATAATATTAATGGGCTAGGCGATTTTTTGTTACCGATGTTTTGTTCTACTGTTTTATCCCGATGTCGACCAAACGTATATAATTTGAAAGGTATTTCTTTTTAGCTATTCATCAGACTTACAGATTTTTAAATTTTTTCCTTTATTTTGAGAAAATTGCATTTTAAGTTCCTACTAACACATACATAAAATTATACATATGCTCTGTGTGTATTTATTAAATTTGTTAATGGGTTTGTTAATGAGTTTGCCATCTTCATTCACAATAATAATAAACCAAAAAAGTGTTGGTTTGTGAATTGGCTAAGTTGAAAGTTGCCTAGAAATTGCACTCGAATTTATCCATAAAAAGTATAAATAATTAATTCATTTATTTTTAATTCTAAATTTTAAAAAATAATAACATGTGCATAAAAATATTAAATATATTATGAAATCGAATTGAAACATTTAAAAAAATTACATTGTTTTCATTTCTAAAATTATTATTTTTTTTTAATATGGCAATTCCGTACCTTCCATTTGATATCGACTGGAGAAATTTCTTTGCTATCAAGTTGAGAATCACAAATTTCTCAATTTGATAATTAAGAAAATCACCATATAAAAAATGTGCCTTTTAGGTTGAGAAGACTATAATATATTATTTTCATTCACAATAATAATAAACCAAAAAAAGTGTTGGTATGTGAATTGGCTAACTTGAGAAATAAAGTTGCCTAGAAATTGCACTCGAATTTCGAGCGCTGGAATCTGGTAGTATGTATTAAGGTAAGGAATCAGATCAAAAAAAACTTAAAATACATAAACTGTAATAATTAGGAAACCAATGAACAAGCATTTTTTATTTTTTTATATATAAGGTAAATTATATTAAAGATTACAAAAAAACATAATTTTTTTAGTTGTAAGCACTATTTATAAACTTATAGATCTTTTCCGGAAACTCTTCCATTAGGGATTTTATAGGGCTTCTGTATACTTTTTTGGAACAGGTAGTCCATCTCCGTTTAAAATCGTGCACATTTTGAGACACATTTTTAGTGTTCATAGGAGACCAATATCTCTTCACTGGCATAAACCTTATATAGTTTGGAGGATTTGCCTCAGTTGGTACAAACACCAAGTTGTTCTTGTACCACTCCAGAGATTTCTTACCGTCGTGCCAGGATGCCACATCGGGCCAAAAATTTGCAGACACATTGTGTTGACTTACGATATAAATTTCGGTATTTACAGAGCCCGTTCTAACAAATGCCTTGCCGCATGAACCATGAACATTTTTGCAAATTTCGTCTGCTTTTGGGTCCTAAACATAACTTTATTATTTCCTCGAGTATTACCAATCTGCCACTGCAAACATTTCCTCGTCCATTATGAGTATTTTTTTTTATGAAACATATTTTCAATATCCGTGCGCTCTGTTTTCGGCCATTAATTACTTTTTTGCAGCGTTCCTGTTTGGAACTTTTTGGACTTTGATTGTTTTCAAACCTGCATTGGCTTTAACTTTTCGTACCAAATAGTCCTAGTACTGTGCTAACCGGGCTATTTTTCTACCAGATGTGTTGGGAGCTCTTTGCAATATGCTTCCTATTAGGTGCGCCGCACAAACATCTTACGGACCTTTCTTTCCAACCCAAACCAGGTTTCCTATCAATGGTTAAGCTCTCCTGATAGTTTCTAATAATATTGGAAACAGTTTGATAGCAGGCCTTTGATTATTTTGCCGACCTTTTGTAGGACCAAGTTGGATTTTATTGAAAATATTTAATATTGTTAGCATGATCTTCTATTTAATCACTCATTTTAATTAAAATTTTAACAAAACATAATAACTGACAAATAACTTGATCAAAAACGAAAAATTCATATAATGGTTGCGAAAACAGTTAACGGCAATTCCATATGTGACGGAATGACATTTTGAGTTGTAAAATTGAAGTTAATACTATTTCACAAAGCTATTTTCAATTGAAAATTCATTCTTCAGTTTGAAAATGATTGCTAATGATTAGGAGATTTAAAAAAAACGCAGAAACAATTTTTTCACTATTTTATTCTTTTAGTTTTGAGTAATTTCTTATTGTGTGACGGAATGACATTTTTGCTACCATGACTCTGTCCTGGTATTAAAACCTAGGAACTTTTGTCAATTAAGAAGCTAATCAGTTTTTAAACTAATGCATATTTTACATATGATATATAAGCAATATAAAATTATAATTCAGAGCAACTTAGCAATGATAGTGTTGAAGTTATTAACTGTCATTTGACGTGACGGAATGACTGTGACGGAATGACTAAAGCTTCTTAAACATGTATTAAAAGAAAATTTAGTAAACAAATAAATTTTATAATTATTTTATAATCTAGAATACTTGTAAGAAATTACATTATGTAACTTGGAACATATTTTAATATATTTTTAAACTTACTTCAAAAAAATTTTTTTTCATCAAAGTTGACATTTTATGGAATTGCCCTTAAAACGAAAAATGTGTGTTAAGATTTTTTTCATTCTCAGAAATTACTAAAAAAAAAAACAGCTCGTCTTTTTAAAATTCACACTTTTGAGCGTAAAATCTTAAAAGCAAAAGAAAAAGCATAAATAGAATAATTCCTCAAATCAGAACAATAGTTACAGGGTTTTAAATAATGTTGCGTAAATGCATTTTTGCTAACTCAGGCATGAATGTGAACTTACATTTCAACACAGTGAAATTAAATAAAATTTTTTTTTTTATCAATTCACTCATTACCTTTTAGTTCTTCTAAAAGTTATTGAAATCAATAGAAACAAGTAAGAAAATTATAGTAGACCACCTACACGATACCCTATATCTGCTGTTTGTGGCTACCAAAAATATATGACCTAGACCCATCTTTTATTATACCGATCGACTCAGAATCACTTTCTGAGTCGATTTAGCGATGTCCGTCCGTCCGTCTGTGTGTCCATATAAACTTTGTAATCAAACTACAGGTCGCAAATATGAATATATTTTGATGAAATTTGGTATGTAAGCTTTTGACGGCCGTAGGATGAACGCTATTGAAATTGGTGAAATTCGATCCATGTTCAGACCTAGTCCCCATACAAATGACCCCTATAAAATCGACATAAATTACCATAAGATCCAAATTATCACATAGACCTCAGTCAAACTGGGTTTGTACGCGTTTATTATATAAATTAATCAGCAGTCCAAAAATAATCCCTATAGGACAATTCTTAGTCATAGGCCCCACATAGAGCTGCTTCCCGATCAAAAAAACAAAAATATTGTACAGATTTTTCTCAAATTTGATTGTATATATTTTTTCAATATATAAGTGACTTTACCAAAAATGGTCAGGATCGGTCCATTTTTCGACCTAGTCCCCATATAAAAATTAATAACAATGCCAGTCAAATTTGGTTTTTGCTTATTTTGCATATCAATTAGTTGGACCGAAGAGATAGGGTCTCTAAACCATGGTACCGTATAGTCGGTCTAGACCGACTATAATTTTCTTACTTGTTTTTTTTCGTTTCAGAATTTTTTTTTCCAAATTGCCTGCCATGACTTTGCGACGCACACCAACAATATGGCTGAATTATATGAATGAAAAGAGAAATGAATGAGGAAACAAAAATATTCCAAATAGATTAGTTTAAGGGAATAATAGGAAAAAAAAGTTACAGTCGTTCAAAGTCAGAAAACGTGTATGCAACATTGGCCATGAACAAGTTTAGTTACGTTATATCAACTAGAAGTCGACAACATTACGTTAATTAATTTACCCTTCACCCTATAGTATTCTAAATAAAATTTTCATGAAACCAAAAATAGTTGAATTACTAAATTTGACAGCTATTTCTATTGCCCATTTCGAATGAAAGATGTACGAATAAAAAATATAAAAGAATACATGTGATTTCCGTTTCCCCTAGAGTATTAATTATGTTTATATTGTTTACTTATAGCTAAAAATAAAAAATAAAATGAACGAAAATACTGTAGGTGTAAAAATTCCATAACAAAACTAATAAATTGTTGCTATTTTTTGCCTAAATATAAATTACTAACTCGTGCAAAACGAAGTAAATAAATTAAACAATTTAGCGAATACATAAAATCAAAAGATTATTAACGAAATCTGTATAATTTTTTTATTTAGCTTTAACCAAAGAAACAAAAACAAGCTAAACAGAGATATTTAATTTGCAAACGAAGGTCAGTTTTGTTTTTTTTTTTTTTTTTATGAAACAAAATTAATAAAACGAGGATACAAGCTCGTAATAATGAAATTAAACTGACATGAATTATCAAGTTATTTAAAATTTTACAAAAAAAAAAAAAAATTTAATCGTTAATATTATAATCCGCTCATATAAAACTGGCACTTAAATTTACTGATTTACCCAAAACATGGATTTAAGATACACTTCCATTTCATTTAAATAATTTGATTATTTTATTCATTTCTCAACCAAATCCATACACATCATCAAATATTTGACCGCATTAAAAAAAAAATAAAAAAAAAATATGTGTTATTTCCTTAAAAGATATTCTATATAATGTGGATTTTATTAAAATAACAATAAACAATGAACCACTATCATCATAATCCATTACAAAGTGTAAATTATGTATTCATTACTCTAAATATGTTATCATTTCACGTCTATAAATAGAAATATTAAATGAAAATAAAAATAAAAATATAAAATTTAACAAAAAGATACTACAATAAAGTAAATATTTTTTTATAGCCGAAAGAAAATCAACTATTTTCGTTACAAACCACTCATTCACCTAACAGTCACTCACTCACTCATTCCCTCAGTCGCTCACTGAGTGCAGTACCTTTGAATTCAGAGATTGTACTTTTTCCGTAATTTTATTCCAGTGTATAAAAATTTTATCTAATGTTATGATATGATGTTGTTATTGTACTCTGGTTGTAGTTGTTGTGTCATAAAATTGAAATGTTTGTTGGAAATTTTCCAACATACTATTTAAATATATATTTTATTTATTTGAATTTATTTTTTCGAGTATGTTCAACTTTTTTCGGCATTAATATATTGCACATCTACCAGGCGACAACAAACAACATTATACGAAGGCTGTTATTGAAGTGGAAGTAGTCGAAAAACAGAACTCGAGGGTACTTTTTTTCTTGTAAGTGCCTCTTGCTATTCAAAGGATTTTTTTATAGGAAAAAATTCTTCTACGGGTTTTAATGCGAGTATTTTTCTAAAAAAAAGTACCCGGAATCTGACGATTTTTCTAAAGGAAACAGTAATTAAAATTTAAGAGGTTTTTTACAAAAAAAAAAGTACTGACGAAAAAGTAAGAATATGCCAATTGGGTATAAAAATAACCATAACCATAATCTGAGTGAAATTTTTGTTAATTTTATTGCCTGCAGATTTGTAAAAGTTCATATCGGACGCTATATTTATATGGGGACCAGGTCGAAAAATGGGCCGATCCTGACCATATTTGGTAAAATCACTTCTTTTTTGCAAAAACATATACAAAATAAATTTTAGAAAAATCTGGGAAATATTTTTGTTTTTGATAGGTTCTAGTGAAGATCGGGAAGCAGCTTTATATGGGGGCTATGATTAAGAATTGTCCAATGCCGTTTATTTTTGGTCCACCGATTAATGGATGTAATATACACATACAAACCAAATTTGATCGAGATCTATTTGATAATTTTGATCTTATGGCAATTTAAGTTGTTCTCATAGGGGTCAATTGTATGGGAACTAGGTCTAAACATGCACCGACTTTTCACTAATTTCAATAGTGTTTGTCGTATGTCCGATAGAAGTTTATATACGAAATTTCGTCAAAATGTATTCATATTTGCGACTTGTAGTTTGATAACAAGGTTTACATGGATACACAGACGGACGGACATCGCTAAATCGACTCAAAAAGTGATCGGTATAATAAAAGATGGGTCTAGTGGTATAGGATATAATTATAGATAATTCTGAGGGTTTACTTATACGAAAAAGTACTAAAAATCTTCGAATATGACCTTCTCAAAAAAGTACATTTTCATAATAAGAATGTTTTCGAAAATATATCTTTTCCCAAAAAAGTACCTTTTCGTTTTGAAGGTACCTTTTCGTTCTAGAAGAAAAAATGCTCAGAGTCTCAGTTGTTTTTTACAGAAAGAAGTAAAGGAATCTGACGGTTTTTGAAGAGGAAATAGTACTCAAATTTTAAAGGATTTTTTTTACAGAAAAAAGAAAAACTAAGGATAATTATGAGGGTTTAACTCTACAAAAACGTATTTCAAATCTGCGAAAAATATCTTCTCATAAAAAGTACTTCTTCAAAAACAAGTACCTTTTCATAAATACGCAACATTTTGTACTCAAAGACTGAAGGTTTGTCTATAGGAAAAAATTCTTAAAATGCGAGAGTATTTCTAGAAGAAAAAGTTAAAGAAAAAATTTTCAGAACCAAAGGGATTTTTCAAATGTATTTTTCTAAAAAAAATATTGGGAATCTGATGACGGTTTTTCTAAAAGAAAAAGTACATAAAATGTTAGGAGTGTTTTAAGGATAAAGTACTAAAAAAAATAAAAACAATTTTGAGAGTTTACCTCTGCGAAAAAGTACTTAAAATCTGAGAAAATTACCCTTTTATAAATAAGTACATTTTCATAATAAGCATGTTGTCGAAATAAGTATCTATTCATAAAAAAGTACCTTTTCATAAAAAAAACATTTTCGTAGTCAGAGATTGGAGGTCTCTCCATAGGAAAAATTCCTACAATCTGAGTGTTACTAGAGGAAAAAGTGCTCAGAATCTCAGTTGTACTGAGGAGGTATTAAAAAAAATAAAATTCCGGGAATCTGACGATTTTCTAAAGAAAAAAGTAATAAAAATTTAAGAGGTTTTTTGCAGAAAAAAAAGTACAAAAAATTAAGGATAATTCTATATATCGGGTGATGCAAGTAGAGATACTTTTTTCAATAGCCTTTTTTTGACAGATCACGTGTGAGTCGTGTCATGCTGTCATGTTATTTTTGTTTAGTATTGTTTGCTATTTCATCACGGAAAGACTTACGTCTGAACAACGTTTACAAATCGTTCAACTTTATTACGAAAATTCACGCTCTCTGAAGAATGTGTTTCGTGCACTTCGCTCAACTTATGGTCAACATAATCGGCCTACTGAGCGTACTATTCGCAACACCATCACCCATCTTGAGACCCAGCATTCATTATTGGATAATATTCGACCGAATAGACCACGTCCAGCACGCAGTGAAGAAAATATACCGGTCCATATTTCTTCAAAAATGATGCCGGTGAGAACGTAACCGTCAATGGCGACATTTATCGTGCCATGATAACCGACTATTTGATGCCTGAAATTGAAGCTCGTGATCTCGGCGACAATAAAATAAAAAAGACATTTGGTTTCAACAAGACGGCGCCACTTCCCACACAGCGCATCAATCAATGGATTTATTGAGAGAACACTTCGGTGAGCAGATAATTTCACGTTTTGGGCCGGTCGATTGGCCACCAAGATCGTGTGATATCACACCGTTAGACTTTTTCCTCTGGGGATATATAAAGTCTAATCCCGCTTCGATTCAGGCCTTGGAGCAAAACATCACGCGTGTCATTCGCCAATTACCAGTCGAAATGCTCGAACGAGTCATCGAAAATTGGAATCAACGGATGGACCATCTGGGGCGTAGCCGCGGCCAACCTTTGATAGACATAATCTTCAAAAAATAAATGCCAAAGAATGTTCTTTCAAATGATAATAAACATTCCACATTTAATTTTAACTTTCTGTGTTTTTTTTTCTTTAAAAAAGTATTGAACATTTATAAAAAAAAATGCTCAAATGCTAAGAAAATTACCTTATCATAAAAAAGTACCTTTTCATAAAAAGTACTTTTTCATGCAAAGTACCTGAAAGCTGAAGGTTTTTCTTTATGAAAAAGTTCTTCGAATCGGAGAGTGCATCTACAGCAAATAGTTCTCAGAACCTGAGATGTGTTTTACAGGAAAAAAGTACTCAGAAGTTATTAAAAAAAAAAAAAAAAAATTCCGGGAATCTGACGATTTTCTGAAGGAAAAAGTAACGAGAATTTAAGAGGTTTCTTGCAGAAAGAACGTATAAAAAATTAAGGATAATTCTATTAAAAAAAGTGCTTAAATGCTGAGAAAATTACCTCCTCATAAAAAAGTACCTTTTCATAAAAAAGTACCTTTTCATAAAAAAGTACCTTTTCATAAAAATTACCCGCTCATAAAAAGTACCAGTTCATAAAAAGTACCAGTTCATAAAAAGTACCAGTTCATAAAAAAAATATAAGGGTTTTCTTAGAATCTGAGTGTTTTTAGAGCTAAAAGTTCTCAGAATCTAAGTTGTTTGTTACAGAAAAAAGTACTGAAAAATTAAGGGTAATTCTTAGGGTTTACCTCTACGAAAAAGTACTCAAAATCTGAAAAAAGTACCTTATCATAAAAAGTACCTTTTCATAAAAAGTAGCCTTTCATAAAAAGTACCTTTTCATAAAAAGTACCTTTTCATAAAAAGTACCTTTTCATAAAAAGTACCTTTTCATAAAAAGTACCTTTTCATAAAAAGTACCTTTTCATAAAAAGTACCTTTTTATAAAAAATACCTTTTCATAAAAAGTACCTTTTCATAAAAAGTACCTTTTCATAAAAAGTACCTTTTCATAAAAAGTACCTTTTCATAAAAAGTACCTTTTCATAAAAAGTACCTTTTCATAAAAAGTACCTTTTCATAACAAGTACCTTTTCATAGAAAGTACCTTGTCATAAAAAAGCGCCTTTTCCTACTCATAGATTAAAGTTTTTTCTATAGGAAAAAGTTCTTAGCTTAGACAAAGTTTCTAGAGGAAAAAGTTCTAAAAATTTGAGTTGGGTCTTACAGAAAAAAAGTACTCAAAACCGTGGAGATGTTTTAAAGACGTTTTAAAAAAAAAAATAATTCAGAATCTGACGTTTATTCCAAAGGAAAAAATACTAAAAATCTGTTTTTTACAGAAAAAAAAAGTACTGAAGAACTAAGGACAATTCAGAGGGTTTACTTACCTCTTGGAAAAAGTACTATAAATTACTCGAAAAGTACTCTCAGAGTTTTGATATAAGAAAAAGTACTAAGAATCCAAGGACTTTTCTCTGGGAATCTGAGGGAATCTGATTCATAATCTGTAGGTTTTTTTAAAGGAATAAGTACTTGAAATCTGAGGAAAATATCCCACATCGGAGCCTAGAGACATACTACTCTCTTCTTATTTGAATTACACAAAATCCCAAAAGTGGTCAAACTACCAGCACTGTTATAGGACTTCTAATCCGAAAAACTGAACTAAAAAAGAAACAGCATAATACCCGAAAAACTGAACTAGAAAAAAACAGCATAATATCACGTCTTAAAAAATTTTTAAACCTATCTGTACCCCGTGCAATAAACAACTTAATGCCAAAAATATTCTAGACGAGTACACCACCTTTAATTCATCCAGAACTAATATTTTCATATTTTGATATGTTAAACAAATAATACAAAATTGATTTGCAAATTCATACTTCAAAAAAGTTTACAAAACCTCATTTAAAATGAAAATGTTCGGAGCCGGAAGTCATGGCAGCTTGTGCTCCTTATCATACATAAATTATTATAATTGTATTATTATAATCAATAAATAAATAAATAAATAAGGAAAAATAAGTTATTTCTCCAGGCAAAAGTACTCAGGGATTATTTATTTTTTGAAAAACTATCCAGAATCTTAGAGAATTTTCTTTAGGAAACTGTACCTAGAATCTGCCGATTTCTCTAAAAGTTTTTCTCTAAGAAAAAGTATTTTGAATCTGAAAGTATTTCTGCAGGAAAAAGTACTTATAAACCGAAAGTTTTCTTTCAGGAAAAAAGTGTTTAAAACCAGAGGATTTTTTTAAGAAGAAAATTATTAGAATTTGATGGTTTTTCCAGAATCCGAATCTAAGGGTTTTCTGCAGGATAGTCTTTTAATGCTATCGTAATTCTTCAGGCAAAAGAACTCAGAACCTTTCGATTTTTTATAGGAAATCTGGTGAATCTGAGTGAATTTCTTTTAGAAAAAGTAGGTTTTTCTATAGGAAGGCGTTCTTAGAATCTTAGGTTTATTTTTAAATAGTACTTATAATATTACAATATGTAGGTTTTTCCTCTAGATAAAAGTACGCAGAATCTTTAAGATATTATTTTGGCAAATGTACCCACAATCTGTGGGGTTCTGTATAGGGAAAAGTTCTTAAGAGTTTATAGGAAAACTATTTATAATTCTGAGGGATTTTGTTTTGCAAAAAATATCCATAATCTGAAGGAATTTTTTTTACGAAAAAGTACCCAGACTATGCGGGGTTCACTACGAGAATACATAAGTGCTCAAAATCTGAGTGTTATTTTGAAAGTTTTTCTCTTAGAAAAGTACAGAATCTGAGGTACTTGGAACCGATTGTTTTTCACTAATAAGAAGCACTTAAAATTCGAGTAATTACCTATTAAAAAAGTTCTCAAAATCTAAGTGAGTTTCTATATAAGAATTTTATTTAATTCTTAGGATTTTGTATAGGAAATGATACTCAATTTATGACAAAATCCCAATGAGACTGAAATATTTATTACATGCAAAATTGTCCACTCTTTGTTTCACTTTAGTGAATTTTCTATGAAAAAAGTGATCGTTATCTAACAGCTAGCAGTAATTCTCAACAATTATCTGAATATCTTCGTAAAATAAAATTTATACAAAATTTAAAAAAAAAAACAAATGAAATGCACATACACCTACTAGTGTAGTTATCAGTAAGAGAGTAAATACAAATATAAAATATGCACAATTGAATATTTAATTTATATAAAATTTTTCTGTTGCTGTTGAATAAATGTATGAAGAACACATATACAACACCTCTGTCACACGGTCTTCTATAAATAATAACAACAACATGCTACTCCTATCTCTGACGTACAGTTAATGGAGTCTATATTTAAAAATGTTTATTTTTCAAAAAGTATTCTATTGTAAATTGAATAAAAATAAAAAAAATGGCTGCTGCTTGCAATTAATTTAATTTTTAATTGAAAAAAAAATATCATTATATTTAAAAACTTGTACATTCTGGCTAACAACAATTATGCTATGCTATATAATATATAATAACGCTCATCACTGACTCTCTGACAATGGAGATGCCGTATGATTAAGGCCTAGTTAGCCACGCGTAACGGTAACGGTGCGAATCAGCTGATTCAACCTGTCTTATGAAAAACACATGCAAGTGTTTACCAACTAAACTAAACGTATCGTATCGTTAGCTTCTGTTAAGTTTAGATTGTTGCTACGTTTGTATGTGACATTTGTGCGTTTAGTTTTTTACGTTATATAATTGCACTAAATGCCAACATTACGATACGAAACGGTTACATTTTAACAACGTGTGGCCAACTAGGCCTTTAATATTTAATCTCATCAAATTGTCAGCATATTTCTAAGTATGAATATAATAAAATTGTACATGTACACATACTTTTTTATAAAAAAAAAGTACCATTTCAGTATCTTTTCATAAAAAAAAAACATTTTTCAAAAAAATATATTTTCTTAAAAAGTACCTTTTCTCAAAAAAGAACCTTTCCTAAAAAAAATACCTTTTCTCAAAAAAGGACCTATTCTTAAAAAGTAACTTTTCATAAAAAACACACGTTTTCCCAAATAGTACATTTTAAAAAAAAAAGCAAGATGTCATAAAAAATATGTTTTAATAAAAAAGTACCTCCGCATAAAAAATACTTTTTTTATAAAAAATTACATATTTAGTAAAAATTACCTTTTCATAAAAAAAGTGCATTTTCATAATACAGTACCCTTCAATAAAAGTTTCTTTTCATGAAAAAAAGTACATTATCAGAAAAAGGTATAATTTGATGGAAAATACCTATGCATAAAAAGTACTTTTTCATGAAAAATTCCGTAATAAGGTACATTTACATAGAAAAGAAAGTTTTTAATAAAAAAATACTTTTTATAGAAAAGTACCTTTTTATAAAAAGGACATTTTCATAGAAAAGTTTTTTCATAAAAAAATTACCTTTTCATAACAAATTGTCTTTCAATAAAAAAGTACACTTTAATAAATAAGTACGTTATCAGAAAAAGCTAAAATTTGATGGAAAATATCTCTTCATAAAAAGTTATTTTTCATGAAAAATTCTGTAATAAAGTACCTTTACATAGAAAAGAAAATTTTCATAAAAAAAAACCTTTCGTAGAAAAGTATTTTTTTTTTAAACATTTTCATAGAAAAGTTTTCATAAAAAGTAAAAGAGTAACTTTGAATAAAAATGTTCATTTTCATAAAAAGTAAATTTGAAAAAAAGTAAAATTTCATAAAAAAGTACATTTTCATTAAAAATTACCTCCACATAATAAAGAAGCTTTTCATAAAAAAACTAACTATTCCGAAAAATTTAGTTTCATAAAAGGGTACCTTTTCTCGAAAAATTATTTTTTCATTAAAAGTACCTCTTCATAAAAAGTTCCCTTCCATAAAAAAGTAAATTTTCATGAAAAAAGGTAATTTCATAAAACGCACCTTTTCATAAAAAACACCTTTTCATAATTAAGTTCATTCTCATATAGAAGTACTTTTTCTTAAAAAAGTAGCATTTCCTAAAAAAGTAGCTTTTCATAAAAAGTTCCTTTAAAAAAAAAAAAAAAAAAAACAGCTTTTTAAAAAATACCTTCTCTTAAAAATACCTTTTATTTCTTAAACAGGTACTTTTTCTTACAAAAAGTGCCTTTTTGTACAAAAGTACATTTTCTTAAAATAATAATTTTCCTAATAAAGTGCCTTTTCTTAAAAAATTACCTGTTCATAAAAAGTGCTTTTCCAAAAAGTCCATTTTCCAATAAAAAAAAAAAGTACAATTTCTTTAAAAAAATACCTGCTCTTAAAAAAATGTCTTTTCTTAAAGACGTAAGTAAGGTACGTCTTAGAGAAATACCTTTTCAGCAAAAATTTTGTTTCCATAAAAAGTACCTTGTCATAAGAGTACCTTTTCATAAAAAAGTACCTTTTCATAAAAAAGTACCTTTTCATAAAAAAGTACGTTTTCATAAAAAGTACCATTTCTTAAAATAGTACCTTTTCATAAAAAGTACCTTTTAAAAATGAAGCAGCTTTTTAAATAAATACCTTCTCTTACAAAAGTACTTTTTCTAACAAAAAATGCCTGTTCATAAAAAGTGCCTTTTCCAAAAAGTACCATTTCCAATTTAAAAATACCTTTTCTTAAAAAAATAGCTGTTCTTAAAGAAAGTGCCTTTTCTTAAAGATGTACCTTTTCCTAAAAAAAATAACTTTTCTTAAAAAAAATACCTTCTCATAAAAAGTAACTTTACATAAAAATTATCTTTTTATATAAAATACTCTTTCATAGAAATGTATTTTTTTATAGAAATGTATTTTTCATAAAAAAGTACATTTTCATAAAGAAACAATCTTTTTATAAAAAAGTACCCTTTCAGAATAAAGATTGTTTTCTGAAAATAGTACGTTTCCATTTCATAAAAAAGTACCTTTTCAAAAAAAAGTACCATTTTTCAAAAAAAAAAATGCCTTATATCAAAACGAAAAAAAATACATTTTCTCAAAAAAGGAATAATTCTTAAAAACGACCTTTTCATAAAAAATTATGTTTTCATAAAAAAGTACAATTTTAAAAAAAGTAAGTTTTCATAAAAAAGTACAATTTTATAAAAGTACACATTTATTAAAAATTTCCTAGTCATAAAAAGTACCTTTTAAAAATTAAGCAGCTTACTAAAAAAAAATACCTTCTCTTAAAAATTATCTTTTATTCAAAAGGTGGTTTCTTAAGTACCTGTTCTTAAAAAAGTATATTTTCTTACAGAAGTACCTTTTCTTACAAAAGTACCGTTTCGTACAAAAGTTCCTTTTCTTACAAAAAGTACATTTTCTTACAAAAGTAAGTTTTCTTGAAATTGCACTTTTCTTAATAAAGTACCTTTTCTAATAAACAAAATACCTGAAGAAATACCTTTTCATAAAAAATTAACTTTTCGTAATAAGAATCTTTTTATATAAAAGTATATTTTCATAGAAACAAATTTTTTTTATAGAAATACATTTTTCATAAAAATGTACCTTTTTATAAAATAAGAATCTTTTCATAAAAAAATAACCCTTTTATAAAAAAGTAACCTTTCAGAATAAAGATTGCTTTTTTTAAAATAGTACACTTCCATTTCATTAAAAAGTACCTTTTCAAAAAAAAGTACCTTCAAAAAAATTTATTTTTTCTTAAAAAAGTCCTTTTCTTAAAAAACTAAATTTTCTTAAAAAATATCTTATCTTAAAAAGTATATTTTCTTCAAAAAGTATAGTTTCCTAAATAAGTACCGTTTCTTATAATATGTTTTCCTAAAAATACCTTTTCATAAAAAATACCTTTTTAAAAAAAAATACTTTTTCATAAAAAAAAGATTGCTTTCCCAAAATAGTACGTTTCCATTTCATAAAAAAGTGACTTTTCAAAAAAAAATTACTTTTTCATAAAAAGTAGCTTCGAAAAACATGTATTTTTTCTTAAAAAAATGTTCTTTTCTTAAAAAATTACATTTTCTTAAAAAAAAAAATTCTTAAAAAGTACCTTTTCTTCAAAAAGAAGTTTCTTAAAAAACTATCTTTTCTTATAAAAGTACGTTCTTGTAAAAAAGTATATTTTCTTAAAAAAGTACGTTTTTTTACAAAAGCAACTTTTCTTAAAATACCTTATCTTGATAAAGTACATTTTCTTAAAAAAGTTAAATTTCTTTAAAAAAAAAAAATAGCTGTTCTTAAAAAAAATGCCTTTTCTTAAAGGCGTAAGGTACATACGTCTTAAAGAAATAGCTTTTCATAAAAAACTAACGTTTCATAAAAAGAATCTTTTCATAAAAAGTATCTTTTTATATAAAAGTACCTTTTCATAGAAATGTATTTTTTCGTAAAAAAATACCTTTTCATAAAAATGTATTTTTGCATAAAAAAAGTACCTCTTCTTATAAATTTAACTTTTCATAAAAAATATCGTTTTTGTAAAAAGAATAAATTAAATTTTCATAAAAAGTATTTTTTCTTAAAAAAGTATTGTGTCTTAAAAAAGTACATTTCTTCAAAAAGCACTTTTCTTCAAAAAGTACTTTTACATAAAAAGTACCTTTTAAAAGAAAGTAGCTTTTTTAAAAAAAAGTACCTTTTCTTACCTTTTTTTTAAAGTAGCTTTTCTTGAAAGAAAGTACCTTTAAAAAAAGATATTTTTCTTAAAATTGGGACAGATCTGAAAAAATTTATTTTTCTTGAAAAATGAACTTTTCTAACATATACATTTTCTTAAAAAGAAGTACATATTCTTTAAAAAAAAAATTCTTTAAAAAAGTAGATTTTCCTAAGAAAAAGTTCCTTTTCTCAAAAAAATATATTTTCTTTAAAAAGTTTATATTATCGTATTTTAAAAAATACCTTTTCTTAAAAAGGTAATTTTTCTTTAAAAAGTACTATTTCTCCCAAAACCACATTTTTTAACAAGTAAGAAAATTATAGTCGGTCTAGACCGACTATACGATACCCTATACAATGCGTTTAGAAACCTATCTCTTAGGCCCAACTAACTGGACATAGAAAATTAGCAAAAACCAAATTTGAGTGGCATTTTTATTAATTTTTTTGGCTGCAGATATGAAAAAGTTCATATCGGATGCTATATCTACATGGGGACTAGGTCCAAAAATGAACCGATCCTGATCATGTTTGGTAAAGTCTCTTGTATTTTGCAAAAATATATACAAACAAAATTTGAGAAGAATCAGTGCAATATTTTTGTTTTTTAATAGATTTAAGTGAAGATCGGGAAGCAGCTCTATATGGGGCCAAAGGAATCATTTTTGGACTACTTATTAATGGACGTAATGAACGCATACAAAACCCAATTTGAGTAAGATCTATATGACAATTTGGATCTTATGGCAATTTATGTCGATTTCGTAGGGGTAATTTGTATGGGGGCTAGGTCTGAACGTGGACCGATTCTCACCAATTTCAATAGCGTTCATCCCATGGCCGATAAAAGCTTATATACCAAATTCCATCAAAATATGTTCATATTTGCGACCTGCAGTTTGATTACAAGGTTTACATGGACACACAGACGGACGGACGGACGGACGGACGGACATTGTTATATCAACTCAGAAAGTGATTCTGATTCGATCGGTATAATTAAAGATGGGTCTAGGTCAAATATTTTTGGTTGTTACAAACAGCAGCACAAAGTCATTATACCCAAACCACATAGTGGTATAGGGTATAAAAAGTATTTTCATCAATTTTCAACGGATCACTTAGACGCCATACATCTCAACATATTTTTATGAATAATATTGTAATTAATATATGTGACCTTCTCCGAGAAAAGGGACCTAGTGTGTGAAAATTAAGTTTTGAGAAAAAAACGCATTTAAATTTTCTACACACTTTTAGATACCAGAATCCACCGTTTTTTGACACACTAGGTCCCTTTTCTCGGAGAAGGTCACATATATATATTAATTTCCTATCTTCATAATAACTTTACATGGTCATCTTTTGAAGTTGCTCAAAATCCCATACCAAAACGTTGTTAGCTTGGAAGCAATGAAAAAGTGTTTCTTCAAGAATGAATTCATTTTTTTCTTTTTTTGCGGGGTATTTACAATACAATTTTAATTAATCCATTAATAAATAAATAAGAAGAAACAAATAAACAATATTCCGAATTTTAACAAATAAACAAATATTTATAAAGTGATATTAAGTAACAAGTAACAATAAAAAAATGTTTATTTCGATAAAAAAAAAATCTGTCATATATATTTCTTATCATAGGAACATACATAAATCGAAAAAGACGGTACACATATGTATGTTAAAAAAAATATATTTTGAGCACAAATTAGAACCCATTCCTTATCAGGGATTTACTGATATTATTATTATTATTATTGCTATTACCATTTTTTTCCGAAATGGAATAATACCTTAGTAGTTACGAGTAAATAGTGTTTATGGAAAATACTGTTTCTATATAAAAAAAAAAAAAGAACATAAGATTTGGCTGAAATTTGAACATTTATACAGAGCTTCAAAAGAATTTGCGAGTCAATTTCCACGTATATATTGATTTAAGTAATTTAAGTATAGAAATTATATACATATTATGATTTTGTTCTTACTTTGAGAATGTTAACGTTTAATTTAGCGGCATATTGTAACACCAGTGTTGTTTTTGCCATTAATAGATCATTTTAAACCAAAACCACAACTCTAAAAATATCGAGTTTCAACATACATGGAAATACTGAATACTGAGTACTACTATGGTTTTTTAATTAATCAACACTCAGGGGATGCCCCCTATGGATGCAGTGCATTGTGTTGATCGCAGGAAAATAGGTTTAAGGAGGAAAGACGGAGTGTTCATTTTTTTTTTTGCAGCGACAGACCAAAGCCTCTGGTGGGAATCGAACCCACGACCCCTCGCATGATAGGCGAGCACGCTACCTACTCACCTACCGGGGCGTAATACCTTTACGAAAGATTTCAATTATTCTCATATTTTTGAATAAATTTTAGAATTTTTGAGATGTTCTATTATTCCAAAGATGTGCAAATAACTCATTTCCAATTATCTTTTTATTTTAAGAATGTATTATCAGCAAAATTTGATACACTATGTTATGGATACGGAAAATACTATGGTGTTTATAACTCAATATAAGCATATTTCGAGTTATGCTGTTATGCCCAGAAGCTCAGAGAGTCACCTGACTTTAGGTGAGTGTGTTAAAGCGCTGACCAAAAAGTGCAAGTACGAGTGCATGTCAGATAGACGCAGGTTCAAACCACACGGCCGCCCTAAGTAAAAAAATTTAATATAAAAACAATATATTCAATTATAACATAATAATTATCACAATGTTCAATACATCGCTGATGACGGCTGAAATGCTAGATACCGGTCCGATTAAGAATGCAGTGTAGTTATGAATTCTTGAAACATATACTTTCTTCTTCTCTACCACGCACCATTGAAAGAAAATAAAAATATTTAATTATTATTATATGGGTTAAAGTTTTGAATTTTATGGATCTTAGTTGTCTTTTTGCACCTTACAACTAAGATAAACGTAAATTTTGGAATTCCAGCATCTGTTGTTCCTGAAATATGGCGCGTCAAAAAAATGAAAAATCATTTAACACACATATAAGTGGTCTGCCATTATAATTTATATATCAAAAAGTTTTTGACATACAGTGTCAAAATTTGCCTTATTTTAAAGGTATTGAGAATAGCTTTTAAACTGCATTTAGTTAAATTTTTTTCTGAAAGGTCAAAGGTCACCGTCACATGTTTTAAAGTTTGGGAAGCTATATCTCAAAAAACGAAATTTGTAAAATTTTGTAGAAAAAGTATATGTTAATCCTGATAGTATTCTCTGCATTTTGAGTGAGCTCCTATTAGTTCCTGAGATATTGATAAAAATGTGAAATTGTTTGAAAAAATTTCATATATATTTTTTTTTTTATTTATTTATTCAAGTGATATTAAATACATATATTATTTTAGACAAAAGGAGTTAAAAGTAAGAAATATTTATTTTATATTTTCAATTAAAAATTCTGGGTCTTCGGAGTACAGTTTTACTTTAAGGCTTGATTTTCCTTCAGGAACAAACAATAGTGGAATTTTTGTGTTCCTGGTATTGTTCTCAAGCCAATAAACCAGTTTTTTTAGAAACTCTTCTTTTGCTTTATAATCTTCCTCTGTTAAATATACAAAATTTCAATTTAAAAGATGTTCACAACACCACTCATAGAATTGAAGCGGCGAGCTTCTCTCTTTACGGTTCCAACAAGATCATCGCTAGGACCTTTTCCATGGCTTGTGGCAAAAAATGCCATTCGGCTGGAAACCCAAAATCATCATCATGATGACATAAATTAACAAATTTTCTTTATTCCTAAATTGAAAATTTCGTGATGTTGAACAAAACTTATTTTGTAGAAACATTATCATATGGCGATGGAACATGTGGACTGCAACAATGTTATGGATAAGACTATTAGATATAACTATGTAATTGGTGTGCTCTAACTGGCTATTGTACTTGTAATATATAGTTATTGGATAAAAAGTAGCTTGGGTGATGTTCCAATGAAAACCTTTTGAAGCGTCCTGAACAAAAAAATATGAATTTTCCGAAAAATCACATATTGCAATGTACACATGTTCTCCAAGCGGTGATTTTTTTTGCATTCAAAAATGCTACTTGTTCCTTTGCGATAAACGAGTGAGGCAAAAGTGTCAATAATCCAGAAAATCTTCAGCCTGCTTTACCATTGTTTCCAATGAGTCTCTATCCACACATATCCATTGTTTATATGTAATTTCATCAACATGATTTGTTTCTAATAATTCGCCAAGTTTTAGCTTGAAATTTTGTACTCCTGGACAGTCCTTACATTTACCTAAATAGCATTTGGGAGTCGAAGGATTGCACGTGATTTTCTCAAAGCAATCATTATACGTTTCAAGGTGGAAATCTTCAAAGCCTTCTGTTAATGTTTTTAAGTTCAAGGAGATATTGTGAGTTTCACTGACATTCACCAACACAACATTTTTCGGACAAAGCTCACAAATTAAGAAAGACCAATTTTTATTCCTTCATGTTTTTCTTTAAACAATGCACACATTTCACCTAGATTTCCAAGCAATCTCTTAGTTTTTTATTTTCACACCATTTTACCCTGGCATGCATCTGCTGACGTCATCATTGGCGTGTCCCTAATAATTTTTTTTTAGCTTGCCCCCCAAAATGATGGGGATTTAGGACCCTTTTACGGGAAAAATAGCAAAAAAAAAATTTTGAACAAAAAACCAGATGGCTACTGGATCCCAAAGATTGCAATCCTAGTGCAGTTTAAAAAAAAAAAATATTTTTGATTTACAAAAAATTGACGCCAAAAGTAGCGTAATACAGAGTACATTCTGGAAAAAATATTAATAAAATTTCCGTAGAGCAATTTTGGTGCAGCGTTGCATCTTAAATATGGAAAGTGAGTATATATTTTTTTTCTTTCTTTCTTTCAAGCTAAATTAGTCTCAAAAGCTGGGCAAATTAGAGGATATTAGCTAAAACTATTTCAAAAAATTTGATAGAGCTTTTCTGGTCCAGCGCACAGCTTTTAAGAATAATTTAGCTTGAAAGAAAGAAAGAAAAAAAATATGTACTCACTTTCCATATTTAAGATGCAACGCTGCACTAAAATTGCTCTACGGAAATTTTATTAATATTTTTCCTGGAATGTACTCTGTATTGCGCAACTTTTGGCGTCAATTTTGCAGTTAATATTTTGAAAATTAAAAATATTTTTTTTTTTTAATGCACTAGGATTGCAATCTTTGGGATCCAGTAGCCATCTGGTTTTTTATCCAAAATTTTTTTTGCTATTTTTCCTGTAAAACGCTACTAAATCCCCATCTTTTGGGGGGGCAAGCATTTTCAAATTCGAAAAAAAACGAAATCGGGACACGCTAGTCATCATGTTTATAAAAGATTTTAACAGCTTCCACAACTTTCGATGATGAAACATTTTTTGGTTTGTTGTTGGGACTACTCAGTATACCTTTCCTCAACTAATTGTTTTTTACCTTCCGAGCCATAAAGTCGAAAATTTCAAACTCCTGCGCCATTTTCTGCAATGCCTAACTTTTTGGTAAGAGGATTAGCAATTGTATTTTTTCGCTATTCTTTTGAGTAGATTTGAGTTTTTCCTTTAATTGCTGAAATATTTCCGATTCTGGACAAACATGAGAAACTGTAGGAGCAGTTCTTAGATCTGGGAAAAGCTTTTTTTTTGTAGGATTACTTAACCTTTCAAATTTTTGGATTCTGTAACTTTTTTTGATAAGTTTTTTCTTTTTGATAAGGAAAGCTGCTTCCACATTACCGAAATTTAATATATAGCAAAAGTAAACATTAAAGAAAAATTAAAAAAAATATTTAATTAAATTTTACATAAAATTTTACGCTAATTTAACAATAACAGCTCGCCCAAAAATGTATCACGAAATGCAAACAAGACTATCAGCATCTTCTTTTAAGTTTTAAGCCTTAGAAAATATAAAATATAAGAACGTATTAAATGTTTTTTACAATTTTTGCTAAAAAAAAATATTTGATATTAAAAAAATAATAAAAAAAAAGTATAACATTTTTATACCCTATGTGGTTTGGGTATAATGACTTTGTGCTGCTGTTTGTAACAACCAAAAATATTTGACCTAGACCCATCTTTAATTATACCGATCGGATCAGAATCACTTTTTGAGTTGATTTAACAATGTCCGTCAGTCCGTCCGTCCGTCCCTCCGTCCGTCCGTCCGTCTGTGTGTCCACGTAAACCTTGTAATCAAACTGCAGGTCGCAAATATGAATATATTTTGATGAAATTTGGTATATGAGCTTCTATTGGCCATGGGATGAACGCTATTGAAATTGGTGAGAATCGGTCCATGTTCAGAACTAGCCCCCATACAAATTACCCCTATGAAATCGACATAAATTGCCATAAGATCCAAATTGTCATATAGATCTTACTCAAATTGGGTTTGTATGCGTTCATTACATCCACTAATGAGTAGTCCAAAAATGATCCCTTTGGCCCCATATAGACTGCTTCCCGATCTTCACTTAAATCTATTAAAAACAAAAATATTGCACTGATTCTTCTCAAATTTTGTTTGTATATATTTTTGCAAAATACAAGAGACTTTCCCAAACATGATCAGGATTGGTCCATTTTTGGACCTAGTCCCCATATAGATATAGCATCCGATATGAACTTTTTCATATCTGCAGCCAAAAAAATTAATAAAAATCCGACTCAAATTTGGTTTTTGCTTATTTTCTATGTCCAGTTAGTTGGGCCTAAGAGATAGGGTTTCTAAATGCACGGTATAGGGTATCATATAGTCGGTCTAGACCGACTATAATTTTCTTACTTGTTTTAAATAATTTTAAATTTTTATCAATATCTCAGGAACTAATAAGAGCTCACTCAAATTTTTTGACACAAAATGCAGAGGAGACTATCAGGGATCAACATATATTTTTTTAGAATTTTAAAAATTTCATTTTTTGAGATATAGCTTCCCAAACTTTAAATCGTGTGATAGTGACTTTTGACCTTTCGAAAAAAAAATTGACCTTTTACGTTTAAAACTTTTGAAGATATAAGCAATAATGTCAGACCACTTAAGTATGTCTGTTTTTAGTGAATTTTCTACTTTTCGAAGCGCCATATTTCGGGAACCCCAAAAGCTCAACACCAAAAATTTTTTAATTTATATTAGCTTAGTACTGTAAAACATTCATGCAAAATTTTGTACAATTCAAAGAGGTTAAGGTCGAACGTGGTGTGTTTTTTTTTTTTTGTTGGTTTTAAATGGAATTACCCATATTTGTCCCAGACTTATATTTTTTTTTAATTTGAGAGATTATATTTTTCAAGCTAACTACATTGAATACTTTTATGACTCTGCTGATTGTATAAGACGGTGGATAAAATAAAAATAAGAGATATTCCTATTTTTCACCAAGATATTAAAAGAATTCATGCTCCTCCGTTCTGCTACAGTATGGAACATAGGTAATCCGTTTAGTATATGGAAGAATTATGAACATTGCAATTTTTTTAATTAGATAATAGCGTAAATAAATAAAAACCTGCTGGTTTATGCGTATGTATTAATACGAGTATTGTATGGTGGTGCTGGGTAGCTGTTTATACTCGTCTATTTGTTTTTGCATTATATTATTATTTTTTTTATTTATTTACTTTTTTTTTTGTTTATAAAGCTCTATTTAACTGGGTAATTGCTATTAGAATGTACCGGCTTATTGTTTAGTGCACGAAATAAGTTAATGTTTGTTTAGTAATGGAGGAACAAAAGAAATTTTCAAACACCTAGTTCTATTTGAATAACATAATATTAAAAAAATAGGTTAATAATTTTATTAAATTGAAATTAGAAAATTGTATTATTTTCTTTGTTTCAAATTTATCAAAATTTCTAAGGAACATAAGTAAACAAACAAATGTAGAAATCAAAATTACTGTGAATGTCGTACAAAACATTCAACTACCAAACATTAAACATTATTGCAGTGGTAGTCGAACCACTTTTAGAGATGAAAACAAACTATGGTCAAAACTATATATATAACAGAATCACTCAGAATCACTTTTTGAGTCGAGTCCGTCCATCTATCTGTCCGTCTGTCCGTCCATCAAACTATAGGTCGCAAATATGAATATATTTTGCTGAGATTTGGTATATAAGCTTCCATTGGCCATATGATTCAAATCCCTATTAGATCGACTTAATTTGCCATAAGATCCAAATTATCATATAGATCGCGTTCTAATTTGATTTGTGTGTATTTATTACACACATTAATCGGTAGTCCAAAAATACACCCTGGAGGACAATTATTTCTCATAGCCCCCATATAAGGTTGTTTCCCGATCTTAACTTAAATATATCTAAAAACTGATTTTTCTCAAATTTGTACATAAAAACAAAGTGATTCTACTATATGTGGTCAGTATCGGTCCATTTTTTGGGTTAGTCCCCATATAAATAGTTGGATCTAAGACACTTTCTCTGAATGCATGGGTATCGCATGGTCGGTCTAGACCGACAATAATGTTCTTACATGTTTTAATTCTGTTTTTATAAGGATCATATCATTAAAATGTATTTTTTTAATAAATAATCTAACTCATAAAAACAAAGTTTTTATTAAAACTCTTTCGTTCCTTATGCATATGAGTTTTGAATCTCTCCGTGACTGTACGTGACTATTTTAAAATTAAGCTTTGGTCAAAACAAGTCTATGGACCAAGTTTCAGATTGATTGGATGAGCGGACGTGAGGTTTTAATCTCTATGTGTGACTATGTCAAAATTAATCTTTTTTCACAGCAAGGCTATCGCGTAAGTTTTAGATCGATCGAATAAGGGGAAATGGGTTTTAAATCACTCTGTGACTGTGCGTGACTATGTCGAAGTTAATATTTCTTTACAGGAAGTATATCGACCAAGTTTCAGATTGATTGGATGGGGGGAAATCCGTTTTAAGTGTCTCCGTGACTGCGCGTGACCATGCGCGACTGTGCGTGACTAAGTCAAAGTTAATCTTTTTTTCACAGCAAGCGTATGGACCAAGTTTCAGATCGATCGGATGAGGGGAAATGACAGTTAGATCACACCGTGACTGAGCGTGAATATGCGTGACTGTGCGTGACTACCCCAAAATTAATCTGTAGTCACTATAAGACTATGGGCCAAGTTTCAGATCAATTGGATAAGGGAGAATGGGGTTGCCCCACGACAGACAGACAGAGAGTATGAGTTACAAGAAAGAGTTTAAAAAGTGCCTTATCATAAAAAACAACCTTTTTATAAAAAAGTACCCGTTAAAAAAAAAAAGATAGCTTTCTTAAAATAGTACATTTGCATGAACAATTAAATTTCCATAAAAAGAATCTTGTCATAAAAAGTACCTTTTCATAAAAAAGTACCATTTCATAAAAAATTTATTTTTCTTAATTAAAGTACCTATTAATGAAAAAGTTCCTTTTAAAATTAAAGAGAGGAAGAAAAGGATTTCTGGACCTATAGTTTCCATTTAGTAAGTCGCAGATTACGAGAATGAATAGAATTTACACTCGGGACGTTACAAGACAATTCAGCCAGAGTCGAAAGCCAGGTTCAAATACAAATATGAGCATTGTGATATATGAGACAGTCATTTATAATGTTTATAATGTTTAGCTAGCAAACAGGAAATTTACTAGAAGGAATGTTTGTAAACATTTATTCGAAAACATCACTGTGACAACAGTCAAGACATGGCAACTAGATTAAATTAAATTTGGACCCACATAGTACGTGGATGAGTCAATTAGTTTTTACAAATACAAGGAGCACTAAAAATTTTAAACATCGTTTTTTCTGGGAAATGTCAAGTTGCAAAAGACGACAGGATAATTTTAAGGCAATATAGAATGGTTGAGACAACTCTTGGTGTTTTTTAATAGAAAAAAATTTCTTTGGTGCTGTCATCAAACACTCGTTCTGGACGTCCAGATGAGGTCGTTACTTCGGAAAGTTGAAGAACCAACCCAAAAAATGTTTTTAAAGACGCATTGACCGCATTGACTCAACCTCGTTCTATATACTCGTAACCAATTTTTTCTTTTTTAAATAATTTGGTTGCGCAAAATGGATCTGAATTCTATACAAATGTCCTATATTAACTTATTAATAACACAAACGTTAAAAAAAAAACGTTTAAACGAAAGAACATTTGAAATAGAATGAAATATTCTCAATTTTTATTAATCACCCGTTATTATAATTTGTTTTTTAGTTGAATATTTACTTTATTTTTCTTAATTTAAACTCTCTACTTAAAGTTAATTAAATTTTGAAAGCGGGAGCATTCGAAATTAAGTAAAATCAATCAATATTTCGATATAAAATGGTTATAATTACTCTTTGTTGGAGTTTTATTTTCATTGAGGAGGCATTCGATCGAAAGATTATTTCGATCGAAAACTTTGATAAGCCCCATATTAGAAGTTTTAACAACAAATTCTATGTGACACAGTCAGAAATTATTTGCAATTTTTAACTGGATTTACCTTGGATACCGATAATAATTTTAAATTTTGATAAAATGGACTTCAAGAGTAAAGGCTTTTTACTTTCAAGTAAAATTAATATTGGCACAAAACAGTGTAATCTTTTGATACATAATTTATGAATCGGTGGACTGATCAATGTTAACATTAAACATTATTTATTTAATTCTTAATGAGCACTACTAAAACAAACTTCTTGTATTTATTAAGACTTTATTCTCAACATAAATCTCTCTATTAACGTTACTATGCAACATTTTACATTGTTAAATTTATTAATATTTTACTTGCGAAATTTTAATACATTTGTAAACTTTGCTATAATTAAACAGTGATACAAAAAAGAATGAAACATAAATACCTGGGATGCGATACTTTTTTTCGGATAGGTCTTGTCGAGTACAACAAGACCCTGTCCTTGAAATTTGCGAAACACTTCCAAAATCTTGAGTTATGTGTAAAAACCCTTTTAAGCCAGTAACTATATTGAATAGCAACCGATTTTTAATTTCTCAGCGGATCTAGAAACAAGAAATTGAGGCCTTGCGCAGATATGAACATAATAAGGGTACTCATGAAAACGCTTAAAATTAACATTTGTGCAATTGGGCAAATTTGCGAGACTTGATTCATAAAGCCCCTTTTTAAACTATTGTGTAATTTTTAAACTTTTTCTTTTAACTCATACTCTCTGTCTGTCTGTCTGCCATGGGTGGATCCCATTCCCCCTCATCCAATTGATCTGAAACTTGGCCAATAGTCTTGTTGTGGCTATAGATTAATTTTGGGGTAGTTACGCACAGTCACGCGCAGTCACGGAGTGATCTAAATGTCATTTCACCTCATCCGATCGATCTGAAACTTAATCCATACACTTGTTGTGAAAAAAGATTAACTCTGACTTAGTCACGCACAGTCACGCTTAGTCACGCACAGTCATGTAGTGATCTAAAACCCATTTTCCCTTATCCGATCTATCTGAAGCTTTGTCCATAGATTTGTTGTGCCCAAAGAGTAATTTTAAAATAGTCACATATAGTCACTCACAGTCACGGAGAGATTCAATGCGTAAGGAAATAAAGAGTTTTAATAAAAACTTTGTTTTTATTGGTTAGATTATTAAATGTTAATGTCAATTTGATAGAAATATCAAAACAAAAAATAAATTAAATAACAATAAAGCATAAAAATTTTATCTAAAGATAGCGAAAAAAATAAATTGCTTAAGGTCTTTAAAGATATTGTTGTTGGGGACTTATTAACTTTAGAATTTTTTGGACCAAACGACGGTAATCATAATTCATTTATCACTAATATTTATATATTATAGATTATATATTACTTATTTATATATTATTTATATCACTATTTTATTTTTTATAATAAAAACAAACAAAACAACTGACTTCTCAATTGCACAATTAAACAGTTTAATTTTACGAGACTAAATTGTCTGGCAAATTTACAAGAGTTGTGCAAGTGAATTTTCAAACAATTTTTGACAGTTCATTTGCGAGAGTGGAAAAATGCGCAGTTTGCACAGTTTACGAGGGTTTTAAGCGTTATCATGAGTACCCTTAATATTTAAATAATATTGAGACATCTGTGCGTATGCCTCCAGCAAACTAATTTTGTTTAAAAATATTCTCTATTTTTGAACTTTGGAGATGTTTTTACACATTTTTTTATTTAGGAACCGTATAATTTAAGAACTTATTAGCGGTATTCACTCTTGGTGTTAAATTTACAACCCTATTATATTTACAACGATTTTACACAACAAAGCGTGAACGTCTTTTCCGTGTATATTGTATTGTGTATTGTAAATTAATGAATCAGCTGATTTTTGTTTTGTTTTCCATCAATTTGAAAACTAAAAAATATCAAAAAGCATTTGAAGATTAGAAAAATGCCGAAAATGCTAAATTTACCTATCGGTCCATCTTTATTATTAATTTATTTATTATTTTGATCCATTTTTTTTATTATTTATTTTGATAGTGACCACAAAATGAACAATAAAATTAAACAATTGTTTTGGCAGCTCAACGATCAGCTGTTTTACTCTTGTAAATGTTTAGTCTTGTTAATGTACTATACCTTTTACCCTTGTACTTTAACCACAGCGTAGTAAATTTTCATTTCATACATTTTGTTGTTGCGGTGTTGTAAATAATAGTACTTTTACTATATCTACAACATTTACAAGGGTTACAAGGGTACTTTACTACCAAGAGTGAAAACCATTATTATAAAAGTATGTTTATTTATGAGCAAAATGCAGCTTTGGTTTAAAAAATCTGGTAAAAAATTAACTAAGTTATTAAACTTTTAATAAAAAAAAAAATGGAATAAATGCCTGCAAACATTTTTGAGTTGTATAACCGAAAATGTTATTTTTGCAAAAAAAAAAATTGTTTGTGCAGGCATTTGTTCCATTTTTTTTTTATTAAAGGTTTAATAACTCAGTTGACAAGACCTATCAGGAAAAAAGTATCGCATCCACACAGTATTATAATTAGTTTCAATTTAAATATTTTTCATTTTGCAATGAAGTAATAGAAGACTGACTACAGAAATGATCATGTGAAGTATAGTCTTCTGGAATTCAAATGGTCTAGGTCAACACGTCCTTGAACTAAAAACTTTTATACATAAAAACTCAGTAGATATACTACTATCTGAGACACACTTCACACAAAAAAGTTATGTAAGTATACCTAACTTTACAATATTCCACACAAATCATCCTGATAACACCATGGGGGCACAGCAATAATTATAAGCAAGTAAGAAATTATAGTCGGTCTAGACCGACTATACCATGGTTTGGAAACCCAATCTGTTCGGTCCAACTAATTCGATATAGAAAATAAGCATAAACCAAATTTGAGTGGCATTGTTATTAATTTTTTTGGCTTAAGCTATGAAAAAGTTCATATCGGATGCTATATTTATATGGAGACTAGGTCGAAATATGGACCGATCCAGACCATATTCGGTAAAGTCACTTATATTTTGAAAAAACATATGCAAACCAAATTTGAGAAAAATCGGTGCATTGTTTTGTTTCTTGATAGATTTAAGTGAAGATCGGGAAGCAGCTCTATATGGGGATTATTTTTGGACTACTGATTAATGGATATAATAAACACATACAAACCCAATTTGACTGAGATCTGTATGATAATTTGGATCTTATGGCAATTTATGTCGATTTCATAGGTGTCATTTGTATGGGGACTATGTCTGAACATGGATCGAGTTTCACCAATTTCAATAGCGTTCATCCTATGGCCGGTAAAAGCTTATATACCAAATTTCAGCAAAATATATTCGTATTTGCGACCTGTTGTTTGATTACAAGGTTTACATGGACACACAGACGGACGTGCGGACGGACGGACATCGCTAAATCGACTCAGAAAATGATTCCGAATCGATCGGTATAATAAACGATGGGTCTAGGTCAAATATTTTCGGTAGTTACAAACAGCAGCACAAAGTCATTATACCCAAACCACATAGTGGTATAGGGTATAAAAATTCGATTAAATGCACTGAACTTGAAAGTTTCCGTAAAGATCACCTTCAAGCTATATCAATAGTTATTGAAGACTTATTCGGCCCACTCGTTTTAACTGCCGTATATTGCCCTCCTAAACACAACAATACTAAAAATAGAATATATTGAATTTTTAAAATCACTTAGTAACCGTTTTATATCTGAAGGAGACTTCAACTCCAAAAACACATTCTGGGGTTCCAGATAAACTGTCACAAAGGGTACACATTTACTTGCATCAGAAATATTACTCTAAATAATATAAAAAATACTATCAAACAAAGCAGTTCGAATCTAACTCTCTTTACGAACGGTTGTGTAAAAAATCAAAGCGCTTAGAGTACAACTATTTAAAATTAAAAACAAGTATTTATTTTTGTTTTTGCAATTGCCTATTCTTGATCTCATTTGAACTAACGTGGTAGACAATCCAGCTTTAAAACAGGAATAAAAATTTTGCGATGGCCCGAGGGGCCAAATCTACATCAAAAAGAAAGCTTGTGAATAAGATGACAAAACTTCCTCCGGGTTTTGTTAACCCGAGCATGGCGTCAACTTCAAGCAACAGATTTAGCCTGCTTGCTGGCCTCAATGATATGGACATAACTCCCGTATCAAATATTAACGATGTTAAGGAACACAAACTTCCACCCATTGTTATAGAAGCTAACGCTTCATTTACAGAAATACAAAAGCTGCTTGGTAAGGATTGCATTTTCAAACGTACTTCAATTGGTACCAAAATTTTTGCTCCTAGTAATAAAATATACGAATGCTACAAGCAAATACTTAAAGAGAATAAGATGGAGTTTCATTCTTATGGCTCCAAAGAAAATAGGTTATACACCACCTTTTTACACGGTTTACCCCGCATAAGCTCTGAGGAAATCTCCAAGGAGCTAAAAAACTACAACCTATCCCCCTCTTCCGTAACTGAAATAACCACCAAATTCAGTTCAAACAATAATGCAGTTTATAAAGTTCAATTTCTTCGTAAAAATTTTAATCCAACTGCTTTAAAAAATGTACGAACAATTTCTAATATTATAATTTCTTGGAAAAAATATAAATCGAAATCCAAGAACAAACCAACTCAATGCTGGAACTGCTTGATGTATGGCCATGGCGGTGAACATTGCCATCGAAGTGTTTCATGTATGATATGTGCAGAACAACATCATACAAGTGTGTGTCCGTTTAACACAAATGAAAAAAGACCAGCTGTTTTTACATGCTTTAATTGCAAAAAACAAGGAAAAGAGAGAACTGATCACTCTGCAAACGATATCAACTGTCCGTTACGTTCTCTCTATTTGGAAACTAGAACAAGAGTTACTTCTAAAAGTCCGAATAAAAGCAGACAACAACAAAATAACTCATTTCAATTTAATGTGGGAGATTTTCCTAACTTAAGAAACAACAACACAAATTGTAACAATAACATCAACAATAACAGCAAAGCTACATATGCTAACCAGCTGAAAACAAACAACGATTTATTTAGCATTGATGAGCTTTTTGATATTTTCACTACAGCTATGGATGATTTGCATAGGTGCACTTCAAAAGTACAACAAATCAAAGTTGTAATGTCAATGGTAAAATACGAGCATGGATTATACTAATAATTTAAACGAATTCAAAATGCTTCACTTGAATGCTAATGGCATTTCAAACTTTTCTAAATTAAAACAATTTGAGATACTAATTGAACGAGAAAATTTTAAAATAGCGTCTTTGAATGAAACATTTTTTTCAGAAAATCATAGACCCTATTTTAAAAATTATTATTTATATAGAAGTGACAGAACAGATGCAAGAGGAGGAGGAGTAGCTCTGTTAATTCATAAATCTCCTCTTTATATCAAACACTTCATCAATCGAAAACATCTCAATTGAAGTTATTATAAATAATAGACCTATTGTTGTATCTTCATTATATTCACCAAGATATACCCATAACTTCTGTGCTGATATCTTGAACCTAACACCTTCCACCAAAGAATACATAGTTTTTGGTGACCTAAATGCCAAACATTGCTCTTGGAATTGCCGTTCAAATAATACTGCAGGAATCGCACTGAACAATCTACAGCAATCAAGCAATTTTTTTATACACTATCCTAATAGTCCAACCCTATTCCCCCATCAACACAATCGCGAAGCATCTACAGTCGATATTATTTTAAGCAATACCGCTTTGAATATAGACGTAAAGACAATGGATTACGAAATACCATCAGACCATCGCCCCATTATGTGTACACTTAAAAGATCAGTGGCCTCGCAGGTTGACCTCAATTATTATGATTATAGTGCAACCAACTGGAACATTTATATGAATTTTTTAGAAAATAAAATCACGTTAAATTCGGATATATACAATACCAAGGTAATAATTATAAATGTAGTTTTTGAAGCAAGGGATGCGTCTACACCTAAAATAACTCAACAAAATAATTTCACATTACCAGAAAGTACTGTGAAATATATTAAACTAAGACGAAGCTTTAAAAGAAAAAGCCAACGATCTTCAAATATAGCCGAGCAAACTTTTTATAATCAATGTACTAAGTTTCTAAGTAACATGATTGATAAAAGTATTAATTCGGAACGCAATAAGAAATGGTGTCAATTATTATCCAATTTAAAACCAGGTGATAAATCATTTTGGAGAATAAGCAGGAACTTGCGAGGAAAAGGAAAAAATCAAATTTCTCACCTTGAGGTTGGAAATACAAGGATAACATCTGATAAGGACAAGGCTGAAGTCCTGGCAAATACATTTGTCAAAGCAAATAACCTCACTTCGAATTACAACCACTCAGCTGATAAAGTAATAAATACAACAGTAAATAATTTTAAGAAGGAAAATCCCAGTTCTGAGTTAGCAATTTATACATCTCTAGATGAAGTAATGAATATTGTCTCATCAATAAAACCCTAAAAATCTCCTGGTTTTGACAATGTTCCCAACCTGCTCTTAAAGAAACTACCACTCAAAGCTCTAAAATTACTGGTTATAATATTTAACAGCTGCATCAAACTCAACTATTTCCCTAATCATTTCAAAAACGCTAAGGTTATAGCTATCAACAAACCTAGTAAGCCAAAAAATAACCCAAATAGCTATAGACCTATTAGTTTATTAAGTAACTTAGGTAAATTATTTGAAAAAATACTACATTCTCGTCTTAGTGAATTTGTAACGACCAATTCTATTGTTGCTAAAGAACAATTTGGATTTAAAAAAGGGCATAGCACTACTCACCAAATAAACAGAATTAAAAATCAAATAAAAGCGTTTGACACCGTTTGGCATAATGGCCTAGTATTTAAACTTCTTGATGCAAATATACCAAAATATTTATGCAAACTTATTTCAGATTTCATTCACGGCAGAAGCTTTAAAGTTGCGATTAATAATGAAACATCATCTCCAAAGACCATTACCACAGGGTTACCTCAAGGATCAGTTTTGTCGCCATTGCTTTACTCGATATATACATCCGATTTCAAAGTTCCGAAATATATGAAAGTTGCTTATTACGCAGATGATACTGCGTTAATTTCTTCAAACAAACTTACAAGTGCACTCCTGAAGAAAATGGAAAAGGGACTTGTTAATTGCAGTAAATATTTTCACAAATGGAAAATCAAAATTAATCCAAACAAGACCCAAGCAATTATTTTTCCGTTCAACAAATCTCCCAAAAGACTGCCAAGACGTCATCTTCATATTGGAAATAATACCATAAATGTACTTAATCATGTCAAATATCTCGGAGTTGTCTTGGACAAAAAGCTTACTTTTAAACAACATATTATGGCTACGTGTCAAAAAGCTATAAAATCATTTAAAGCATTATGGCCACTACTAAGAAGGTCATTTCTAAACCCCAAAAACAAAAATCTACTCTTCAAAAGTGTTATAAGGCCGATATTAACATACGCGTGTCCTATTTGGAGTGACGCTGCCAACTGCCACCTAAAACGCTTACAAATTATACAAAACAAATGTCTTAAAATGATAAATAAAAAGCCCTGGAGGTATCCTACAAATCTTCTTCATGAAGAAACAGGTTATGAAAAAATTATCGATTTCATAACAAGGATTAACAATAATTACTTTGCCAAAATTGAAAATTCCTCTTACCCACTGATAAGAGAATGTAGAGAAATAACGTAAAATTAAAAAGAAATCACCAAATTGAAAAATATGTGCTTATAGAGGTCTATTATTTCTAATAAACCTTCTATAAGCATATAAATATTTTCAGATAGTATTTGAATTTATTAAATCATATAAAGGTTTTTTCCTCCCATTTTCCTTTAAAAATCATTAAAATATAAAATAAAAACTATTTAATGTCTTTAGATCATATATATTATTTGTTGCAATATCTATATGTAAAGATAAGATCTCATATGTAAATATCAAATTTGTTAAAATATGTAAATAAAGGAAGAATGTATAATTGAAAATTGAAAAACTATCAAACAAAAATTGATGCTAACAAATCTTCTGGCTATGACAGTGTAACAGGTAAACTATTAAAACTAACAACAAAAGGTCTTATCTTCATCAGAAATATTTTTAACGTTTTAATATCAATTAGCAGATTCCAGCCATCGAAATTCGAGCGCAAGTTCAAGGAAATTTTATTTTTCCATTAAATGAAGACCCTAAAGGTATGCTAATCAATTATAGCCAATTCACAAATCAACACAAGAAACAAACTCATTTCTATTACAAACACATTAACAAATTTAATAAACACACACTTAATAATTTTGTGTATGTGTTAGTAGCAACTTTAAATACAATTTATTCAAAGTAAAGCAAAAAAAAATCAAAAAATCTATAAATCTGCAAATCGGCTAAAAAGAAATTCGTTTCAAATAATATACGTTTGGTCAAAATCGGGATAGAACGGTAGAACAAAACATCAGTCACAAAAAAATCGCCTAGCCTATTAATATTATAGATGTATTTTAAACCCTCCATAACTTTTTTTGTTATCGGTCGATATTTACGTTTTATAGCAAACATTAAAGGGTAAGGTCCCACCTACCAAACAGAAGAAACCGCATATCAAAATTCCAATCCAATCAAAAGTTATGGATTTTTGACCGCCTTCTCGTGAAATTGTTCATTGGGCAAATAATTTTAAAGTTATAAGCGCGAGTTCTTGTGATGTCAGTTAAACTTAGTTTGCTTAAACTCAAATTTTTAATTCTTTAATCAAATAGTTTTAAGTTATAAGACTGAGTTTTGAGATGATAATTAAACTTTTAGTTTAGTTTCACGCTATAGTCATATAGTTTGAAAGCAATTAGAACGAGTTTTTAAGATGTGAGTTAAATTTAGTTTTATTAAACTCCAGTTATTTACTTTTTAATTAAGGTTCTAGAAAATATCGCCTAATGAAAAATCGAAAAAAAAAATATGAAAAATAGGCCAATGAAAAATGATCGAAAAAAATTAAAAATCAGCAAAAAAAAAATAATAAATTTTGCCCAAACATATTAAAAATGGACAAAAAAAAATTAAAACAAAAAAAAAATGCTGCCCAAAAATTAGAATAATGGACCACAAATATGAAAAATATTAAAAAGGCCAAAAATTAATCAATATTTTCCATATGAAAATTAACTCAAAAGTCAATTAAAATTATGCAAAATTTAATATTAATTTATATAGAAATTTATTTTTCATTATGGAAAAATTACCCTTAAAATTATACAATGAATTGGCTTTGCTTATGTAATGTATTCATCTAAACTAGCAGATTCCAGCGCTCGAAATTCGAGTGCAATTTCTAGGCAGCTTTATTTTTCAACTTAGCCAATTCACAAACCAACACTTTTATCGTTTATTGTTATTGTGAATGAAGAAAACAAACTCATACATAAACCCATTAACAAATTTAATAAAACACACATAGCATATGTGTAATTTTATGTATGTGTTAGTAGCAACTTTGAACGCAATTTACTCAAAATTAGGGGAAAAATTTAAAAATATGTAAATCTGCAAAACGGTTAAAAATAAATACCTTTTAAATAATATACGTTTGGTCAAAATCGGGATAAAACGGTAGAACAAAACATCGGTCACAAGAAATCGCCTAGCCGCTTAATATTATAGATGAAATATTTTCCAAAAGTATGGAAAGTTGCTGAAACAATCGCTATTGCTAAACCCAACAAAGACGCTACAAAAGCTACTTCATACAGACAAATTAGTCTACTGGCACTTTTATCGAAATTATTCGAAAAACTTATTTTTACCGATTAGAACCCATACTCAAAGAAAGAACTCTTATACCAGCGCATCAGTTTGGCTTTAGACCCAAACACTCTACGATCCCGCAAATACGTAGAGTGAAACAAAATCTCATCAGAAATTGATAAAAAAAAAAAAAAAAAACTTTTGTGTGGCTACATACCTTGACAAAGCGAAAGCGTTGGACAGTGTATGGCATGCTGGCCTGTTTCATAAATTAGAAAAGACTCTACCAACGAATATCTTTCTCCTACTACGAAGTTATTTAACTGACAGACATTTTTATGTAAAATACAAAGATGAATGTTCGAGGGTAATTAAAATGGAAGCTGGAATTCCACAAGGCAGTGTTCTTGGTCAAATACTTTACCTTCTATACACAGCAGACATTTCTATCCCAACAAGAAACTCTGATATGATTGCTACATTTGTCATCAAATAAAGATGTAACTATGGCTATCTCAAACCTCCAAAACTGCTGGACAATACACTAAATTGGTTGGAAACCTGGGGCATACTAGTCAATGATGAAAAAACTGTCCAAGTAACTTACACAATTAGACATGTCAGTGACCATCAACCAATCATAATAAACAATACTCCAATTCTCAAGCATAATAAAGCTAAATATCTTGGGATGATAATCGACTCCAAACTAATCTGGAAAGAACACATCATACTAAAAAAAAAAAACGAAATAAAGTACAAATTTGGACAACTATACTGGCTCATAGGAAAGGAATCGACTTTATCAACATAGAATAAACTACTCATCTATAAAACAATAATTGCTCCTATCTGGAAACATGGTGCAGAACTTTGGGGAACTGCAAGCAACACAAATATAAAAATCATCCAACAAGCTCAATCAAAAATACTAAGAACTATCATAAACGCCGAATGGTACATATCCAATGAAGATATACATCGTGATCTCAACGTCAGCACAGTCCACGAGGTAATAAGAAATTCCAGTCTTAAACATACAATTCAACTTACATCTCATATTAACAACGAAGGTAGACAACTGCCCAACAACGAGCTCTTAGATGAAAGACTAAAGCGATGCATCCCATCAGAGTTATTTACCAGATCCAATTTATTTTAAAATAAAAAATGTTGAAAATATAAAAAATGGTACTTTGGTTATTCAAAGCGAAACTATTGAAGAACGAGATTATATTAAGGAGGCAATACAAAATGAAATAAGTGAAAATTATGAAATAAAGGTTCCAAAAAAATCGATATGAAAATTATTATAACTGATATGAATTTTAAAATACCTGAAGAAGAATTAATAGAGAAAATAAAAAAACAAAATGAAATAATGAAAAATTGTGAAATGGAATTAGTAAAAATATTTGAAACAAAAAGATATAATAGAACAATATATAAAAAATAATAATGAGTCGTATCCAAAAATCATAGCAGGTCAGATGCTTAATGTTGGATGGGATAGATGTAGAGTTTTCGATGGTACAAATATAATACAGTGTTTTAAATGTCAAGGATATAATCATAAATCGTCGGAATGCAAAAATGAAGAAATACAAGTACCATGGAAAACATAAGAGTAAAGATTGTAAAAAGGAAATAATGAAATGTGTTAACTGTATAAATGAAAATAGAAGACTTAACTTAGGACTTGATGACAACCATGCCACCAATAACCGGGAATGTCCGGTATATCAAAATAAACTTAGTGTAAGAAAGAGAAGAATAGGTTTAACAACCTAACAATCAAAGAAAATACATGGAATATATATAACATTCAAGGACTAATAAACAACTTTAATCAACTAGAAGTTATTGCTGAAACCGTAAACCAGATTTCATAATTCTGACTGAAACCCATCTGACTAAGAAAATAGATGAAAAGGAGATTGAAATAAAACAATATGACCATTATATAATATTCTCAAATTCATCTAAAACTGGCGAAGTAATTATTTATTTCAAAAAGCAATGGAATTTAAATAAAATTAAAGACAATGTAAATGACTCAAATTATTAGATTAGTGCACATATGGCAAAATGTGTAAAAACTTCTTTTATACTAGTAATAGTATATAGATCACCGAGCAGTCATAAAGTGGAATTTTGTGAAGCGGTTCAAGAATTTTTAGAAGAAATATGTGAAAAAATTGCGATATTGTAATAGCTGGAGATTTCAACATAGATTGGTTTAAAGATTTTTATAAAAATAAATAGGAAAGTATACTAAATGATAATGGCTTAAAGCAAATAAGAATGAATATACCAGAATAACACAAAGCTCAAAAACCTTAATAGACTATATTATAACAAAAAATGAAAGGATTTCGGCAAAAAATAATACAAATAATAAAATAGCGGATCATGAATCCATAGTCATTTTTATTGAATACGAAAATATAGACCGGGAAACACAAACTAAAGAAATAGAAATTTTTAAATATAATAAAAATAATTTTAATAATGAACTAAGTGCAGTACTACAATGTAATGAAATATAATAAAATATAGAAAATATAATTAAAAGAAAAATAAATGAAAGCAACAATAATAAATGGTTTAATAACTTAAATACCAGAAGGGAATTATTGAAAACACCATTGCTGCATGGTATAGTTTTAAATTAATAAGACATATATATAAAGTTAAGATTGAAAACGAAAAAAATAAATATATAAACAATAAAATAACCAACACGAATAACCAGAAAGAAATGTGGAGCAAAATAAAAGAACTGGTACTAAGAAAACCCCGAAATGTGATAAAAACTGTGATATTTCAGCAAGGTATAAGGACAATTTTGAAATATCCGAAAATTTTAATAATTATTTTGTAAATAGTATTAAGGAAATAAGAAACTCCATTGAAAATGTGCAATATAACAATAACTTATCTGTGATAGACTCAAAATTCAAATTTCGTATAATATCTTTAGAAGAATTGAAAATTATATGTAAAAATATGAAAAACAAACCAGACTACAATAAAATATCAAACAAAATAATCTTAGATAATTGGAACATAACAGGCAATATTATGCTCAATATTATAAATAAGTCGCTTAGAAATGGAGTTTTCCGTAACAACAGGAAGGAATCGATGATTACACCAATAGAAAACGTTAAAAATACTATCAAATGTGAGGAATACCGTCCAATTAACACATTAAAAACATGTGAAAAAATTATTGAAAAGATAGTTAAAAATCAATTGGAAAACTATATGGAACAACACAAGTTACTGGTCTTAGAAGGAGATATTCATGTGAAACAGCGGTCAACTATGTTATTAATAGATGGAAATATAAGATGAGGAATAATAAAGTATTGGCTATTTTCCTATTCCTATTCAAGAGAGCGTTCGAAACAATTGATAGAAGTGTCCTGCTGCAGAAACTCCATATGTATGGTATTCAAGATAAAGAATTAGAATGGTTTAAATCATATTTAACTAACCGCAGACAAATTACAAAAGTTAATAATTCGCTAATGCAATAGCGTATGATTTTGGAGTGCCCCAAGGCTCAATTTTAGGAGCTCTTTTATTTATTATATATTTTAATGATATGGAAAAAGTTTTAAACAAATGCGAAATTGTTCTATATGCAGACGGCACTCTGATTTTTACAGAAGCAGCAACTGAAGAAATGTGTCATGAAAATTTAACAACGGATATGTCTAATATCAATAATTGGATAAAAATTAATAAACTGAAATTAAACGAAAGTAAAACGTAATTAATGGAAATAAATATGAACTCTAACATAACATTTAAAATAAATAATGTAATAATAGAAAAAGTTAACAAAATTAAATATCTGGGTTTCTTAATAGAAAAAGACTTAAATTTCAAGGAACATCTTGAAAATAGGTTAAAAAAAACGGATTTTTCAAACGAATAAGGAATAAACTATCAATTACAACTGCAATAATTAAACCACATTTTGAATATGGATCATCTGTGTTATACATATCTTGTTCAGAGCGGCAAATAACAAGACTACAAAAACTACAAATTAACGCGATGCGTACAATTTTTAAATGTAATCGATTTACCTCTATAAATCTTATGTTAGACACTCTGAAACGGCTGAATATACAACAAAGATTGCAACTAAATTTCATACAGAAAATGAAGAATAGAGATGCACCCGAATATTTGATCGAACAAATAAGGTGATGTTCAACCGTACAGCCTGAGGAATGCAAGGGATTTCAGGCTTAGACGAGCAGATACTAATGATATGCAAAAATCACTATATTATACAGGATTAAGACTTTACAATATGATGCCAAATAGTATTAAAAAGTAATTATATGCAAATATTTTTAGAAGAAAATTTGTATTTTTTATAAGATATATTAATATAAACCCGAGCTTATACATATATGTAATTTATTAAATGCAATGAAAAAGTATTCAAAATACTACTTAAAATTAAATAAATTATTTCAAAACCATAGTTCATACAGCTTATTCTGCAACAGAGCTTATCCCGTGTTTCGTACCAGGGATGAGTAATCTCTAGCATATGCGGACCTATGTAGGGGTGGATTTATTTCTATAAAAATAATTATATAAAAAATTTATGTAATCTGGTGCAATGTATTTCAAATAAGTTATTGAAAAGCAAAAACTATTTTATACTAACATTAAATATAAGTTATCCTTAGTATTGATTTAAGATTATTAACACCCAAACCTTAAAACTAGTTACTTATGTTATATAAAGACAGCTGTAAATAAAATGGGATGAAAAAAAAATTAATATTCAAAAAATATGTATACTTTCCAAATACAATATCAATTTAAAGAGTGAATTCTTTCAAGGCTCTACAAGCCACCTACTTGTCTTCAAAGCAAAAACCCGTTAATTTAACATAATAATAAGACCAAAAAAAAAATGTATTGTGATTTATAAATACGACAAAGAATAAATTGTAATAACAACAACAATTAGAATTAACAACTTACCATCTTTAGCTGTTGTAGCCGCTGAGGCCATTGTTGTTGTTAGGCCTGAAGCGTTAGTAGTGCCACCAGCTGATATACTACGTTCCATAGGACAGTGCATTAGTCACGTTTTTTTGAGTTTTTGTCAAAAGAAAAAACAAAAATCAACACCAACAAACAAAAACACAATAAAAACGAAAGGAAATGATTATCAACACTGGAGATATGTTGTTACTTTTCGGTTTATAAGAACAACAATTAACAAATTAGCACAATCGTATTTTGTTTATTGAATTTAAGCAAATTAATTATAAACAAATACTGAATCATTTAATTAATCAATTTTTGATAGTTTTTGCAACGAAGTTCTGACGAACACGCACGACAAATAAAACAAACGTTTGCAGAATTTAACTAAACACTTCGTTCGTATCGTAATCAAATTAAGAAATCAAGAAATATAAATAAAAATTAATTTGCACTTTAATTTTTAGATTTTGTAATTAATATTTTATAACTTTTTTTTTAATTATTATTTATGAACGAGTAATTTAATTATTTAACACTTTTGACTGAACAATACTAATTTAAAATCCAATTGGAATTTCAAAAGTACTATATAGCGTAGAAGTAGAGTAGTTGGTATTAAAACCCAAAATGCAAAAGCAAAACAACACACAAGAAAAAAAAAGAAAATATTAAAGAAACAAGTTATGAAAAATGCAGAGAGCGGCACACACGTTTTCCAAACACGCGATACTGTTGTCTCTTTTTAACACTCGGCGTTGCTATGGTATTCTAATAAGACACGCAGAATGACAACTGCTGTCAAGTAATATTGGTCTCGCTACGAAAACGAGTAGGCAGCAGTAATAGTAAAAATTAATAATTTTGTTAATTTTACTAGAACTTTATAAACATACTTTATTTATATGCAGTAAGGAGATGGTTTTTTTAAAATTCATTCATATCATTTAGAACACCTTTGTTTATACTTTAAACAATTTATTGTTTTATATTTTCACCAATTGTTGTTGCTATTATGGCTGTGATATGTAATATGAATTTAAATTTTGTTTTTATAAAGATTCCTTAGTGTTTCACATTATGGTATTATGTTTTTTATTATTATATTTCGCGTCAATTTATGTTTATAGTTAAAAACATTACTTTCGAGTACTTTTTAATGAATTATTTAACAAATATCGTGCAATTTTCTTATAATAAAATAAACCCGTCGCAAAGTCGACCTTTGCAAAGAAGAAAGAAAACTGAGATGTGTGCTCAAAAAAAAAAATCATTCGCAATTTGCGGCCAACTTCGCATTGCTTGTGTTATAAAGCTGCCATATGAGTTGAAATTAAGAAATGAATGGCCACATTGTTTAGCAATGCTATTAAGAAAAGGGTGGTGAATATATTTCATTGGTCGTCATTTTAAATGATTTGTAAGTTTTAAATGGCAATAATGGGTTTAATGCTTTGGTGAATAAAATATATATTTAACGTTAAATTGAAATTGATGTAAAGGTGTCGTATTAGTATCGCCTTTAAAGTGAAAAATGTAGTGAAATTTTATTTGAATAGCCTTTTATACAGAGACGGATATAATAATTGTTATTTTTTCTTTCGGAAGAAAAGGTTTCGCTAAAATTAGCTTTAAGGAATTTTTAAACATTATCGTAAGATGTATAGTATTTCGGTCAGCGGAACCAATATAAATGAGAGAGATATATATACATAGTTTTTTTTTTTTTTTTTTTTTTTTGTTACGTAAAACTATTATAACAACCAACAAAATTTCTTTGATTACCAGTAACCATTATTTTATTTTTTGGTTATCGCTACCTGGTAACGTATCGTTTTTTGATGTAATGGATGCATTTCTAAGGGGTGGGTGAGAGATAAAGAATTTAAATATCTTTAGTAAAGGAAACAAAACGGGTAGTTTTGTAAGAAACGTTTATTAATTTTAAAAATAAAATACTATTTAATTAAAAACTAGAATAAATATTTAACTTTACGCAGTTTAATTAAAGCAGTTAAATAAGTAAACTACAAACACTTTAGAAATGAATCCGTTACATCAAAAAGCATGATACATATCAGAGTAGCGATAAAAAAAAATTAAATAATGGTTATTGGTAACCAAACAATGTTTTTGGTTGCTATAATGGTTATTCATAAACAAAAAAAAATATTTCGAACCTATATTGGTTACGATGAATTTCAATTATATATTCTTCCTTTATTTACATATTTTAACAAATTTGATATTTACATATGAGATCTTATCTTTACATATAGATATTGCAACAAATAATATATACGATCTAAAGATATTAAATAGTTTTTATTTTATTTTTTAATGATTTTTAAAGGAAAATAGGAGGAAAAAAGCCTTATTATGATTTAACAGATTCAAATACTATCTGAAAATATTTATGTGCTTATAGCAGATTTATTAGAAATAATAGACCTTTATAAGCATATAATTTTCAATTTGGTGATTTCTTTTTAATATTACGTTATTTCTCTACATTCTCTTACCAGTGGGTGAGAGGAATTTTCAAAGTAGTTAATACTAGCAGATTCCGGCTCTCGAAATTCGAGCGCAAATTCTAGGAAATTTTATTTTTTCATTAAATAAAAACCCTAATAGTATGCTAATCAATTAAAGCCAATTCAAAAATCAACACAAAAAACAAACCCATTTTTACTACAAACACATTAGCAAATTTAATAAATAAACATTATTGTTTGCTATCAACTGTGCATTTGAGATCAAATACATTTCTCAAATCTCCAACGTTAATTCTCAAATGCACCTCAATAGTCGGATTATAGTCTTCTCAACTTAAAAGGCACATTTTTTATATGGTGATTTTCTTAGTTATCAAATTGAGAAATTTGTGATTCTCAACTTGATAGCAAAGAAATTTCTCCAATTGGTATCAAATGGAATTGGAATTGCCATATTAAAAAAATCATATTAATTTTAGAAATGGAAACATTGTACTTTTTTCTGAATGTTTCAATTTAATTTAATATGTATTATCATGTACATGTTTTTTTTTTAATTTAGAATTAAAAATAAATTAAATAATTATTTTTACTTTTTTGAATATTAATATTATATAGGACATAAGTAAGAATTTAAATTAAAAAATGCAAAAAAAAATAGAATTAAAAATATATCAATTAATTATTTGTACTTTTTTCGGCAATTTTTAATTTAATTTATTATTTATGACATACTAAATAGTATAACATGTTAAAAAATGTTTAAATATAGAATTAAAAGTAAATGAATTAATTATTTGTACTTTTTTTGACTATTAATATTATATAGGACATAAATAAGAATTTAAATTGAAAAAGGAAAAAAAGAGAAATAATTAAAAATATATCAATTAATTATTTCCACTTTTTTCGGCAATTTTTAATTTAATTTATTATTTATGACACATTAAATATTATAACATGTTAAAAATTTTTTAACTATAGAATTAATAATAAATTAAGAGTATTGGAAGAGGTAAAATTTGGGGACGGTACGGCAACCTTAAAACGTAAGTCAATATTGGCAAAAGCACCATTTAAGCAGGTAAGTTTGACAAAAATATAAGCAATATTCAAGGCTAATTACTCAACTTGTTATTAGGTTGCCGGACTTATGGCCTTAATTTGTGGCTATTAAACAAAATTTCTAAGAATCGCATGTTAAATATTTAAATTAATATTAAATTAAATTAATATTAAAAAATTCAAAAAAGTAGAAATAGTTAAAAATATATCAATTAATTTTGTTTCCATCCTTTTCATTTAAATAGTTCACCTTTTTTGTAGGCGGTTGTTGGCATGTTGGAAAAATGAAATTATCGTTCTTTCGAACTCGCTGTCCGAAGAAGCAGCAGAAAATTTTTGATTGTAGCCATCTGGAAAGATTAATTAGATTTAATTAATATCAATCAAAACATAAAAATATAATCACGTTTTAATGCCGCCGTTACGCTGAGAGCTCGTACAGGTTCTTTGGAATTTGTTCCTTGCCAGCAGTATTTGTTGGCTACTTCATCAGTGACCAATTTCCGCCATGCAATTTTTAGAAATTTTGTAGGTTTGCCACAAATTATGGCCATAAGTTCGGCAACCTAATAACAAATTAAGTAATTAGCCTTGAATATTGCTCATATTTTTGTGAAACTTACCAGGTCGCTTAACTTGTTTGTACTTGATTGTACTTTGGACTCGAATTCTTTAAATTCAGAGGCCTGCTTAAATGGTGCTTTTGGCAAGATGACAACACACTTTTTATTTTTTTGTTCTATAATGTATATCACAAATTTAATTATAGATATATATCATTAATTATATAAAACTTATACTTTTACCTCCCTTTTATTTATTTAATATTTCTTTTCTGCAACAATTCCTTTTTAAATCAAGATAATTAAAATTTACCACAAAGCTGAAAACTTTCACAATTATTATTATTTCTAGAAATTAGAACATATGATTCGCAACGTTAAGGCCGAGTTAGCCACACATTTTTAAAATGTAACCGTACCGTAAATGTAACGTTGGCATTTAGTGCAATTATAGAACGTAAAATTAACCAAACTTTGTAAGCTGTTCACAAATGTCATGTACAAAAGTAGCGAAAATCAAATTCAGCAGGTTGGGATGTTCCAGTTACGTTACAGTTCTGTTCGGTAACTGTTTTTCATGTGAAAAAAAACGGCTGACACGTTAGGTTACGGTTACGTGGGGCTAACTCGGCCTTTACTGTGAGAAATGAACAGCGCTGCCATACGAGAATACAAAAGTTGTAAATAATATCTCAAACTCAACATAAATCGTACTCAAGTTGAGAAAAAGTTTGGTCTCAAGTGGAGAAAAGTGTTGGTTATCCAATTGATGTTAAAATATTTCTCAAAGATTTGAAAAAATTTTAAGTCTCAACTTGATATCAAGTTGAAAGCAAACAAGGAGAAAAATTGTTCAACTCAAGTTGAGAATTATATTAGATATCAATTTGAGAACTTAACTTTTCTCCAACATTGGAGAAATAATTTTTCAATGCATACTGGGATAGCATTGTATAATTTTATGTATGTGTTAGCAGCAACTTTAAATGCAATTTATTCAAAACAAAGGAAAAAATTAAAAAATCTGTAAATCTGCAAAACGGCTAAAAAGAAATACCTTTCAAATAATATACTTACGTTTGGTCAAAATCGGGATAAAGCGGTAAAACAAAATATCAGTCACAAGAAATCGCCTAGCCTATTAATATTATAGATTAATCCTTGTTATGAAATCGATAATTTTTTCATAACCTGTTTCTTCATGAAGCAGATTTGTAGCATACCTCCAGGGCTTTTTATTTATCATTTTAAGACATTTGTTTTGAATAATTTGTAAGCGTTTTAGTTGACAGTTGGCAGCGTCACTCCAAATAGGGCACGCGTATGTTCATAATGGACTTATAACACTTTTGAAGAGTAGATTTTTGTTTTAGGGTTTATAAATGACTTTCCATTTAGTAGTGGCCATTAGGGTGGCCCTTAATAAAAAAAATGTTCAAACTCTCGGTCTCACCCCCTTAAAATATGCGAATAGCAAAAAAATTTAGAAATACAAAGTTTTGGGCCCATCAAAAAACATTTAGTCGTGCCTCAAGGCGATTGAAAATTTAAAGTGTGTTTATATGGGGAAAAAATGACTTTTTTCAGATTTTACGAAAATTTCGTTCTATAGTTTAATTTTTTCGACAAGTTGTTGTACAATTCGGGATCAGTATTAGATTGTCCTTCTAAAAAGCTAGAAAACTTCAAAATCGAATAAAACCTCGCCAAGAAATAGCAAATGCCCCAGACCACTTTTGTGCCAAAAAAAAAACTCTAGGTCATGAAATTTGATGGCATTTTTTTCAACTTTAAGAAATTAATTAAAACCAACATTTTGTTTAAGTCTCTATACCTGTAAGTACTCAGACATGAAATATTGTTTTATTACCGCCTTGTTAACCTATTAAGCATTAAGACCGAATATGGGAAAAAATTTTTTTGATATAATTTTGAAAACTCCTTTTTCAAGTTTTAAAAAATTTTCTTTAACAAAATTTAAAACACAGGATCGAAAACTTTAAGGTTTTGTTAAATACCTGTTACAGATTAAGTGTGCGAATTTTAAAGTAAATCCCTATGCCAGAATTTTTGGGGCAAGCATTTTAGTTTTGCGGATTTCGTGAAAAATGGGATTTTAGTAAAATATTCTGTAAATGTACTCTTTCTAAATACTTTGTATGAAAAATTCATCACTTTTCTACTTTTAAATTTTATATTTTATCTAAATTGCCTGGGGTTTCGGGAAAAAATAATATGACCCCATTAACCCTTTTGCAATTGGGGTCACATATGACCTCAAGCTAATAAAAGACAATTTATTCAAAAAATTCAAATATTTTGTACGTGCTGTTGAATTTTTAGATTCGATGCTTAAAATATAATAACCAAATGTGTAGAACTTCCGCTTCTAAAATTTGGGATAAATCCGAGAACGTTAACCTATTAATTGCCAAGGCCAGCTTTGGATTTTAAGATATTTTTAAATAAAAATTATCGAAAACGAGTTTTTCTATTAAACTCGGCGAAACCACTATTTCGAATTTAAGAAAAGTAATTCGGTTAATTTTTATTTATTTAACCCTTCAGTGCTCCTGGGATCAAAATAACCCATTGTGATATATATTTGGTGCAATTACCTGCTTATTACCCGCGAATATAAATTATAACAACTTCTAACCAATTTTGTTACAAAATTATTTTATGTCTAAAAAATTCTGGCATAGTTATTACCCAGAAATTCACACAGTTAATCTGTAACATGCATTTGACAAAACTATAGATCCCGTTTTTTAAATTTTGTTTAAGAAAATTTTTTAAAACTTGAAAAAGGAATTTTCAAAATTTTATCAAAAGAATTTCCCATTTTCGGTCTCAATGCGCAATAGGTTAACAACGTGGTAATAAAACAATACTTCATATCTGAGTACCTGTAAGTATAGAGACCAAAAGGAAATTATGGCTTTAATGAATTTCTCAATGTTGAAAGCAATGTCATCAAATTTCATGAGCTAGTTTTTTTTTAGCACAAAAGTGGTCTGGGGCATTTGCTATTTCTTGGCGAGGTATTACGCGATTTTGAAGTTTTATAGCTTTTCTGAAAGGATAATTTAATAATGATCCCTAATTATATAACAACTTGTCGGAAAAATTAAATTATATAACGAAATTTTCGTAAAATTTGAAAAAAAAAAAGTCATATTTTCCCCATATAAACATACTTGAAATTTTCAATCGCGTTGAGGCACGACTAAATGTTTTTTGATTGGCCCAAAACTTTGTATTTCTCAGTTTTTTTGCCATTCGCATATTTCTAGGTGGTGAGACCCATACTTTGAACACTTTTTTTCCTCCATATATTGAAGGGCCACCCTAGTGGCCATAATGCTTTAAGGGCCATTATTACAACATACCTTTGAAGTAAATGTTAGTTAAAGGTAACTTTAGCTAAAGTGAGCAATAAAGTTACCTTTAACTTCTTTTCGTTATTACAACTTCCCAGTAAAATAAAATTAATATTTTTGATATTGTGGCAACACCAAAGGAAACACCGATTACTTTTGACCAAATGAATTACTTTACAAAATACGTAGTGGCAACGTTCCTTTATTTGTTCGCAAGCAAAAAATAAAATAAAAACTAAAAACCTTTATTATAAGTTGCATAATTGTTGTAAATGTGTAATAATACTTTTTAAAAAATATACAAACACATATTTAAGTATTTGCAAATAAATTTATTTCCAAAACTAAATTGGTGTGAATTTCTTCTTCATAGATCAGAAAATGTGGCAACATTAAATACATAAACCCCACGTCAAAATTTAAAGACAACAATATCTTCCCTTTAGCTTATCGGTCACTTTTAGCTTAAAGTATAGTTGTAATAACGAAAAACTAATAATCTGCCCGATAACATCCTAACTTTAGCTATTGGCAAGTTGTAATAATGGCCCTAAATGTTTAAAAGTAAGCTTTTTGTCCAAGACAACTCCGAGATATTTGACATCGTTAAGTACATTTATGTTATTATTTCAATAAGAAGATTACGTCTTGGCAGTCTATTGAGAGATTTTTTGAATGGAAAAATTATTGCTTGGGTTTTGTTTGGATAAATTTTGATTTTCCATTTGTGAAAATATTTACTGCAATTTACTAGACCCTTTTCCATTTTCTTCAGGAGTGCACTTGTAAGTTTGTTTGAAGAAATTAACGCAGTATCATCTGCGTAATAAGCAATTTTCATATATTTTGGGACTTTAAAATCGGATGTACATATATTGTTACGATTTAATAAATGTTTAAACACAATGTTGTATCCAATTGAACAGTTTATTACAGAGTGAAAAAATAAATTAAAATTTATGACAATATAAAATTATTTCGCATAGGTAAATTGAGTGAATTAAAAATTAAGTAACAGAGTTGTTAATAACCAAGGTTCAGAAAATACACACATGAAACACACAATGTTCTGTTCAAAAGCAGCCAACACATATCTTTATTTTCATATCAATTATGTGCGTTTCTAAATTTTCTACGGTGCCCAACACAACCATGACTGTGTTCGTTTTAATATTTCGTTATTTATACGAACATTTTTGTATCACATACTTTTTGTTTCAATCACACATAAAGCACACATTTTTGAGTGTTGCTCTATTTGAAGTTCATGTTCTGGTACGTGTACTGAAAAAAAACACAGAACATGTACAATAAACAGGTTCGAGTTCAGTTATATTTTAAGTCGTGTTGTGGCTCGTGTAGTAAGAAAAAACAGAACATGTACAATAAACAGGTTCGATTCGAGTTCAGTTATATTTTAAGTCGTGTTTAAAATATAACTGAACTCGAACCTGTTTATTGTACATGTTCTGTTTTTTCTTACTACACGAGCCACAACACGACTAAAAATATAACTGAACTCGAACCTGTTTATTGTACATGTTCTGTTTTTTCTTAGTACACGAGCCAGAACACGACTAAAATATAACTGAACTCGAACATGTTTATTATACATGTTCTGTTTTTTTTTCAGTACACGTACCAGAACACGAACTTCAAATAAAGCAACACTCTTATATGTGTGGTTTATGTGTGTTCGAAACAAAAAATACGTGATACAAAAATGTTCGTGTAAATAACGAAATATTAAAACGAACACAGTCATGATTGTGTTGGGCACCGAAGAAAATTTAAAAACAAACATAATTGGTATGAAAATAAAAATATGTGTGTGTTGGTCTAAGTTGTGTTTGTTTACATATATGTACGAGTTTTTTATTCAGCGTGTGTTTTTTTCTGAACTCTGTTAATAACACAAGTTGTTTGTATATAAATAATACTGCAACATATATATCGAGTAAAGCTATGGCGGCAAGACTGATTCTTGAGGTAACCCTGTGGTAATGGTTTTTGGAGATGATGTTTCATTATTAATCGCAACTTTAAAGCTTCTGCCGTAAATTAAATCTGAAATAAGTTTGCATAAATATTTTTTTTTTATATTTGCACCAAGAAGTTTAAATACTAGACCATTATGCCAAACGGTGTCAAACGCTTTTTCAATATCTAACAATATTAAACCCGTTGAACGTTTATTGTTTTTATTAGTGATTATTTGATATTTAATTCTGTTTATTTGGTGAGTAGTGCTATGCTCTTATTTAAATCCAAATTGTTCTTTAGCAACATTAGAATTTGTCGTTACAAATTTACTAAGACGAGAATGTACTATTTTTTCAAATATTTTACCTAAGTTACTTAATATACTAAGGGCCATTATTACAACTTGCCTTTAAAGTATATGTTAGTTAAAGGCAACTTTTGCTAAAGTGAGCAATAAAGTTACCTTTAACTTCTTTTCTTTTCCCAGTAAAATAAAATTAATATTTTTGATATTGTGGCAACACCAAAGGAAACACAGATTACTTTTGACCAAATGAATTGCTTTATCAAAATTCGTAGTGGCAACGTTCTTTTATTTGTTCACAAATAAACAATAAAAACAATAGAATAAAAACCAAAAACCTTTATTATAAGTTGCATAATTGTTGTAAATGTGTAATAAGACTTTTTAAAAATATACAAGCATATATTTAAGTATATGTAAATAAATTTATATCCAAAACTAAATTGATGTAAATTTCTTCTTCATAGATCAGAAAATGTGGCAACATTAAACACATAAACCTCACGTTAAAAGTTAAAGACAACAATATCTTCCATTTGGCCTATCGGTCACTTTTAGCTTAAAATATAGTTGTAATAACGAAAAACTAATAATCTGCCCGATAACATCCTAACTTTAGTTATTGGCAAGTTGTAATAATGGCCCGAATAGGTATGTAGCTGTTTGGGTTATTTTTTGGCTTACTAGGTTTGTTTGTGAAACAGTTGAGTTTTATGCAGCTGTTAACTATTATAACCAGTCATTTTAGAGCTTTGATTGGTAGTTTCTTTAAAAGCAGGTTGCGAACATTGTCAAAACTAGGGCATTTTGAGGGTTTTATTGATGAGACAATATTCGTTACTTCTTCAAGAGATGCATAAATTGCTGATTCTTTCTTAAAATTATTTACTGTTGAATTTATTAATGTACCCGCTGAGTGGTTGTAGTTCGAAGTGAGGTTATTGGCTTGGACAAATGTATTTGCCAGGACTTCAGTCTTATCCTTATCAGATGTTATTTTTGTATTTCCAACTTTAAAGTGAGAGATTTGATTTTTTCCTTTTCCTCGCAAGTTCCTGCTTATTTTCCAAAATGATTTATCACCTGGTTTTAAATTGGATAATAATTACCACCATTTATAATTGCGTTCCGAATTAATACTTTTATCAATCATGTTACTTAGAAACTTAGTACATTGATTATGAAAGGTTTGCTCGGCTATATTTGAAGATCGTTGGGTTTTTCTTTTGAAGCTTCTTCTTAGTTTAATATATTTCACAGTATTTTCTGGTAATGTGTAATTATTTTGTTGAGTTATTTTAGGTGTAGACACATCCCTTGCTTCGAAAACTACATTTATAAATTTTTTGCATTTCCTGATCAATTACTACCTATACGAATATAACGTGATTTTATTGTCTAAAAATTTCATATAAATGTTCCAGTTGGTTGCACTATAATCATAATAATTGAGGTCAACTTGCAAGGCCATTGATCTTTTAAGTGTACATATAATGGGGCGATGGTCTGATGGTATTTCGTAATCCATTCTTTTTACGTCTACATTTAAAGCCGAATTGCTTAAGGTAATATCGATTGTGGATGCTTCGCGATTGTGTTGATGGGGGAATAGGGTTGGACTATTAGGATAGTGAATGAAAAATTGCTTGATTGCTGTAGGTTGTTGCGTGCAATTCCTGAAGTATTATTTGAACCGCAATTCCAAGAACAATGTTTGTCATTTAAGTCACCAAAAACTATATATTCTTTTTTGAAAAGTGTAGGTAAAAGATATCAGCACAGAAATTATGGGTATATCTTGGTGAATATAATGAAGATACAACAGTAGGTCTATTGTTTAAAATAACTTCAATTGAGATGTTTTCGATTGATGAGGTGTTTGATAAAGGGTCCGCCATCTAACGTTTTTTTTTTTAACTAGTGCTTATTTCGTGAATGGTAACACTTAGCTCATGTCTGATTTGACAGATAATTAGTTTTATCCTTATGCTGAACGAATATGGTTGTGTATACGCTTGAACAATGCTCGGAAATATTGCAAAATTACTTTGAAAATCATGGTAATGTTGCAGAATGTGTGCGAAAATTGCGTACGGATTTTGGAAGAAGAGAAGCACCGTCAGCTCCGTATAGTCGTTATATTGTGAAAAAAGTGAAAGAAACTGGCATCCTCATCGATAAACCAAAGCGTGAAAAGCCAAAAACAGTGCGTACACCCGAGAATATTGGCAGAAAGTGTGCGTGATGCGCCTTCAACATCAATTCACCGTCGTTCTCAAGAATTGAACATTTCGGAGGCATCATTGAGACGAATTTTGCATAAGGACCTTGGTATAACGCCATACAAAGTCCAATTGGTTCAGGAGTTGAAGCCAACTGACCGTCCAATGCGTTTTCGCTTCGCTAAGTGGGCCTGCGATCGACTTACAGAAGATGCCGATTTTGCCAAAAAAAAATCATCTTTTCAGATGAAGCTCATTTTGATCTTGGCGGGTATGTAAACAAGCAAAATTGTCGCATTTGGGGCACAGAAAACCCGCACGCATACATTGAAATGCCGATACACCCAAAACGAGTCACTGTTTGGTGCGGATTTTGGTCCGGAGGCATAATTCGAGGCAAGGAGTGGCCGTTACGGTCAATGGCGATCGTTATCGGGCCATGTTGAACGAGAGAGCAGAGCTGATGTCGTTTGGCCACCTCGGAGCTGCGATTTGACACCGTTGGACTATTATTTGTGAGGTTCCCTCAAATATAAGTGTTACGCCAACAAGCCAGAGACAATTGACGCTTTAAAGGACAATATTCGTGAAGCCATTGGTGAAATACAGCTGCACACAATCGATAATGTGCTTAAAAATTGGACCGATCGTGTAGGCTACTGCATGGCCAGCCAAGGCAGCCATTTGAATGAAATTATTTTCCATTATTAACCGGAAGGATTGTACTTTCAAATAAAAATAGAAATTTGAGATAATATTCAGTAGTTCTTTTTTATAGCATTTTCAAAAAAAAAGTTATTTGGCGAGCCCTTTATAAAGAGGTTTTTATGTGCGACAGATTTATGAATTAACAGAGCTACTCCTCCTCCTCTTGCATCTGTTCTGTCACTTCTATATAAATAATAATTTTTAAAATATGGTCTATGATTTTCTGAAAAAAATGTTTCATTCAAAGACGCTATTTTAATATGTTCTCGTTCAATTAGTAGCTCAAATTGTTTTAAAGTAGAAAAGTTTGAAATGCCATTAGCATTCAATTGATATTGGTTATTTATTATAACCATTATTTAATGGTTTAATAAGATCTTTTCGTCATTTCTCTTATAACTGTTACGTTCCTGCTTTAATATGAAACATATATTGAGGTATATGCCTGATGTCAAAGTTTATAATAACATGATCTTTAGTTCGGTGGTGTGTCTCCTCAAAAACCAGAAAATTTTAAATTTTAAAAAATATATATCTGGAAGCCGATTGCCTTCTATATTCTTGTGCTAAAGTTCATCAGTGACTTCGTACTGATTTCTGAGTTTATTTTTTTTTTTTATTGAAAATCAAATATAAAATTTGACATTTGACATATTTATTTCAGATTTATTATACCCTATACCACTATTTGGTTTGGGTATAATGACTTTGTGCTTCTGTTTGTTACTACCAAAATTATTTGACCTAGCCCCATCTTTTATTTTACCGATCGAATCAGAATCACTATCTAATTCGATTTAACGATGTCCGTCCGTCCGTCCGTCTGTGTGTCCATGTAAACTTTGTAATCAAACAGCAGGTCGCAAATATGAATATATTTTGATGAAATTTGGTATATAAGCTTTTATCGGCCTAGGATGAACGCTATTGAAATTGGTGAGAATCGGTCCATGTTCAGACCTAGCCCCCATACAAATGACCCATATGAAATCGACATAAATTGCCATAAGATCGAAATTGTCATATAGATCTTACTCAAATTGGGTTTGTGTGCGTTTATTACATCCATTAATAAGTAGTCCAAAAATAATCCCTATGGGACAACTCTTAGTCGTAGCCCCCATATAGAGCTGATTCCCGATCTTCACTTAAACCTATCAAAAAACAAAAAAATATTGCACTGATTCTTCTCAAATTTTGTTTGTATATGGGCAACTCCACGTAACTCACATTACACTATGACATTTTTTGCAGGTTTTTAAAATCAATTTATTCTGAAGATATTCAAAGAATTTTTACAAAAATTGGTTTATATACTAATGGATACTCTATAGCTCAGAATTAGTTGCAATTTTAATCTAAAGTAGACTTTTGTGACAATTATAGCTCTTTTTACAGCTGTGACTCACCTTACAACAAATTGGACACAAGTTTTAGAGGCAATGTTATATACTAAATTTCTCCTCTTATATAGACTACGCATTAAAAAAAATATTCTGAAGCATTAATAAGAGGTGTCAGTTATGATAAATAGCTAAAAAAAAAAAAACAAAAGTGAGTTCAATTAACTCTATAAGCTTAAATTATGCGTGTGACTCACCTTACCAAATTTTGTGACTCACCTTACACTTCCTCCTTTTGTATATTATACATATCTTTACACCAATTTTAGTAATATTAATAAACAATAAATATATTTTAAATCCACAGAAAACAATTTCAGAATGTATACGAATGAAACGACATTTGAATAAATCAAATCCTTAGAAATTATTTTTATTAATTTTCAAATTCGCAATTAAGATGGAAAGCCAAAATTTCCTCTTGATAGTAAAAATCCTTTGGATTCTTCGTTAATGACTTTGATGCAATGTTTTTTGTATGCCTTGTATTAAAGGTGCATTGTCCCAAACATTGCTCAAGTTAAGTTTGGAATTTCTTTTTTTTATATCTGCTTCATTAAGTTCAAAAGTTCTGATATTTGATCCAGCTATCTTTGTTGCTTTAACTTGATCAAATACCTGCCTTTTTGAACTGCCACCAATACCATCAACAGGTCCCTTTCCATGAGATGTGTCAAAAAAGTTAGAAGTGATTAAAAAACCATAATTTTTTTCTAAGGTTGACAAAGAACCTGCAACAAACCTGTTCTTAAACTGTGAAAAAGGTCCATCTGTCCATATTTCAACTTTTTGTATTTCATTTGACATATCATCTAATACATATGAAATATATGCAAGCACAGTTTCTTTTGAGTGGTCCAACACATCAGAAACTATAATGAGAGGATGGATGACACCTGTATGATACATTGCACAGGTAAAGAGACTCACTTGATTTTGGCTCCAGTGGGCACTTTGTACTTCATCTTGAAATATGCATGTATATTTTTCCGAGAAATCCACTTGAATCATGCATATATCTCTCGGAAAATCCTTTGAAATCACCAATTCGAGCAATACTTTGTTCGAGTTGGCTTGCTGACGTTTTATGTAACAGTGTTCTAAAAATTGTGGAACCATGCCTGATATATAATTATAAAGTTCAGAAAATGAGCCAACCTTTTCTATCTTTTGAAGTGGATCCTTATTACTACTTTTCTTCCAGCAAAGCCATTTAATATTAATCTCATTAAGCTCTGGCATTGGATATGCCTGATAAAATCCTTCTGCATTTTTACATTGTTGACTTGATTTAGCCAACAACTTTTAGAAGAAGGGTTGCAAATTATTCCTTCGGGAAATTAACGTGAATAACTTGGAAAATCCTTATCATATGTGCGCAATGCATTGACAGCAATAATGAAATTTTAATGATAAACACACATGCATACACTATGTGTCAACTGGGAACTTAAAAGAACATGCTTTGGTCGTAATTCAAAAAACTTGCTTTTTCCAACAACGATAGTTGGTTTATCCAATTTAAAAAGGTGAAACACATCTTTTAATGTGCAGGTAAGGTGTCGGGCTTGCATTCTCATTTTTATACCATCTTTCCACATCGTAACAACATCTTTACGACCAGGTGCCATCCGACTTATATCATCTCTCTCATAAAACATACAAATTTCATTTACAACGTCTGGGCATAGAGCGGAAGATTTTTGATCAGTTTTTGGCAAATCAAAAGATGAAGCCAATTCTACATTGCATTCACTGCTGAAAAGTTTTCGAACAACAGCTTGAAATAAAGTTAGTGTTTTGGTCTTTAGACAATCAATAAAACACTTAATTCCTGTAGATGCTAGTTGTGACTAACCTTACAAAAAAGAATGCATGTTTTTGCTATAAAAGTATAAAAGAACAACTAACCACCAAACATACATGTTCTTTTATATTCGATTCTAGGAAGGAGAAAATATAAAAAAAAAAATCAATTTAATGTTCATACTTTCTTTTCAAGATAAAAAAAAAACACATTTTTGTGACTCACCTTACAAAAAATTTACTGTCCACAAGTCTTACTACTGACAGTTTATTTTAACTTGTAAAATTAAAACAACAGAATTAATATAATCTAATTTGATAATTCTTTCAAGAAAATATACTAATAGTTCAATATTGCAATAAAACAATAAAACTTGCATACTTTTAAAGTTGAGCCAAAATTTCATAAATAATTTTTCCATATGTGCTCATACAAAATGGAGTGATGCTAGAAAAAAAAGCTGTTCTAAATGTTCCCAAGTCGATATTTAGAAACTTCAATCTATGTACAACAAACTGAGAACTGAGTGAGATGTATTTCTAGAAAAAAAAAAAATAATATGCTTGTCCCATGTTCTGTGGAATTGCCCATATATTTCTGCAAAATACAAAAGACTTTACCAAGCATGGTCAGGATCGGTCCATTTTTGGGCCTAGTCCCCATATAGATATAGCATCCGATATGAACTTTTTCATATCTGCAGCCAAAAAAATTAATAAAAATCCCACTCAAATTTGGTTTACGCTTATTTTCTATGTCCAGTTAGTTGGGCCTAAGAGATAGGGTCTCTAAACGCATGGTATAGGATATCGTATAGTCGGTCTAGACCGACTATAATTTTCTTACTTGTTTTTTCTTTTATGTGTCCCACTGGAACACCACAGAAAGGTTCCGGACCTATGAAAGGACGACGGCCCCCCCCCCCCCCCCGAGAGGCTAAGCAATCGGCCCTTTCGTTCCCTACATGTCATTCATGTCCCGGAATCCAGCATAGAGTTAGTTTGTTTAGTTTATCTATAATATTAATAGGCTAGGCGATTTCTTGTGACCGATATTTTGTTCTACCGTTTTATCCCGATTTTTACCAATCGTATATTATTTGAAGTTTCTTTTTAGCCGCTTTGCAATTGCACTCGAATTTCGAGTGCTGGAATTTGTTTGTTGTTATAAAAGTTTAAAAATGTATCTTTAGCTTTTTCCTTAAAGTTTGTTTTCAACTCATATCTAATATTAACTCGTTCTAGAGATGTAACACGACAAGATTTCAGTTTATATTTTAGTTCAGATTGTGTAAGTTTATTAATATATGTTTCATTACTATTGGATGAGTCAATAGGAGAAAAATGAATTTTTGTGTATTGTCTAAATTTTGATGAGTAATTTATGGAGGAAGAATTTTTTGCAAGCCCAATAACTAAGCAATTTGCAATATCGTTTATCTATAATATTAATAGGCTAGGCGATTTCTTGTTTTTCGATATTTTGTTCTACAGTTTTATCCCGATTTTGACCAAACGTATATTATTAAAAATAATTTATTTTTAGCCGTTTTGCAGATTTACAGATTTTTAAATTTTTTCCTTTATTTTGAGTAAATTGCATTTAAAGTTGCTACTAACACATATATAAAATTATACATATGATATGTGTGTTTTATTAAATTTGTTAATGAGTTTGTTATCTTAAAAGTGTTGGTTTGTGAATTGGTTAATTTGAAAAATAAAACTGCCTAGAATTTGCACTCGAATTTCGAGTGCTAGTATTTGTTAATAATGTATTGTTGTTGTCTAATGCTGTAATTTGGTAAACAAAAAATAGAGGATCTGTTAAGGGATCTAATTTTTTTAAATACTTCAGGTGATGGCGTTCGTAAGTTTTTATTGTCACACAAATCATTCCAGGATTTTTGCCAACTTTCTTTGATAGCTTTACGAGATTCAGATTTTGCTCTGAGAAATTTAGTCAGATTTTCCAAACTTGGATATCTTTTAAATAATTTTAATAGTTTTCTTCGTTGCTTTATTAATTTTTTAATGGCTTCATTCCACCAGGGGACTTCTTCTCTATTACAGTTTGTACGTCTAAGCGGTATTGATTCATGTGCTGCTTTTAAAATTGTTTTGGTTATATATTTTTTAGCTTCATTAATATCAGAAAAGTTTTTTTAGAGGTTCTGTAAAATAAAATTGAAATTTAACAAGTTCGATCGTTTTATTTTCAATATGCTTCTGAAATTTTTTAATTTTTTTTTTAATCATTTTTAGAATACATGAAATTTTTACATTTAATAACCATTCCATATTTTTTGGACCACGTCTAGAGTATTCAAAAAACCGACATATTTTGAAAACCGGTTTTCGGGTTATTCGAAAAATTACATTTCTGAAAAAACCGGTTTCGGTTAACCGGTTTTTTTTTTATTAAATAAAAAATATTTATAACTTTCATTGTTTTATTAAAGAAAAATAGATAACAAATAATTCGATTGTTTGTATTGCTTTATTACAAAAAATAACAAAAAATTACACTTTAAAAAAATATCTAGTTAAAATTGACTTCAGTTTATAAAAAAAAAGGTTTATAATAACGTTCCTACTAAACGTTCCTAATGAAAATAAGGTACTGTAGTATTTCATTTTAAATGAAAATAAAAAATCAAATTATATAAACCCATTGGGCAATAAAACTTAAGTACAACCAAATTAAGGAGATCATCATCATGAATATAAAATATAAAAATTTATATTTTCTCAAATAATAATTTATTATTTCTAAATTATTTCTAAGTTAAAATGATTTGTTTTTAGACGATTTTTTTTGTTTATTTTTAATGAAACTGGAAGAGGAAAATACTCGTTCGCTAAAAGTGGGTGTTGGACAAATTGTCAAAAGGTTATATAAGTTTTCCATCTTTTCGGTTCTTTTGTTGAATTTGTCAAGATATATGAAATCTTTATATAGTGACGAATGTTTTTGTATGACACCTTTCGGATTTTGAATGCTATTTATTGTGTTTAAGTACAATTTAATATTTTCTTTGTACTTTTCCGCCTTTGAGTCAATTAGCCATTTTTGGGTTAATTCTGGGTTAAAATCTATGAAACTCCTTTTTTTATACATCGTTGAAAGGAGTGTTTACATAGATTTTAATTAGTAAAACCGTTAACGGTACTTAGATATTGCTCGCCACCTTCTCTCTTTATTTTTTAACTTATAAAATCAATCGTTTTGGTACCTTCGTACAATTCGTACACATAAACACCTTTCGCTGTGCATATTTCAAAAAAAAGGTAATACATTCGTATTTACAAATAAAATAGAGATTTTATTTTCTCTTCTTATAAAACCTTATATTATATTGTGTTTTTATTTTTTATATATTTTTTGCTACATACGCAAACATTTGGTCCTTCGAACCGGATACTGAGGAAAAATTTGGAAAATTTTTTAAAAATTATTAATTTCAACATTCCCACAGCCTTCATCTTGTCAACACCAGCAAGAACCTGCAAAAACAACCCTTCGCTGCAACTACAATTTACATCAAATTTAAACTAAAGGTGCGTATAGTTCAGTTTTTTTTATGTGTGAGCAAATCAAAAAATTTAAAATTTAAAAAGTGTATAATAAAATTAATTTAAAAATAAAAAAGTCCATTATTAAAATACTATTTTTTTTCGTACTTTTCGTTTTACAACCCTACGCGTTACGTTAATATTCTTTACGTGGACGGTGATATTAATTATATCGTGTTTGTTTTAATCGAAAATAAAAAGAAAAAGCCGTCGGGATTTTTAAAAAGTGTTTAGTGTAAGTAATAATATAAATAATCATATCGTGTTTGTTTTATTCGAAGGAAAGAGAAAAAGCCGTCGGGATTTTTAAAAAAAGTGTTTAGTGCAAATAATAATAATTTAAACAGATTTACATTTAAACATAACTAAATCGGTTTTTTTTTCCTTTGTGTTATACATATACGCTCACGCGAACGTTTTTTTTTTGTGTTTAAACTGCTTAAGCTGAATAGTTTTTATTTCTCTATACGTTCACGCGTTGGTTTTTTTTTGTGTTTATGCTCAAGAGTGTGTTCATTTCTCTTCACACTAATATATACGCACACGCATTGTGTTGGTTTGTTTTTTCTATAACATTGTTAGTCACCCTACTGTCCGTTTTAGTCGCGACATATCCAGTGTGTTTTTTATTAATGTTTTTTTTTTGCAAATTTTGGTTTTGCTTCTAATTTGTTAAAATAATACCACATATTAAGAAAATAAAATTTTTTTAATATAGTTTTATATTATTAGCTTATAATATATTATTATTTTTTCGGATTTTTTTTAACGAATTTTTATATTGTTATTTAAATTAAATTAACTTATTTTAAAATAAATTCGAACCAAAATGCCGGGAACTGCACTTGATATTTTTATTCGCGATTCGGATACGCTCATTAAATTTGAGGCGAAATTCAACGATATTCGTGAGGAGTTACATTCGGTATTTAATCTTGAAATTCGTGGAAAAGAATTGGACTTGCTTTGGGAACAAGTAAAATCGACATATCGTACTTGTTTATCATATTTAGAAAATTCGGATGACGCGGAACCAGCGGATTTTGACGCGGCTGAATCGAAATATGAAGCCACTTTTAACGCGTACGTTAATTGTTTATCTAGGATTAATGAACGATTACATCATTTTAAATCCAACGCGACACCGAAAGAGCAGTCTCAGACTTCTAGCGTAAACCTCAATTCAGCTGACAACTTTTGTCATAATTTAACGCTTCCGCCATGCGATACCGACGTTTTTGAGGGCGATTACATTTCTTGGCCCACTTTTAGGGATCTTTTTACAGCGGTTTATATCAATAACTCTCGACTTAGCAATATTGAGCGGCTATGCCATCTAGTTCGGAAAACTAGTGGCGAAGCTCGGGAAATTGTTTCGAAATGCCCTCTCACTAATCAAGGTTTTGATGTTGCGTGGCGCAACTTGAGGGACGCATATGATAATCCGCGTATGCTGGTTAATAACCAGTTAAAATCGCTATTTAGCCTTCCCTTTCTTGATAAGGAAACCTCGTCGGGATTAAAAACTTTACAACGCGGAATAAACGGTTGCCTTACGGCTATGTCAATTTATAATATTTCGACGCACAGCTGGGATCCTATTATTGTATTTCTTTGCATTCAACGGTTACCTTCGCAAACTGTTAGTCTGTGGGAACAGAGTATAAAGGACAAATCAGCTTTGTCACTCTGGAAGGATTTGGACCTCTTTCTGACAGAAAGAGTTCAAACTTTAGATTGTTTACGTGATCTTAGGGGTTCAGAATCTGCTAAACGGCTTTCTGAACCTAAAATCAAAGCGCATCATACCAATGCTGCTTCAACTTCAAGTGCTTCTTGTGTTCTTTGTAAGAATCAAGTTCACTTTTTACGTTCTTGTCATCGATTCAAAAGTTTATCTGTTGCGGATCGATTTTCTACGGTAAAAAAGTTTCACTGTTGTGTCAATTGTCTTGCAAGGACACATGAAGCTAAAAATTGTAGCAGTTCGTATAATTGCTCCATTTGTAACAAGAGACATCATACTATGTTACACCGTGAGTTACCATCTTCTGAAGTTTCTAGGGATACTAATCGGTCGAATTCGGGTGTTAGTTCGGTTTCTGTTTCTCGAGTTTCAAACTCCGTACCTGCAATCGCATCATCTTCGAATGCCAATCATGCCACAGCTCCTACAAATCGTCAAGTATTTCATACAGCACAAAGTAGGACTGTACTTTTAGGGACGGCTATGGTGAATCTTATTCATCAGGGTACTACGTACCCAGCCCGGGCCCTTATTGACCCTGCTTCTGAAGCATCGTTCATTTCTGAACGTTTGCAAAATCGCCTGAAAATTTCGACGCATTCGACGAATGCTCAAATTTCAGGAGTTAATCAGGCAGTTACGGCAATGTCTAGAAAACTTTGTTCATTAAAAATTGGCTCCACCCTCGATTCATCCCTTGTATTGGAAACATTGGCACTTGTTTTGCCAAATATTTCGGGTAATTTACCATCATTTACAGTCCACTCGTATTTAAAGGAAAATTTGCCAAACCTTCGTTTGGCCGATATTAATTTTGATGACAGTCGACCTGTTGATCTTTTGCTTGGCGCGGATTTATATCCAAGAATTCTGTTGGGAGAAATCCGTCGCAATATTTTGGGCTCTTTACTAGCTCAGAACACTATTTTTGGCTGGATTATTACTGGTCCAGTTGTACAACCTCAAGTTCAGGTATATTCTACGAATGTCGAATTTTCAGAGGAAGATTGCCTTAACAAAAATCTTTTGAGATTCTGGGAACTTGAGGAAACTCCTAAAAGAAAAATTCTGTCTCCATTTGACAAATTTTGTGAGGAAAATTATAAAGCGACTACTCGTCGCGAATCTGATGGTCGATATGTAGTGACTCTCCCATTTAAGCCTGAATTTCCTGAAAAATTTTCTTTAGGGACTTCAAGACCTGATGTTATGGGACAATATCTTAGGACCGAATCATCTTTAATGCGTAGACCTGAAATTAAGGAGATGTACGATGACGTCGTTAGGGAGTATTTGGACATAGGACATATGAGACCGGTATTACCAAATTTTTCATCTCCTACCTCTTTTTGTTATTTACCTCATCATCCGGTGGTAAAACTAGAACGTAAGACAACTAAATTGAGAGTTGTTTTCAACGCTTCAAATAGAACTTCTAATGGAATTAGTTTAAACGATTGCCTTTACGTAGGACCTACCTTACAAGCAGACTTAGTTCTACTTATTCTTAGGTGGCGTCTGTTTAAATTCGTCTTCAATTGTGATATTACTCAAATGTATAGGCAGATTCGGGTTGATCCGTCGCATACCCCTTTTCAACGAATTTTGTTTAGGGATTCTCCGACGGAGACTGTAAGTGACTATGAATTACAGACAGTGACTTTTGGCGTTAACTGCGCCCCATACCTTGCCATTAGGACGTTATTACAACTCGCGGACGATTCTGAGGCTGAGTTCCCTCTCGCAGCACATATTCTACGAAAGTGCATGTACGTTGACGACGTTTTGACAGGGACTCATGACATTTCGACTGCATTAATGGCTCGTGATCAACTCGTCGCTGCTTTGGCCTCTGCTAAGTTTCAGCTAAGAAAATGGACTTCAAACGAACGGAGTATTTTGAAAGATATACCTTTGGACCATTTAGTTGACGCTAAATTATTGACCTTTATAGAATCGAGTACTTCAAAGACTTTAGGAATTCAGTGGAACGCTCAGTTGGACTCGTTTTATTTTAGTGTGACTCCTATTTCATTAAAATCTGGGTATACTAAGAGGGAAGTCTTATCGACTATCGCGAAATTGTTTGATCCTGTAGGTTGGTTAGGTCCTGTAATTGTGGTTGCTAAAATTATCATGCAAAAAATTTGGCTTGATAATATAAATTGGGATGATATGCTTCCAATTTCGACGGAAGTTGAATGGAAAAGATTTGTAACTTCTTATCATGAGGTAAATACTATTCGTATTCCAAGATGGGTTAATTATTCGCCGGGAAATTCTGTTGAGCTTCATGTTTTTTCTGATGCCTCGGAAAAGGCATACGCGGGGGTGATTTATATTCGAATTCAGGCTTCTAACGGCGAAATTCATACTCACCTACTTTCATCGAAAACCAAAGTAGCCCCCATCAAATCAATTTCTCTACCTCGTTTAGAACTGTGCGGGGCGGTGTTAGCCTCTGAACTTTTGAAGACGGTAATAGGTGAAATTGATATTAAAATTGATCAAATTTACTGTTGGACTGATTCGACGATAGTCCTTTCTTGGTTAAGGAAAACGCCGTGTTCCTGGACCACATTTGTAGCGAACAGAGTATGCCGCATTCAAGAAAATGTAGGAAACCATAATTGGTATCATGTTCGTTCTGAGGATAATCCTGCAGATTTAGGTAGTCGTGGTACCTCTCCCACTGAGCTGGAAAATAGTGAGCTTTGGTGGCATGGTCCAAGATGGCTGGGTCAAAATAAAGTGCACTGGAATATAATGGATCTAAGTTATCTTGACACTGACATTGAGGGTCGGGTTGTCAAAACTCATGCTTCCTTCTTTACGGACGTTAAGGGGGAAGATATATATGTGGATATTTTGAATAATTACTCTCGTCTTGATCGAGCTCTTCGGATAATCTCATATATTTTGAGGTTCTTTTACAATAGTCATCCAGCTCATAGGTCAAATCGTTATATGAATGTGGATAAAATCGTTGCTGGTTATGAAATCAGAAGAACAAAATTGCATTTAGCCATTGTGGCTCAGAAACATCACTATGTAGATGAATATAAGTGCCTGTTAGACAAAAAACCGTTAAGTTCAAAGAGTTGCCTTATTTCTTTGAATCCCTTTCTCGACAAAGACGGTGTAATAAGATTGAATGGTCGCTTGGTTAAATCACCATCCCTTTCATATACGGAGAAATATCCTATTATTTTACCTTATTCGAGCCGACTTACTCAATTGTTAATAGAATTTGTTCATATGATTTCCATTCACGGTGGAAATCAGTTGATGTTGCGAATAGTGCGCATTGAATATTGGGTTCCACGCTTGAAGTCGAAAATTCGTGGGGTCATTGGTCGTTGTAAACGGTGTATTATTGACCGTAAAGTATCTTGTCGTCAAATTATGGCGGCTCTGCCCCCTGAAAGAACTACTCTTACTAGACCATTTATGACAACGGGCGTTGATTTTGCTGGTCCCTTTGACATCAAAAGTTTCACGGGCAGAGCTTGTAGGATAACGAAGGGCTACGTTTGTATTTTTGTTTGCTTTTCTACGAAAACAATTCATTTAGAGGCAACGTCTGATTTATCGACGCCTACTTTTTTATCTGCCTTTCACAGATTTATTTCTCGACGGGGTTGCCCCTACACTTTATTTTCGGATAATGGCACAAATTTCGTAGGTGCATCGCGTGAATTAGAGAAGGATTTTAAGATATTTCTTAAGGGAAGTCAGATTGCAGTGGGTTCTATTTATGGTATTCAGGGTTTAACTTGGCGGTTTATACCGGCCGGGGCACCTCATATGGGTGGCCTTTGGGAAGCCGGGGTCAAGAGTTTTAAACACCATTTTCGTAAGGAAGCGCAATTTTTTAAATATACTTTTGAAGAACTTTCTTCAGTTCTCGCAAGAATTGAAGCTTGCCTAAATTCACGTCCTCTTTGTTCTATGGCGGATAACCCTCGGGAACCAGTAGCTCTGACTCCTGGTCATTTTTTAATAGGTGGACCAATACTTGCTCCCCCGGAGCCTGAAATTAATGAATCTCCGATAAGTCTTGTTAATCGATTTCGAAAAATGAAAGCGTTGTCTCAACTTTTTTGTCGCCGATGGAAAGAATATTTAATGACGTTAAATAAGCGCTATAAATGGAAATATCCGGAACGCGATCTACAGGAAAACGACTTAGTCGTTATCAAGCATGAAAATCTACCTCCAACATCGTGGCGTTTAGGCCGGGTCATAAAAGTTTATCCGGGAAGTGACGGTCGCGTAAGGGTCGCGGATATTCGTACTGCTAATGGGGTTGTAAAACGACCAATAACCAAACTGGTCATTTTGACCGAATAATTTACACTTTTTCTTCGATATTTTCTTTAAATTTTTTATTGTTTCATAGAAATATGGAATCTCTCCCTAACCTTTTTGAGACGCTCTGCTCGATTATGAGGATGCTATGGCGCAATACACCGTTTTTGGATGGGTCATATCTGGCCCATCTCCATTGTAGAGTCCTTACTGGCTCATATGTAGAGTCCTTACTGGCTCAAATTGTAGAGTCCCTACTGGCTCATACTTATTTATAATCAATTTTCCATTGGGGTCCCTACTGGCCTATGGAAAATTGTTACGTCGAGGTCCCTACTGGCCAATTTAAGTGTTAAAAAAAAAAAAAAAAAAAAATTGAATTCAAGCTCACATTTTTAAACTGAACTATGCCTTATTTTAAGATACTTAAGTTATTTGTTAAAGTATTATTGTTGCAACACACCTTGATGTTGCAAGGTGGCCGGCAATGTTTAAGTACAATTTAATATTTTCTTTGTACTTTTCCGCCTTTGAGTCAATTAGCCATTTTTGGGTTAATTCTGGGTTAAAATCTATGAAACTCCTTTTTTTATACATCGTTGAAAGGAGTGTTTACATAGATTTTAATTAGTAAAACCGTTAACGGTACTTAGATATTGCTCGCCACCTTCTCTCTTTATTTTTTAACTTATAAAATCAATCGTTTTGGTACCTTCGTACAATTCGTACACATAAACACCTTTCGCTGTGCATATTTCAAAAAAAAGGTAATACATTCGTATTTACAAATAAAATAGAGATTTTATTTTCTCTTCTTATAAAACCTTATATTATATTGTGTTTTTATTTTTTATATATTTTTTGCTACATACGCAAACATATTGTGTTATTCAAATCACAAATTAAACTACTGGGATTTTTAATATCTAAGCTTAAATCTTTATCCGAATCTGTTATAATCCCATCTATCTCCTTATGGGGATATAAACGGTTATATAAATTAACAGCAAACTCTTTAGACTCCGCTTTGGTGGAACACTTCACTATATTATTATTAGAAGAGAGTTTACTGGAACAAAGGAATATAATGGCAGTATTAATACCTTTCACTCTACGTTCATTAAGTTTCACCATTAGAAGTTCACACAATTTTTGTGCGTATTGTGTGTCAAGTTTGTTTAAATGATTGGAAAGAAAGTTAAGAACTGCTTCTCCCTCAATTAGAGTAACAGAATACTTTGATAACTCTTTAATTGATATTTTTAACGGTTGAAGAGTCTTCCAAAGACTATTTAGTGCTTCAATTTCAAGAGTTGTCCAACAAAGCATGATTGACAATTTACATATTCTTAAAAATTGCTCAATCATTTTCGACAAAGAGTTCCATCAGTGTTCAACATCGCAAACTAATCGCAGCTCTTTACCTTCTTGTTTTTTAAAAAATGTTGAAGTTTCTTTTGTTTTTTATTAAACTTGTTGAATAGTTTTACATATTTAGGTAATTTTTTAACTACCTCTCCAACTTTGCAGCTGATACTAAGATTTTTATCAATATCGATACCAGTTTCATCATCTTCGACTTCTTCGTTATCAGTCTCATCATCTGAAATTTCATCGGTCTCATTTTTTTCTTCAGCAAAACATTTTTTTGAATATATTGTATCTACCACACATAAATGGATGGCATGATTCAAACAAAGCTGAGATTCTGGTAAAATATTTATACCATATCTCTTCATAACCGCTGCTCCATCATGTGTTGAAGCAACATCATTATCAAGTCGTATGTTAAAATCTTCTAGTTTCTTTTTCACAAGATATTCAACATTAACAGGTGTACCACGAATTGTCATCTCTTCCAAACCAGGGTTGAAAACCTCATGTAAGCGGTTAGAAACGTTGATATATTTTATGTTAGAGGTGTCGTTCCATTCGTCAACAATTATAGAGAATCTCCCATTTTTTTCTTTAATTGATTTTAATTTTTCCATAGTTTCAGATTTTTTATTATTATAAAACTTTTCAATTAAACTCGAGATTGTATTTTCGCTCGCAGGCATTTTTAAGCCTTTCGTACTCAAATAATCTGAAATAATTTTTGAATTTGTTACGGCTCTCACAGACATACCATCCTCTGCCACGTATCTTGTCAGAATTTCACCAATATCAGTATTGGTTTTGGAGTTCAACTTAGGGAATGTTATTTTTTCACATATATTTGATGTGGATGGTATATTTTCTGCAGTTTGGTCAGTAGATTTTGTTGCTATTTCCACCTTATGGACGTTGCAAAGGTGGTTTATCAATGCGGATGTGGATGATCCTCGACAACTCAAGATCTTTGGACATTTCGAGCATCTTGCCGTGTGCGACTTTTTGTCAAATTTTGCGAAATACTTCCACACTGTACTCATTTCTAATAGAAATAAAATAACTACGTTAAATTTTGTTGTATTTATTTTTTATTTAACTTATTCAAATTTATTTATTTACTTTAATTTGTGAAGAAGAAAATAATTCATATGTTTTTTTTTCTCTTGCTATAAAACAGAAAATTGTTTTATTCAAAAATGGTGTACTTCACAAACTTACTTTTTCACTGCAAATGTAACATACAGACTTATTTTGGAAATAAGTAAAATATATATGACAAGTAGAAGTGTTCAGAAAAAAGGGAAGTGTTCATAATAAAACAATAATATGAGTCGCCCAGTATCAATACAAGGAGTTTAGGCCTAGTTAGCCACACGTAACCGTAACCGTACCGTACCGTAAATGTAACGTTGGCATTTAGTGCGATTATAGAACGTAAAAAACGAACCAGTATGTTGCTGTATAAAATTAACCAAACTTTATCAGGTGTTCACAAATGTCACGTACAAACGTAGCAAAAATCCAAAATCAACAGGTTGGGATGTTCCGGTTACGTGACAGATCAGTTCGGTAACTGCTCTAAATGCTTTTCATGTAACATAGAAATCAGCTGACACGTTTGGTAATGGTTACGTGTGGCTAACTAGGCCTTTATTTGCTCAAAAATGTTAAAAGATCTTTTCATTAAAAAACCGGTTAACCGACACAAAAAACCGGCCTGTCGGATTATTCGGATTTATAAAATATTTGAAACCGGTTTTTTTTAAATAAAAACCGGTTAACTGGTTTCCGGTTTCGGTTTTTGAATACCCTAAACACATCGTTTTAAAATTGTTCGCGATTTATAGTTTATTTATTTAATACAACTTGTTTATTCCAATGGAGCATTATTATTCTCTCTCTGTAACTTAAATTTTATTTTATTATTATTGTTACTAATATCGGAAATTGTATATTATATTATCATTTAGAAATACTCCAAATTTATAACGGTATTGTGTTTTGTTCTTAATATTAATTTGCTTTTGTTTTGTAATATAATAAAAATAATATTTTTATTCTTGCATTAACCTTGAAACTTAAATGTTAGTTAAACGGAAATCTGTCTTACTGCTTATAACTGGAAATAAATTAATTCGAATTGTAAATCAAAAACGTCGTTTTATCTCTCCTTAAAAAATATTCACATATGAAATATAAAATTGTTTCAATATTTGGCTTTGCGGTTAAAATAAATACAAAAAAAAAACTTTGTGTTTGGTTGTACGAATTTGTTTTAAAAGTAAATTTAAAAAAAAAAATTAAAAAGGAAAATATTTAAAATATTTCATAATTTACATGGAAAAATGCAAATCCTCTTATACATATATATGTATAATTCTTGGTATTATGAGAAGTTTTAACAAAAAGAGTATGTGTCTTAAGTCTTTTGATTTTTTTAACATGAAAACAATGAATTATTATGGTTTACTTAATTTTATCTGAACTCTCAATTTATTTTTTATTGCAAATAATTAAAATATTTCTCCATATTATTTCAGCAGTTATTAGCACCTTTTTTGCGAATTATATATCCCAAACAAAAGTTTTAAGCTCTTTAGTATTTTGCAGTTGTCAACAACAACAAACTTTAAACTCAACTCAACCATAAAAGTAAACAATAGGAAATAAATCATAACAATATATATATCATAACAAAAATATGCGCTATTTTTAGCATAAATCACCCCAAAGAAATGCTAACAAATATTACATAACTTAACAAATCTGTATTGATTTGAACAATTGTACGCCTTTGAAATGATATTAAGCAAAAGAAGAGAAAAAAAAAATCAAAATAAATGTTGATTGCAAGCGATGTTGTAGGTATTATTGCCAAATTAGCAATATTTTATTTAACAAATAAAGCAATGAAAAAGAAAAAAAAGTAATTAACACCTTCGTCACATACCAGAAACATGTAGGTAAGCAAAAGTGCTCGCGATTCACTTGTTAAATGTTTAATATGACAAGATGCCCACCAAAAAAAATACACAATATTAAGCTGTGTCTGGCCATAAAAGACTTTCACTCTATTTAAACCAAAACGAAATAATATGGTTATAAAAATTTTAAATAAACCAAAACCCACAGCACATGTCTCGTAAAAAGAAAAGTATTAAAACAACTTTAACTAGTTCACACAAAACAACAACGACCGTAAAATATCCCTTTTTAAGAATTTCTATAATGACCATGAAATTAAAAAATCCACCTTAATTGTGTTAACATTTTTATTGACTATCAGGTCATTATTGAGTTGCCCACTACATATTTGCATTTTAAAGTAAAAGTTTTATTTGTTTTCACAAAATATTTAATTCAATTATTACAAACAGTCGCATCAGTCTATTACACGCAATAGTTGTTATTACATAAACTTAAAAAAACGGGCTTTTTTTATAATTGAGATTTTTTATAAAATGAAATTAATTTAAATTTCAATAAAAGTGCATTCAAATTGAAATTATCAATTCAACTCATTTTTTTCATGTTTTATGATGATTTTGGAATACAAACTAACTACTTATGACGATTATACAATTTTTTTTTTTAATTTTAGTGTTTAAAGAAATGTTTTAACATTTTATGTACGCCATTCAAACTGCATAAAAATTAAGTTCCGTTATTATTATTTTTTTTTGGCAAAAATTTGTTTGGCAGAATGGCGAGAGCCTTAATGAATTAGTTTGTCACTACTTTGAAAATAATTAATTTCTTCTTCAATAAAATTCAAGAACTTGTAACGGTCTTAACACGAAAACTACCAGACCAGTTATTTTTACACTGTTTTGATAACTTCCTTTGCAAAAAACAAGTTATAATTTCATCTCTTTTCGATTTGATACAATGACTTTATTGTAGTAATTTGTGTCGGGTAATATTTTTTGGTATCATATTTTTTTTTTGTGCTTTATTTAGTTTAAAGAAACCAGTCAAAATGACTGGTCATTTTTAAAAATTCATCTAAACTACTGTTAGTGTCTGCTGTTCATGATTTTTTATATTATTGTTATCCATATCTAAAGTGGTGCTTTAATGCTGCATAAAAAAAACTAGAAATAATTATGCAACTTTTAATTTATATAAATCAAGAAACAAATGCATTTTTTAGTTTTCAAAATTGTCTTTTCTCTTACCAGTCCTATTTTAAAAGCTAGGAAATATCATTGTTGTAGTTTTTTTTACAGAACTATGTCATCAGCTGATATTAAGTACTAGAAAAATTTAAAGATAGAGAAAAAAATAATTAACTCTGTGGTTTTCTAGAATAACCGCGTATGTCATAAAATCAAAATGTTCAGGGGAGCCAAAAATCGTTATATTTGAAATTATGGGCTCGATATAAAGTTTTTAGAGCTTTTTGTTTAACAGTCCTGTAGATATGGGCAATAAATACTTTAAATAAAATTTTGAGCCAAAAATTTTCAGAGGAATAGATCCTAGAGAAGGACGAAAAACAATGTGTAAATAACACTTAAAGTGTGTGCAGATAAAACAACTTATATCGACAAACGTCGTTTTCTTTGAAAAAAAAGCTACCAATGCAACCACCCATGTAGACATAAGTTGTTATTGCCTGAAAAATTGGATGAGAATATAACAACGTATCAAGAATAATAGTGACAAAAAATAACAGAAATAAACACACGGTTTTATAAACTGAAAAACAATCCAAAATTATTTTGCATTTTTTTCATTAATAACAACGCTATGTGTCGATAGTGCTGTAAATTAATTTAATAAACATTTAAGTTACATCGTTATTTAAAGAAAAAACTCAGAAATGGTCACTATTTCTTTTTTTTTTAAATTTAACACATGTAAAGAGCGTTGAAAATTAATATATTTGGCATCGCTAATTCAAAATTGACAAAAATGGACATACGCGGTTATTCCAGAAAACCACAGAACTGAGGTATTCAATTATATCGCGCTTTACTTTCAACACAATAGAATTAATATTAACAAAATTATGTAACACCTTATAATCATGACAAATTCTGCGGAAAGGATAAGAATTAGCATAATTATTCATAAAATAGTTCAAATCAAAGTGGATTAAAATATCTTGTGAATCTAAAAGGTGTGTTCAAATTTAGATTTAATAAAAGAAACTTCGAGTCAACATCATCATCGCAAGGTTGAATACAAAGGTAACACACAGCATGGTCGTATTCTACTCTCAAGAGTTGGGAGTCTGAGAAGCCTTAGTCTATTAGTGTATGATGGTAAGTCATCATAACTTCATTGTAAACCACGTTGACAGAATAGCAAAAACTTTCTCTTGCAATGGTGTGAACCTGATCCATAAAGTTGATGCATATTCCAAAATTGGTCTTACAAGTACAAAGCTGTTAACATATGAATCAGAAAACTCCTTATTCCATCTTTCGACGAAACCAGGAGTAGATTTCGCCTTATTAACAATCATACTAATATGACCAATGAAGTGAAGTTTCCTATCCATAAAGCAATACTCGTTAGAAATTATCTGCCTACCGTAAAATACCATATGTATACTAGAGTGGTCCTTAAAAATTAAACTGCGATTTTGGGACAGGCGTGGTCCAGTTTGTTATCTTTCAATATAAAACTAATAATGTGAAGTTTGGGGACAATCGGATAAAGAAAAGTCGCGCCGGAAATCGATTGAAAATTTCAAGTGTGTTTATATGGGGAAAATATGACTTTTTTCCGATTGTACGAAAATTTCGCTCTATAGTTTAATTTTTCTGACAAGTTGTTATAAGAATCGGGATCACTATTAAATTATCTTTTCAAAAAGTTATAAAAATTCAACATAGAATAAAAATTCGCCAATAAATAGCAAATGCTCCAGACCACTTTCGTGCCAAAAAAAACTAGGTCATGAAATTTAATAGCATTTTTTTTAACTTTGAGAAATTGATTAAAGCCATAATTTTTTTGTCTCTATACTTATAAGTAATTAGATATGAAATATTGCTTTATTACCACGTTGTTAAATTATTGCGCATTGAGACCGAAAATGGGAAATTTTTTTGATAAAATTTTGAAAGCTCCTTTTTCAAGTTTTAAAAAATTTTCTTAAATAAAATTTAAAAAAAAAAAATTGATCTGGCACCTTAAGGTTTTGTTCAATATATGTTACAAATTAACTATGTGAATTTTTAAGTAAATCCCTATGAAAAAATTTTTTAACTGGGATTTTATTTTTGCGGATTTCTAGAAAAATGAGAATTTTGTAAAATATTCTGTAAATGTACTCTTTCTAAATACTTTCTGTCAAAAATTCGTAACTTTTCTACTTTTAAATGTTATATTTTATCTAAATAGCCTAGGGTTTCGGAAACAAATAATATGACCCGATAAACCCTTTTCGAATTGGGGTCACATATGACCCCAAGCTAATAAAAGACAATTTATTCAAAAAATTCAAATATTTTCTAAGTGCTGCTGAATTTTTAGATTCGACGCTTAAAATATAATAACCAAATGTGCAGAACTTCCGCTTCTAAAATTTGGGATAAATCCGAGAACGTTAACCCATTATTTGCCAAGTCCAGCTTTGGATTTTAAGATATTTTGAAATAAAAATTACCGAAAACGAGTTTTTCTATTAAACTCGATGAAACCACTATTTAGAATTGAAGAAAAATAATTCGGTTAATTTTTATTTATCTAACCCTTCAGTGCTCCTGGGATCAAATTAATTTATTAATTAATTAATCAAATTAATGAAATTGTGATGAATCTTTGGTGCACTTATCTGCTTATTGCTCGCGAATATTAAAACAACTTTTAACCAATTTTGTTATAAAATTATTTTTTGTATAAAAACTATATTTTTCTAAAAAAAAAATTAGAAGACCCACAAATGGCCCAAAGCTAATAAAAGACAATTTATTCAAAAAAAAAAAAAAAAAAATGAAATATTAAACAAATATAATTATATAAAAAAATTAAAGAAAAGCAATACTTATTGCAAGTCATAAGTGATTACAGAAAACAATTTGAATCGCACACTAAATCATCCTTAAATACACCAAAATAAATAGAATTAATTTTATATTTCAAATTCTTTTAAATAAATTCTCTTTTAGTAGCCTTGGGTCATTTGGGGGTCTTCTTATTTTATTTAGAAAAATATAGATAGTTTTTATACATAAAATAATTTATTTTTTTTAAATTGTTTTAATTTATATTCGCGATAAGCAGATAATTGAACCAAAGATACATCACAATGGATTATTTTGATCACAGGAGCACTGAAGGGTTTAATAAATAAAAATTAACCGAATTATTTTTCTTAAATTCTAAATAGTGGTTTAATCGAGTTTAAAAACTTGTTTTCGGTAATTTTTATTTAAAAATATCTTAAAATCCAAAGCTGGCCTAGGCAAATAATGGATTAGCGTTCTCGTATTTATCCCAAATTTTAGTAACGGAAGTTCTACACATTATGTTATTATATTTTAAGCGTCGCATTTAAAAATTCAATAGCACTTACAAAATATTTGAGTTTTTTGAATAAATTGTCTTTTAATAGCTTGGGGTCATATGTGACCCCAATTCAAAAAGAGTTAATGGGCTCATATTCTTTTTTCCGAAACACTAGGCTATTAAGATAAAATATAACATTTAAAAGTAGAAAAGTGATGAAGTTTTGATATAAAGTATTTAGAAAGAGTACATTTACAGAATATTTTACAAAACTCTCATTTTTCTCGAAATCCGCAAAAGTTAAATCCTTGTCAAAAAAATTCTGCAATAGGGATTTACTTAAAAATTCACACAGTTATTTCGTAACATATATTTAAGAAAACACTTAAGTGACTTATCAATTTTTTTAAATATTGTTTAAGAAAATATTTTAAAACTTGAAAAAGGATTTTTCAAAATTTTATCAAAAAAATTTCCCCTTTTCGGTCTTAATGCGCAATAGTTTAACAACGTGGTAATAAAACAATACTTCATATCTAATTAGTTATTAGTATAGAGACAAAAAAAAATTATGGCTTTAATCAAAAAAATGCAATCAAATTTCATGACCTAATTTTTTTTTTTTGGTACAAAAGTGATCTGGGGCATTTGCTATTTCTTGGCGAATTTTTATTTGATTTTGAATTTTTATAACTTTTTGAAAAGATAATTTAATATTAATCCCGATTCTTGTAACAACTTGTCGGAAATATTAAACTATAGAACGAAATTTTCGTAAAATCTCAAAAAAAAAAGTCATATTTTGTCCATATAAACACACTTGAAATTTTCAATCGATATCCGGCGCGACACATAACATTTATTACTTTTATTACTTTTATGTTGAAAGGTAACAAACTGGGCCCCGCCTATCTCCAAAATCGCAATTTGCAAAATGTCCATATAACGTAGGACCACTCTATCATCATTTATGCCATTGAAACTGTGCATACAGAAGGACATTGAAATTCGAAATTACAGTCGGAAGATCATTTACGAATAGTAAAAACAATAACGGGCCTAAGTAACTGCCTTGGGGAATGCCAGAAGTAACACTAACAATCTTAGATTCAAGTCAATGAGAAACATGACTCTTTGAGTTCTAAATGTAAGATACGATTCAGTCCACATAATAATAGATTCAGATATGCCAATGAGTCTTAGTTTGAGAAGTAAAATATTATGATCCACCCTATCAAAAGCTATACTAAGATCAGTGTATATCACATCCATATGCTTACCATGGACGAAACTTTTGAAAACAATTCGACAATTCTAGCAGACCTTGATTTTAAAAAGCCATGTTGAAATGAAGCCGTAGTCGACTTTAATTGATATGAGAGCTAATCAGTAACAAGTTTCTCCATTAACTTAGGAATAGCACTCAGTTTTGCTGCGCCTCTATAGTTAAGTACATTCACCCTTCCACCTGACTTATATAAAGGTAAAATAAATGATTCTGCCCATGAAGTAGAAAAATAAGCAATTTGCAAAAATTTGTTGATAATAATAGAAGTCCACCAAAATCATGCAACGGAACAAGACTTGCGGTCAAAATATTAATGAATTATGTAATTGGAGCAACAATTTTAAAAGGGAAATACAAAGGCGAAGACGCTTTGGTACTTCGCATCCCAAAGATTCCCACTGATATGCCATTTTAATTTCAACTATTACAGTTTCCCGTTCGTTTGGCTTTTGCAATGACTATTAATAAAGCTCAAGGTTAGAAGAATTTCCTGTATTTTCACACGTTCAACTGTGTGTTGCATGTTCACATATTAGGAAGCCGTCATCTATATTAATTTTTTGAGAAAATGGCAATACTAAAAATGTCATTTACCACCAGCCACTAAAATAAATTTTTTTCGTTTTTGATGTTCTCTTTTTAAAAAATTTATGTTTTTTTTCACTTCTTTTTCACATCTTTCTTTCTAGAATATTTCATTTTTAATACAAAGACGTACACGTATATTAATGTATTGTCCAGCACCGCAGTTAGGATTACTCTGTTACTTTTTAACTTTCAATTACATATTTTTAAAAAGTAATATTTTGCGGTGTGATAAATCTAATATCAGCATCGGTAACCTGACGTTTCTCATAGCATATATTCTTAGAAACAAGTTGTCCATGTTGCTAACAGAGCAAATACATATCGGTAAGAAACCGGTAATTCAAGGTCATGAAAATGTGGGTTTTTATGGATAAATAAATTTTTAAAAAAATACTCAGGTTAATTTTTTGAACAGGTTTCCCACTTTACAAAATTATCATAAATATTTTTGTAAGAAAAAATTTTTTTGTAAACAACAGTAAAAGTTAATTATAATTATTATTCAGTTAGTTGGAATATTGCTTCCAAATATTCGATATTCAGTTCTATATTAGTTCTGTCTATTAGCAGACTTTTTGCTTCTTCATCTCAGTCCAGATGTCCTTTGATGTTCATTGCCAATATGTATTAAACAGATCTTCGTTTATAACATTTCGTGATATTTTTCTGGTATTGTGCTCTCTATCAAATCTGTAATCCTCATTCTTTTTTCCTTGGATTCCTCTGATAGAGTCTGATATCTAATGACAGCATCTCCACGATGAAGGTTTTCATGGACTGTTGTAGACATTTTTTCCATAAGTATTTGATTGTGTATGTTCTTGCAGTTATGTACTTTAGCATAACTACCAAATTTTGTAGCGTTATTTTGGCGATTTCACGCAAGTACTTCGGTGATTGTTTTAAATCTTGTTATAAGGTTTATATCCACAACCGTTATTTCAGATAATTATGTGATAATTTATTTTTGATCAAATTAAAAAAATAACGTTTTTTTTTTTCATAATTTTGATCCATTTGTTTGGCTGCCTTAGTTCTGATATGTTTGATGTTAAATGACCATAAAATTTGTGCAATCGGTAACAACAAAAAAATTTAGGTTTTGGCCTACGAAACATTAAAGCATTGTAGGATCGTTGATTCTAAATAACAAATAACTATTTGTTTGCCAGAAGTTTACGAAAAAATAGGAAAATCGATGAAAAAGCACATATTAGTTCAAACAAGCACCTATTTTACCGGTCAAATATATTAAAAATAAACTAGCAGATTCCAGCGCTCGAAATTCGAGTGCAATTTCTAGGCAGTTTTATTTTTGAACTTAGCCAATTCACAAACTAACACTTCTATGGTTTATTGGTATTGTGAATGAAGATGACAAACTCATTAACAAACACTTTAACAAACTTAATAAAACACACATAGCATATGTACAATTTTATGTATGTGTTGGTAGCAACTTTAAATGCAATTTACTCAAAATAAAGGAAAAAATTTAAAAATCTGTAAATCTACAAAACGGCGAAAAAGAAATACCTTTCAAGTAATATACGTTTAGTCAAAATTGGGATAAAACGGTAAAACAAAACATCGGTCACAAGAAAACGCCTAGCCTATTAATATTATAGATTACGCAGTCAATGTTTTCCGATGGCTGGAGAAGCGGTTGATGAGTTCAATGCTTATTTTTTTGGCTACCCCAGTCGGATTGGAAAAAGTACTTAACAAATGGTTGAAACTCATTAATAACGATATTTATTATAACTAGCAGATTCCAGCGCTCAAAATTCGAGTGCAAATTCTAGGCAACTTTTTTTCAACTTAGCCAATTCACAAACCAACACTTTTTTGGTTTATTATTATTGAATTACTATTGTGAATTGTATAATTTTATGTATGTGTTAGTAACAACTTTAAATGCAATTTACTCGTAATTAAGGCAAAAATTTAAAATCAGTAAGTCTGTTGAATAGCTTAAAATAAATGCCTTTCAAAAAATATACGTTTTTTAAAATCGGAATAAAACCTTCAAAATAAATCGCCTAGCCTATTTATATTATATATTTAGGTTTTTTTAAACAATAACCCCATTTTGAATAATGAAAAGTTTATTATTTTCTCATTGCAAAACATAAAAGTCGTGAGAAGTGAGAGCTAAAAACCTTAACACACTCTTTTCCCCCTTACTTTTCAGAGGTGAAAAGCAGAGCACGGAAATTGAAATCATGTTTCATGAAAAAATAGTTTTCCGGGGCAAATTTTTTCTAATGCTAGAGAAAATAATAAGCAGACCAAATCAAAAGTCTATTAATATCGAAATTTATATTAACTCAACATAATGTGTCCACATATTGGTGGACCGATTTAGTATCCTGTGACTACGGTGAGGAAGCTCTTGAGTGTTACAAGAACAATAACTAAAGAGAGACAAATCCACCAAACTTTACGGAGCTAAGGCCAGTAAAGAGATATTGAGTTCTTGTGCAAAGGCAGTTGAAGAGCACAAAAGAGGTCTAACTAAATCAGTGATGCGCAGAAATAAAGTTGAGAATGTTTGTATGAGAAAAATAACTGTGCACTTAGAGAAAAGATGGGAAATAAAAAAATATTTACTTTATAATACTTCAAATATTAAGTAAATTAAAAACTTTTTAATTTAAGTTCTGTAATATATATTATAAATAACATATAATATATATATTCATATATATAAATAAAAATTATAATTAAATAAATAAAAGGGAAATAATAGATATAATAATAAGATGGCTATGCTGAGGTAATAAAATCTTCTACATTAATGCTTTTATTGCAATTATGAATAAGCATTATATTTTTCAAATGTGCCGAATTTATTCTGTTTCATTGTATCGAACAAAGAAATTTTAAATCGGAAAATATTTGTTCACACAGACATGTAGAAGGAAAAAAAGGTAGGCATTTATAAGAAATTTTTTTTAGTTGATGATATTCGGAATAATCTAAGTTTTTTCAAAATGTATTTGTATCAATTTCATAAGCAGCTTCAACTTCGCTGCGCTGTATCAACTCTGATTGAACTTCAAACTCATAGTTTGAAACTTCGCACATCGGATTTTGGTAGATATCTAGCAATGTGTCTATGTTTTTAAAATCTTTAAATCGATCTTGTATATTATAAAAAAGTTCATTAAGAATTGAAATATGCTCGTCTTTTTTTAAGTATTTTTCTTTTATATAAAAAGTTGAGTTTTCGGAAAATTTGAAAAATCTTCTTCCTGAATTTCAGCAAGCAGAACAAATATTTTAGTTTTAAAGATAAAAAGAATTTTCGACAACTCATCTAATGATTTAGCTTTTCCTTGAAGTTCTTTATTCAACTTATTCAAAATATCGGTTACATCCGATAAAAACGCAAGATCTAAAATTAATTCGTTGTTTTTTAGAAACATACATTCTTCCATTTTTTCTAATTTTAAAACTCAAAAACTTCTCTTCTTAAATTAAATCAACGGTTTAGGCAATCACCACGGCTTAACCAACGAACTTCTGTGAACATTTTCAGGTCGTGGTAAGCAGCGCCTTTGTTTTTTAAAAAACAAACTAACTTTTTATGAGTGAGTGAGTGATGCCCGCCGCGAATTTTATTAACAATTTCTTCAGCCATTTTCATAGCAGGGTGATTGCTTAGAAACTTCGATGCAAGTGCTACTTGATGAATTATGCAATGGAAGCTATCGAATTCAAAACCATGCCTTTTTAACTGGCCTATAAAACCATCACGACAACCAAGCATGACATTTGCGCCATCAGTACAAAAACCTGCCAATTTTTTTGGATCTGTATTTGAAAGTAGTTTTTCGTTGACAATATCAAAAAGTATTTTGCCAGTTACATTTGTTTTGATAGTTTCCAAGGAAAACATACTTTCAAAAACATTATATTCTTTATCCACGCATCGAATACATATGATGAGTTGAAAAAGATCATTTATATCGGTGCTTTCATCCAAAGAAAAAGAAAAAAAAATGCACAATTTTTTAAATTTTCGTTAATGGCAGACTGCACACATGCTCCTAACTGAAGCGTACGACGGGCTACAGTTTCACGGGCAAGGGCAGAGATTCAATAAAAGTAGCACTATAGTTAAGCTTTTGCATAGCTTTTATAAGTATATTTTTAATAAATACATCATCACTAAGTGGTCTGCCTTGCCTAATAATCTCTAAACTTATAATAGTTGATACCTTGTCTTTAAGTCTTTGGTTTCTTTTTTTTCATTAGCTTCAACTTCATTTTTTTTCATTAGCTTCAACTTCACGCAACCATCTTCCCAATTTCTGTAAAAAAAAATTTTTTTTTTCTTCGAAAAGATGTTCGTTTTCTGTTTTATTGAATTTATTAAAATCCCCATGATAAGTATTAAAATGTCTTCTTAAAATATCTTCCCTATTATTTTTAAAGGTACTGTAGCATAAGAGGCATTGCATATTGCTACAAGCGTTTTTAATCATAAAATATTTATTACATGACATTATTTCAACCATAGTTTCAACGTAAATTTCGTTCAGTGTTACGTAAAAATAATCATAAAAAATCAAAAAAGTCATACATATGTGTGTTTGTATTTTCCCGCAAATGCGGTATACAATGAGCGACACTGAACTAAATATGGAAGTTATTAAACGAAGATAGACTACCTCTTCCAAAGAAGTGGCAGAAACCACTATAAAATCCCTAATGGAATGGTTTCCGAAAAAGGTTCATAAGTTCATAAGAAGTGATTGGAACTATAAAAATTTTCTTTTTTTATAAGCTTTGATTTAAATTAAATAAAAACAAGTAAGAAAATTATAGTCGGTCTAGACCGACTATACGATACCCTATACCATGCATTTAGAGACCCTATCTCTCAGACCCAACTAACTGAATATAGAAAATAAGCATAAACCAAATTTGAGTGGGATTTTTATTAATTTTTTTGGCTGCAGATATGAAAAAGTTCATATCGGATGCTATATCTATATGGGGACTAGACCCAAAAATGGACCGATCCTGACCATGTTTGGTAAAGTCTCCTGTATTTTGCAAAAATATATACAAACAAAATTTGAGAAGAATCAGTGCAATATTTTTGTTTTTTAATAGATTTAAGTGCAGATCGGGAAGAAGCTCTATATGGGGCCAAAGGGATCATTTTTGGACTACTCATTAATGGATGTAATGAACACATACAAACCCAATTTGAGTAAGATCTATATGACAATTTGGCAATTTATGTCGATTTCATAGGGGTAATTTGTATGCGGGCTAGGTCTGAACATGGACCGATTCTCACCAATTTCAATATAGTTCATCCCATAGCCGATAAAAGCTCACATACCAAATTTCGTCAAAATATATTCATATTTGCGACCTGCAGTTTGATTACAAGGTTTACATGGACACACAGACGGACGGACGGACGGACGGACGGACGGACATTGTTAAATCAACTCAAAAAGTGATTCTGAATCGATCGGTATAATTAAAGATGGGTCTAGGTCAAATATTTTTGGTTGTTACAAACAGCAGCACAAAGTCATTATACCCAAACCACATAGTGGTATAGGGTATAAAAATCTAACCTTTGTAAATTAAAATTAACGTATCGTTTTTTGAATTTTTTAAAATCGTCACCGTGAGTCTACCTGCAAAGTTTCAGCTCGATTGGATCACGGGAAAAATCCATCCAAAGTTTCTTCGACAGACATGCAGATACTACGAGTTAGAATAAATTGAGCAAAAAAATAAAAAATCTAGGTTCAATGATTTCTTTATTATTATATTTAATGTACTTTATGTTTTTTTCGATCTCACTTCTTAGGCTCGGTCCTTAACTTTTCGGATAAAGTTTAATAACTTGAGAGTTGGCAAAAAATCTCTTTCAAATTAACAAAAATTCAAATACATATCGACTATGCGATATCCTATACATGCGTTTACAGAACTGGTCTTAAGTCCATCTAATTGGGTGTGGAAAATAAGCATAAACCACAATTCTGTGGATTTCTATTATTTTTTTTTGCCTACACATCTGAAAAAGTTCATATTGGATGCTATATTTATATGGGGACTAGGTCGAAAAATTGAACGATCCTGACCATACTTGGTAAAGCCATTTATTTTTGCAAAAATTTATAAAAACCAAATTTGAGAAAAGTCTGTGCAATATATCTGTTTTTTGATAAATTTAAATGAAGATCGGGGGTTGTGACTAAGAATTGTTTTATAGGGTTTAATTTTGGACTAACGATTTATAAAAATATTTATAATAAACACGAACAAACCTAATTTGTAGAGATCTATATGATAATTTGGATCTTATGCCAATATAAGTTATTTTCATAGGGGTCATTTGTATGGGGACTAGGTCTGAACGTGAACTGATTTTCACTAATTTCAATAGCGTTCAGCTATGGCTGATAAAAGCTTATATACCAAATTTCATGAAGAATATTTTAAAATAGTTTGTTAATATATTTTGTAGTGTCCTTTGATTGTTTCTCGCTCTTTTTTTTTCAAAATAAAATCCAAAAACATTTTGTTGGAAACAAATTTTTCAAACCAAAAAAATATGGAAAATAATTGGTTAGAACAACTGATAGTTTGATACTTTTACCTATTTACCGAAGAAAAATGGTAAATTTTGGTGAAAAGAAAAACACATTCACTCGTGTACGGGCCTTCTCTTGTGTAAATCGTTACTGAGCATAAATATCAATTTTGAGTTGGAAAAGTTTTATTGTTATTTTTTTACAACATAACCTTATTCTTTTTTCATAATCTTATCGCTAATATGCATCAGTTTGCACCCATAACCCTGAAATCGGAAAATTCTTAATATCTACCATTTAGTTAAAATTTTATATTTTTGTTATTTTTTGAAGGAAATCATACCAGTTTAGTAAGCCAACCTCATATTATTACACCATGATTTTTTTTTAGTAACATAGTTTTTTTTTTTGCAGTAAGTTACAAAAATATAACCACCACTTAAAGGTTGTTAAGGTTTTTTTTGTTTTCAACTTCTTGTAAAGCAAAGAAGACCACAATCCAGCTATATTGGTTTATCCTTTTGCAGACACCATAAAAAGTCATTGAACTTCAATGTAAAAGTCAACAGCAAGAAGAGAAGATGCGTTTAAAGCCTAACACGCCATGTCTTAAGAAAGAAGACCTTAACGCACGCACATTTTTAAAGAAGAAAAAAAGGTTTACATGTACTCAACTTCTTCTTTGGTTTTTTTGCAAACAATAATGATTTCTTGTTTTCTTGGCTTTTAGTTCTGATCTTGCACACATTATTTTCAGATTCTTTTGACCATTGACCATTATGCTGCAACAAATGCATTTTAAAATGTTTTTTTTTTTAACAAAATAAAATTTTTATTAAAACTGGTTTCTTTGGTTTTGGTTTAACGTTGTGAGCCCATAATAAATGCAACATTATCATGTAAATAAAAAAAAAAATAAAGAAAAAATAAAACACTCAAATTTAAAAAAGAAAGAAATCTTTCACATTAAAAATTAGGAAAAGTTTAGAAAATTGGGTTTATTAATATTTTTAAAATATTTATTAAATTTCTTGAGATTTCTTAAAGTTTATAAAGTTTGTTTCTTCAGTCTTTTGATTTAAATGAAGAAAGTGCTGCTAAGACTTTTGTTTGTTATTTTTCTTTTTGTTTGTTTTCTAGTTTTAAACCGTTTAATTTATTCAAATGTTTATACCTACATTATATAGGTTAGTAGCCATTTTTTGTTATTGAAATGTGTGAGAAAGTTCTTTATGAACAACTGCATTTCTTTAAAGTAAATGATGCAACATTTAAACTGATTTATCATAAACGCTTTACATATTTTCCATATTTGGATAATCTGTAGCCAATACAGATAATATTGTTTTATATTTTGTTTTAAAAGGCTACAATTTATTAAAAAAAATTATAATATTTTGCAAGTACTGTTGAATTTTTAGATGTGACGCTTAAACTAATATTACCTAATGTGCAAATCTTATATGCAAAAAGTTTGGAATAAATCAAACAACGTTAACCCATTCCTTGCCGAGGCCAAACTCTTTGAATTTGGCATATAAAGTAGATGAAACCCCTTACTGTGGGTTGGGAAATAAAACTGTGCTAACAAAATATTTGAATTTCTTGAATAAATTGGCTTTTATTAGCTTGGGGTCATATGTGACCTCAAGTCCAAAAAGGATAATGGAGTCATATAATTTTTTTTTTACAAAACCCTGGGCTATTAATATAAAATATAACATTTAAAAGTAGAAAACTGATAAAGTTTTGATGCGAAGTATTTAGAAAGAGTACATTTGCTGAGTATTTCACAAAAATCCATTTTTTTCTCGAAATCTGCAAAAATAAAATCCTTGTAAAAAAATCTGCGATTTACTTAAAAATGCACACAGTTAATCTGTAGCATATACTTAATAAAATCATAAAGTGCCAGATGTATTTTTTTAAATTTTGTTTAAGAAAATTTTTTAAAACATAAAAAAGGAGTTTTCAAAATTTTATCAAAAAAATTTTCCATCTTTGGTCTCATTTCGAAATAGGTTAAAAACGTGGTAAGAATACAATACTTTATGTCTGAGTGCTCCTAGGTATGGAGACTAAAAAAGGATGGCTTTAATTAATTTCTTAAAGTTGAAAAAATTTCCGTCAAATTTCACGACCTAGTTTTTTTTGGCACAAAATTGGTCTGGGGCATTTGCTATTTCTTGGCGAGTTTTTATTCGATTTTAAAGTTATACAGCTTTTTAGAGAGATAATTCAGTGGTGATACTGATTCATATAACAACTTGTCGAAAAAATTAAACCGTATATAGCGAAATTTTCATAAAATCAGAAAAAGTCATATTTTCCCCATATAAACACACTTGAAATATTCAGTCGCGTTGAGGCACTGTAATTTTTTTTTGATTGACCCAAAACTTTGTATATCTCAGTTTTTTTGCTATTCGCATATTTCAAGGGGGTGAGGCCGATAGTTTGAACTCTTTTTTTTTTTATTAAGGGCCAGAGTAGCCCAAAAAATTTTAAGGGAATTCCGACAGTACCAAGTACTTGTTTTATCAGGCATTATGAAGGACTTTGTTGAGCTTTGTTTTTATTGGAATTTTTGTATCATGAATTTTTCTTTGATTTTTTCTTTTAAGTTTGTAATTAAAAAATAAATCTGTACCAGCAGAGCCCAGCCCTCGAAATTCGAGTGAAAATTGTAGAACATTTTATTTTTTCATTTAATAAATAGTTTTAAAGGAGCCCTATGGTATCAAAATTCAACACAGGGCTTTTGATATTTCTAATAATTACACACAGTATGTGTTTTATGTATGTGTTAGTAGCAATTTTAAATGAGCATTACTCCAAAAAATGTTCCAGATGGTAAAAACCTGTAAATCTGGTGGACAGCTAAAAAGAAATAACTTTTAAATGAAGTATGTTTGGTCAAAATCGGTTATTATTAAAATTTTTATATCGGCCACAAAAAATCGCCTTGCCTATTAGTATTATACATAGATGCATATATAAAAACGAAAGTATGTGTGTTGAATTGTTTGTAGGTTATGGGAGGCTAAACCACTGGACGGTTCTTCTTGAAGTTTTACAGAGTCTTATTGTGTATCTACACGGAAATACAGGCCATATATTTTTTGATATTTTTAGTGGGCGTGGCAGCTCCCACAGAAAGTGAATTTTTAATATCATATATATTGAGTACTACGTCAGGGAGAGCTTTGAAAATTTGTATGAGGTCATATATTACTAATGTTTGTAGCCGTACTGAAATTGGACGGGATCGGATAAGTGGGCGTGGTAACTCCCATACAAATTAATTATTCAATATCATATATTTCGAACACTATGACAGAGACAAATAAAAATTTGTCAGAGGCCATCAATTATTAATTTGTGTAGTAGGACAAAAAAGGGCGAGATCGGACCATTGGGTGAGGCCCCCCTCCTACAAAGTAAATATTAGGTGTCATATATCTGGAGTACTATAATAGGGAGAGCTTGGAAAATTTGTGTGAGCTCATCTATTATTAATGTTTGCAGTCGTACCGAAAGTGGGTGGGATCGGATAAGTGGGCGTGGTACCTCCCATACAAAGTAATTATTGAATATCATATATTTCAAACACTATGACAGAGACAAATTTGCACATTTGTCTGAGGTCATCCATTATTGGACCGAGGAGCGTTTCTACCTCCATATAAAGTAAATATTAAATTTCATATATCTGGAGTACTGCAAGAGTGAAATCTTTGAGACTTTGCGTGAGTCCATTTGTTATTGATGTGATTAGACGAACAAAAAAATGAGCGTGATCGTCGGCGTGATGTTCTAAATTCAAGGCCAACCGTTAAGTGTTGCCGGATTTATTTTGGAAAATCCATATTTTTCTAATGGGAAGCTATATATAAACAAAAAAAAATGATTTTATCAGCAAGCACTGAAATAAACAAGTAAGAAAATTATAGTCGGCTTAGACCGACTATACGATTCCCTATACCATGCGTTTAGGGATCCTATCTCTTAGGTCCAACTAATTAGATATAGAAAATAAGCATAAACCAAATTTGAGTGGCATTGTTATTAATTTTTTTAACTTCGGATATGAAAAAGTCAAAAAGTCGACCGAAAGGTCGAATAATGGTCCAATTCTGACCACATTTGGTAAGGTCGCCTAATTTTGAGAAAAACACATAACTTTAATTTAAGCAAAATCTGTGCAATATTTTTGTTTTTTGATAGATTTAAGTGAATATCGGGAATAATCTTCATATGGACGCTATGACTAAGAATTACCCTATATGGTTTATTTTTGGACTACAATAAATGGATGTAATAAATATACACAGACCGAATTTGACCGAGATCTATATTGACCTTGATGATAATTTTGATATATGACCATTTAAGTCGATCTCATAGAGGTCATTTGTATAGGGACTAGGTCTAAACATGAACTGATTTTCACCAATTTCAGCAGCGTTCATTCTATTACTAATAGAAGCATATATACTAAATTTCATCAAATTATATGCATATTTGTGACCTGTAGTTTGAGTACAAGATTTGCATGGACAAAAATACAGGATGATGGACGGACATCGCTAAATCGACTCAAAAAGTAATTCTGAGTTGATCGGTATAATAAAATATATAAAATAAATAAAATAAAATGTTTTCATTGTACAATACGAACTTCGTAGGCAAAAATTTAGTATAAAGACATGCAGGTATCAACGTTATGCTATCTCGAAAGTCTTCTGACTAGAATGGGTGGTTCTGCAGACGACGTAAGAAACCGAATAAAAGCTGGTAAACATTCATTTGGTATTTTAAACGCCATATTGCGATCAGCACATATTTCGAAAAGAACCTGGCTGAACATATTTAATTCCTGCATAAATCATTTCATCTCTATGGATGTGAATCGTGGAATACAGCGCAGAAGGATGTTAACTTGCTACAGGCTTTCATAAATCGCTGCCTGCGGAAAATTTTAAAAATATTCTGGACAGTTTCGATATCCAATGTAAGGCTGTGTGTCAAAATCTCCCAAATTCCGTTGACATTGTCACAAGGCTATCGAATCGAACCCGCAGGGAAGCTGGCGCCGGCAAATCGAAATTGAAGCGACCAGCCAAGACAAAAACTGGAACGGGATAAAAACGCTTGCATTGAACAAATCAGAATGGAATAAACTTCTTATGGCCCTATGCTCCTTGTAGGAACTGTGGGAACTTATATATATATATATATAATATATATATATATGTCAAATAAGTCTCGGTAAGTCATAGCGAAGCACGACAAGTCACACTAGTAAATCAAAAAATTATTAAGCTGATATTGTGTCTTTCTAAATCAACTGCAGTTATGCATTTGAAATTATCTAGATTGTGTGATTCCTTTGTCTGGCTTTAGGTCATGTATTTAAAAATAAATATGAATTCAATAAAATTAAATTTTTGATTTGTTTTTTAAATAATTTTCTTTATTCCTTCCGCTATTTCAATTAATAATAACAAGTTTTGACAATCAATAAACAAAATCTAAATTCCATCAAATTTGCATACAGAAGTTATTGAAATAAACTAGACATAATATATATGATCATCACTGACCCACTGACTTAATCTATAAGATGGTATTCATATCCCCTAAATTAAATTTCTCTCAAATATGTTTTTTTTGTTTGATTTTCATTCTTTTACATTTGTAATTAATGTAATTTTTCAACGTCATTATATCAGAAATATCGTTAGGCACCTTACAACTTACGAGTTAGATGATAAAAACCATTATATGACGGCATTTTGATAATCATTTCTATGGATGTGGTTTCAAACAACTCATAACGAAACAACTTCTAATATAAAGTCATTAAAAGTCTTCAAAATGTCAAATAGAAATAGATTTTATCCAAGATTAAACTTATCCAAAATTAACTTAATAAAAAATTTTAATAAAAAATTTTAATTAAGTTAACAACAGTTTTTATGGGAAACGGAAGCAAAAAAATATATTTTCCGTTATCGATTTTAAAACAAAGCAAATTGAAAAAGTAGAACTAGTAATAATAACATAAGTAAAAGGCGGAAGATTTATTCGACAACTGAAGAGAAGCCAGAGGGGTTCGTGGGTTCGATTCCCAATAGACGCTTTGGTCTGTCGCTGCAAAAAATTAGCCAAATGGTCTTTGTCAACCGGCTTATCCCTGGACCCAAATTAGAATACAAATTTACTTTGTATTGTAATTGATATAAATAAATAAATACATACAATACAAATCGCAAAATATAATTTAATACGACATCGCCATCATATAAAGCAGCTTCCCGATATTCTCTTAAATCTATCAAAAACAAAAATATTGCACAGATCATTCTCAAATTTTATGTATATATGTTTTTGCAAAAACTAAGTAACCTTACCAAATATGGTCCATTTTTCGACCTAGTTCCCATATAAATATAGCATCCGATATGAACTTCTTTAAACAAATTAATAACAATGCCACTCAAATTTGGTCTCTGCTTATTTTCCATATCTAATTAATGGACCTACGAGATAGGGTCTCTAAGCACATGGCATTGGGTCACGTATAATCGGTCTAGACTGACTCAAATTTTCTTACCTGTTCTCTTTTGAAATGCCGAGGGCACTATTTTCTTCCGGATCATATTCTTTACCAAAATTCAAGATATTTTCCTAGTATTTTTGTATTGTTGATACATCCAAATTTTTTATGCTCATCTTCATCAAAAGATTCTCAGAATTTCTATCTTTCTCTGATACAATGGATGATGGCAAAGATGATCTGCTGCCAAAATTCGTGTCATTACAGCATTGTCATAATCCACGGGTGGAGTAAAATAGTTATAACATCTCGGCTTTTTTGACTTCTGAAAAAATATCAGTTTCGTCCGCATTATAAATTTAGTCATGTGTTAAATTGGATTTTGTTAAAGAATAAAGTTCCGTTTTAAAAAGTTCAAAAAACTGTGGATTTGATGATAGTTTTTCCCCGCATATTTTTATAAATCATAAAAAGTCGTCGCTTAAATTTATGCACCCACCCACACTTGTACAAAATAAATTTTTTCTTTGATTAGTTCACTTTCATAGGCAAATTTTTATGTCTATGTTTATTAAACCCATGACATATAGCTTTGCTTCCACCTTCAGTAGTTCTCCCAATCTCAGTGTTTTCCTTCTGATTCTGGCTTCACAATTTGTAATCACTTAAAAAATTCGCTTTTAAGTTTTCGTAATAGCACAAATTGTTGGTTTGGAGTAACGCTTACACCTTTATCCAAGCTTCCTTAAATATCACTTTTTTCCAGATAAGGTTCTGCCTTCCATCACCGATAAAGGCTGAAATGTCGGAAACCGCTCTAATTAAAAATAAGGACTAATTATGAATTTTATATATACATATATGCTTTCTTCTGCTCTACCACGCCCCATTAAAAACAAACTGAATTTTTGAATGTTAATTGCAATATGTCTGAAAAAAGTACGTTAAATCTAACAAACAATTGAAATTTTCTTCATGCCAGCATCTCCAATATATATAAGTATATGTAAAAAGTGCAAGTTGTGGAATGTACAAGCCATGCATCACATATGGCAACTCTTACGAAACTGAGAATAGTGGAAATTAGAAGTATAAATGCATTAATATTCAAAAAATTCAAAAGTAACGATTGTTTGTCTGAACAGAGTTGTATCTTCTGCGATTGATACGAAGTAAAAGTTGTATGGTGTAAAACTGATTCATAACCGCACTGCTCGAAGGCCTGACTTTAGGTGATTGTTTCACAGCACATGACCAAAAAGTGGATGTACGTGTGTATGAGGTAGACACCAGGTTCAAACCTACCGGTCGACCTAAGTAGAAAAATTTCATATAAAAACAATGTAATCAATTACACCGTTGTACAAAATTTGACTTTTGGTTGCACACATGAACAAATTAGTATACTCTGAAAGAGGAGCAAGAAATGAAGTACATGTGTATACCACTTTTTAAACTCTTTCTTTTAACTCATACTCTCTGTCTGTCTGTCTGCCTGTCGTGGCTCAACCCCATTCCGCCTTATCCAATTGATCTGAAACATGGCCAATAGTCTTGTTGTGACTACAGATTAATTTTGAGGTAGATACGCACAGTCACACATAGTCACGCATAGTCACGGAGTGATCTAAATGTCATTTCCCCTCAACCGATCGATCTCAAGCTTGGTCCATACACTTGCTCTGAAAAAAATATTAACTTTGACTTAGTCACGCGCAGTCACGCAGGGTCACGCACAGTCACGGAGTGACCTAAATGTCATTTCCCCTCATCCGATCGATCTGAAACTTGGTCGATATACTTGCTGTAAAAAAAGATCAACTTCGACATAGTCACGCGCAGTCACGCACAGTCATGTATAAAATTATGTATAAAATTAGTGTAAAACTTACGATAATATGAGTTTTGATCACATTAAAATTAAAATAAAAATATAAATATGAATAAAATTATTCAGCGCGATTCATTATTTGTTATCTCAGGTAGATGTCAGTTTATTGCAACTCTGTAGCTAGTATTAATTTTATCTGTCTCTTCTTGTAAATTCATAGTTCTTGTGGTGCTTTTTTGGATTAGAAGGCTTTCAATAGTGTACCTTTTTCTTTCTTTGCTTTACTTTTCTAATATTCTTATTCCCTCTAAGTCAGCTATGTGACCAAACTTGAGCACATAGACAAATCTTAAACGACAACCAGTTACTTACAGAGCGTCAATCCGGCTTCAGACCCCAACATGTCTGTATGACAGCTTTAGCTGATGTAGTTGAGGAGATAAGAAGCAACATGGATGATGGAAAAATATTTTTTTGATTCTATTGGACCACCCAATGCATTTGAGATGGTGCAGCACTCAGTTTTATGCCTCAAACTGAAGAATCTGTTGCTAATGGTAGCTGGACCACTACTTTATTCGATATATGCCAATGATTTTCCACAACAAATTAAATTCTATAAGATTCAGATGTACGCAGATTTAAATACGAGTAGTACCAAAAATCCAATTATTTCCAAAACTCAACAACTAAATTATGATCTTAAACAAATTCTATATTAGGGATCGGCAAATGGTCTACGATTTAATCCAAAAGATCTAAGTGTATTATAATAATGAAGAAAGTGATGCATTTGGAGGATGAGATATGTGTCTTTCTTGGGGGTTCTTAAATTGACATCGTAGACTCTGTAAAAAATATCGGTGTTGTGTTTAATGGAACTCTGACATGGTCAGATTATACTAATCAATCCTGTGACAGAATTTATAAGTAGTATTATAGGAAGCTTATGCTTAACACAGCACTTTATTCCACCGAAAATAAGATTCCTACTTGCTAAAACATATCTTTTACCAACATTACTATATGCCGCTGAGGTTTTCACAGGTTGCAATTCTGGGGATAACAGAAAACTAACTCTAACTTTCAAAAACATTGTTCGCTATATCTTTGCATTAAGAGAATTTAATCATGTATCCCAATACTGGTGTCATGTCTTACACATGTCGTTTGACAACTATATTAAATTTAAAACATTATATTACTACTTAAAATTATTATAACAAAGACTTCAAAATATCTTTTCGAACGATTAAGGTCCGCAAGATCTTCCCCGGGACCATGCCTCCGAATATCAATTTTTTATTCTAACTATTCGTCCTTGGAACCAACTTGCTAATGTTATGCAAAATACAAGCAACGCAACAGGGCACTATGGCCGAAATTGCGATTTTAGCCGCAAAAAGTCAAATTTTCAACTTAAAATTTTTAAAATTTTTTTGATGGTGTTCAATACCCAACATATTGAGAAGAAAAAACTAAAAACAAATTTTACTGTTGGCAACCCTGTTTATGTGCAAACAGCTGTTAATGTTTACATATTTTTTAGTACGTGTTAATACAAGTGAAGCATCAAAATTTTTATAAAATTAAAAACTGTTTTTTTAATAATATATTCTTGTTCTTGTAAAAAAAAACTTTGTGAATATGAGTTCTAATACTCGAGGTGAGTATTTTTATTATATACAAGTATAGGTTGCTAAATGGTTGTATTTCGTACTTATTATGGTGGTTTTTTGTGTGTATTTTTTTGTGAAATTCTGAATAGTTTTATCGTTTTTCGTGGAGTAAAACTAAAAACGTCATGAAGTGTCATTGGAACTATTTACATGTGATTATTTGTAGAAAACTCAACTTTTATGTCAGCATTTGACTGCTAATGAACGAAATTTTAATATTTTTGTAGAAACCCTCAGGTTCAAAAATTCTGAAATATTTGAATTTTGATTGAGCAACAACAGGATTATTTCGAATTACATAAAAGGGAAGATTCCATAGGAAATTGACAGTGAATTAAGTAAATTAATATGTACTAAAGCTCGGAACTTATCTAATTTTATTAAACTAAAATCGGATTAACAATCCAGAAATGAAAAAGCATTTAGAAAATATAACAAGGAATGGTTGGGTCGAGAAACAATTTTTGCTATAACGTAAAAGATTCATGCTATCGGGTGACCAAAAATGACTTATGATGATAGCTGCGAAATAAATAAAAGGAGATTAGCTTCCGAATTAGCTTAACCAGCAAGGAGACAATGCGCAATTATTAGTTCATGCCGGCTCTATATCTGCCAAAAAATCCCATGCAACGGATTTGAAATTTGTCCAAATCGGGCATCCAAAATTCGAGAAGTTCTTAATACTAGCCATAAAGAAGTTACGCCATTATCACCTGATGAAGCTCTAATGTTTTTGTTAGAAAACGGATTAACTAAAACGCAGTACCCAAATATGCATCAATTAAACATAAAACAAAATAATAGTATTTATCCGACTAATGATAAAGTTTATAGAAGCAAATTGAAATGTAGACCGGATGAAATCAAAGCGAATGAAAGCTCTGTCGAAGTATCGTTACAAAATTTGGTATACCACACAGCTAAAAGAATTCTTGCATATCAAGATGAAGTATTGTATACAATGGATGTTGAAGAATCGTTCCTAATTTTGATCTACGGGTTTGATGGTTCTACCGGTCACAGCTAGTTTAAAAAAAAAAAAAATTGTGAAAAATACTTCGGAAAGTTTCGATCATTCCCTATTTGTGACATCAGTTATTCTAATAAAAATAATTTCATCAGCATGTGATAATATTTGGGTAAACCGTACACCTCAGTTAGTACGCTTTTGTAGACCTTTAAAAGTGGAGTTTGTTAAAGAAACAAAAGAGCACATTTTAACTGAAAACCACAACATAAATAAACAGATTAAGAAGTTGGAACTACTGCAATACACATTAAGTAATGGGGAAAAAATTAAAGTAAAATATAATTTATATATCTGTGGTTTTCTAGAATAACCGCGTATGTCATAAAATCAAAATGTTCAGGGGAGCCAAAAAACGTTATATTTGAAATTATGTTCTCGATATAAAGTTTTGAGAGCTTTTTTTTAACAGTCCTGTAGATATGGGCAATTAATACTTTATATAAAATTTTGAGTCAAAAATCTTCAGAGGAATAGATCCTAGAGAAAGACGAAAAAACAGTATGTAAATAACACTTAAAGTGTGTGCAGATAAATCAACTTATGTCGACAAACGACGTTTTCTTTGAAAAAGAAAACTACCAATGCAACCACCCATGTAGACATAAGTTGTTGTTGCTTGAAAAATTGATTTTTTTTTTGTTCGTCAACAAAAAATTAACGGGACTTAGGATGAGAATATAACAACGTATCAAGAATAATAGTGACAAAAATTAACACAAATAAACACACAAGAATTTATAAGTGGTTATAAACTGAAAAATAATCCAAAATTATTTTGCATTTTTTTTCCATTAATAACAACGTATGTCCCTATGTGTCGTTTTCTGAGAAAATAATTTGTCAGCGATCAAACGTATGTTGACATATGTCGATAGTGCTGCAAATTGATTTAATAAACATTTAAGTTACGTCGTTAAAGAAAAAACTCAGAAATGGTCAATATTTTTTTTTTTTTTTTTAATTTAACACGTGTAAAGAGCGTTAAAAATTAATATATTTGGCATCGTTAACTCAAAACTGACAAAAATGGACATACGCGGTTATTCCAGAAAACCAGAGATATGTCATTAATAGATGGGAAAGTCTTAAATGTGTTGACAGAAACTAAAAGTGCATAGCAATGCCCCATCTGTCATGCCGGTCCAAAGCAATTTCGAAATTTAAGAAACTTTGATTCTCCTAATTTTGAAGCGAAGGCCGACGCTTTAATATATGGAATAAGCCCTTTGCATGCGTGGATTCGCAGTTTCGAGTATGTTTTAAAACTTTCATACAAGCTAGATTTGAAAAAATGGCAAGTTCGTGGAACAGAAGAGAAGATAATCCTGGCAGTAAAGAAACAAAAAATTCAAAAAGAGTTTTTGCTTCAAATGATCGATAAGCCAAAAGCAAATGGCAGCGGCAACACCAACGATGGCAACACAGCTAGAAGAGCATTTTCTCGCACGGGGCTTTTAGCATCTATTACTGGTATATATATATATAGATTTTTTGAAACAATTACACATAATCTGAATTGCTCTCTCCTCTGAATTTGATATTGATGCTCAAAGGTTTCGTGCTCATTGCATTAAAACCAGTAAAATGTTTTTCCAAAACTACGAATGGTACCCGATGTCTGCCACAATACACAAAATATTAGAGCATTCGTCACAAATAATTAAGGCTTCAGTAGTACCCGTAGGTTGCTTTGCAGAAAATGCATCTGAGGCTCGAAACAAATATTATAAAAAAAAATCTAACTGGTCACGCTCGAAAGGATTCAAGAGTGAACAACATACTGGACATGTATCATAGAGCTATGGATAGCTCTGACCCATATATTTCAAGTTTATGTTTGCAAGAACATACAAATAGTTCAAAAAACTTCCGTTTCCTCGAAAAGTCATTGATTTTGTTAAAATGCCTGAATTACCACCTGATTTCTTATTACCTCCACCATCTCAAGAAGCCTCCAGCTGCAATTATAGTTCTGATTCTGATGTTAGCTTAGAGTCGTTAAATTATTCATTGGAATTAGAAGCGGATGAAAACGAAGAAACAGACCATATATCTTTTGAGAATATGTATGCAATATTTTGTTATTTTCAGATTAATCCATAAGCATTTACAACTTCTTTAAAATTATAAATTTATGAATTAAAAAATAAATAAATTTCTTGGTAGCATTCAATATTTTTAATAGTGGGCGTGGACCGCCCATTTTTTTCTCAAGTGGGTAATTCCATGTCAAATCAACCAATGGGTGTACACTACCTTCTCCAAATTGTATGATTTTTCGTAGGAAGACAGATTATTACAGAACTAAAATAAGTGCAAAGTTTGAGGGCACTGGCACTTCTGTATCCGGAAATATGTGGTCTTGAAAATCGTAAAAAAAGGTCAAAATTTACAAAGTTGTACTTACTTAATTATAATTTTCTTGAAAAGTATTATAGTTACGCAACTCATCAAGATTGCATTTGAAAGGTTAATTAATTACCTTTAATTTGATATATAGAACATTATTTTTTTTTGGAATGGTCCAAGGTCACAACTCTTGACCTATAATACGGGAGGCTATAGCTGTAAAAACGACAATTTTAAAAATCTGAAGAAAAAATATGTTTAAGATTGGTTCCTTCCCTAAAGTTCCAAAAAATTTCAGACTGGGGGTATGCTTGGATCCAGAAATATTTATCATAGAGTAAAGGTAGATATTTAAAAAGTCGGTGCTGTTACTGTTACTGTTACTGTTTATGAATGTGGTTGGTTGTGCTCGTGAGCGTAGGCGGTCTATGCACGCACGCCGCTATTTGTTTCTGGTTCTTTAGCTCTGTACTGTACTCAGTACAGACCTGTGTTAGGGTTGGTTTGACAGGTAATTATGTTAGAGCGAGACAACAGTATAAATGTTGTCGGGTGTGGTTCGTAGTGTCAAATAACTTGGATATAGAGAAATTATTGAAAAACTAGAAGTCAAAGGAAGCACCACAAAAAAAAACCATTCTAAGCACGTTGCTTTAAAAAACCACATGTGTTGCTATAAAATCAATATTTTTAAATAAAACCAAAAGTGTTCAAAGTGATTGTTTTTTGCCTCTGTAAACAATATGTCATTTAATACAATATATTGTTGTAATCCATTTAAAAAAGTTGCTCATGTCCGGAATGCAAGAGGACTTCAGCAATGGATGACTGGAATTAGTAATAACATTTCAATATCAAATAAAATATGTGATATATGCAGAAGAGAACTTTATAAATTAAAAGGAAGTGTAAACAATAATATTCAATCTATGAACGAGCCAGAAAACGAGACTTCAGACTCGGAAAGTGAAGCATCAGTTTCGGGAGATGTTCGAATTTCTAAGTTAAACGAAAGTTTAACATATTTACAAGAATCTCCAATATGTTCGAGAAAAATTCCATTAAAAGGGTATACAACTAGAAAGTTAGAAAAAATAACAACATCAATTAAAACCAACATTTTCCCAAATTCAACACCTTCAACCTCTCACGTATGCCCATAATCGGAAATAATCGAACAACTAAAAGAAAAGTTTAAATCAATAACTAAAAACAGTGATAAAATTCAACTTTTAACTATTTTACCTAAAAGCCGGACATTGAAAAGAATGGAGGAGGAATTTCAAATAACAAATTTTATGGCACGAAAGGTAAAAAACTTGGTTGAGACAGAAGGCGTATTGAATCCAAAACTTGGAAAACGATTGCCATTAGAAATTGTTGATGTGGTGAAAATCTTTTATGAAACTGATGATGTCAGCAGATGTCTACCAGGATGTAAAGACTACGTGTCAATAAGAGAAAATGGTGTAAAAGTAAAAAAAAATAAAAGACTTTTACTCGGAAATCTTCGAGAAGTTTATGCTTTATTTAAAGAAAAACATGAAGGGATAACTATTGGAATTTCTAAATTTTGTGAACTTCGGCCAAAAAATGTGGTTCTAGCAGATGCGTCAGGAAGCCATAATGTATGTGTTTGTAAAATACATCAAAATACAAAACTAATGCTCCACGCAATAAACCTGAAAAAATTGACAGAAAATGTGCAAGATTTTGTGCTGGAAACTTATAAAGATTGTTTAAAAAGACTTATATGCAATCCCCCATCACCAAATTGCTACCTTGGCAGATGTAGCATGTGTCCAGATATACAAAATTTTAAAGAGAAACTTGGTGAATTATTATTAGAAAATGAAATTGATGAAATCATATATAAACAGTGGATAAGTGTAGATAGAGACTCTCTGGAAACTATTATTAAAGAAACTGATTCTTTTCTGGATTCTTTATGCGAAAAACTGCAAACTCTTCTACCCCATTCATTCGTATCTAAAGAGCAGGGTGCATTTATGGCTCACAAAAAGTCTGCGTTGGAAGAAAATGAGTATTTAGTAATTTGCGACTTCTCCGAAAATGCAACTTTTGTGGTTCAGGATTCTGTGCAAGGCTTTTTATGGAATAATAGCCAGGCCACACTATACCCAATAGCAATTTATTACAAATCAAATGGAAAATTAGAAACTACAAATTTTATAATAATATCAGACTGTCTAATACATAATACCATAGCAGTTCATTTATTTCATCGCCACCTAAATGAGTTTTTAAAAAACAAGTTTTTGAAAATGCCAAAGAAAATTTTTTATTTTTCGGACGGTTCTTCCGCTCAATTTAAAAATAAAAAAAACTTTGCCAATTTATGCCATCATAGCGAAGATTTTAATTGTTCCGCTGAGTGGCATTTCTTTGCTACCAGTCACGGCAAAGGACCTAGTGATGGTCTTGGGGGAACGGTAAAGCGTGAAGCACGAAGAGCCAGCTCGCAACGTCCATTCGAAGATCAGATAACTACTCCTCTCCACTTGTATAATTGGTGTCAGCAAACTCTTCAGAACTGCAACTTTGCATATTTAACGGAAAAAGATTATGAAGAAGAAGAGAAATTGCTAACTGATAGATTTATAGGATTACGTACAATTCCGGGAACTCAAAAGCAGCACAGCTTCATACCAATTTCAAAAACACAATTACAAGCTAAAATTTATTCCGCTGATAGCAAATTTGTAATTGAAAACATTTATAATAAAACTAAACAACAACAACAGCATTCATCATAATAATGTCAACAACAACAGCAACAACAACAACAACAACAGCATTCATCATAATAATGTCAACAACGCCAACAACAACAGCATTCATAATAATAATAATTCACTTGTTAAATATCTACCTTTACTCTATGATAAATATTTCTGGATCCAAGCATACCCCCAGTCTGAAATTTTTTGGAACTTTAGGGAAGGAACCAATCTTAAACATATTTTTTCTTCAGATTTTTAAAATTGTCGTTTTTACAGCTATAGCCTCCCGAATTATAGGTCAAGAGATGTGACCTTTGACCTTTCCAAAAAAAAAATCATGTTGTATATCAAATTAAAGGTAATTAATTAACCTTTCAAATGCGACCTTGATAAGTTGCGTCACTATAATATTAATCAAGAAAATGATAATTAAGTAAGTACAACTTTGTACATTTTTATAGTTTTTCCCGATATTCAAGACCTCATATTTCCGGATCCAGATGCGTCAGTGAACTTAAATTTAGGATTTTTCTTATTTCTCGGATACACTTTAATCCTGCCAAAATTCAGCCAATTTGGAAACAGTGATGTAAAAGACAGCCATATTTTAAGTTGAGTTCAGATGGTTTAACCCAAGTTACTTTTTTGTCAGTAGAAGTCCGTATAATCATTTTGGTGAAGCTAGCTTGCCAGGACTTTGAGCCGTGGCCCTCCCATTTTTTCTCAAATTGATTTTTTTATCATTAGAAGTCCACACAAAAAATTTGGTGAAGCTAGCTTGTAGGGATGTATTTTTTGCCGCTAAAATCGAGATTTCGGCCACAGTGCAGGGTTTAGAAAATTCCTATACGAATACTTTCATGGATTTTATATGATTTTTTTTAATATTTATACCCTATACCACTATGTGGTTTGGGTATAATGACTTTGTGCTGCTGTTTGTAACTACCAAAAATATTAGACCTAGACCCATCTTTTATTATACCGATCGAATCAGAATCACTATCTGATTCGATTTAACGATGTCCGTCCGTCTGTGTGTCCATGTAAACCTTGTAATCAAACTGCAGGTCGCAAATATATTTGGTATTTAAGCTTTTATCGGCCATAGGATGAAAGCTATTGAAATTGGTGGGAATCGGTCCATGTTCAGACCTAGCCCCCATACAAATGGTCCCTATGAAATGGACTTAAATTGCCATAAGATACAAATTATCATATAAATCTTATTCAAATTGGATTTGTACGGGTTTATTACATCCAGTAATCAGTAGTCCCAAAATGATCTATATGGGACAACTCTTAGTCATAGGCGCCATATAGAGCTGCTTCCCGATCTTCACTTAAATCTATCAAAAAACAAAAATATTGCACTGATTCTTCTCAAATTCTGTTTGTATATATTTTTGCAAAATACAAGAGACTTTACCAAACATGATAAGGATCGGTCCATTTTTGGACCTAGTCCCCATATAGATATACCATCTGATATGAACTTTTTCATATCTGCAGCCAAAAAAAATTAATAAAAATCCCACTCAAATTTGGTTTATGCTTATTTTCTATATCCAGTTAGTTGGGTTTGAGAGATAGGGTCTCTAAACGCATGGTATAGGGTATCATATAGTCGGTCTAGACCGACTATAATTTTCTTACTTGTTTTAAATTGTAATTGATAATATTTTAAATATAGATTAAGAGTTACTGATGCTATATATAATGGATAACTTATCTGATTTCATTACTGTAATTTATAAGATACATTGTGTTGTTTTAATGGAAAATCAAATTTAATAACTGAATACAAATACAAATAAACTCTCTAAAATATATTTTATAGTAAAGTGAAATACTGTTATCAGTAGACCTCGTAATTTTGCATATTTTTTATTTTTCACCAGGTTGGTACCAAACTTTGCATTTAGATGATTTATCATTCAAATATAACCAATTTTAATGCACATGCAACATATGCCAAAAATATGCAAAAAATTGAATTCCACTCGTTAGATATTAAGTTTTACATTATGATTTATATATCGTATTTTAAAAAAATATTGTATAATTTAAACAAAATTTAAACAATGCAATTTTCTGTATAATTTTTTCATTACTACTATTGTGATATCTACCTCTAAGTCGCAAAATCATCACATAAATAAATTTAAGAAAAATAAATAAAATGTAAGAAAAATTTGATAGGAAAATGGGTTAACAGTCTTCCCGAAAAGTGCTTTAAAATTTATGGAAACAACATAATTTGTACAACTAGTGACAAAAAGGTGGAATTTAAATATTCAGACTGATGCAAACCAATTTAAAATTTTTTTATGAATTGCAAAATCTGTACATCGAAATATTTGATTGCAGTAAGACTGATGGTTAAATTAAAAGTACGTTCTAATTTTTTTAATATATTAGATTCCTTGCGGAAAAAATTTTCAATTGCAGCAACATATTGCTACTTCACTTCACGGAAGGTCAAAAGCATCCAATAACAACAACGAAGAAAATTCGCATAGTTTTAGCAACACGTCCAGCAACTTTCCCGACAATTTTTTATTTATTTATCTATTTATTATAGTATCCTATACAACAAGACATAAATCTTATAATTAAAGTACAGGATTAGTAACAAGTCAAAAAGCATTATGGAAATTTTACATTGCTTAAAGTAAAATTAAGAATAATGCAATAGATTATTAAAGAAAAACATTGAGTAATAGAAGATATGGATATCAACATAGGAGAATCAAAAAATGAGAATAAAATTTTACATTGAACATTGAACATTAAATAATTCAATTAAAAACCTTCTTATATAATATAATTAACAACAAGATTACAATAGCATAGAAAAATAATATAATAATATCAAAAATCAAAATTAAAAGTTTTTATGAGTAGTACAGAAAGAGTTCTCTTTGCAGAGCGTTGCTTATAAATTTAATGGTCGAAGGTAGTGTGTTCCAAAGACTGAATTAACATAGAATTGCCAGTCAGATATTAAACTTCGATGTCTTATATGTATAATGTCATTAGATCTACTAGAACGTGTAAATTGGATTCTTTCGAAGAGGTATGGTGGTTCATGAGTGTATACGATTTTGTGTAAGAGGATCAAAGTTCTTATTTTCAAGAGATTAGTAATTGTAACTCCATAGAGCTTTTTAGAGTACTGAGAGATGTGGTCATATTTCCTCAAATTAAAAACATATCTCAGTATAGCGTTGTAAGTAGATATAAGTTTTGTCAGACTCCTTGAGTCACAACTAGCATATATTTCGCAACCATATAGTAATGTAGGTATTAAATAAGATTTTGCAAGTAGAATTCTAATATTAGGTGGTGTAAAAAATTGAGTATTCCAAAGAGATCGTAACTTTGCAAATGTTTTCCCTGCAGCAGCATTTATGTGGTCAGACCATGTAAGTGTACAATTAAAAGTGATACCAAGATTTTTGGCCGTAGATACAATTTCAATTTTATTGTTATCAAGCATTATTAATGGTTCAACGGACAACTTTAAATTTTTCTTGGCAATTACCAAACACTTAGACTTCTTGGGATTTATACATAATCCATTCGAATTTGCCCATTCATGAACATGTTTTAGATCGGAATTTAGTTTCTCAACACAGTTATTTATATTAGTTGAGTCACCACTTATATAAAGTTGTACATCATCAGCGTACATGTGTACATTACAGTATTGTAGTTTTTGTTCCAAATCATTTATATAGAGTGTAAAAAGTAGTGGCCCAAGTATTGACCCTTGTGGCACGCCTTTCAAAACAGGTAACGAGCGAAATATTTTATTATTTACACAAACAGATTGACTTCGGCCTGATAAGTACGATGAAATTAAACGTGTTGATAAAGTTGAGAAATTATACATTTTGAGCAGCTTTAAGCAGAGAACTTCATGGTCCACAGTGTCAAATGCCTTGGAATGGTCTAGAAGAACAAGGAATGAGATATTTCCATCATCAAGTTTGCTACGGATTTCTTCAGAAACATCAATAAGGGCAGTTATGCAGCTGTGACTGCGTCGAAATCCAGATTGTCTTTTTGTAAACAACCCTTTATCATTAACGTACTTAACAATTTGTTGATGGAGTAATCGTTCAAACACTTTAGATAAGTAAGGCAATATAGCAATTGGGCGATATTCATTGTTTGATTTTGGGGTGGGTATAATTTTAGCATATTTCCAGTTCTTGGGATAAACATTCTTCGTGATGATATTATTAAAAATATATGTGATATAAGGTATAATTAGCGGGATTATAATCTTCAAAAATTTCGGATGGATGTTGTCAAACCCAACAGCATTTGACTTTATAGCAAGGCAACTCGATATAACATCCGATTCAATTACGCAATTAAAGGAGAAACTATTACCAGGAATAGTAGGCCATTGTTCATAATAACTAATATTCGATGGAACATTAGGGAGAGTTGTAAACGACTCATTGATTTCATTTACGTCTATTGCAGCAGCATTCACAAATGGTGATTTACCAACACCAATTTCGCGTATAGTTTTCCAAGTGTTTTTTGATCCAATAGCTGATGAAAAACAACGAGAATAATATTCAGATTTTGCACTTTTTATCATCCTATTAACTTCTTTTCTAGTATTGCAGTACTCAGTTTGGGATTCTGTAGTTTTGAAAGTTTTCCAACATTTATACTTCAAATCTCTACGAGCGATCGCTGATTTGATTCCTGCATTGAACCATGGTTTTTTCCTAGCATTGTGTTTAACTGTTTTGACTGGAACAGATGCATTAAAAACATTTGACAAGTTGTATTCTACGAAATTCAGTTGATCTTCAACCAAAGGCATATAATATATATAGTTCCAATCAATATTGGATAGCTCAAAGGACATCAGAACATAATTCATATTCTTAAAATCATAGAAAGTAGTTTCATCACATACATACTGCAACTGAAAATTAAAGGTTAGGAATATCAAATCATGTTTAGAGAAATAAGGTACTGATAACTGGTCATATAAAAGAACTTTTTTCATATCACTGACAAAGAATAAATCCAATAATGTACTAGAGGTGGAAGTGAAATGTGTTGGCACTGTACAATTTGTTGGGATTAAACCAATTGATTTCATATCATTGTTAAGATGACTTTCAACTATCAAATTAGAGTTAAAATCTCCACATATTATTACATCATCATATTCCAAAGCTAGCGTTTTCATCTTTTCCAGAAAAAAAACTGTATCGTCTCTTTTATTCGGCCTGTATACAGATCCAACGAGTAATTTCCGACCACCAGCTAATATCTCGATGAATATATATTCAATTTTGTTACATGAATTATTAGCAGAAACATCAACTGGTTTTGAAATACAGCACAGTTTACAAATAATAGACTTCCTGACATAAATAGCCACACCACCACCAGGAGTTTCTCTATCACAACGAAAAATTTTGTAATCTTTTAAATCAATTATACCATCAACAACAGACTCATTGAACCACGTCTCAGACACGCATACAACGTCTACACCAGAGCGTTCAAAAATGTAACGAAACTCATCAATCTTGGACCTTAAACTCTGAGCATTAATATGACACAATTTAATACCTGATTTTTGTTTACACAGTATTCGTATCATATCAGAAGTAACATCTTTGGAACTGAGAGCTACACTATCCATATGAGATGCCATGATTAAAAAAGATATTAATATAAGCAACGCAACCAAAACAAAATTTATCAAATTTAAATTTAAATAAGAAAATTACATAACAATATAATGACTTATGTTCAAAGAAGGAATAATATTTGGGAAAAATAGTAAGAATATGTATTAAACAACAATGAATTTAAAATGAATTTATGTGGAGCGCTGGTTGCAGGAAATATACCGTGGAAAGTGCTTAGCAATGCTACATTTAATAACTAAAAAAAAAAAAAAATACACAGGGCCACTAATTCCAGATGAAAGTACTTTCAGAAAGACCTACCTGGATAAATGCTACCAACAATCAAACCAAAAAAATTCGTGACAGTATCAAAGACGAAAGCGTTTGGATATCAACAAGGGACACGCAATAACGATATGTCGTGAATTTCATTTTAGAAACATTGAGAGAAAATGAATCTTCATGCTCATTTTTATTGTCGTGTAAACAGTTGAAAGAAGTAGATAATTGTAAACGACAGCATTCATATATTGTGGCCTTACGGGAATGAGTCAAAAGTTTTGTTGTTTTTAAGGGATGTTATGGTACATAGATATGATTAAAGCTGGTAAAAATTTAAAAGTTTTTTATCCGAATCCCACACACACATAACTTGTTTTGCACATGATTTAAATATAACAGCTGAAAAAGTAAGAACATCGTTTCGCGTCGCTAACTCGTTCATATCCTGTGTGAAAAAAATTTTCGTAAAAGCTCCGCTCAGAGTACAACGCTACCAGTAAATACTAAATAAGGAGTTATCACCAGAACTGATCACAACTAGATGGAGTACATGGTTGAAGGCGGCATCACTTTATGCAGATAACATGGAAGGAATAACAGAGGTAAGATAATTTTTACGAACAAACAACATTATGGGTCTCCTGCAAAATAATGGAACATCCGGTAACCCATTATTTTGGACAACGACGATATGCATTTACTTTAGTTTAGTAAAGAAACAAATTCTAAATTTGCAATTTAGGTTCTTGAAACACTGAACCCAAAAGATGCTGGCAAAAGAACTGATAAAAAATTCCCCTATGTCGCGATTTTACATATCGCACTCGTTCAACAATACTGTATTAACTCAAAAACTTCAAAGTTTTAAGGAGAGACAAAAAACTGTTTTCTTAATGCTTAAGGAAGTTTTCATTAACAAAAGTTATGCAATATTTAGAAAACCCATCAATTATTGTATTGCACCACATAACCTTTTTATTTGTTTATTGTCTGCAGATAGAATAGCGATTTTTTTAGTTACTATCATTTTCTTGAATTAGTTTTGTTTATAAGAAGTAAATATTTTGAGTTGTGTTTTTTTACATGAAATTTATTGCTGTGTTTAATACATTTTTTAATAAAAGTGATTAACATGAAATGAAATAAGATTAAAGTAAACAAAATTTGTTAAAGCCAAATAAATGCTAAAACTGCTAAAAAGTTTAAAATATATATTTTATTAAATTAATTCTCTATTAAATTTTTGTAGTATGATTCGTATTACTTTTTGGGGATAATGTTTTTCTTGACTAGGTCCATAATATCCTTTCTTTTATTTTCCAAAAGTGGCAGCTTTCCCAAATAAAGACAAGATAACCTGAAAATGGGTTTAGAACTTACTCCAAGTTTTTCCAATAATCTGTAGAATTCAAATTATCTTTATATACAAAAACTCTTAAGTAGAGTTTGTCCTTGTATGAAGTTTTGTAAAAAAATGAATCGATGTTGTCCTTTTCTACACGGAGAGTTTTAATACTATGCCAATTTATTTTTTGGCGCTTCTCATTTACAACAAAATTTTTGCCCCACAGTTCCTTAAGGCCTTTAGGTCATAAAAATCTTCATGAGACAATTCGTTAACTTTATATGGCATTCAGTCTTTTTAGCTTTTGCTATTAGAGCCGTATATTCATTGGTATATATATATTGGTATATATTGGTCTGCTGTCCTCAATTACGCTGTGTACATTATCACCTTCGTTTTGAGAATGGCCTTGGATTAGATATTTATGTGTTATACTTCTTAAGTTATACTTTTGTAGTGCATAAAAATACATGGAGAGTAAGTAGTTGTTTTTTTGCTGTCCACAGTAATTGTCAGAATAAAAATTAAATCCATGTCCTGAGCGTTATTTAATTTTGACACCAAATTTTTAATATATTCAAGTACGCAACTTCCTATTTCATTTGCTCCACGTTTTCCTTTTACTTCCGCCAAGAAAAAGCATTCGACATGTTTTGCTTTGAGGTCACTGACAGTGAAATTATAGCAATTTATTTTGCTTGTATAATAAAACCTTGATGTCATCCCTTTTGAAGTGGGAGAACTGCTTGCAGGTCGTAAGCAACTGCTTTGCAATTTTTTTTATCAAAATCTTTTTCCTTTCTGCATAAGTACTTTTCTTCTTGTTGTATGTTGTAAACCTCGTTTAAGTCTTTCTTTTCATTATCATCTGAATTCAGGAATGATTCGCGAAGATCGCATTGATCCTTTTTTGGTTTAAAAAGTGAAATATTAAATTCGTTCTTGTAAATTCCATAGAACATACTTTTATTACCAGGTGGCAAATTTGCAGATTCTCGGAAGTCCTTGTAATCCCTGTATAGGTCTGTTGGGCTTTTGCCACTCTCAATGTATTCACGAGTTGTTTGAGCACCTAAGTAGTGACTGTCGACCCTTGGAATATTTTTAATAAATTGTCTTATGCTATTTTTAACTTCAGGGTTCACGGTTAAATGGTTACTATGCTTTCCACGATAGTCTATATCTAGAAAACCATCTTCGTCCTGCTTTTTAATAACCGTTGCTCTGACTGTATCATTTATGTCAAGTGTTGCTTTAAAAAATAACTTACTCTTAACTCTTCATTTGGACAACTCATTTTGTTAAGTGAACTTATTAGACCTTTTGATTTCAAGTATTCACTATTATGTTTAATAAACTTAATAATAAAAATTCTAGCTGATTAAAAATGCAATGCTATATTGCTCAAATGAAAAATAATAAAGCGACAATATTACAAAGTGTCATTAAAATTATTTCATCAAAGCAGTAATAACTCAACAAAAAACAGAATTATTTCACGAAAACACTAAAAACTCAAAGAAAAAGTTAAGCATTATTTCATGAAAACAGTCATATTTCGAATTAAAACAAAACATTTACTTAGCCTGAATCAATTAAACAGTTGCAACTCAAAATACTACCTGACTGAAATAAACTTTTATTATTAGAATAACAACTTAACACTCTTTATATGAAAAAACAATTATTTGTTAAGGCCAATCACTTAAAATAATTTTGTTTTCTTGATTCACAGAAATAACCCATTGCAGCAGGAAAAAGGTCACAACATGTAATTTTATTAAGAAAGAGTAGTCAGAACTATGGGAATTTTTAACCATAGGTGGACATAAGTGTTATGTATTGTTTTTTGCCAAAAAGATAAAATAAAAAAATTTTGAGTTAATACAGTATTGTTGAACGAGTGCGATATATAAAATCGAATTTCGAGAGAGTTGCCGAAATCATAACTTCCTTGGAAGCGAGGGGTCTACCATTAGCAAAGTCTATGAATTTAATTAAAGAAGTTGAAAATATTGTTCATAACATAACTGGTGTCTTTGGAATAGATTTAAAAGAGAAATTTGAAGCCATTTTTAAGAGAAATCCAGATTCTAATATCATTTCAAAAATAAATAATATTTTAAATTTCAATACTGAAGATTTGTCTCGACTTGAACCCGTCACAAATGAAAATATCATTAAATATAAATTTGCTACAATTACTTACTGTGACGTTGAAAGAAGTTTTTCCGCTTACAAAATGGTTTTTGGAGAGAAACGTCAAAGCCTCTTAATTAATAATTTTGAGAAAAAAATTATGATTGTGTATTATAGTACAAATTATATTGAATAAGTTTTAAAATATCGTATGTATTAACTATCATTTGCTCTAATTTAATGTCTGTCAATAATTAATAAAATCTCAATATATATACCACCCTCTGAATCAATATTATATTACTATTTGATTTGTTTAATATAGAAAATTGTTTGCTTATTATGCATATTTTTGCATACTTTGCATATTTTTTTGCACACTTTGAATATTTTTTGCATACTTTGCATATTTTTTGCATAGTTTGCATAAATTATACATATTTTGCATATTTTGGCATATATTATGCATATGCATAAATTAAATAAGCATATCATTTTCATTTCTATTTTCAAGGAAACGAATCTTGGTGTCATCAGAATTTACCTATCTTAATCCTTAAAAAATATGCAAATATGCAAAATCCGAGGTCTAATTATCAGTAACTAAACTTAAATATTGGAAAAAAAAAGATATTATTTTCATTGTCTATAATAGAATTCTTCTAACTTGTTTATAACAAAATTCTGTAGTTGAATTGTTAACTTACTATAAAACTTAGTTTTATATTTACTTTTCAAACAGTTTACAATATTATTTTGAGTCGGTCGAGCTTTTTAAAAATATGAAAACAAACATATCTCCTTTTTAAACTTTATAATCTGTCTATTGGAATTTAGCTCACTTTCTGAAATGAATATGCTTAGATGTTTGCTTCAGTTAAAATTAAATATTGATTCAATCAATGTTTATTCATATCTTATCAATATTTTATCATAATGATATTTTAATCTCATAGTTTTTAAATTGGGAAGAAGTTCACAAAAATTCTATTAAAATTCAAAGTTTGTCTTTTGTCTTGACTTGCAGAATTTATTACTGGCTTTGCTGTAAAAGTGTTTTGATTTCTATTTTTATCTCTCGTCTGCGCTTAATTTAAGCAATAAAAAGTATAAACAAAAGTTTGTGCAGAATATCAAGTTGCTTGCTTAAGTCTTTTGTTTGGACATGAACAATTTAACTAATTTTGCAATTTAAAAATATATTACAATTTTATTACATTATAAAGCAAGTTTAATCATTTCTTTCAATTTAAAGTAACTCCTTTTATTATCAAAAGCTGTAATTCTAAGAAAAACAACTACTAGTAGATGTAAAAAAGTTTTACAGAATAATTGCCTTCTTTCAAAAAAAAAAAAAAATATATAAAAAAAACTTCTCTCATACATACAAAAACCCAACTATTTCTGTTGTACATTAAAAAAAAAATATAGAGAGTAGCAAATACAAAAAGAAAAAAAATCAATTCAAAGCCAAGTGCAAACGATGGACGCTTGAACAGAAAGAAAAAAACAAAAACAAATGAAGGCAACATGCAAGTTGTTACAAAGCGAGTATAAATGCGCTTCTGCCAAAGAAATTTCAAACAGTTTGTAAAGTGAATTTCAAGTGTTAACAATAACGTACAAGTTGAGCGCATATCAAAGTTGTCGGAGTAGCTGAGCTGATTGATACAGTCTGACATCGCGTGGATTATTAAGGATTTCTTAAAATTTATTTAAAGAAACAAAAAAAAAGAAAATAAGTAACAATACCAGCCATGCATTTTTTAACGGCAATTTTAGGCTTATTTTTGGTAGCTTTTGTTTGTGAGGCAGCAGTGATGCAGGGACGTAATTATCGTAATACTGAAGAAATTTTAGTGCCTGTTACTGTCATACAAGAGGGTGATCAAATCAAAGAAGTTACACAAGTTAAAGGTACTGAAACTGATGCCAAAGCTACAAATGAAGAACAAAAACTGGAAGCCATTGAAAATACAGGAGAAGCCCAACGTCGTTTTGATGAAGCCCTAGTTGAGGAGGAAATTATCGAAGCTGTTGCCGAAGAAAACAAAGAACTTTTAAATGCTGTAGCTGAAGAAGAAGAAAAATTTGAAAAGGAAATTATTAAAGATGAATTGGTGGAAGAGAAGAAAGAAGAGGCTGTTGAAGCTGTTGAAGTGCCTGCGAAACAGCAACAACAAAACGAAGCACCTTTAGAACAAATCCAGTCAGTGTTAGTAGAAAAAGCCACACCGGAGCAAGTAGTGGTTGTTGTAGAGACGGCGGCTGATGGCAGTTCTGTACGTCAAGCTACACAAGCCACTCCAACTCAGACATCAACGCAACAGAATTTCGTACAACAATTTATACAAAACTCACCGTTGGGACAATTCTTCAATCAAATAACTGGTCAAAATCAGCCAGCACAAGCTGCCAACGATGAGGCGGCTCCCGCCGCACCAGCACCCACCAATCCAGGATTCTTAAATCCAGTAGCTGCCATTACAAATGCTGCTCAAAATGCTGTTAATTCCACACAACAAGCTCTTCAGCAATTTGCCTCAAATATTGGCAATCAATTTCAAAATACGCTGTCAAGCTTAACTGGCCAGCAGCAGCAACAACTATCAGGTAGTAATGACGCTACCACTGCGCGACCGGGACCCATACAACAATTAGTCAACACTTTCATGGGCAACAACAATCAACAGTCAGCTCAACCTGCTCCCGGCCAAACACAGGGTCCTCTGCAAGGTTTATTAAATATTTTCCAAGGCAACAATAGACCACAAAATGCCGCTGCCACCGCTAACACCATTGCACCACCACCATCACCAGCTAAAGAACCGGAAATTATAGAACAAACAGACGAAGCTGCCGAAGAAATTCCGGCCGATTCAACTGATGATGCTAACAATGAAGTACGTGCTAGTGGGGAAACTGCTGACTCATTTGAAGATACTGTTCAACCGGATGAAATGATTATTGTTAATGACGAAGCTTCGTTAACATATGGCAACACTGTTGACGAGCAAGAACGTGCCAATGTTCCCAAATAAATATAAAAAAAAATATAAAAAATAAGTTTATTTTAAGCTTTTCGTAGAAATCAAAATCATTGCCGCCATTATCATCGCCATTATTTTCAGTTAGTTTAAAACTTTATTTCTTAAGTTGCATCAACAAAACAAAATTATTTATTTTTCTCCTTATTTAATTGAATAAAAAAAAAACACAAAAATAATAATTTTAAATTTTAAATATTTGAAATTTAAATAAAAAAGTTAAAAAGTGGGCCAAAAAAGTGGATTTAAAACAAAAAAGAAATTTATAGTCGATCTAGACCGACTACACGATACTCTTAGGTCCAACTAATAAGATATAGAAAATAAGCGTGAACCAAATTTGAGTCGCATTTATATTATTTTTTTTACTTTCGGGTACGAAAAAGTTCACAACGTTTTATATATTTATATGGGGACTATGTCGAAACATGGACCGATCCTGACCATTAGAACGGTCCTTAAAAATGAAAAAGCGATTGCGGGGGGAGGCGGAGTCCAGTTTGTTTCCTTTCTATATAAAACTAATAAATGTGAAGTTTGGGGACAATCGGATAAAGACAAGTCGCGCCGGAAATCGATTGAAAATTTCAAGTGTGTTTATATGGGGATTATATGACTTTTTTTCAGATTTGACGAAAATTTCATTCTATACTTTAATTTTTGCGACAACTTGTTATACGAATCAAGATCATTATTAATATAGCTTTTCAAAAACCTGTAAAACTTCAATATCGAATAAAAATTCGCCAAGAAATAGCAAATGCCCCAGACCACTTTTGTGCAAAAAAAAAACTTGGTCCTGAAATTTGATGGAATTTTTTTAACTTTGAGAAATTGATTAAAGCCAAAAAATTTTTTTTGGTCTCTATACTTATAAGTACTCAGATATGAAGTATTGGTTTATTACCATGTTGTTAACCTATTGGTCATTGGAACCGAAAATTGGAAATTTTTTTTATAAAATTTTCAAAACTCCTTTTTCAAGTTTTAAAAAATTTTCTTTAACAAAAATCAAAATAATGGATCTGGCACTTTAAGGTTTTGTTAAATACATATTAGAGATTAACAGTGTGAATTTTTATGTAAATCCCTGTGCCTGAATTAATTTAACAAGGAGTTAATTTTTGCGGATTTCGAGAAAACTGGGATTTTTTTGAAATATTCAGTATATGTGATTTTTCTAAATTTTTCATATTAAAAATTAATCAGTTCTCTACTTTTAAATACTTTATTTTACCTTAGTAGCCTAAGGTTTTTGGAAAAAAATAATACGACCCCATTAACCCTTTTGGAATTGGGGTCACATATGACCCCAAGCTAATAAAAGACAATTTATTCAAAAAATTCAAATATTTTGCAAATACTGTTGAATTTTTAAAAGCGTTCTTTAAACGATTATAGTCAAATGTATATGTCTTCCGTTTCTAAAATTTGGGATAAATCCGGGAACGTTAAGCCATTATATGCCAAGGCCAACTTTGGTTGTTAAGATATTTTTAAATAAAGATTACCGAAAACGAGTTTTTCTATTAAACACTATTTAGAATTTAAGAAATATAATTCGGTTAATTTCTTTTATTTAACCCTTCCGTGCTCCTGGGATCAAAATTATTCATTGTGATATATCTTTGATGCAATTGTCTGCTCGCGAATATAAATTAAAACAACTTATAACCGATTTTGTTATAAAATTATTTTATGTATAAAAACTATCTATATGTTTCCAAATAAAAAAAGAACATTGGTGAACTATGTATAACTCAACATTGTTAAATTAAACTTGACTTTGTAGAGGAAGGATGTTGGTTTTTTGTATGATTCTATTATCTGGAGTAAAAACTGCCATTCTTCTTTATTATTTGTTAACACTATTAAAATCTTTTATTAATTTAACGCCTCTTTCGGCAGTATCGTTTACTACAAAAAATTCCGTGCAGAAATTGTAACTCTTTTTAAAATATTCATTAGATTCCTCTGTCGATGGAGAAAATAATAAAAATTCTGCAGAAATACTAAAATAGCTGAAGTAATTTTTAGTTTTGTGGAACCCAAAATAGCTTTAATCAATATTTATAAAATTTTCTGGGTGAATGAATATTCTAGGAGCACATAACGGTAAGTTTTTGCAAAATATAGCTGAATTTTATTTCCCAACCAATAATAAGTGTTTTGTCTAGTTTACTAGAACAATGCATTATTTTTAGGCATTTACTTTTTTTTTTTTTAATATGCCAAAATTCAAAGTTTGGCCTCGGCATGGAATGGGTTATCGTTGTTCGATTTATTCCAAATTTCAGGAACGAATAATACACATATTTGGATGTATTATTTAAAGTAACGCTTTTAAAAAGTCAACAGTTTTTGCAAAATATTTGAATTTTTTGAATAAATTGTCTTTTATTAGCATGGGGTCATATGTGACCCCAATTCCAAAAGTGTTAATGGGGTCATATTATTTTTTTTTAGAAACCTTAGTCTAAGATAAAATATAGTATTTAAAAGTAGAGAACTGATTAATTTTTGCTATAAAACATTTAGAAGGATTACATATACTGAATATTTCACAAAAATCTCATTTTTCTCGAAATCCGCAAAAATAAAATCCTTGTCAAAAAAATTCTGGCATAGGGATATACATAAAAATTCACACTGTTAATTTCTAATATGTATTTAACAAAACCATAAAGTGCCAGATCCATTGTTTTGAATTTTGTTTAAGAGAATTTTTTAAAATTTGAAAAAGAATTTTCAAAATTTTATAAAAAAAAATTTCCCATTTTCGGTTTCAATAAGCAATAGGTTAACAACGTGGTAATAAAACAACACTTCATATCTGAGTAGTTATCACTATAGAGACCAAAAAAAATTTTTTTCTTTAATCAATTTCTCAAAGTTGAAAAAATGCCATCAAATTTCATGACCTAGTTTTTTTTCGCACAAAAGTGGTATGGGGCATTTGCCATTTCTTATTGATTTTTTATTATATTTTGAAGTTTTATAGGTTTTTCGAAAGATAATTTAATATTGATCTCGATTCATATAACAACTTGTCGGAAAAGTTAAACTGTAGAACGAAATTTTCGTAAAATCTGAAAAAAAAGTCATTTTTCCCTATAAAACTTGAAATTTTCAATCGATTTCCAGCGCCACTTTTCTTTATCCGATTGTCCCCAAACTTCACATTTATTAGTTTTAAATAGAAAGGAAATAAACTGGATGCCGCCTCTCCCCAAAATCACAATTTAAAAAATGTCCATATAACGTAGGACCACTCTACTGACCATATTTGGTAAGGTCACTTATTTTTGACAAAAACATATACAAACCAAATTTGAGAAAAATCTGTGCAATATATATTTGCAATATATATTTTGATAGATTTAAGTGAACATCGCTTCGTATGCGGACTATGAGTAAGAATTGTCCTATAGGTTTTATTTTTGGACTACAGATAAGTGGAAGTAATAAACATACACAAACCCAATTTGACCGAGATCTATATGATAATTTGGATATTATGGCAATTTAAGTCGATCTCATAGGGGTCATTTGTATGGGGACAAGGTCTGAACATGAACCGATTTTCATAAATTTCAATAGCGTTCGTACTTTGGCCGACAGAAGCTTATGCACTAAAATAAAATCAAAATATATTCATAGTTGCAACCTGTTGTTTTATTAAAAAGTTTACATAGACCAGGCGCGGATCTAACTTAAACTTTTTGATTTTTGACAAAAAAAAATTTTTTGCTTATAAAAGTTTATCTAAAAAGTAACAAAATATAACTCAACAAGTTTTTCAATAAATTCAATACCAATAAAATAATAGTTGTCGAATTAAAATAATGTTAATTATTTAACTTGTTTTATAATTAACTAGCTGAACCCGGTGTGCTTCGTTAACCTTCATCGTTATAAAATAAAATAAAATAAAAAAAAATATTTATACATTAACAAAATATTATTTATTTAAATTAGAATTAATTATTGCACTAACAACTTTATATTGTTAAGGGCTTAATAGAAGTTATTATGGATTTTAATTTTTCTAAAAAGGGCGTGGTCCCGCCCAGTTTTCTTGTAGTACTGTTTATATTAATTTCAATACGATATATACCAAATATCATCGCCGTAGGTTAAAAAATTGCCGAGATATGAGGATTTAAAATTTTGGGTTATATGGGCGGGACCACGCCCCTTTGCCCACTAACAATTTTATATAGTTAAAGACTTATTATTTCGCAAAAATATCCTTCTGTGAAAATTTCATGACGATCCTTCCAGTAGTTTAGAAGATTTTACGATTTTTTATTTTTCTATTCATGCCAATACCATATGTACCAAAATGACCGCCGTAGGTCAAAAAATTCCCGAGATATAACGATTTCAAATTTTGGGTTATATTGACGTGGCACCGCCCCTTTGTCCAATAAAAAATTTATATAGCCTATTATTCCTTCCAGAGCCACAGCAACACGCTGTAAAAATTTCAGGAAGATCGGTTCAGGGGTTTGGCCTCCTATAAAGCACAACCAAACACGCATTCATTTTTATATATATATAGATTTAAAGCAGATTAATTATAATTTAAGGTAAAATGGGGCGAAAAAGGGGGATTTGGTAATAAAAAAATGTATGGCTACCTTACCTGTAGATAAAAAGTGTATAAAACTTTAGGTAAATACATATTACAAAAAAAGTATTTTGTATAGCAAACATTGTTAGTGGTATAAGTAAGTATCTGAATTTAAAAAAATGGGGCGGTGAAGTGGGCGTGGTTCATAGTTATATGGCGACGTTAACAGTATTAAGAGCAATATACTACCAAATAAAAAAAAAATCCGTTGGAAGGAACAAATTTGTACAGAGAACAAAAAGTTTAAAACAAAATTTGGCGTGAAAAGGGGCGTGAAAAATTGTTATGTTATAATTGAATAGATTGTTTCTATATGAAATTTTTCTACTTAGGGCGGCCGTGAGGTTTGAACCTGCGTCTATATCACATACATTCGTACTTGCACTTTTTGATCAGCGCTTTAACACGCTCACCTAAAGTCAGGCCTACGAGCGGCGTGGTTAGAATCAGTTTTCGTACCATACAGCTTCTATTTCGTATTAATTTCAAAAGCTACAACTCTGTCCAAACAAACAATCGTTATTTTTGAATTTTTTTAATATATTTGCATTTATACTTCTAATTTCCACTATTCCCAATTTTTATACCAAAATCATTAGATAAGCATTATTACAGTTTATATACTTATTACATAACGATAAAAAACTATAACATTGTTTAAAAATTATAAAAATTAATAATATTCATAACGAAATTAAATTGGACCATTAAAAAATCAATTTCAAGGTTTGGCTCAATATTTTTTTTTTTTTTTAAATAAATATTTTTTAAGGTTTGCCCAAAAAATTACTTTCAGTTATTTTTCTTAAAGAAGAGTTTGAAAAGTTTTTCATAAAAAAAAAATTTTTTTTTTGTTCAAAATATTGTTTACTTGCAGAAAAGCTTTCCATATTTTTAATATTTTGAAATTCAAATACAAATTTTTTAACTGAAATTAAAAAAATTTTATTTGAAATTTTAGAAATTTAACTCTTTTACTAAACAAAACAAAGTTGTCAGTTAAAAATTCAATTTACAGTTAAAAAAAAGATCTATGGAAGTTAAAAAATTTCAATCGAAATTTACAAAACAACATTTAATATCCAGAACACTTCATTTGAGATTAAATAATTTACGTATAAACTTACATTTAAAATTTCTGAATTAAATAGAATTTTCTCAATTTCAAATGGAACTTTCTAAAATTAAAATTAAATTTTTAAGTGATAGTTTTGCTATTTTTAGTAAAATATTTTAGTTTCTGATCCTAAATGGCAACTTCTGCATTTCAAATAAAAACTTCTTAATTTTAAATGATAATTTAAATTAAAATTAAATGATAATTCATATTAAAATCATGATTTTCAGTTAATACTTTCTCAGTTACAGTTGGGAATGGTGTTTTATATGTAAGTAGTTTCAACAAAATGAGGTCAAATCACCGCATTCGTTAACGAAATTTTTCGATTGAAATTATTTCTTTATTTTCAAAAATAATATACTAAAAATAATAAAATTATTTTAACGAATTATGACCCCTATTTAAGAGTAAAAATTAAACGAGTGCTGATGTTTGACTGTCTTTTCTAAATAATAATTTCGATTGATTTTACTCGATATCGAATGCGGTGATTTGGCCCCTGGTATAAAATGAAGGTCATATGACCTAAGAATCGTGTTTAAATATTTACTTTGTGTTTGCCCATGCATGAAAATTTGTTTAAAACAGCATTTGTAGATATTTCTTGTTTGTGGTGAATATTCATTATAGCTAAAGCAGTTAGTTTTTCTTCATTGTTGATCTGAGCCATGTTTTAATTCTCCGCAAAGTTGAGAAAGATCTTTCAGCTGTTGAGTTCCATACCGACAATGAAATAAAATTTTGAATTATTATTCGCTTCGTCCCAGTGAGATAATGCATATATGCTTTCATCTGGAACTTCTGTTGAAACTTTCCATTTGAGCTGCCAATGAATAATTTCAGATTTCAGCTTTGCAAGTTGAAAGTCCTCCAAAACTTGTGATATTATCCCTTTCAGTTCAGTATACGAAAGTTTTGTGATATTTTTCGGCAAAAGCTTAGGTATGCTAAAAACATTTAAGCATTCTTCCATAAAACGAGACTATAGATCTTCCGAAATGGATTCTAATAAAGGAATATAACGCACAATACGAAAGTATTCTTCACAATCCCGTATTGGGTGGTTTCTTTCAAATTTAGTTTTTTCGACTGAAATGTCTAGGGCATCACATATTATTTTCGCTTTGTTAAAAATAAATTTAAAGCTTTCCTCTGCTTCGCTTCATTTATATTGAAGGCTCATTAAAAGAGTTTTTATTATATCTGACCCCTTGTCTTTTTTTCAGAATTACGCTTATGGGTTGTGCGAGCGCAAGAATATCACTAAGGACATACAATCCTCATAGAAAATCAAATGGCTCAGCGAATTTATTAAAATTGTCGCCTTTGTGGACGTATCTCTGTCCTTCTAATGAGATATTTTCTCCAGTGCCTCCCATATATTTTTAATATTACTTGCAAATTGTAATATTGTATCATGGCGCTCCACCCATCTAGTTTCATACAATATTGACAATTTTGATCTCAAAAATATCATTAAAACATTTGGGGTGAGTGGAACTTTCATGATTTTAGATAAGGAGTTATTAAATTTATAAGAATAGCATGATGTCCTTTTTGCGTTGGTTGCTTCCTCCTGTATTTTTTCACTGTGCCACCCCCCGTAGATCACATAGACACACAGACGGACGGACGGACGGACGGACGGACGGACGGACATCGCTAAATCGACTCAAAAAATGTCGATAGTTATAATAAAAGATGGTTCAAATGTTTTTGGTAATAACAAACAACATCACAAAGTCATTACGTCCGTCCGTCCGACTGTCCGTCTGTCTATATAAACCTTGTGATCAAACAATAGGTAGCAAATATGAATATATATTGATGAAATCTGGTATATAAGCTTTCATCGATCATTGAACGAACGTTGTTGAAATAGGTAAAAATCCATGCATACCTATACCTAGTTTCCATACAAATGGCCCTTTATCAGCTCAACTAAAATTGCCATAAGATCCAAATTATCATATAGATCTTGATCAAATTTCGTTTGTGTATGTTAATTGCATCCGTTAATCAGTAGTCTAAAAATAAAACCTTTAGCACATTTCTTAGTCACAGTCCCCTTATGAAGGTGAATCCCGATCTTCCCTAGAGTCTATCAAAAAACAAAAATATTAAACACATTTTTCTCGAATATAGTTTGTATATGTTTTTACAAAAATGAATACCTTACCAAATATGGTCAGAATCGGACCATTTTTCCGACATGGAATTTTTCATAATACCAATGACACCGAGATTTGGTTTATGCATATTTTCTTAATCAAATTAGTTGAGTACGACACTTTCTCTACACTCTTACTTGTTTCTTCAAATTTTTGAGAAAATATTTCATATTTGACTAACACAATTCAATCCATCCATTAATAACTTGCAGAAGGTAAATTGCTTTTAAAGAGTTGCGCCATCTTTATGAGTTTTAAATGATATTTTCACTTTTAAAGCCAGCATATTTTGGGTGCTATAAAAGCCAGAGGTCCAATTAATAAATACCTTGAAAATCTAATATGACCAGTCATTGATCACATTAGGGTGGCTCTTAATAAAAAAAGTGTTAAAACTCTCGATATCACCCCCTAGAAATATGCGAAAACTGAGAAATACAAAGTTTTGGGCCAATAAAAAAAAAATTTAGAGGTGCCTCAACGCAACTGAATATATCAAGTGTGTTTATATGGGGAAAATATGACTTTTTTTTCAGATTTCACGAAAATTTCGTTCTATAGTTTAATTTTTTCGACAAGTTGTTATCTGAATTCTAAATTATCTCTTTAAAAAGCTATATAACTTCAAAATCGAATAAAAACCACCAAGAAATAGCAAATGCACCAAACCACTTTTGTGCCAAAAAAACTAGGTTGTGAAATTTGACGAAAATTTTTTCAACTTTAAGAAATTAATTAAAGCGATATTTTTTTTTTTTTATATCTATACCTGTGAACACTCAGATATGAAGTATTGTTTTATTACCACGTTTTTAATAATCAGGACCAGGCTTGTATGAAGATCTCATAAACACACAACAAAAAGTGATGAAAACTGATTACATTTTTAGTGAAAATGCTTCCTTGCCATAACAATCAAAATTGGAACTTAAACTTAATACATCACAAAGCTTTGCTATGAATTTTCTTTTTTGCTGGGTTATTATATAAAACAAGTATAAGACCAGTTTTCCTACATGGTTGTCCAACTTGATTTAATGTTTCACCTACGGTAATAAAGGAAATCGAAATTTGTCCGTTGTCATCATGCATTGTTGAACTTTATTGTTTTGTAAAAAAATTGTTTTTGGTTGCTTCAAGATCATGTATATGATTTATAATAATAGAAAAAATACATTTTTGTATGGAAAAACTTTAAAACACTGCTAGATGGAGTAACTACTTTCGTTAGCATTCTTTGGGCACTATTTCAAGTCATGCGAAATCAACTCTTTAACTCAAACATTAGTAAGAAAGGAATATGGGAATTGTATAATTTTATTTTCACACCTACATATATCAATATGTGGTTTGGGTATAATGACTTTGTGCTGCTGTTTGTAACTACCAAGAATATTTGACCTAGACCCATCTTTTATTATTTAGCTATGTCCGTCCGTCCGTCTGTCCGTCTGTGTGTCGATGTAAACCTTGAAATCAAACTACAGGTTGCAAATATGAATATATTTTAATGAAATTTGGTATATCAGCTTCTATAGGATGAACACTATTGAAATTGGTGAAATTCGGTCCATGTTCAGACCTAGACCCCATACAAATGACCCCTATGAAATCGACTTGAATTGCCATAAGATCCAAATTATTATATTGATCTCGGTCAAATTAAGTATGTGTGTTTTATTATTTTCTATAAAAATTAAAAATCTTATTTTCGATCTTTATCATTTTAATGATTGGGTGTGAAATTATTCTGGCGCAAGATTAAATGTTTTTACTTTAAATAAAGCAAAAACATTGGAACATTTGTTTCAAAAATTGATCTATATTCTGCATGTGTTTATTACATTCATTTATCTGTTGTCCAAAAATAAACAACATGTGGCAATTCTTTGCGTTAGCCCCCATATAAAGCTGCTTCCCGATTTTCACTTAAATCTATCAAAAAAACAAAAATATTGCACAGATTTCTCTAAAATTTGGTTGGATATGTCTTTGCAAAAAATAAGTGACCTTTAAAAATATAGTCAGGATCGGTCCATTTTTCGACCTAGTACCCATATATGTAGATATAGCATACGATATGAACTTTTTCATATCCGAAAGCAAACAAATTAATAACAGAGTCGCTCTAATTTAGTTTATGTTTATTTTCTATATCTAATTAGTTGGACCTAAGAGATAGGGCTTCTAAACGCATGGTGTAGGGTATTGCATAGTCGGTGTATACCTACTATATATTTTTTCCTTGTTTCATTTGACACTTAATATATAGTTTTTTACCTTTTGTTTCTTGAAGCTGAGAAATTTTTATTAAAATTTATAAAACGTAGTTTAAACGGGCTATTGTATAATTAGTTGTGACGCTTTCGTAGCGAAGTTTTCCTACTGTGTACTGGGTTAGGGCAGTAATTTTCATCTAGCTAAGTTAATTATTTTTTTGAACAGCCGGTATAAAATTCAAAGAAAATATTTTATCATGCCCATCAAATTTCAAAGTAGAGCATATTTTTACACATTTTACAGAAAGTTGGTCATCTCATTCGCCAACAGTTAAATTTTTGTAAAAATTCTTTGAAAATGTCAGAACATAATAATGCACTCTTATTTGCAACTTTACAGAGTATGTTTTCCCTAAGTATTTTTCATAAATCGAAGTCAAAATTACTTGGAGTGCATTTTTATACCCTATACCACTATGTGGTTTGGGTATAATGACTTTGTGCTGCTGTTTGTAACAACCAAAAATATTTGACCTAGACCCATCTTTAATTGTACCGATCGAATCAGAATCACTTTCTGAGTTGATTTAACAATGTCCGTCCGTCCGTCCGTCTGTGTGTCCATGTAAAGCTTGTAATCAAACTGCAGGTCGCAAATATGAATATATTTTGATGAAATTCGGTGTATAAGCTTTCATCGGCCATGGGATGAACGCTGTTGAAATTGGTGATAATCGGTCCATGTTCAGACCTAGCCCCCATACAAATTACCCCTATGAAATCGACATAAATTGCCATAAGATCCAAATTGTCATATAGATCTTACTCAAATTGGGTTTTTTATGCATTCATTACGTCCACTAATGTGTAGTCCAAAAATGATTCCTTTGGCCCCATATAGAGCTTCCCGATCTTCACTTAAATCTATTAAAAAACAAAAATATTGCACTGATTCTTCTCAGATTTTGTTTGTATATATATTTGCAAAATATAAGAGACTTTACCAAACATGATCAGGATCGGTCCATTTTTGGACCTAGTCCCCATATAGATCTAGCATCCGATATGAACTTTTTTCGTGTCTGCAGCCAAAAAAATTAATAAAAATTAGACTCAAATTTGGTTTTTGCTTATTTTCTATGTCCAGTTAGTTGGGCCTAAGAGATATGGCATGGTATAGGGTATCGTATAGTCGGTCTAGACCGACTATAATTTTCTTACTTGTTTCATTTACATATTTGATCTTTTTCGAGTGGTAATTCGCCAACAGCACAATTTTGGTCGGAATGTCCTAAAATGTCTATGAATTCAGTCAGTTGCAGATAATGAAAAAAAAACACATAAGAAAATTATAGTCGGGCTAGACCGATATACTATATACTATACCATGGCTAAGAGACCCACTCTCTTCGGTCCAACTAATTGGATATAGGAAATAAGCATAAACCAAATTTGAGTGGTTTATGGCTGCGGATATGAAAAAGTTCATATCGAGTGCTATATTTATATGGGGACTAGGTTGAAAAATAGACCGATCCTGACCATATTTGGTAAAGTCACTTTTATTTTGAAAAAATATATACAAACCAAATTGGAGAATAATCTGTGCAATATTTTTGTTTTTTGATAGATTTAAGTGAAGATCGGGAAGAAGCTCTATATGCGGCCTATGACTAGGAGTTGTCCTATAGGTATTATTTTTGGACTACTGATTAATGAATATAATAAACACATACAAACCCAATGTGACTGAGATCTGTATGATAATTTGTATCTTATGCCAATTTATGTCGATTTCATAGAGGTCATTTGTATGGGGACTATGTCTGAACATGGACCAAATATCACCAATTTTAACAGAGTTCATTCTATGGGCGATAAAATCTTATATACCAATCAAAATATATTCATATTTGCGACCTGTACTTTGATTAAAATGTTTACATGAACACACAGACAGACAGAACGGACGGACGGACATCGCTAAATCGACTCAGAAAGTGATTCTGAGCCCATCGGTATAAAAAAAGATGGATCTAGGTCAGATGTTTTTGGTAGTTGCAAACAGCAGCACAAAATCATTATACCCAAACCACATAGTGGTATAGGGTACCTATAATATTAATAGGCTATGTGATTTCCTGTGACCAATGTTTTGTTCTACCATTTAATCCTGATTTTGCCCAAACGTATATTATTTGAAAGGTATTTCTTTTTAGCCGTTTTGCGGATTTGCAAATTTTTTAAATTTCAATATGCATTGAAAAATTATTTATCCAATGTTGGAGAAAATTTAAGTTTTCAAATTGATGTCCAATGTAATTCTCAACTTGAGTTGAACAATTTTTCTCCGTGTTTGCTTTCAAATTGATATCAATTTGAGAATTAATATTTTTGTAGAAAGTTTTTTGCTGTCACAAATTGAGAACTAAGAATGTTACTATACAAAAAATGTGCCTTTTAAAGTTGAGAAGACTATAATCGGACTATTGAGGTGTATTTGAGAATAAACGTTAAAGATTTGAGAAATGTATATGTTCTCAAATGCATATCAAGTTCATAGCAAACATGTGTGTTTTATTAAATTTGTTAATGTATTTGTTAATGAGTTTGCTATCTTCATTCACAATCATAATAAACCAAAAAAGTGTTGGTTTGTGAATTGGCTAAGTTGAAAAAAAAGCTGCCTAGAAATTGCACTCGAATTTCGAGCATTGGAATCTGCTAGTAAATAGAAATAGCTTTTTTTATCCGAGTTCTTAAATATTTTAGGAAAATAGTTTACTAATATGGGGAACTACAATTTGTTTTAATTTTTACTAGGTATTTTTGGGAAAATTTTTTGTAAATTGAAGTAAAATTTCGTTTTAGTGAATGTTTTCATACATTTGTATGGAGAGTGGTCAGCTTTTTCGAGTAGTAGTTCGCCCACCCACAATTATTGTCGCCATGGTTTCAAATTTAAAATAAATACTATCCTTGCAAGTCTAAAAAATATAAATTTTTACTTAGTCATTAGGTATAATTTTCAGTAAAATTATCTCAAACTTTAAATAAGAGAAAATTTTCATACATTTGTATAGAAGTGTCTCATCGTTTTAGAGTAGTAGTTTGTCCGAGCCACAATTTTAGCTTGATTTGTCTGAAATTTGAAGGATGTCCCCATATATTCAATTTCAAAAGGTATAAATTTGTACCATGTCTCCCTTAATTACTTTTTATAAATCAAAGCCAAATTGCAATTGAGTGTATACTCGTATATTCTTACATTTGTATAGAAAGTGGTCGAGCGTTTTCGAGTAGTAGTTCGCCAACATCACCATTATTGTCGGAATAATTTAAAATTTTAATCTTTGCTACAGTAAACATGAAAGGCTTACTAAGTCACCATGAAAACTTTTTTGTAAAACTGCATCCAAGTTGACGAACTCTGCTCAATTTTAATCGGAATGGCTTAATTTTTTAAATAACTCATCTATTAATATGATCAATTACATTATTTCTGGTTTGTTGAGTAGCATGAATTAAAACGATTATAATTATGATGTGAAGTATGTTTTCTGTGGCATTGAATAGTGATTTACGTTTTTACATCACTAAAATTGGGTTTGGAAATGTAAAATGAATGGAGAAAAAAAAACTAAAGTTTATTAATTCATATCAGCTGTCATATAAAATATTACGAAAATCATCGTGTATAATATAAGACACCTATACGTAAAAAAAATTTTTTTTTTTAAACTTTAGTATTTTGGAAAGATTTTCCACCTTTGTTTAAAATAAAATAGATTTTGGCGTACCACTTTTAAAAAGCATTTTCCGCCATTGTAATTACTAAAACTTGGTTTTGGTTGATCAAAAATCAATCCAGTTCTCACTTTGAGCTCCTTTTAAAATTGTATTTATGTGCCTTTAACAACTTATATATTTTTATGACACATGAAGAAGGTTCTAATAACAACTAATCCAGTCGTAAATGAAAATCTTTATTTGTGGCACTACACAAACGTTACACTTTTGTGATTTACTTTGCCTGCAACCATTAATTGTATTGATCTTCTCTCCAACTTCTTCAATGGAGAGATTTTATTTCCTATTCTGCACACTCTCTTCGTAAATATATGAACGGAAGTTTGTGCCAACTTATTTTTTTTAATAAGCTTTACTAAGCTTTTATTATATACCAACAATATTTCTTCCGTTATAATTTTGTGCTTGTGAGTGAAAAAATTAAGATGTGTATATGAAAAATTGCTTTCGTCGTTAAATAAAAAAAAAATTTTTTTCGTGAGTGTGAGTGAAATAAAAGTGGCTCAATCACAAATCTCTAACAGAAGGCAAAGTCAACAACAAAAATCAAAATATCGAAAATAAAGACAAAAGAGAATGAGAAGCAATTGTTTTACAATTGAATTTTAGTTACTAGAGTTTTATCACCAAAAATTAAATAACTAGTATTTCAGAAAGTATAAAATATATTTCAGAAAACATCAAATGTATTTCAAAAGTTTAAATGTTTAAATGTATTTCAGAAAATACCAATTGAATTTCAGAAAATATCTATTGAAATTCAGAATTAAAAAGTAGTTTATCTTACAATACCGAAAAGTTATTATTGTTTCTATTAGTGATTTGGAGTCGCAGAAAATGTTTAGCAAAATTTGTTATGCAAAATTTGTTAGCAAAATTTGTTATGCGGCCTTTTCATCGAAAGAAGATGAGGACTTCATTTGTTAATCAGCTACAATATAAACAACAGGACAGAATTTTGACCGATTTTGGAGTCATCATTTTGAAAAAAACACGTTTATATTGTCACCTAAAATGCAAAAGGCCGTAACTAACAAAAAGTTCAAAATTGACTTTTTGTATTGTAGTTACGGCCTTTTACTTAAAAACTACTATTTTACCATAAATTTGTTTTCATAAATAAAAATCCATCTTTATTTTTCCTGTAGAAAAATAAAAATATTAGTTACGGCCTTCTGCATTTTAGGTGACGATATGTAGTTTTCAGGAAATATTACAAACCCGGTGTAATACTTAAAAAAATATATTTTTTATAGCATTTTGACTGCTTTTCTGAGACTCAATTGATATTTTCTGAAATTAAATTCATATTTTCTAAAGTAAATTTAATAATTTCTGAAATTCATTTGGTTTTTTCTAAAATACATTTGATCTTTTCTGAAATACATATGATCATTGCAGAAATACATTTTATGTTTTCTGAAATATAGTTGATATTTTCTGAAATGCATTTGATAATTTCTGAAATATATTTGATAATTGCTGAAATACATTTGATAATTTCGGAAATATATTTGATATTTTCTGAAATACATTTGATAATTTCTGAAACTCAATTGATATTTTCTGCAAGTCAATTGATGTTTTCTGAAATACAATTGATACTTTCTGAAACACAATTGACATTTTCTGAAAATAAATTGATGTTTTCTTAAACACAATTGATACTTTCTGAAACTCAATGGATTTTTCTAAAATTCAATTGATACTTTCTGAAATTCAGTTGATGTTCTCTAAAATTCAATTGATACTTTCTGAAACACAATTGATATTTTCTCAAAATCAATCGATACTTTCTGAAACACAATTGATTATTACTGAAAATCAATTGATGTTTTCTTAAATTCAATTGATACTTTCTGAAAATCAATTGATGTTTTCTCAAAATCAATTGATACTTTCTGAAAGTCAATTGATGTTTTCCGAAATACAATTGATACTTTCTGAAACACAATTGAAATTTTCTGAAAATCAATTGATCTTTTCTAAATCACAATTGATTCTTTCTGAAATTCAATTGATATTTTCTCAAAATCAATTGATACTTTCTGAAACACAACTGATTATTACTGAAAATCAATTGATATTTTCTTAAACACAATGGATACTTTCTGAAAAATAATTGATATTTTCTGAAAATCAATTGATGTTTTCTGAAATACAATTGATACTTTCTGAAATTCAATTGATGTTTTCTAAAATTCAATTGGTACTTTCTGAAAGTCAATTGTTGTTTTTTGAAATACAATTGATACTTTCTGAAACACAATTGATATTTTCTGAAAATCAATTGATATTTTTTTAAACACAATGATACTTTCTGAATCACAATTGATATTTTCTGAAAATCAATTGATGTTTTCTGAAATTCAATTGACACTTTCTGATATTCAATTGACGTTTTCTGAAATACAATTGGAAAAGGTGTAGTAATAAAAAAAACACCTAAGTTTATTTTCCTAGCATTTAGATTTTTAAACTCACAGCACACCTAGCGGTTCCGCTTACTAAAAAGTTCTGTTAATAGCAAATATATACTTGAATATCAGAAGGAAAAACAACTCTGTAAGTTTGTGAACATGTTAAACTCACAGCACACCCAGCGGTCAATAGCTTGAATATTTAAAACTAACGAAAAGGATTTGTGATTTTGCTAAACAGACAGCGAACTCGGTGGTTCTGCTTACTAAATACACCAATGCACTCACATATACCACACATCGATGTTCTCTTACGCTGTTTTTGTGATTGTATTGTGAAATTGGCCTGCATGGCCTCATTTTTGGTGTGACTTCGAACCGAATGGATGTAAAAATGTCGGGAAAAAAACGTGTAAGAATTGATAGCAGACATAGTGTTTACAGCACAAAATCAAATACCAAATGACTGATTGAAGAGGTATGCAGTATCGTGTAAGAGAAAAGCTTCATGCACACATACATATATGAATTTGACGTCAAGCATTTTGACCGTGTATATTGGCCTTTAAAAATACTATAAAACAAAACAAAAATGTATGACGTTTGTTTTAAAATTTCAAAACCTTAAAAGACTTATGCCGTTTTCTTTTCTGACAAAAAATGTCACATTTTATTTGCACTTTTTTCGAAAAGTGTATTTTTTATATATTCTAAATTAAGAGCAACCTTATTTTATTCATCAATCGAAAGGTCTCAAAGTCGAGCGCTCGTAAATCCAAAAAATTATAGCCATTGACTTCTTTCAGGTTATATTGTGAGAATATTTCCACATATTTCCCCATTTTTGAATATTTTTACCCCATGACTTCAAAGAGGATAATAAACAAAATTTTTTTGCATTTTATGAACACATCACTTTGAGACCTTTCGATTGATGTATAAAATTAGGTTACTCTTAATTTAGAATATATAAAAAAATACACTTTTCAAAAAAAAGTGCTAATAAAATGTAACTTTTTTTGTCAGAAAAGAAAACGACATTAAACCGAATAACCACTTGAAATTTATTTATTTTTTTAAATTGTATTCTTAACTATTTTGCAAATGGATTTTTTTGAAAGAGAGAGGTTTATTGTAATGTTAAATATGTTTAAAAAAAAATAATAATTTACAATTTATGTAGATTACTAACAATCATATTCAAAAAGAAAAAATCTCATGCAATCTTAGAAAATACATTTTATTTCTAAAAACAAATTATACTTTCGTATTCAATTCAAATTAAAACCATAATTCCTATGATTTACAATTTAAATATGATGTTGATTAGTAACATAAATAAAATGCATTGTTGTTAATTTTAATACATACAGTCGCACTTTATTAATTCAGTTTCTTTTTTTATTTAATTACACATTAATAAAGTTTAAGTATTCCAGTTTTATATATACTTATATATATTTATATTATTATTTATATTTAGGCTTTTATAGTAAGGTGGTTGTTTAAGAGCAGGTAAAAATACATAAATATTATATAAATAGTTTTTTTTTCTTATTTGTTGTAAACAAACAACATAAAAAATACTTTAAAAAAAACCAAACAAACAACAATTGGCCAACTTAATATTTATAAAAAAAAATATATATAGATATATATTACAGAGTAATTAGTATTTGTTGTAGTTTTTGTAATATGCAAATTAATTTAGAATTAATAGCAATAGATTTTGATTTTTAATGCAATTTTTTGTATAAATATTTTATTTTATTTTTTTATTAAGCCCAACATTTAAGATTATTAACACAATGGTAACAAGAAATGGCCAGAGAGCGAAAGAGTATTAAAACAAAAATTATTTACTTGATTGTGTTTGGTTTTGTTAATGAATTGTGATTTTGTATTATAGTCTTTACCAGCAGAGTTTATGTTTTTATGTTTTTTGGAGAGAGTTTTAAATTAATTGAGTAAAAAACCCAGAGAACGCTTTAAGATACAGGCTTATTTAACCTTTAACTGTGGAGGTGGTGATAAATTTTACCCACTCGTGCTGTTTTTTTTTTACAAGAAAAAAGGTTTGTGAAACAAAGTGCTCATTTTGTTGAAATGTTACAAAGAATATTTAAATTTTTAATTATTAAAAAAAAAATAATTTTTTTTTTATTTAAATTAAAAATGTAGTATCTTATTTTCAACAAGTAAGAAAATTATTGTCGGCCTAGTCCGACTATACGATACCCTATACCAGCGATGGCGAACCTATGACCCACGGGTGACACACTGACCCACGCAACAATTTTAAGTGACCCACGAGTTGTTTTGTTGTTTCAAACCAATTCTAAGTTTTTTCAAACCACATTTTTAAATTCTAAGTTTTTTCAAACTGAGATATTGTTATACTCAATTAATAAATTATGGTTTTGTAGATGTACGAAGAAAACTGTGTAAATTTTGTAGTAGACTTTGTAAATATAACACATAAAATGCAAGCAAGAAATTTGTGTGTCTTTTTCTGTGGAAAAAAACGCTTGCATTTTATGTGTTCTTTTTGCAAAGCCTACTACAAAATTTTCACAGTTTTCTTCGTACATCTACAATACTAAAATTTGTTAATTGAGTATAACAATATCTCAGTAGGCATTGCAAAACAATTAATAATTTTTTTAACTATTTATATTATATCATTTAACTTTACTTTTAACCAAACTAAAGATCATAAAGTTTTCTTGATTTATTAAGTTTTCAATTTTCGATAAGAAAATTAGTTTTAATAATTTGTTTCTATTTCAATTCAAATTTAACATTTTCAAATTATAAATATTAACCCTTTAGATATATTTAGCATGTCAGCGGTTAAGAAACTTAAGATGAATGATACAAGTTCAAGGCCATATCAAACAGAATGGTTTGAAAAATACGGAGCTGTTGCGATTGATAAGAAAATTCTTTGCTTAATTTGCAAGGAAAATTGTACGTCTCGTGCTTACAATGTAAAACGACATTTTGAAAAGATACATGCAAATCTTGCTTCCTTAACAGAAGAAGAAAAAAAAAGAATTATTTTCTCAAAAGCTAAAAGAATATAAATCACAAGCTAAATTATTTAAAACATTTCTAATTCCTAAAAACAACATTACAGCTGCTAGTTTTCATGTAGCACATTGTATCGCACGACATGGTAAACCTCTTTCGGAAGGTGAGTTTTTAATAGAAGCGTTTTTGGAATGTAGTGCTGCACTATTTGCTGATTTTAAAGAAAAAGATTTGATAATAAAGCGCATTAATGAGTTGCCTATTAGCCGAAATACAATTAAAGAACTAATATTAAGATTAGATGAAAATACTTGTTCTCAAATAAATTACGATTTAAAATGTGCCGAAATGTATTCAATTGCTTTAGATGAGAGCACGGACATAAGTGGTTACGCACAACTTGCAGTTTTTGCTAGGTATAAATCAGGAAAAATAATGATGGAAGCACTGGTCAAGTTAATAACATTGACAGGAGGAACTACTGGTCTTGATGTTTTTAAGGAATTCGCTGATACATTTATGAAAATGAATATTGATTTACAGAAAATTGTTTCTGTAACAACTGATGGTGCCCCTAGCATGATTTGCAAAAATATTGGTTTTATTCAGCAACTTAAACAAAGTGTCCAATATTCTTTAATTGAATTTCACTACCTCATTCATCAAGAAGTCTTATGTGCAAAACAAGGATTGAAAACATTTTCCAACGTAATGACAATAGTAACAAAAATAGTCAATTTTATCAATAAAAGAGCTCTAAATAAGCGAGAATTTGCCAAATTATTTGAGGAAATTGATTCTCAATACTCTGGGCTTTTAATGTACAATAATGTTCGATGGCTCAGCCGTGGTCAAGTTTTAAATAGGTTTGTAGATTTATTAGAAGAAATAAAACTATTTTTGCATGAAAAAAATAATGTTTTTGACGAATTATCAAATATAGAATGGCTAAATGACCTAATGTTTTGCTGTGATATCACTCAGCATTTTAATGAATTGAATAAAAAACTCCAAGGACCTGGTCAAGTTGTATTAGTCATGTTTGAAACTATTAAAACGTTTATGACAAAACTTGATATATTTAGTAATGATTTGAAAATGAAAATATTGAAATATTTTCCATATCTGCAAAAACATTTCCAAGCAACTGAAAACTTTGAAAATAGTAATATTACACAGGATCATACAATTAAAAAATATTTAACTGTTATTGAGGAAATAAAACAAGCTTTTCTGGATAGATTTAATCAATTTAAGGATTTAGAAAAAACATTACAGTTTATATTTTATCCACACAAAATAGAATTTATTAATTTGGAATTAACCGTGTTCACTTGGTTAGGAATTGAAAATTTGGAAATGGAATTAGCAGAATTGCATAACAGTTTTATGTGGAAAAATAAATTTGTAAATTTAATTACAGATTTGCAAAAACAGGATTTAGAAAATATTTTCTGACAATAAGAAAAAGGTATTCGAACAAAGAACTGACAATATAATATTAAAGGAATGGGACTCTTTACCAGATACATTTAATACAAATGCTCTTTTAACAATGTTTGGTTCAACATATGTATGCGAAACTTTATTTTCATCAATGAATTTTATAAAATCCACGCAAAGAAATAGACTTGGTAATGAAATGACTGTCCCATGTGTAAAAGTAATGAATTTCAAGTATGAACCCAATATACATAAATTATCTCAAAATAAACAACAACAAGTTTCGCATTAAATGTGTGTATATATATAATTTTTTTCATATTAAATTTTCTTTGTTTTTTATTATAAATAATAATCATACATATCTGTGGTCACAAGCGATAACCGCCTAAGGTGACTTAAGAACGATTTGAGTTATGTGTGCTATCATATTCTACTAAAAACGCTTTATATTTACGTGAAATCACCATTTTTCTAACTCTGTTATTTAAAAAGTTATTAATGAAAACATACTAACCTGAGTCATAATAAAGCCCCATTACATTTATATAAACAGTTATTTTTCTCGAAAGAATGATTTTCGCCGATTTGAGTTATGTGTACTATCATATTCTACTAAAAAAATCTGTATATTTACGTGAAATCCCAATTTCTCTAACACTGTTATTTAAAAAGTTATTAATACAAATATTCTGACCTAAGTCGTAATGAAGCCCCATTACATTTATATAAAAAGCTATTTTTCTCGAAAGCATGATTTTCGAGTTAGGCGGTTATTGTTTGTTACCACAGATATAATATGTTCGAATAGTAAATAAAATCATATTTACATGTATTTTTGTCAAATCTTTAATTACTTAAATAATACTTGACCCGTAGTTTGATATTACAAAAAAATAAATTCAATTTTGACTCACTTGTCAAAAAGGTTCGCCATCGCTGCCCTATACTATGGCTTAGTGACCGTTTCTATTCGGCCCAACTAATTCGATATAGCAAATAAGCATAAACCAAATTTCAGTGGCATGAAAAAGTCCATGTCGGATGCTATATTTATAGGGGGACTAGGTCGAAAAATGGACCGATCCTGACCATATTTGTTAAAGTCACTTATATTTTGAAAAAATATTTATATACAAACCAAATTTGAGAAAAATCTGTGCAATATTTTTGTTTTTTTATATATTTAAGGAAGATCGGGAAACAGCTCTATATGGGGCCTATGACAAAGAATTGTCCTATAGGGATTTTATTTGGACTACTGATTAATGGATATATTAAACACATACAAACCCAATTTGACTGAGATCTATATGATAATTTGGACCTTATGGCAATTTATGTTGATTTCATAGGGGTCATTTTTATGGGGGCTAGGTCTGAACATTGACCGATTCTCACCTATCTCAATAGCGTTCATCCTATGGCCGATAAAAGCTTATATACCAAATTTCATCAAAATATATTCATATTTGCGACCTGCAGTTTGATTACAAGCTTTACATGGATACACAGACGGACGGACGGACAGACAGACGGACATCGTTAAATCGAATCAGATAGTGATTCTGATTCGATCGGTATAATAAAAGATGGGTCTAGGTCAAATATATTTGGTAGTTACAAACAGCAGCACAAAGTCATTATACCCAAACCACATAGTGGTATAGGGTATAATGACATAGCGGAAATTTGAAAATCCATGGTTGAATTTTCGAAAAAGATCGCTATGGGTTAACATATATTTTTTTTGTAAGTTTAGTCTTGTCTTGTTTAGTTTTTATTTTTTTACGACATGTGAAACATGACTTCTTTATGGTCAGCGTGCCTCTTACTTCGACTCATGCTTACTCAACTATTTAACTCAAACGTGAGAAAGATGAGAATATGTGAAATTTATTATTTAGATGAGACTGTGTGGAAGATACTGAGCTTTTTTTTCAACTCGGCCTTCTATAGATTAAACAGCATAGCCATATCAGCAGCGATGCAAACTTAGTGCTATTTGACGACCAAAAAAATGCATTTATCCATTTAGCGATTTTTATAAAAAAGGCCTCAAATTGGCGCTTTCTGTTATCCTCTTTAAGTGCATTATTATTTTTTTAACTACAACAATTCTTATTAAACAAAAATCTTGAACATGTTATTAATTTTATAAAAGAATTTTTAAAAGGTAAAAGAAAAACCGAAGAGTGTGAAAGTTACCTTAACAATATGAAACTAATTAAATGGAAAATTTAGATTGAAATGGTTAACTTCAAAAAGTAAGTCAGTTAAGACCAGTTTTTTTTAAGTATAAAATTTAATTTTACGGGTGGTCCCTCTAGTGTTTGCACTTTGAACTACTAGTTATTCTGAGTATAACAACACCAATTTATGGTGTGTTATAACAAGAAGTTAGTATAACGGTTCTCTAAGTGGGCTAAGGTACGCTTAGAAGAAGATAAGCATTTTTACCGAAAAATCATCTTTTCTGTGAAGCTTATTTTCGCCTCGGTGGTGGCGTCAACAAACACAGAAAATCCACATATGACTGCTGAAAAGCCAATTTACCCATAACAATGTACTGTTTGGTGTGGTTTTTGGGCCGGCGATATCATTGGGTTATTTTTCTTCAAAAATGCGGAAAGCCAATGCGTTACAGTGCAAAACCGTGCAATGGCTCATTTTCGAAGAGAGGGATCTAGACAACATTTTGTTCCAACATCGTAAAACAATCGATCTTTTGCATGGTAAGTTTGAAAATCGCGTTATTAGTCGCTTTGGCTACGCACTGTGGGATTTTCCTGGCAAAAAGTCAGTCTTTCGAGTGTAAAATATCAAAAATGTAATGATGTAGTTTTGTAGAGAATTGTTTAATTAAGAGAAATGCAACATAATTTTTTTCTTTTTTTTGTCAAAAGTAACGCAGTAAAGTCACCTAATCGAAACTGTGCAGTAACTGCCTAATATTTTCATGCAATTCAATGGGCGGGGTAGATAACTTCTTTTTGTTATATCTATTTGATAGAAATATAATTAAAAATATAGTATTTTAGCATTAATTTTGAAAAAAAAAAAATAATTGGATAACAATAACAGTTTAAAAAATATTCAGGTTTTTATGATGGCATTGAAAAATTCAGTGTTTTTAGATTTTCTTGAGCTTTATCGACCTTTGTGTTCCGGTTGCAAAATAATTTAAGAACGGTGTGTATTATTTTTATTTAATAAATAAAATTTTATTAGAAATATAATTTACTCTAGATTATGGTTTATTAATTAATTTAATTGAAACGCAATCATTAATATAAAAATTTTTGTGAAAATAATTTTTTTTTGATAATTTTTACATACATATATATTCATATTTGAACTTTGAACTGAATGCACGTTCAGAAAGCATTGTCCGATTTGGCTCAAATTTTGCGCACTAAAGTTTTAAATCCAGTGTCAGAATAATCCAACCCACACAACTCAAAATTCGACCAAAAATTTGTTTTTCACCCAGCAGACTCCAGCGCTCGAAATTCTAGTGCAATTTCTAGGCAGTTTTGTTTTGCCAATTCACAAACCAATGCTTTTATGGTTTATTATTACTGTGAATGAAGATAACAAACTCATTAACAAACACATTAACAAACTTAATAAAACACACATAGCATACATATGTATAATTTTATGTACGTTTTAGTAGCAACTTTAAATGCAATTTACTCAAAATAAAGGAAAAAATTTCAAAATCTGTAAATCTGCAAAACGCTTAAAAAGAAATACCTTTCAAATTATATACATTTGATTAAAAGCGGGATAAAACGATAGAACAAAAAATAAAGGAAAAAATTTCAAAATCTGTAAATCTGCAAAACGCTTAAAAAGAAATACCTTTCAAATTATATACATTTGATTAAAAGCGGGATAAAACGATAGAACAAAAACTCCGTCACAAGAAATCGCCTAGCCTATTAATATTATAGATATGATTTCAAATGAATTTATGACTCACAAAAGCGTTGTCTGTGCACACTAAAGATTCCCTTAATGGACCTAAGATGGCCTCAAAAAAGAATCGAATCTTCAGAAGGACATAATATCAAAAAGTCCAAAGACTGATTAAAGTCTAAATACTAACTGAATACTTAATACAAAAATTTCTCCAAAAAAGAAAAAAACACATATGGAAGTACTTATATCCTTGTTAATAACTATAAATAGCGCTATTACTTTTAAATAAAATAATTGAGAACAGTTTAAATTTATATGTAAATTATTTTAATGATTAAATAATCACTGATTGTATATAATGATATATAACGATTTTTTTTAAATTTTTTATTTGAGCAAATAGTACGGCTTTAAAGGATTTTTTAAATATTTTTCTTTTGATTTCTTTTTTCTTTTCTTTTTTTTTTTTGTGTATAAAGTTAAATTATTTAGAATGCTTGAATATAATTTTTGTAAAATTAAATTTATTTAAAGTATGCATGTCAAATAAATATACGAGTATGTCTTTAAATACGAGTGTCTTTAAATAGTGGTGATTTTAGTCGATTTTTAATGAAAAGTTTATTATATAATTATTCGTTTTTTGTCTTTAATTTAATAATATTTTCGTATTTATTGGACCAATTTACTTTGTTCTAATATTAAATGAAGCCGTTTAAATGATTTGTTTATGTTTTTTTTCATTGTTAAATATTTTAAATAACATTTCCTTTATATGTTATAAATAGTTTTAATTAATAATTGAAATGTGTCTATTTATTTATATAAGACATTCCACAGCAAAGTTTAAAATTTTAAAAAGCTTAGCTTTTAAAAGTGCCCTCTTCATGGTCTTATAAAGATTAATTTTGTTATTTGTTATAATGATTTCCAAAAAAAAAAAAATCTATGTTCAGAGATGATCATTAATAAGCTGGAAAACCGCCTTTTTCTAAATTTTTTCATATGAAATATGATAAGATTTATTGAAGACGCATCTAAAATTATCTAAGACATTTTAATATCCGTTCAATTAATGCTTGGATTTTAGCCAAATTTTTTCGGAGTGGAAACTTTGTGTTCAATACATGAGAATTGTGGATATTAAGTCATTCCACTTTCAAGTATTCATGTGAATCTTGTTAGTGTAAGATATGCAGACACACAAAATTAGTCAAATCAATAAAATTTCCAGATCATAAATTACCAATATTTTAATCAGCTTACAAACAACATTACGTACATTCATACATCTGTAAAAATCATAACAAATTTCTTAAAAAAAAAACATTTTTCTGAATTTGTCAAAATATTTTAATACAGAGTGACAACTCCGTGTACAAAATATAGCTTCGTTATTAAATTTTCGGATAGCATTTGGTGATAAATAATGGACCCTCATATACTGGGAACGTTGTCAAACTATTAAATGCAAAAAAAATGTATATGGGACGTTTCATGTCAAGTAACCCAACTTTTGAAACCGATGTCTTGCGATCGGGATGAAATTTAGACACAATTTTTCTACAAGATCGGTCAAGAACTCTATGAGTTAGAATGGATCGAGACTTGACATTTTGGCCAAACAGGTGTTTTTTCTCATCCATATAACTAATTAACTATTGTTCTTAGCAAAATTTGTCCCGAATAGTTTAAATATTAAAAAAATTAAAAAAAAAATTTTTTTTTTGAAAATTAAAAAAAAAATTTTTTTTGACTTTTTTTTGCAAAATCAAAAATTTTTTTGACTTTTTTTTTCAAAATCAAAAATTTTTTTTGACTTTTTGTTTCAAAAAAGGCTCTTTTTTTGCTCAAAGAAAACTTAAGAGTTTTTTTGGTCGCTTTTAACTTTCCTAGCTCTTTTCTGCATTGATCCAGCAAATAAAGGCGATAAATTAGCTGGATGAAGGACTGGGTATTTAAAAATTTACAAAACCTTCATCAGCTACAATGAATTAAGCATAAAAATAGTTATGATATAAATGGATCTAATGTGGTTAAGATTAAATTTTATTAAATAATTTATCTTTTTATTTTTATTATTATTATTATATATCAATTAAATTATTATTACAAATAAATTAAAAAAAAAATAATTTTTCAACATTTTTATATAAAAGAGATTTTTTCTGAGGTTAACATATTGCGGGTAATACAGTATAGAAGGTATGGAATTTTAGTTAGGTATGTTACATACCATCGGAAAGGCAAATTTCTCAGTTTAAGTTTTATTTGTAAGGTTTTCGAAACACACAGAAATTGGAAAAAATCAAAATAACGCATATTCTAAAAATTGACCGTTGTCTTGAGTTACAAAACATTTATTTTGATAGATATCCCACTCGCATCCCACTAAGCGACCAAAAAGCTATTAAAGGAAAAATCCTAAGCTTTCTTTTGAGCAAAAAAGGGTTTTTTTTTTAAATCGAAATATTTTAATTTTGCAAAAAAAGTTTAAAAAAAATAAATTCATTTTTTTTTTCGAAAGATTGATGAAATGGGTATCTAAACTATTTGAGACAAATTTTGCTAAGAACAATAGGTAAGTAGTTACAAGAATGAGAAAAAACACTTGTTTGACCAAAATGTCAAATTTTGACCCGCTCTAGAGAGTTCTTGACCGATCTTGTTGAAAATTTGTGTCTAAACTACTGTACAATAGGTTTCAGAAGTTGGGTCACTTGAGAGCAAACTCCCATACATAAAAGTAAAATTTTTTTTTTATAATTACATTTTGCAATAACTTTTGACTGCTTTCCGTTGTTTTTATTTTTTATTGGGTTATAATTTTAATGGCGCTAGCTCCAGCTAGACATAATGCCAGGTTATTACGCTGTATAGATCCTTACACAACTTATGTCTTCGCAAGTGAAATTAAGGGAAGCTATATCAATCCTTAAAACTAGAATGGCAATATAATAAAACCAGAAAGCATGTACTTAGGTATATAACCTAACTGCATGCTGAGCAGCAAATACGGGGATCATGAGACAGACACCGACTCGTGTTTTCTCTTATCCGAGATAATAGAGCGAGGAAATCAACCCTTGTCATATGCATCGTAATTTACTACTGAATTTTTATTTTTAAAACCACATAATATCAAATGGAGAAGAAATTTCTCTAATACGAATTTTAATACTTCTACACACGTAAAATAGCTGATTATCTAACAGCTGATAGTTTAATATTTTTACCAATTTACAAAAAGTTTAGGTAAATTATAAAATTAATTTATAAACAAAAGTCAAAACAAAAATTTGAGTGAGCTTGAAATCGAAAGGCATTCACGTGGGCTTTTAAACAGTAAAATTAAAATTTAAAAAATTCTTATTCTAATATTTGCTGTAGAATGACTTATAAATGTTATAAATGAATTTATGTAGTTTTTATGTAAAAAGACGGTTGGATAATTATTGTGCCAGTTAAATCAATAAAGCTGCATCAAGTTTTGGCTTTTTCAGAAATTATGTAAATATTTACCTTTCTAAAATAGAATACATAGGAATATTTTAACGAGTTCTATAAAGAAAAGAAAATCAAATAATTTCAAAACTTATAAAAAAAAATGTTATAAAACTATTTAAAGTTTTTATTTAAATACTAAAGCAATTATAAAACTAAATAAAGCTAAAATTAGTGAAAGAATAAAAGAGGTAGAATAATTCTTACTCCCAAAGCTTCATTAGTTAATATTTGTAATTAAACTGAGCCATGACCGCGAAAAGGGCTTAAGTGTCAAAATTAGAATTTTACAGAAAGTTTCTAATAATTATCTTTGGTTTATCTGAAGTACGTAAACACCACGAAATGCAATGGTCTTTACAGAAACGATGGAAAAATATTCAAAGGATGTGCACTTACATCAAGATTGCTGTAACATCGTAACGATATTTTATTCACCTATGCAATTTTGATAGGTGATATAAATGATCGTAAATTATTGGTCTTTAGTTAGCACTCAAAATTATATATAATGCAAATTAACAAAAAAGATTAGAGTTACATAATAGCATGGCAAACCGAACCAATGAGTTTGGTAAATCAATTCCAACTTTAAAGATATTGAACTATTGTTTCAGGGAAAATAAATATAAAAAAATGAAAAACCAAACAATGTGCTTACTTCACATCAAATTGAAGTATTTAACAAGCAAGAAAATTATAGTCGGTCTATATGGGGACTAGGTCGAAAAATGTACCGATCCTGACCATATTTGGTAAGGACACCTAATTTTTGCAAAACCAAATTTGAGAAAAATTTGTGGAATTTTTTTTTTTATATATTTAAGTCAAGACCCGGAATCAGCTTTATATGGGGGCTATGTCTAAGAATTACCCTATAGGGTTTATTTTTGGACTACTGATAAATGGATGTAATAAACATACACAAACCCAAGTTGGCCGAGATCTATATTATAATTTGGATATTATGGCAATTTGAGCCAATCTCATAGGGGTCATTTGTATGAGGACTAGGTCTTAACATGGACCGATTTTCACCAATTTCAACAGCGTTCATCCTATGGCCGATATAAGCTTATGCACTAAATTTCATCAAAATATATTCATACTTGCGACCTGTAATTTGATTAAGAGGTTTACATGGACACACAGACGGACGGACATCGCTAAATCGGCTCCGAAATAAAATATGGGTCTTGGTCAAATATTTTTGGCCAAATATTTTTGGTAGTTACAAACAGCAGCACAAAGTCATATCCTGACCACATAGTTGTATAGGGTATAATAATTAAACATGGGGGTTAATAAAAACAAGCATGGAGAAGGCAGTTTACGTTAGAAATCCCCAGGAAGTACCGCTACCTTATGTTTCTGAGAACATGCCACTCATTAAGGCTTTCAGTAAGATAATGACCCGAGGCTCACGAGTAAATTTGCAAAAAAGATGATTTGGGGACATAAAAGTGAACGTGATACAAAAATGGGGTGTATCAATTATAACCAACCAGTAATTATGGAATTCAATTTTTAAGGAAATATGCCGAAATTTCGTGAAGCTGGCGCCAAAACATTGTGCAGAGGACATACCTAATAATGTAACAAAATATTATTAAAATTAAGTAGACATCATAAAAATATTGAATCAAAATCTAAAATTTTGTCTACGTTAATTATTTTATTTTAATAGAAAATATAGAGCAATTTTCTGACTGATTATTTTATAAGAACAACTTAGGTAAATTAATTTTTTTTTTAAATTATTCAAGTTAAGAAAAATTTAAGAAGTTAATTTTTGCTGAAAATTCTTTTGAAGTTGTATTTTATATGTTTTCAGAAAAATTTTTTCTTTGTATATATTTTTACTGAGTGTAAAATATTTTAAAAATGAAAGATGAAAAAAATAATAGAGTTATATGAAAAACAAGTGATACCCTATACCATGGTTTAGAGACAATATCTCTTCAGTCCAACTAATTGGATATAGAAAATAAGCATAAACCAATTTTGAGTGGCGTGTTATTAATTTTTTTGGCTGCAGATATGAAAAAGTTCATATCGGTTGCTATATTTATATTGGGACTAGGTCGAAAATTGGACCGATCCGGACCATATTTGGTAAAGTCGCTTATATTTTGAAAAAATATATACAAACCAAATTTGAGAAAAATCTATGAAATATTTTTGTTTTTTGATAGATTTAAGTTAAAATCGGGAAGCAGCTTTATACGAGAGCTATGACAAAGAATTTCCATATGGGGTCTATTTTTAGATAAATGATAAAGAGATGTAATAAACACACACAAACTCAATTTGACCGGGATCTATATGATAATTTGGATCTTATGGCAATTTAAGTCGATTTCATAGGGGTCATTTGTATGGGGACTAGGTCTGAACATGAACCGAATTTCATTTCAATAGCGTTCATCATATGGCCGATAAAAGCTTTTATACCAAATTTCATTAAAATATATTTATATTTGCGACCTGCAGTTTGATTAAAAATTTACATGGACACACAGACGGACAGACGGACGGACGGACATCACTAAATCGATTCACAAAGTCATTATACCCAAACAACATAGTGGTATAGAGTATAAAAATAATATAAAATTATATAAAATAAAATAAAATAAAATAAAATAAAATAAAATAAAATAAAATAAAATAAAATAAAATAAAATACAATAAAGTAAAATAAAATAAAATAAAATACAATAAAATAAATTACAATAAAATAAAATAAAATAAAATAAAATAAAATAAAATAAAATAAAATAAAATAAAATAAAATAAAATAAAATAAAATAAAATAAAATAAAATAAAATAAAATAAAATAAAATAAAATAAAATAAAATAATATAAAATAAAATAAAATAAAGTAAAATAAAATAAAATAAAATAAAATAAAATAAAATAAAATAAAATAAAATAAAACAAAATAAAACAAAATAAAATAAAATAAAATTTTTATTATTTTTTTGGCTGCAGATATGAAAAAGTTCATATCGGATGCTCTATATGGGGAGTAGGCCAAAAAATGGACCGATCCTGACCATGTTTGGTAAAGTCTCTTGTATTTTGCAAAAATATATACAAACAAAATTTGAGAAGAATCAGTGCAATATTTTTATTTTTTGATAGATTTAAGTGAAGATCGGTAAGCAGCTCTATATGGGACCTACGACTAAGAATTGTCCCATAGGGATCATTTTTGGACTACTCATTAATGGATGTAATAAACACATACAAACCCAATTTGACTGAGATTTATGTGATAATTTGGATCTTATGGCAATTTATGTTGATTTTATAGGGGTCATTTGTATGGGGGCTAGGTCTGAACATGGACCGATTCTCACCAATTTCAACAGCGTTCATCCTATGGTCAATAAAAGCTTATATACCAGAATTCAAAAATATTCGTATTTGCGACCTGCAGTTTGATTACAAGCTTTACATGGACACACAGACGGACAGACATCGTTAAATCGAATCAGATAGTGATTCTGTTTCGATCGGTATAATAAAAGATGGGTCTAGGTCAAATATTTTTGGTAGTTACAAACTGCAGCACAAAGTCATTATAGCCGAACCACATAGTGGTATAGGGTATAAATATTAGCGGTTCTTCAATCATGATCAATCTTCAAATAGCAGCGGTCGACAACACGTTCTTAAAAATTAAATATTGGATTCATCAAATAGAGCCCATTCGATTTCACTTTATAATTTATAGAGTTTATATAAAAACTATGTGGGCACACAGTAGTGGTCAAATCATTTGGAACTGAGATCGCTTTTTAACTTCTCATTGATTAATCTTCTCCAAATCACATTTCGTTACTAAAAATTATTTTTTTCATATTATCATACATTGTTTTTGTTAAAAATATAAAAAAAATAAATTCCGTTAAAGTAAAACAACAAAAAAAATTATTTTAAAAGATGTATTCAAAATGCAGCTGTTCAAAACATTTGCAACTCTTATTAATCTTACTCTTAACTATACTATTAATACTAACAAATGGTAGGAAGGTAATCGCATTCCTTTCATTAATTCGTGATTTAGATCTTTGCATTTTATTAAAAAAACTATGTGAGTCCGATCACAGGGGAAATGTGTAAACATCTTTAAACATTTACACATCAATTAAAATCAAACAGTAAGCGCCATCTATGTATAACATGAAACTGATATGGTTGTTATACTTGATGGTTGCTATACATTCATGGCGCTTTCTGTTGGTTTGTTGCATCAGCTAAATAAATTGAAATCATAATCTTTGCACCAATACACTTACATATAGCTCACACCGATTTTCCCTTACGCTGTTTTTGTGATTGTATTGTGAAATAGATTTTTACTCCCCTGAGCGCATAGATGTTTACACATCAAAAACTCATTATAATTATTTTACTATAAGAGTTTTAATAAGATATTAGAAGCATTAACATCGTAAGAAAAATTGCAGTAAACAAGTATAATTCTGATTTCAAGGTCAAAGTTTTAAATGACTTTAAAATAGACTTTCTCAAAAAGACATTTCCTTAAAATATTCCGTTCCAAAATCAAAAATTTGTCGCATTGTTAATAGGGGTAACATCCATACAACTCACAAAGGAGGAAGACCGCGTATAACTGCTGTAAGAGAAGACAGAAAAATTAACAATTTTTTCACGAAATATCATAAAGCAGTTCCTAGAGAAGTCAAAACTGAACTTTCTCGGCTTAACTTTATCCGCACCCATTTAAATTGGACTCAACAGCAATTGAGGAACGTACTATGGTCCGATGAGTCCAAATTCAAGCTCCGTGGTTCAGATGAAACAGCCTACATTCGACGACCATGAGGCGAAAAGTTTAAGCCCAGACACACACCGCCACAGTGAAGCACGGAGATGGAAACATTATGGTGTGGGGGTGTTTTTGGGAAATGGGATTGGCCCACTTCACCGGATTACTAATACAATGACGGCCACAATATATAGAGACCTTTTAAGCACAGTTATGCTTCCATATGCTGAATGGGAAATGGACATTCATGGACATTCCAGCACGATAACGAACAAACATACGGCAGGGGTTGTAAAAGTATGGTTGGAGAAAAATAATATTAGTGCCATTTCGTGGCCACCACAATCTCCCGATCTCAATCCGATTGAGAACATGCGGATGACTGAAAAACGGAATATTTGTAATAAAGTATTCTGAAATGGTGATGAATTTTTCGCCGAGTTGGAAAAGCAATGGAATGAAATTCCCGAATATTATATTAAAAAGCTCAAAGCTTCAATGCCTAAAAAATGTTTTGAGGTAATAAAATATAACGGCTATGCTACAATATAATAAATATTGAAATCAATTTTTTTATTTGTATAATAATTTCTTTAAGAGTTGCAAATATTTTAAACACTTGTATTTAGACTAATTTTGTTAAACGTAATTTTTTTTATTGTTGTAAATTTGTATATATTTATCTTCTGTTTTTGCAAAAAAAATATGCAATAACTGATATTAATAAAAAAAAAAAAAGAAAAAACCTATGCTGGAAGTCTTTGTTAAAAAAAAATAAAGAATTAGGTAAAATTTAATTCAGTTGCAAATGTTTTGAACACAACTGTATATACTTAACTATTAAATTCAGTTCAATAGCATTTTATGTAACAATAAATGTGGGTTTTTAATGTTTTTCCGAGAGATTGTTAACGCTGTTTTTCATGCAAATCTTTTCAATATTTTTAGCTAAAGAAGGCTTCAGGAATTTGAAAAAGATCGGGACCATTATAGTTATTTTTTCCAAAAATTTTATGACAAGACAATTTTTTGCGATTAATACTTTTTGAACTTGTTTTCAACTTGTTTTCGTGCTTTTGAAAAAAAATTTAATTTCTTATGCAACTAAAATTTGGCTCAATATTTATCCAACAACCCTTGTATGTGTTAGTATATATGATTTTTAATGATTTTTTTAATTGCTTTTTGTATAATATGTATGAGTTAGAAGCTTCTTTTTTGTATTAATATGTTTGTTTCTTTAAAGGTGTTTTGTTTGTATGTTTATTTTCTGTTATACATAAATACTTAGGTATTTGTGAAGGAAGGATTTGAGTCTTTATATATTTTTTTTTAATTATATAAGTTAATGAGATTTCTATAGAGAAAGGTACTGCTTTAATATAGTGTTTTGTTTCTAATTTTAGAAAAAGCTAAAACCAAAATATGATGGGAGAGTTGTTAAGAGTTTATATATTTGGAAGAAATTATATAAAAATGTTTAAATATATCTGGGATTTGTGTATTATATACGTGATAACATTGATATTGTTTGAAATTCATAGACAATGGATCCTTAAGGTAAGATCCATTGTCTACAATTTTTCTAATTAAAGTACACTGATTTACAATATTATTGCTCTTACTAAAAAAAAACTAAGCTTACGTTTTTATATTTCTGCATCTATTAAATATTTGGTTACCTTTTTAAATGCATTAAATTTTCATAATTGGAATGCTGGCAAATAAGTTCAATAAATCGTTTGTAATATTTGCATTTTAAATTTATTCTTAAGCAATATCATAGAATTGTTATAAATTCAATACATAAGTACTAAGTAAATATGCCTATTAATTGCTTATAGCGTTGCATTTCTTATCAGACACATAAATGTTAAATGCTTTAACTAATTTATTTATTTCAACTGGAAATGAGAAAATACCTTAAATAAAAATATTTCTTTACAAAATAAAATTTCAGCGAAATTCTGGAAAAGTTGCGTTTTATAAAACTTGTTTTGTCATAAATGCTGTTAAATATACATTCAAAGTTTTGTCCACGTACATACGTATGCGAAAAATTTTAAATTTTGTTGCTCTTTCAGTGCACAGGCTATTAAGTAATTCTTTTCAACGATGCTTAAGGTAAGGTGTTATACCCTAAACCACTATGTGGTCAGGGTATAATGACCTTGTGCTGATGCTTAAATTAAAAATTAAAAATCAAAAATGAAAAATCAAAAATGAAAAATGAAAAATAAAAAATTAAAAATAAAAAATTAAAAACAAAAAATTCAAAATTAAAAATTCAAAATTAAAAATTTACCATTTGAAATAATAAACAATAATAAATATTTTTATATTAGCAGAGCCCCTGCAGTGATATAAGTGATACATAGATGACGCTTTCTGTTTAATTTTAAAAAAGTGTCATAAAAAATCTTTAATTATTAGATGTTTACACATCGCCCCTGTGAGCGGACTCACATGAATATTAATGTATATTGTATCAAATTGTATACATAAATATTTTAAAAAAAAGCACACAAAAGTTCGGCTTTGGAGAAAATTTTTCCAGCAGGATAATGAACCAAAACATATGGCGCAAAATGTCAAGCTGTGGTTGCTCTTCAATACCAAAAATCAATTGAAATCACCGCACCAATCACCCGACCTTAATCCTGTGGAGCATTTGTGGGATTAATTGGAGCGGCAAAGCCGTCAACATGAAATAACCTCAAAGAAAACGTTAAAAAGCTTAACTTTGGATAAGTGGGATAAAGTAAATAAAGAGGATATTTAAAAGTTAGTTAAATCGATTAGAAGTTCTCGCACAGAGGTCCTAAAGCGCAAACGATACCCTACAAGTTACTAACTTAAACAACTTAAGGGTGTTTTATTAGAGTTATAAAACTTTAAATTAAAATAGAGGAAAAACAGTATTTTTGACAAAAATTACACTGACTTTATTTGATAGATAATTTTATGCCATTAATATTTAAAGTAGCAGATTCCAACCCTTGAAATTCAAGGAAATTTTATTTTATTATTTAATAAAGACCCTTAGCATACCTTTGCTAATTAATTTTATTTTTCAACTCAACACAATTATTATTGTGAATGAAGAAAGCAAATTTAATAAACACACACGTAGCATTGCATGTGTTAGTAGCAACTTTAAATGCATTTTACTTCAAAAACATGTTTAAGACGGTGCAAATCTGTAAATCTGGTGGACAGCTAAAAAGAAATACCTTTCAAATAAGATACGTTTGGTCAAAATCGGGAGAAAACTGTTTAACAAATCATCGGTCACAAGAAATCACCATAGCAGTTAATATTATAGGTATTTTGGGCTGTTGCACGTTCATGGCCCAATCTGAAACTACAATTTCCATATACTTTTGGCAGCATTTGCGGCCGTATTTCGCCAATAATCTGTCGAATGTTGATTTCCAGGTGATCGACTGTCTCTGGCTTATCGGCGTAGACGAGTGACTTTACACAACCCCTAAGAAAAGAATTCAATGGGGTTAAATCACACGATCTTGTTGGCCAATTGACAGGAACATTACATGAAATTATTCGTTTCATTAATATATTAATTATAGAATGCGCTGGGTGGTCTGTGGCTCCGTCCTGTTGGAAGCACATGTCAGCAAGATTAATGTCATTTAATTGGCAGTTCCATTGACAGTACCATTCTGCCCACCATCATCGAGTTTTAAGACATACCGACCATGACTCCGCCCGCTCAGAAAGCTCGGGTGTTTGGACAAAAGCTTGTGGCTTATCTTCACTTCAACTAACAATTTTGCTTATTTATGTACCCATTCAACCAAAAATTAGCTTCTTCGATGAACAAAATTTTGTATGGAAAAGAAAATTCAATATCAACTTATGGTTCAGCCCCTTGGCCGAATTAGCGCCGCAACCAATGGTTGTTTGGCTTTAATTCTTACACAAGTAGAATCTTAAAAGTTCGTAAACCAAGATCCTTTCGCAAAAATCTTCCATAAAGTGGCGCGGAGTTGATCAATGTTCGTCTACTTAAACGCACTGTTTGCTATCTTACGGGATGCATATTATTATTAAAAAGGAAACGTGGGTCAAAAACGGTCCATAACACAGTACAACAGCCAATCTGGGGGGGTGAGAAATTCCAAGTCAGGGTGATGGTACTAGGTCAGTATAGTAAAACCCTCAAAGGGTTTGGCGTTCGTATGTGTCAGTTGTTTTTTTATGACCTTTTAAATTTTTTCCTTATCTTGATGTTTTTTCGCTTAGTTGTAACATTTTGGCAAAAATGTAGTTTAACATAACTCGAGAACCACTTGTACGAGTTTGATGAAACAAATTTAGAAAAATTAAGAATTACAATTTCTCTAATCTGTTTCTATACCGTTTTCCTATATGTGTAACACTTTCGAAGTTAAAAATGAATGTATGAAGGAAAAAAAGAATTTTTTGCCTAAAAATTTAAATATTTTTTTTTTTTAAATTCATAAAAAATCCAAAATGGAAAAAAGTGCCAAAACTAATTACTTTCGCGTAAAGTCACATAACTCATGAGCAAAAAAAGGCATAGATGATGAAAATCGATGTACGCGTTTCTCATTTATTCACAATTAGGTAAATGTATGAATTTCAAACATTATTTGGAGAAAACATTGACACTCACAAGCCGAACTCTCTCATATTTTTCTACTGTACTAAAAGAGAAATATTGATGTGGCAACACTGTTTCTGTAATGTTCACATAGAACATGCATTGTCATTATACTTCTTCTCTTTCTCACACTGGTTCTGTGATTTTTGTCATTCAACAAATGCCGACGAGCGCGAACAGTAAAAGTGATTTTCCTCCAGTTTTTTAAAAGTGAACTGATGTGGTCAATATGTTTCAACACATAAAAAAAGGGGAAATTTCAGTACTGATTTTTTCAAACATACGAGATGTACTTCAACTAAAATGTTATAGTGAACGAAAATTGGGTACCAAATATAGTGTGTAAAAGCTGCTACAACCGTCTAATGGATTGGAAAAATAGAAGACGTGAAAGTATGCCATTCGGTATCCCAATGACTTGGACTAATCCTGGCGAAGGTCACAATCCATTGAATTGCTATGCATGTGCGAATAAAGGAGCCGCAAAAAGGATAAGAAAATTGTATAATTACGTTGGTGTTGCAAGTGCCGCAACACCATTGCCTCATTCGGACCACATTCCTGTGCCAAAAGCTTCTAGCCCAGATATTTTCTCTTCTACGACTGCTCCGACATATTATGCACGTGATGATCCCCCTTATGAGCCATCAGTATCCAATGAGCCAATTTTAATAAATCAAAATAAGCTTGATTCAATTGTTGCCAAGTTGGAATTAACACAGCATAAATCGGAAGAGCTGGCTTCCATTTTGAAATCAAACAATTTGTTGGCACCCGGTGTGAAAGTCACAGCTTATCGGAGTCGTCAGGCAGCACTCCAAAGTTTATTCCTTGTGAATGATGAAAAAACTTCTGCATATTGCCCGGATGTAGGAAAATTGATGGACGCAATAGAAATAAAATATGAAGCAGATGACTGGAGATTATTTATTGACAGTTCAAAACTCAGCTTGAAGACGGTTTTACTGCATAAGACCAATAAAAAAACCTTCAGTTCCAATCGCCTATAGTACAGAAACGAAAGAAACATATGATGCACTGGAAAATATTTTAAAAATGGTTAACTACGCCAAACATATGTGGCGCATATGCTGCGATTTAAAAGTTGTAGCAATGCTTTGCGGTCTTCAAAGCGGCTATATAAAATACATGTGGTTTTTGTGCGATTGGGACACACGATTTTCCGGTGACCAATATGCATGCCACAGATGGAAACTCAGAGAGCACAGCAGGTTACAAACGGCCAATATTATTCGTGAGCCTCTAGTGCCGAAGGAGAAGATATTGCTGCCTCCACTGCATATTAAACTTGGAATTGTTAAGAATTTTATCAAAACTGTCGCCAAAAGAGATGAAGTTTTCTTGTGTTTGAAACTAATTTACCCGAGACTCAGCGAAAGTAAAATTAAAGAAGGTAAGTTATAATATCACATTCATTTCCCATGATTTTCCATCTTAACAAATTAATTTTTTCCAATCAGGCGTACTAAATGGTCCAGATATACGAAAGCTGATTAAAAGTGACGCATTCAACAATCTTCTGATTGACGCTGAATTGAATGCATGGCAGGCAATCAAAGAAGTAATAGAAGGCTTGTTGGGAAAGCATCGTTCTAACAACTACGATGTTTCTGTCGCAAGGATGTTAAGAGCATTCTCGGAAATTGGTGTCGACATGTCCTTGAAAATCCATTATTTACATCATCATCTAGACTACTTCAGCAAACAATTGGCTACCGAATCTGATGAACAAGGTGAACGCTATCATCAAGTTGCTATGCCATTTGAAATGAGGTAATACTGATTTTTTATTTTTTCAAACTCATTTTAATAAAACAAAAACTTACAGATATAGAGGCAAAAAGTCGCCGAGTGCAATAATTGCGGAGTCACACATTGACATTATGTGTGGTTCAGAAACTGATGATAGCGATGAATGCGATGCCACTAGTCCCGAACAACCACCATCGAAAAAGTCTAGGCAATATTTGTTAAAATAAATAAAAATAAAATTTATAAAAAGGCGATAAATGACACTTTTTTGAATAAAAACAAATATCAATATTCTTGTCAAAATGGGATACCTTCACTTAATTGTAAATAAAAGCAGAACGCGTTAATCGATTTCTATGATCTATGCCGTATTTTGTTTATAGGTTATGTGACTTTACATGAAATTAATAACACTTGATCCTTTTTTCCGTTTTGGATTTTTTATGAATTATAAAAAAAAAAATTTTAATTTTTAGGCAAAAAAATATTTTTTTTTCTCCACAAATTTATTTTTACCGGCAAAACTGTTGATTATAAAGAAAAACGGACGGATTAAAGAAATTGTAATTCTAAATTTTTTTGAGTTTGTTTCATCAAAATCGGACAAGTGGTTCTCGAGTTATGTTAAACTACGTTTTTGCCAAAATGTTATAACTAAGCAAAAAAACATCAAGATAAGGAAAAAATTTAAAAGGTCAAACCCTTTGAGGGTTTTACTATACTGACCTAGTACCATCACCCTGACTTGGAATTTCTCACCCCCCAGACAATAATCCCAAAAATGTTCCACAGTGTAATTATTCGAATGTGCCGATTATGATGGATGATTATGCACGATAAGTTTCACAAACAGAACGATTATATTGATAGAAAATTTCATCAACAATTTGTTGCTCTCGTGTAAAGCCTGGTTTTCACTATGTCATATAAACTGACTACAAGCAATTGCCTCAACTGACATCTCGTAATTTTCTATTAATAACTTTTGCTTTACATCTTATAAACTAACAAAAAAAATCGAGTTGTCAAACTAAAACAAAATACCAATATGTTGGCAATTGCATTTTAGATGCCAAATGTTGCCAGGGGTTGCTAATGCCAAAACATCACAACCTGTTTTCATACAACTGACAGTAATTGATAACAATTGGCATTGAAAATGACATAGTGAAAGCCAGGCATAAGTCTATCCATGATGGAATAACAACACAGTAGAAGCGACTATCAGCTGTTAAATCGGTTGTCAAATAAGGCAGTGTTACCAACTCTAAGTTGTGAACCTCTAAAAAAAACACCCTTTATAATACGAGTATAAATTTAGTTTTTTGTATTAATATTTCAAATGAATGAATACGTTTTCTTCTGAATTTTTTAATTTTTCTACGTTTTTACCTGTACAACATTTTTTAAAGGCAATACACCTTAAATATTTAAAAAGAACTTATAAAAAGCTTAATAATTTATTAAAATAAAAATGTACGGATACTTTTTCGGACAAGTGTATATTAAACAGTATTATAACGAGACTTGAACTTTAAATCACTTTTTATTTTTATAGTTTTATAACAACTTATTTTAAATTTATTTAACTCGAATCTTTTTTTTTAAATAGTTTTCTCATTTCCCGCATTTGAAATAATTTTTTTTTTTGGTTTTGGAATATTAGCTGCATTTTCAAAATTGAAATAAATTTTTTGGTTTAAGCTAATTTCAATAATTTCTTTTTTTTTTCTTTCTTGTCATTATATTATACACTAAACTATACATTAGAACTAATTATTACACAATTATAGTTAGATTACTTAAGATTATATGGAAAAATAACCATAACCGCCATTCATTCTGATCATCTAAATTTAATTTACATACGAGACCTACTTAATTAACATTACTTAATGGATCTTTCTAACTAAACTCTAGCCGAGATTTCTAGTGAGGGCAAAGTCATTTTCTGGGATTTCATGATTTTATAAATTCGTTTCAGTTCTTTGGGGTATTGAACCATTTGTTATATTATTTATGGAGGAGTTGGTGGTGTTGGCTGTAGAGGAAATTCTGCTTTCGTGGATTTTTGCGCAATTTCCCAAAGCTGTAGAGGAGGCTGCTGTGGTTGTTGTGGTAACTCTTTCACCCTTACCTGGTCCTAAGCCAGCCGCTGAGTTGGCAAACAATTTTATATGTCTTATGGACGAATATCTAGTTGTAGTAGCTGGTAATTGTGGTAAATGTTGATGCGGATGATGATGATTAGAATTTCTAGTGGCTTTCATGGACCATTCGTTTTGTTTCAATAGAAATTGTTTGACATTATATTCCATTTGGGCAATATCTACATTTTGTGTGGTCGTATGTAGTTCGGCCTTAATCGCTCTTGTTTTATCGCTATCGTTGGGATAGTATTTATAGTTGAGTATATCACATGTTGGCTGTTCGGGTAGAATTTGAGAGCATTGCGAGCTGGTATCTTGAGCATCTTGAGATGTGGTATAGGCTACTGGTAAACCGGATCGAGATGTTCGCCTATAATAGGTTTGTGGTGTACTATAGATTTGTGAACCAATTTCTAGTTGCGGTTTCGTAGTGCCATCTATTGTGTTAGTTATATTTTCGGAGTAATTCATAGGACTTTCAGTATTTAATTCGGATTTGGGCGATAAAGAGTCATCGGATGTTTTAATGGTTTCATCTTGACTGGAATTGGTGATGGCTGGTAATTGTGGTGTGGTCTTATAACCCGAATCCATTGATAGTTTTTCCACCGAAACTGAATCTAATTGATCTAAAGTAGTGTAGGCACATTGCAGCTCGTTACCCGGGCCATCTGCATGATTAAGAATGGTCTGGTCCTGTTGTTGCTCTTGTTCAATTTCCATTTGTTGTGTATTATTTTGTACCCACTCAGCCACACGACTCAATTGTTGACGTCTTAGTATGACCGTCTCTTGAAAATCTATATTTTCACTTATCGAACTTGACTGGGTGCCCGATATTTTGGAGGTATTATCATATATTACAGTTGCTATAGTAGTTGGTATATTTGGATTGTTTACTTCCGTTTTAATTTCTACCATTGTATCAGTCTTTTCATTGCCACAAACAACACTAGTGTCCATTTCAGGTTTTAAATTCTCCAAAACGCCAGTCGTATTCGTTTCATTTGCCCCAGCTATATCAACAATATTGAGGTGGTTTTCTGGCTCTGTTGGAATTTCAAGTTCTACAGCTTCTTTAGCCGTTTCTATTGTTGGATGTGTTTCCATGGTTGTTTTGGAGGTTATGACCTCTTTGCCATCATTAAATTCTTCATCTAGCAAACGTTCCCGACGTCTATAGATGACAGGCGTTATGGCCTCAATTGACTCGATATTATCGAGTAATATATTGCTTTGTCCGTTTTGTTGTATACGCATGGCACACAAACGTGGTCCTCGATTTTTGGGATTTTCAGCCTAAAAAAAAAAAATTGTTTTTGTAAATTTTCTTAAGCTTAAGTTTGTCACTTTCACTCACCTTTATAGTTTTAATTAGATTTCTATTGAAATTTTCAAACATTTTGGCCCCTTCACAGCTGCTGGTCTTACTCCAAACACTATTCACACTTCCGGATATATTATTTTTTGATAGACCATTGGAAGGCTTTGGTTCTAAAATACTTTTACTGCTGGCGCTAGGAGATTTGATTTGTTCTTTTGCATTGAGTTTGCCAGAACTTTTCACTTTTAATGAGTCTTCCCCCTCCTCAGAATCCATAAGATTTGTTAGCATTAAACTTGGACCCAATAATGGTTTCTCTTCATCTTCCAAATCCTCATTACCATTAATATCTTCACTGATCTTAAAAGGTTTATGATTCGTGAGCTTTGATCTTTCTTCCAACAATTCTAGAGCTGTGCCGCCGCCATCTATAAAACGTCTTTGATAACCATTTAATGTTTTCACATTATCTAAGATGGTGTTGTATGAAGTTTTATTTTGGCCCATCAACGAATTGTGGCCCTTTAGCAACGAGGTACGTTCACACAAACGATGATGGCCCAATATGGGGTTAACCATTAAATCGTCTTTTTTCACCGGTACAAATAGTTTATCCATGTCATTTAGATCGGACACGGAACTTTTGGTCTCCGATATCACCGAATCACTGGACTTTAGCAGATTTTTAGTATACGGACTATTCGTGCGCGATGGTGAATTTAGATTGCTATAACATCTCAGACAGAGTTGAGTCATAGATTCGTTTAGATTTCCATTACTACTTCTGGCATTCACAATGAAGGGAGTTTGTGTTGCCACGGAATATGATCTGGAGACATCGGCCAGCACTGTGAGATCTTTGGAACATTGACATGTATCACAATGTTTGATTTCACCAGCTTTTAATTCGGCTTCTAGGAATTTTGCCATAACAGCAGGAGATATCATATCATTATCATTAATATTATTATTGTTGTTATTGAGTGTACAATTTGTGCTGGCTGTGTTTAAGGATGACGTTGAATTCACCGTATTACTGTTACTATTATTGTTGTTGTTGTTGTTGTTGATTACATCTGTGGGGCTGTTATTGTTATTCGTAAGATTCAATGTAGACTCGGAATTAAGTTTAGCATCTATGGATTTAAGGTGAAAAGAAAGAACAAAATTTAATGGTATATTATAAGATTTACACCTTATCTGTTATAACAGGAGCATTATTAAAATGATTAAAGTGAGTTAACGAAAGGACCCTCTGTGGTCAGGATAAGATAAACGAAAAAGTTTTGAGAAATAACTTCACGAGTATAATGAGTTTATGCTGATGTTTGTAACTACCAAAAATATTATACTGATCGACTCAGAATCATGTCCGACCGTCCGTCCGTCCGTCCGTCCGTCCGTCCGTCCATCCGTCCGTCCATCCGTCATTCCGTCATACCGTCATTCACTCCGTTATCAAACTACAAATCGTAAATATGAATACACATTCAATTTTGTAAATACATACCATTTTGACAGCCATAGCAGGAATGGTATTGAAATTGATCGCGGCATGTTCAGACCTAGTTCCCATACAAAAACCCTTATGAGATCAACTTAAATTGCTCTAAGGACCAAATTATCATATAGATATTGTTAAAATTTGTGTTAGGTGCGTTTTTATACACATTCAACAGCAGGCCAAAAATAAATCCAACAGGACTATTTTTAGTCATAGTCTCCATACAAAGTTGCTCCCCGATCCTCAAAAAACAAAACTTTTACACCGATTTTTCTCATATTATATATATATATATATATATATATATATATGTATATATATATATATATATATATTTTTTTTTTTTTTTTTTTTTTTTGAAAAGTAAGTGACTTAACCAAATATGGTCATGATTGGTCAATTTCTCGACCTAGTTCCTACAAAAAAATATGAACTTTTCATGTCGGCAGGCCTCATATTTATAACAACTAGCAGATTCCAGCCCTCGAAATTCGAGTGAAAATTTTATGAAATTTTATTTTTTCATTTAATAAAGACCCTAAAGGTATGCTTATCAATTTTTGCCAATTCGCAATTCAACACTTTTCATTGTGGCTTTTTGCAAACACATTTACAAAATTAATAAACACATACACAGCATTGTATTATTTTGTGTATGTGTTAGTAGCAACTTTACAAATGATGGATGTTTGGTCAAAATAGGATAAAAACTGACAAACTAACATCGATAACAAGAAATCGCCTTGTAGATGACACCTAAATTTGGTGTATGCATATTTTCTATATCCAATTAGTTGGACCTAAGACCCTTTCTCAAAGATCATGGTATATAATATTACGTTCATACTTGCTTTTAAATAACAACGACATCAATTCTCACTTAAATTTCCAGAATCGATTTCCAGAATAACTATATCTGTAGTTGATGGCAATCGGTGCATGTCACCTATTTGATCAATTTATTCCTAAAGAATCAGATAATTATATATATCTATATACATATTTAAAAGCGAAAGTATGTATGTTTGTTTGAAGCTCATAGGAGACTAAACCATTGGACCGATCTTCCTGAAATTTTTACAGAGTCTGACTATGTATCTGGATTCCAAACAATTTAACAAATAATTCTTACGTACACTTAAAGTTACATATTCTTACTTCTTCCATATTTAGCTTACAGCGACATTTTACTTTTTACAAATAAATAAAAACAGACGGCCTTTTCCACCCTTTTTAGCAAAAAATTATAACTAAATACTTTCAACCATCTTCCTAACATTCCTTTTCCATTTCATACTTTTTGTTACTCTTTACTTCACGCAATAATTTTTATTTAGTTTTTATATAATGATAAAATTCTGTACGGGTCATTCCGATATTAAATTTGCACTAAATGATACTTTCAGGAGTGCTTATGCTGAGAGAAATTGTGAGCAAATTAACGAAAAAACTCGTTTAACGTTTGCATTACGACTAGGTATCGCGTACAAATACTGTGCCATTTTTAGCAAATTCCTTTTTCTTTCTATTTCTTCGACGTTTTCGAAAAAGAAAACCCATTTCTCAAGAGTATCCTTCGCCTTCCAAATTTCTTCATATTTTTGTATGAATGATTTTAAAAATGTCACTTCTTCAAAGCGTCCATCAGAAATAGATATTGTCTTTTCAATTAAATACAAAATAGTTTTTTCTACTTCTATCCAACTAGGAATACTTTCCAATGTCATCCAATCAAAAACTTCATATTTCCTTAGGGGATGTGTCCATTGTTCTAAGTAGTATCCTTATGAAACTGCAATTTTCGCTTCGAATGTATACTGCATTCTATTGCGTCAAATGTAGTCTTTGTTTGGTTACCAAGAAAACTGTTTTTGAACCTGTCTATAAAAAAGTATCTTGTTTCATTTAAAAGATTTCCTACTTGAACTACTGCAAGTGTCATTTTTTTCAACTTTTTTTTATTTGTTTTTCAACAAAATTTGCCTGACAAAAAATAAATGATGCATATACCTCAGATAAAGGGTTACTGAAAAATTCAGCGATAGATGCTCCCAAAGTTTAGATGCTCACAAAGTTGCAAAATCCGTTTAATGCGGGAACTAGTGATAGCCACCGACTTCGTGAGTGGGACAGTATTGCGATATAAGTAACATCTGTTTCAACACAAAATGATTTTAATCGCTCAGTTCGAACAGTGAATATCGAAAAATACTTTCAAATCTTTAACACTATTGATTCTATATCTATAGACATAACGTCAGCCGCAGTAGAATCTGCATTATGATGTATGTGGGCGGGACAACCGATCCCTTCTATATCTTTCGACAAATATTTTTAAAATTTTTGAAAAACATTATTTACACCACGTCTTTCCCTTCCCTTCCACCAAAGTTCGTGTTTGTATTGTCTGCTCCGAAGGCCACCAGATTTGCTAATGGTATGTTTAAATTTATTAAAGATTCTATACAAAACGATGTAATAGTATCAGAAGTTTCATTGGGTAAAGTTGCCAATTTCAATAATTTAATCTATAGGCCTCCTGTTTCTGTAAAAAAATGTACCAACAATGGAAAAATTTTTTCAGCTTACTAGAATCGGTTGCGATTCCATAAATGCGGCGCTAATACATGTTTAACGAGCGCAGTCGCCTTTGTTGGCAGTCGATTGTTTTGCTGCGATTTCAGAATCCGGATACAAAAGCGCACTTAATTTAGTAGTGCAATCCCAGGAGCTAAACGACTGATGGTGATTTACAGTTTTGTAAGCATATTAAATTTTCCTGTTTCGAGTCATTTTTTATAAATAAAGTTGAAATATCTTGAGATATCGCTGTTGCAGTTATCCTTGATGTATGTTTGGAACTTTTTATGTGATCCATAATGCTTGCCCTGCCACCATTGCCAATTGATATGTTAACTGCACACTCTGAACAAAATGCTTCGTTTTCACACCTTCCCCTTTTTATAAAAGACAATTCATTGAAATACGTATCCAAGAACTTGCACTACCTTTTCGGCATTTCCTATTTTAAAAACTGTTATATTTTTAATAGATAAGGGAAAATGCTGTACAAAGCTTAAAAATCCCACCAAAGAAAAATAATGTAACAGTTACGTTTTGAAAAATGTGAAATTAACACAATCTCAACTGGCAGATGTCAGAGTCACAAGGAAGAAACTCTGTCGATATATAAATATCGATAACGAATTAATGATACAAATTAGGGATGGAACTGGAATAAGTATTTTAATGAACCAATTTTCTTAATCATATATTTGTTCCTGAGGTAATAACATTTAACCAAGACATTTGTACCTTAGGCAGGACACCAGGACAAAGTGCCACAAACCAGGAAAATCCTGGAAAGCCAGGACGTATGGCAGCCCTAATCTGGAAGGACCTATAGGCTATAAATTCTTTTAATATTTTTAGTGGGAGTGGCACCTCCCATACAAATTGAATTTTTAGTATCGTATATATTGAGTACTATGATAGGGAGAGCTTTGCAAATTTATGTGAGGTCACTTATAATGAATGCTAGTAGCTATGCCAAAAATAGTGGGATCGGAGCAATGGGAGTGGCAGCCCCCATACAAGGTAAATATTAAATGGCATATATCTGGAGTAATAGTGAGAGCCTTGGTACTTCGCGTGAACTTATAAGTTATTCACAGTTATTCATTCAAAAAATGGTTGTGATCGGAACAATGGGTGTGGTACCGCCCACACAACGTAAATATATAAAGTAACAGGCGTAATTTTATATATTATTTAAAATATTTAGAAGAAAACATTATTATTACTTAACAGCTTAAATTCAACATATATTTATTTTTTTCTAAACTCAATACCTTAGTGTTAAATGTCATTTTTTTGTTTTACTTAATAATTTGAATTTAATGCATATGCATATTTATTTTTTTTTCTCATTCAATACCTAAGTGTCTTCTGTCATTTTTTTGTGTATATAAAGAGCAAACAAAATACAATTACATTCATTCTGTTCAAATCAATTGAATAATAAACGATTCAAAAAAAAATAGAAAAAGCCTTTTTTTTAAAAGATAAAATAATAAAAAATAAATAAAATAAAAAATTAATCGTTGGCGAATTGGACGCTTTGACAGTCTGTTCTAGCCTCGATTATATAATTTATTATAATAATAATAATTAGTGGACAGCTTGGACGGATTCGTCTGGCTTTGTCCCTATTTATTTATTACATATAAAGAGTCTCAAACCCTACAATAATATAATATAACTGTGAACTTTTTGGCAACTCCGACTATGCCAGCAAGAAAAAACTAAATATTTTGTATAACAATATTGTTAGATATGTTTATATAAACTGAAGAAACGTGATATTGTTTCGACTTTCTCAAAAAGTCTTTATGGAGTCTCATTCGATTACCTTCTTAATATAAGGGTTTTAATGTTTTTGCACAAAATTATTTACACCGAGAAACCCCTATATCTTTATGATCAAATACAGTTTGCTACATCCAGAAACGGCAAAAAACGTATTACCTCTATGAGTCGATGTCTTGTGTCAGAATGGCAATTTTTCATAAACGCCACACGTCTTTGGAATGCAATTTCATACAACCAACAAATAGTTAGCAACGCAATATACATTTTAAGAAATTTTTGTTTATTTTGTTTAAATATATTTAATTTTTATTTCTTTAAATTCATGAATTTTTAATAATTTCTTGTATTTATTTTACTTTATTTTAAATAAGTTATAAATTTTATATTGTATTTTAATTTTGTGGCAAATTTTTGAACGATGAAAATGCTGTACTTTAATTATAAGACTTGTCTTGTTGTGCAGGAAATTTATAAAGAAATTAATAAATAAATAACTTCGGTACTAGCCTTGTTACTTTGTAAGACTCCCTCAAATATTAATGTTGGTAGCCAGATAAAAAATGAGCGGTATAGGATAATTGGGCGTAGCATTTTCTGCAAATAACAAGTACTATGATAGCGGACAGTCTTGAAACTTTTGACAAGTACATTGGTACAAGTATAACCAATGTCAGTGGTAGTGGAAAATATAGGCGGAATCGCCAAATTCAAAAATCGCCAAAATCAAAAACCGCTGAAATGAATAATTCATGGGCTCGTATCAAGGCTTTCACTTTTATAGTATATCAGTTATATGATATTATACATATTTACTTTGTATGGGAGGTGTCACGCCCATTGTTCCGATACCAACCATTTTTTTTCGGACCAGTCATATTAATAATAGATCTTCTCTGACAAATTTGCAAGGCTGTCTCTATCATAGTACTCGATATACATAATATTGAATTATTACTTTGCATGGGAGGTACCATGCCCACTAAGGTGGCCCTTAATAAAAAAAAGTTTTCAAACTGTTGGTCTCAAACCCATATGAGTCGATATCAGTACTAAATTATCTTTTAAAAATGCTAATCAACTTCAAGATCGCATAAAAACTCGCCAAGATATAGCAAATGACCCAGACCACCTTTGTACCAAAAAAAAACTCTAGGTCATGATATATGATAAACATTTTTCAACTTTAACAAATTGATTAAAGCCATGATTTGTTTTGGTCTCTATACCTATAACTACTCAGATATGAAGTATTGTTTTATTACCACGTTGTTAACCTATTGCGAAATGAGACCAAAAATGCAAAAATTTTTTGATAAAATATTGAAAACCCTTTTTTAAGTTTTAAAAAATTTTCTCAAACAAAATTTCAAAAACTGGATCTGGCACCTTAAAGTTTTATTAAGTATATGCTAAAGATTATCTGTGTGAATTTTTAAGTAAATTCCTCCTCCAGTATTAATCCTAGGAGCACATAAGGATAAGTTTTCGTAAAATATATTACAATTTTATTTCCCAACACATAGTAAGGGTGTCATCTAGTTTCCTAGAACAATTAATTTTTTTAAATATGCTAAAAATCAAAGTTTGGCTTCGGCAAGGAATGAGTTAACGTCGTTCGATTTATTCTAAAATTTTATCACAACACTTTTCCATTTTTGGTCTCATTTCGCAATAGGTTAACAACGTGGTAATAAAACAATACTTCATATCTTAAAAAAAATTATGACTTTAATCAATTTGTTAAAGTTGAAAAAATTATCATCACATTTTGTAACCTATAGGTTTTTAGCACAAAAGTGGTCTGGGGCATTGGCTATTTCTTGGCAAGTTTTTTTCGATTTTGAAGTCATATAGCTTTTTGAAAAGATAATTTAGTACTGATATCTATTCATATAACAACTTGTTGAAAAAACTAAACAATAGAACGAAATTTTCGTAAAATCTGAAAAAAGTCATATTTGCCCCATATAAACACACTTGAAATTTTCAGTCGCGTTGAGGCACTTCTAAATTTTTTTCATTGACCCAAAACTTTGTATTTCTCAGTTTTTTTGCTATTCGCGTATTTCTAAGGGGTGAGACCGAGAGTTTGAAAACTTTTTTTTATTAAGGGCCACCCTAATGTCCACTAAAACTATTAGATATTTTTTTTTTTTTTTTATTAATCAACACTCAGGGGCTGCCCCTACAAATGCAGTGCATTGTGCTGATTTTAGGAAAATAGGTTGGGGGAAGGAGGAAAGAGGGGGTAGTGTTTGTGGATATTTGACTTAAATTTTATTAGATTATAACTGTCAGGAAAGACCTCTGCGGGGAGTTTATTCCACATACGGCTAGTTCGACTGATAAACGAATTCTCTCTGTAATGCGTTGTGCGGTCAACTGAACAATAGACAACAAACGGATGTGATCTACTAGAGAACCGGGTAGAGCGAACCGAAACTCTGGCACTTGGAATAAGTTCGTTAATCTCAGAAGAACATTTCCCATGGTAATTTCTATAGAACAGTGCTACACAACCCACATTCCGACGAAAATCCAATGAGTCAATAGAGTTGGATACCCCACTGTCATTGATGAGTGCCAACGCCCTCCTTTGCCCACGGTACAGTAGCTCCAAAATAGACTTTGAAACTCCTGCCCATATATTGGAGTTGTATTCCATTTTCGATCGGATGAGAGTGGTACAGATTTTAAGGAGATCAGAAGGAGTGAAGTAATTTTTACACCGTTTTGGAAAACCAAGACACTTGCTTCCTTCGACACTTGAAAAACATGCTCGTTCCAAGAAACATCACATCTCATGCCTAGGACATCAAGAGTATCCGATTCCTCAATACCTATACCACCCGTATATACAAATGACATTGTTGATTCCATGGCCCTATGGGTCAACATACAGCATTGAGTCTTCACCGCATTAAAATCAACCCTATTCGCTTTACCCCACTCGGAGATTGTTAACAGGTCTTGATTGAGTGTGTCATTCATTGTCCGCCTTTTGTCCCCAACCTCCAAGAGGCTTGGCCTACAATTAAAGGAAAATTAATGACAAAAGCTGCTGTCATCTGCGAAAGAGTGAATAGAATTAAAAGTTTGACCAAGAAGGTCGTTCAGAAAGATAAGGAAAAGAGAAGGAGAAAGAACGGAACCTTGGGGTACCCCTGAATTAAGCTGAAACTCATTAGATGAGACCCCTTCAATAACAACACGTATTGTTTGGTCTCTGAAAAAACTCGATATAAATCGAGAGAAGTTATTACCGACCCCAAATGCAATAAGTTTTGATATCAATGCACCGTGCCACACATGGTCGAATGCCTTGGAAATATCCAGAGCAACCACTTTACTTTCGCCAATATTTCGAATGGATCACAAGATGGAAATTGATCATGCTCTCCATCATGCTTTATAGCCTATGTCCATTCTTAAGGACTTTTCTAAATATTGGAATCAACGCTTTTAAAGTCAGATGAGTAGTTACAAAGATTACATCCTACAAACAAACAAAAACCAAACACATATCACCTCTTTATTATATTAGTATAGAAGTGTTAATAAAAATTTTAAATTTGTTCCTGAAACAAAAAACTATGACATTTTATAACATTTTATAGAATTTGCACTCGAATTTCGGGGGGTGGGATCTGCTAGTATATATTAATAGTGAATGATACTCAATTTTATGCATAATTTTTTAGAATAATTACTTTCAAAATATTATTGAAATTTCCCACAAAATTTTACGAATATAAATTATGTTAAGTAGCTGTCGGTATCGTAAAACATATACTTATATTTCATCCTTCCAACTTTATTAGCTTATAAAAATTGTAAGTTTGGTTGCACAAACAAAATTTAATTGCATGAAAAAAATTTTCTTATTAAACATGAAAAAAAATTTAAACTATTCTAAAAATGTATAAAGTTTGACAAGGACATCATTATTTTGTTGTCTGCCAAGTTTCAGTTCTTTCATTTGACACTAATTGAGGCATTGTGGGAGAAGTGTTAGTACATAAAGATATTTAGAAAATTCTAAAAATGGCTAAAGCCTTGGAAGGGTATTCTTTGTCTTGATATGATAAAATATAAATTGGTAAAAAATTGCCATGAGTGTCCAGTTTTAGTTAACGACTATATTGGCACCATAAAACAAGTATAAGTATTTAAATATATTTTTTAATCCTTTGAAACTTTGAAGTCCTTTTAAAAGGAAACAGGATTAAATGCAGTTTTGCTCCAGTGATCTTTAGATTCAGACGTATGTGATTTGGTTCTTGTTGTGTAACGATATTTTTTGTCGGATGGTATTATGTATATATGTTTCATCCTAAGAACTTGGAATATCGATTGATATTTTTTTTATTACAAATATTGTTAAAAATTTCATAGAAACTTTGAATTTTAGTAATTATAATTTAAAAATTTAACTAAATGCTCCTGTTATTATATTTTTAATATTTTTTTATGTATATGAATATATTGGCAAATTAAAAGTAAAAAAAAAAAATTCAATTAAAAACTTAAATAATATTAAAAAACAATTATAAACCAAAAACCGCAAGAACAATATCCGTCACAAAATGCCATTAAAATAAAAACATTTTTTTTTATATAAAAAGGCATTATGCAACGTTAAAACCACAAAATATTGCAGAAATTAAAAACTTAACACATACAAACCAAATTATTAAACAACAAATAACTACAACAACCACTAGAAAATTAAAAGAGAAAAACTCAAAGAAATAATTATTTAATATAATAAATTATAAAATAATAAAATTTGAAAAAAAAGCACGGTCTACTAACACTTACCAAGGCCCCTCATTGAATAAACCATAGCGGTTGGTGGAAAGGGACATGGTGGCGGTGGTGGCGAGTCGTTGGCTGGAAGAACTTTATAGGCTGCTGTTGTCGTTGACATTCCCACACCTGTGATGCTACCTTCAGAATCAGAATGAGAATTTGTATCTAATCGCATGTAAGATGATACTTTCGTTTGTATATCAATTGGCAGCTAAATTGATAAGATGTTACACAAACACAATTCCATTATACAAGTATAGGATTAAGTTAACATACATGCAATTGAATACAATTTAACTTACCGATGATATTTTTTGTGGCACAAATCCATCTGGTTTGCATTGCAACAATTGTATGGCTAAAGTTATATCGGTTTTGTAACGTTCCTGTAACAAATAGAAATATATATTCTTTTATTGAATTCAATTTGGTTTCAGTAGATTTTATTGTCTTGTTTTTTTATATTTTTTTTTTTTATTTTTTTTATATATACAAGTTTATAAAAAATTTACAAAAAATTGCAATACAGTTTGATTGCATTAGAATTGTATTGATTGTATGCACTCGTATGCAAAATAAAATAAATCCAAGAAATTTAAATTTATTTTTAAATTAACAATTGTTTGCATGCATCCTTTTTGAGGGTTTTTGTTTTTGTCACACATTTGCATTATTGATGTAAGTGAAACTTGACACACTTGATCCCTAAAAGTTGAGAAACAAATTCACTTTAAACTCTTTGATATTTTCTGATATTTTTGCCTTTAATTCAAGCTCAAAGTTATGAATTTATTTTAAAAGTATATGTTTTAGGTTAAAATTCCTAAATAGAATAATTCTTGGTAGCTTAACACAATAAAATCGGCATCCTCACCCCAATACCAATATTTTATGTTTATCGCTGGACTCAGAATCACTTTTAAATATCACTTTTAAAAATATTTTAGATTTTTTTTAATGGATAGATATTTAGTTGAACTTGACTAAGTTTTAGTTTCACTAAAATTGATTGAGTATTTTATTAGAATTCTAGGTCAAAGTTTAACTTTTGATTTTTTTTAACTTTTAGCGTGAAATATGGTTTTTTTTTTATTTTTTTTATTCATTAAAAAAAATAAAATAGTTGGATTTTAATAATAACTAGTATAGCCCAGCACTCGAAATTCGAGGGCAAATTCTGGGAAATGATATTTTTTCATAAAATTTTTGCTTTCCAATGTTTTTTTAATCTATCTATAATATTAATAGGCTAGGCGATTTCTTGTGACCGATGTTTGGTTTCAGCGTTTTATCCCGATTTTGACCAAACGTATATTATTTGAAAGGTATTTCTTTCTAGCCGATTTGCAGATTTACAGATTTTTAAATTTTTTCCTTTATTTTGAGTATATTTCATTTAAAGTTGCTACTAACATATACATAAAATTACACAATGCTATGTGTGTGTTTGTAATAAAAATGAGTTTGTTTTGATTTGTGTTGATTTGTGAATTGGCTATAATTGATTAGCATACCTTTAGGGTCTTTATTAAATGAAAAAATAAAATTTCCTAGAATTTGCACTCGAATTTCGAGGGCTGGAATCTGCTAGTTTATAAAAAATTTATGAATATTTAAATGCGACTAAAGGTATTTTAATCAATTTTAGCAATTCACAATTCAACACGGAGCGTCTGATATATAACTTAAATAATTCGCATTAACAGGGTGTAAACGAATTATTATAAATATTTTATTTTATTTCATTTAATATATTTCTAAGACACATTAAACATAAATTTTATCACTCTCAGCTTCTTCTCCATATAAACTATAACTATGCCAATTTTCACACTCCTCCGCGCCCACATATTGCTAAAAAAGGGAACTAAAAATTTACCTTCACGTGTTAATATATAGATTAGAAGATTTTTTGTAATAATGGAATTTTTTTTAAATGTTAACAATCAAAAAAAATTTTACACTAAAAAAAAACTGATTAATAGACATAATAATAGCAAAATTTCAGAAAGTGATTCTGAGTCGATCGATATAATAAAAGAAGGGTCTAGGTCAAATACTTTTGGATTTAGATCACTCCGTGACAGTGCGTGACCATGCGTGACTGTGCGTAACTATGTCGAAGTTGATCTTTCTTTACAGCAATTGTATCCACAAAGTTTCATATCGGTCGGCGGAGGGTAAATGACATTTAGATCACTCCGTGACGGTGCGCGACCATGCGTGACTGTGCGTGACTAAGTCAAAGTTAATATTTTTTTCACAGCAAGTGTATGGACCAAGTTTCAGATCCATCGGATGAGGGTAAATGACATTTAGATCACTCCGTGACTATGCGTGACCACGCGTGACTGTGCGTGACTATTCCAAAATTAATCTGTAGTCACGACAAGACTATGGGCCAAGTTTCAAATCAATTGGATAAGGGGGAATGGGGTCCACCCATGGCAGACAGACAGACAGACAGACACAGGGAGTATGAGTTAAAAGAAAGAGTTTAAAAAGATAAAGAATAACATTAAAATTAACCAAATTATCCAATTATCCAGTTTAAGACGATTAAAATTTGTTTGCCAGAAAGTTGAAAATCCTTTTTTTATATATAAAGTCTGTATCAGTTAGGAACATAGTGTGTCCAGACCTTATTTAATTATGCAAAACTGAAACACGTAGTTGGTTTTAAACATATGTATATATATGGTACATATATCTATACAAATTCTTTTTTTTTTTTTTGAAAGCATGAATTGCAAACAATGCCTATATTTACTTTTTTGTATCAAGACATCATGATTTCATATTTACATAATTAAGTAGGTGCCAAAACAGTGTAAACAAATCTAATTTACTTTTATGCTGTTTAATAAACATGTACGAATATTTAATTAAGTTCATGTATTTAATAAAATATAATTTTATGCAAAAACAAATAATTTATGTTAATGCCCTTGGCTAGTTTGTGTTGTATTTAAGTCGTATATTTCAAAATAAACGTCACATGAAATGTTAACCTCGTCATTATGTGACTGCATTCAGGTAATTAATACTATATTTATCCTTTATTAGATTTAATTTAAAATTGTTTGACGCCATAGAGCAGCCAGCTGTTTTTGTGGAAATTCATGCGAAAATAACGACGATTAATACAAAACAATACATAGTATAACAATAATATAACAACAACAAGATATTTAGTTATTTTATGGAAATTTCTGTATACGAACGAGAAGTTCTGGGGCGAGGAGAAAATTATTCTGGATTTCTTTGAAGGGGACGATTAGCAAGGTTTTAAAATATTATCTTTACTTAGAGCCCGGTATTGTTATTGCCTTTTAGAAAATCAAAACTCTTAAAGTCGTCGTTAGATCTTTTGGAGACTCTAATTTTAAACCTTCAGTAAAACTTTTACAAAAAGTTGTTTTTATCATAGTAAAATGTTGAATAATATAAAAGCGCGATATTAAAAAGCGATGCTAATAACAACTTTTGTTTGGCTGTAAATATACAAACTGTAGTATATTTACATTGCTTTTCAGAATGACACGGTGTTAGAGTGAAGGTTCAATAGGTCATTTGAAAATTAAATTAAATTGTTTTTCATTTTCTGACACAGTGTAATTACTATTCGAAATGTCACTCAATAAATTGGAGAGTCGCACAGTGACGCCTGTAGAACAAATGAGGTTGAAAAAATCAAAAATTTCATTTGCCTCTAAAAAATATTGAAGAAACATATTATACAGGAAATTGTCCAACTTATTCAAATATGCTACTCTTATTACAATTACATTTTTGGTTCAGAAGATATAGCCCTTCAAAGTTGACTGATACAGTATCTCCGCTTTCAGATACAGTATCTCGAAAACTAGGTAACGGATCGTCATTCTTCTTAATTTTATTGATAGATCTATTCATTAAGAAAAGAACCAAAAAAAATTGTACTATTTATTTAGTGTTTATCCAGATAAATTTTTATTTACTAACTATCCATTTTTTCAATATTTCACAACTTGGAAAATTAAAAAAAAAAATATAAACTTCTATATATGCCATATTTTAATACAAGTTATTGATTATTCCTTTACTTAAGTAAAATTTTAAAAAATTTTAAAAATAGACATGGTTCCAGAGATGTGCTCCATGCATTATTGCGCAATTTATGATATATATAACCGTGAAAAGCCATTCTTATTGCTAGGGAATGAATACGAATATGAAATCCCACCATTGCACGGAAGAATATGGTGTATGGTGCTCTTGTTAAAATTTGCGTATACGCTGCCACAAGAGGGGGAACACTTTGATGAAAATACATCAAACAGAGATACGGAAAGGATCACAAAGGATCGAATACAGGATGTGTTTTTCAAACAAGTTGGACTAAAAGTAGACTTCCCCAAGTACGTATACGTAAAGTCAAACGATGGAAACACTTCTAGAAGATTTTTTGAAAATAATGAGGTTGTCAAGCGAATCACTGGAATAAACAATCAAATCGTTAAGAAATTGGGAACGATCTTGAATGTTTTAAACTGCAAGGAAAAAGTTGATTCTGAAAAATATGAAGAATATGCTTCGAAAACTGCATCATATTTAACAGATTTATATCCACAGAAAAACTTGACCCCGACAGTTCATAAAATATTTTCGCATGGCAAAGATATAACTGAATATCAGACTTTGCCAATTGGAGAGAGAGCTTTGTAAAAATAAAATGTCGGATGAAACTCTTAAAAAGAGAGTTTTATTTTGCCGACATAAAATAAAACTCTTTTGAGGAGTTTTTTTTTCGTCAGAAAATAAAAAACATTTTATGTAAATTGCCAATCAATTCAAAAAATATGTGGGTTTTTAATTTGTTGTTGTTTTATAAGTAGTAAAAATTGATTGTTTTTGAGTCTTCAAAAATAATAATTGACAAGCAGAGAAGCTTTAGTCGACAAGCAGAAAAGCTTTAGTCGACAAGCAGAGAAGCTTTAGTATCTTCGCCGGCTGTTTGCGATATATCTCAATCTCATACATAATTTTTTGGGACAGGATTTAAACTCGCTAAATGTAGTTAGGGAGCAAGAAACCGAAGAAAATGATAACGGGTATAAGAAAAAAATCTATGAAATCGATAATTTTTCTACAAGGCCCTTATTGATTGACAAACTTCTTTTTGAGTTCTGGGTGACAAAAAAATACATTATCCGTATTTATATAAATTGGCCAAAACTGTACAGTGTATTCTTGCAACGCAGGCCAGCGTGGTATTGAGCGACTTGGTGTTGAGCGACTTGCATTCAAGTCTTTCCGCAGAAAATTTGGAAAAAGTTTTGGTCGTAAAACAAAACTAAACAAATAAAATATCATTTAAATTACTACTATATACTAATTACTTACTATACATAAACAAATGAGTTTTATTTTAGAGGGAAAAAATAAAACTCCTCAACAAAGTTTTATTTTATATTATATCAGACAGACTCAATAAAAAAAAGCAAACTATAAAAATAGAAGAAAATAAACAAAATGAATTTTATTTTAGACGGAAAAAATGAAACTCCCTAAAAAGAGTTATATTTTATGAAGGCCTTCATAAAATAAAAATCCCTTTTTAAGGGTTTCATCCAATGTTTTATTTTTTCGTCAAAAAATAATTCTTAACTGCGGAGTTGAGATCATTTTTGAAGATCGCCACAGATTCTGAAAGAGTACTTCAATACGAATCTATTGGTATATGACAATATAGGTCTCCGTATAGTTTAACATGGAGAGTTTTTGAGTTTAAATTTTCTAGATAACTGTTATTTACGGTCCCTGATAAAAATAGATTGCTGAATACTTTCAAATCATCAAGGGTGAGACTAAATGAGGATCTCTTCAACATGTTAGCAGCATCTTCCGAACCACTTATTTCATCACGAAAAGGGTTAGAAAATAATTATACTTCAGAAATTATTAGTCTTTTGATATACCATTTTTTACGGATTGTGAGCAATATTTTACAAAAAATTGAAAAAAAAATTAAAAAAATTTTTTTTTTATAAATCTTTTTTCTAGAATAATTTTAAATCATAAAAGCCTTAAAAACATAAATATTCTTACCCATAAAAAGAAATTTTTTATTTAAACTCTTTCTTTCCTTATGCATATGAGTTTTGAATATCTCCGTGACCGCATGACGGTGTGTGACTATTTTAAAATTAATCTTTGGCCACAACAAGTCTATGGACAAAGGGACAGATCCATCGGATGAGGGGAAGTGGGTTTTAAATCACTCCGTGACTGTGCGTGACTGCGCGTGACTAAGTCAAAGTTAATCTTTTTTTTACAGCAAGTGTATGGATCAAGTTTTAGATCGATCGGATAAGGGAAAATGGGTTTTAAATCACTCCGTGACTGTGCGTGACCATGCGTGACTGTGCGTGACTAAGTCAAGGTTAATATTTTGTTCACAGCATGTGTATGGACCAAGTTTCAGATCGATCGGATGAGGCAAGCGCCCCGGTAGGTGAGTAGGTAGCGTGCTCGCCTACCATGCGGGGGTCGTGGGTTCGATTCCCACCAGAGGCTTTGGTCTGTCGCTGCAAAAAAAAATGAACACACTACTCCCTCTTTCGTCCTTTCTATATCTATATCTTTCCTGAGATCAACACAATGCACTGCATCTGAGTATTGATTAATAAAAAAAAAAAAAATATAAGATACAAATTATCATATAAATCTTATTCAAATTGGGTTTGTATATGTTTATTACATCCATTAATCAGTAGTCCCAAAATGATCTATATGGGACAACACTTAGTCATAGGCCCCAAATAGAGCTGCTTCCCGATCTTCACTTAAATCTATCAAAAAGCAAAAATATTGCACTGATTCTTCTCAAATTTTGCTTGTATATGTATATTTTTGCAAAATACAAGAGACCTTACCAAACAAGGCCAGGATCGGTCCATTTTTGGGCATAGTCCCCATATAGATATAGCATCCGATATGAAATTTTTCATATCTGCAGCCAAAAAAATTAAGAAAAATCCCACTGAAATTTGGTTTATGCTTATTTTCTATATCCAGTTAGTTGGGTCTGAGAGATAGAGTCTCTAAACGCATGGTATAGGGTATCGTATAGTCGGTCTAGACCGACTATAATTTTCTTACTTGTTTATTTGTTTATTTATGGTTCCAGAAAACCAGGATATAGTTAATCAACCACTTGTGCCCGGGGAACGCATAATACTGACACCTCTCAATATCAAGCTAGGGATTATGAAACAATTTGTCAAAGCTCTCAACATGGTGATTGTTTTAGATATATCAGCAGAAAGTTCCAAAATTTAAGTTGGAAGAAAGTGAAAGCTGGCATTTTTGATGGCCCTCAAATCAAAAGGTTAAACAATGATGAAAACTTTATAAGTTCCATAACAGATATTGAAAGAAATGCTTGGAATGAATTTGTTTGGATAATGCACAATTTTCTGGGAAACAAAAAGGATGAGCACTATTCGAAGCACGTGGATAACATGTTGACACAGTTCCAGTAGCTTGGTTGTAATATGAGCATTAAGGTACTCTATCTACACAGTCATTTGGATTATTTCCCTCAAAATCTTGGAGTGAAGAACAAGGAGAACGTTTATATTAAGATATTCGTACTATGGAGGAGCGGTACAGAGATATACATACTATGACTATATGACTATTGCTGGAGCATGAAAAATAAAGCCTCTAAATAAGATAATTTACGAAAATTTTATAAAAGAAAATTTTTCGATGAGTTGTAATTACATTGTAATATTTGTGTATTAAAATTTCTTATTTCCCTTTAAAATCCTCTTTTATTGATAAATTGAATAGTATAGTTGATAGAAAAAATATGACTCAATATCAGAAATCAGTGGCCTAAAAAACAGTTACTATAACACACTTATTGCATACATAGAACAGCAGCAAACACACACATATTAAAACAAGTAAGAAAATTATAGTCGGTCTAGACCGACTATACGATACCCTATACCATGCGTTTAGAAACCCTATCTCTTAGGCCCAACTAACTGGACATTGAAAATAAGCAAAAACCAAATTTGAGTGGGATTTTTATTAATTTTTTTGGCTGCAGATATGAAAAAGTTCATATCGGATGCTATATCTATAAAGGGACTAGGTCCAAAAATGGACCGATCCTGATCATGTTTGGTAAAGTCTCTTGTATTTTGCAAAAATATGGACAAACAAAATTTGAGAAGAATCAGTGCAATATTTTTGTTTTTTAATAGATTTAAGTGAAGATCGGGAAGCAGCTCTATATGGGGTCAAAGGGATCATTTTTGGACTACTCATTAGTGGATGTAATGAATGCATACAAACCCAATTTGAGTAAGATCTATATGAAAATTTGGATCTTATGGCAATTTATGTCGATTTCATATGGGTAATTTGTATGGGGGCTAGGTCTGAACATGGACCGATTCTCACCAATTTCAATAGCGTTCATCCCATGGCCGATAAAAGCTTATGTACCAAATTTCATCAAAATATATTCATATTTGCGACCTGCAGTTTGATTACAAGCTTTACATGGACACACAGACGGACGGACGGACGGACGGACATCGCCAAATCGACTCAGAAAGTGATTCTGAATCGATCGGTATAATAAACTATGGGTCAAGGTCAAATATTTTTAGTAGTTGCAAACAGCAGCACAAAGTCATTATACCCAAACCATATAGTATAGGGTATAAAAAGTGTTGAATTGTGAATTGGCTAAAATTGATTAGCATATCTTTAGGGTCTTTATTAAATGAAAAAATAAAATTTCCTAAAATTTGCACTTCAATTTAGAGGGCTGGGATCTACTAGTAAAAATTAAAATTCATTGACTTTAAAAGGAGATCCGGGATGACTCACTTAAGAGCCTTAAACAATATATTTGAGAGCTGTTTTTTGTTCGCACTTCTTTAGTAACTTGTGGGATATTTTAATTATTTTTTTTTTGTTTTAAGCTCATTATAAATAGTGTCTACACGTTTGGTAGAAGACAATAGAATCCTCAGAGATTACAAAAAACCTTTAGAAAGAGAGTTAACAAGATATTATGTATAACAAATAAGAAAATTATACGATACCCTATACCATGCGTTTAGAGACCCTATCTCTTAGGCCAAACTAACTGGACATAGAAAATAAGATAAACCAAATTTGAGTGGGATTTTTATTAATTTTTTTGGCTGCAGATATGAAAAAGTTCATATTGGATGCTATATCTATATGGGCACTAGGCCTAAAATTGGACCGATCCTGATCGTGTTTGGTAAAGGCTCTTGTATTTTGCAAAAATATGTACAAACAAAATTTGAAAAGAATCAGTGCAATATTTTTGTTTTTTGATAGATTTAAGTGCAGATCGGGAAGCAGCTCTACATGGGGCCTATGAGTAAGGGTTGTCCCATAATTTTTGGACTACTTATTAGTGGATGTAATAGACGCATACAAACCCAATTTGAGTAAGATCTATATGATAATTTGGATCTTATGGCAATTTATGTCGATTTCATAGGGGTCATTTGTATGGGGGCTAGGTCTGAACATAGACCGATTTTCCCAATTTCAATAACGATCATCCTATGCTCGATAAAAGCTTATATACCAAATTTCATCAATATATACTCATATATGCGACCTGCAGTTTGATTACAAGTTTACATGGACACACAGACGGACGGACGGACGGACACACGGACGGACATCGTTAAATCGAATCAGATAGTGATTCTGATTCGATCGGTATAATAAAAGCAGCACAAAGTCATTATACCCAAACCACATAGTGGTATAGGGTATAAAAATCATGTTCTGTTAAAAAAAACTAAAAACAAAAAATTTTAAAAAATTGTTATATTCAGACTCATAATTTTATAAACAAATTCAAACTCCTACTGTCTTTGGCAATGGTGGATATATATATTTTTCATGAGTGTTTGTCATTATTAGTATGGGTTGTACTATTTGCCGAAGAGATAACACAAAATGGAGACATACTTCGATAGTGTATGCATTTAACGACATTTTGTTAAACATTATTTCGAAACGTGTCACTTTTTGCCAATATTTTTTGTTCTTTATTTTTTTTTTTTTTCTTTTTTTGCTTCAAAAACAGATTTTGTGTATCATCAACATTAATGGTGCAGCTGGAATTTACATTATAAAATTCTTGTAAAATGGTCTATATAGTTAATGTGTCCTTTGTGTGTTGCAAAACAGTGGGGTGTCATCACAACATGATAAAATTTCATTAATTTACATTTAAACATCAAATCGCCTTCAATAATAGTAGAGTCCCCTGGAGGGAGAAGGTGAAGTATTTAGGTGTATTATTTTATCCTAAAATCAAATATGAATAGCACATCCCATATGCAATTGATAAAGTCCACAACCTAACAAAATTGTTATACTCGTTAATTAGAATTCCAAATTCAACGTTCAAAATAAAAGTTTAATACTTAAATCAATATTCCATGCCACAATGTTTTATGCTGCCCCAGTTTGGTCGACTGCAACGCAGTGTCAGGTAAAATAAAATACAGATTGCACAGAAGGAACTGTTAAAAATGATACACAATTTGCTTTGGCATTACTCCACACAACGACTGGACACATTAGCCAACATTGAACTTGTAAATATTAAAATCGAATGACACACAAACAACTTTAACTACAGATGTATTAACTTTGAGTTTAATCACATCAATGAGCTTGACCCCTCATAATTTTATGCCTTATCCTTTTCTCTTTTTATCTAAAATCAGATATAAATGTTCATAAAGGTTTTTTTTTTTTTTAAATTTCTCCCTTAACGTATTGATATCATTTAAATCAAAACTTATTATAAAATGTTACTATATATCTAAGAAGAAAAAGATAAAATCCTAGGATGAAATGCTGCCAAACTAATGTAGGTAATTTTGTTATATAAATAAGAAATTGAAATGAATTGTTATTTAAAATATAAAATATAAAAAAATAATAAAATAAATTTACTACTGAAATTAAATTTTAATTTCGTATTAAAGAAAAATAACTGAATGCGAATAATGTCGGAAAATATATTGAACATATGGAAACTTCAATTCACAAGCAAACAAACGGGACGGCATAACCCCTGCGAATTGATTAAGAATTCCATAAATGAAAAAAATCATGAAAAAATCAAAAAGTTGACAAATCAAAGTTGACGATTCTCTTTAAAAGTTTAGTTCAGTTCACATAAAAGTTCAGTTGAGGTATTATTTCGGAGGTTTTAAAATGGCATTTAATAGGTTAAATCGATTTATTTTCAATGGTACGTGGTAGAGCAGAGGAAAGCATATATTTCAAAAATTCATAATTACACTGTATTCTTAATCGGACCAGTTTCTGGCATTTCAGCCTTCATCAGCGATTTATTGAACATTGTGATAAATTGTTATGTCTTAATAGAATAGATTGTTCCTATATGAAATTTTTCTACTTAGGGCGGCCGTGAGATTTGAACCTGCATCTATCTCACATACACTCGCACTTGCACTTTTTGGGTCTGCGCTTTAACACACTCACCTAAAGTCAGACCTACGAGCAGTGTGGTTAAGAATAAGTTTTCATACCGTACAGCTTTTACTTCGTATTAATCTCAGAAGATACAACTCTGTTCAAATTTAGATTCGATTTATTTTGGTTAATGTCAAAGGTAATAATCACATAATCTTCTATTTGCGAAAGTATATCTCTTTGTATAACTTCTTTGCCTGCAGATTTGCTATATTTATATGGGGACTAGGTCGAAAAATGGACCGACCCGTCCATGTTTGGTAAAGTCACTTATTTTTTTTCAAAAGCATATACAAACTAAATTTGAGAAAAATCTGTGCAATATTTTTGTTTTACGTTTAAATTAATATGTGGACGTATTGCACTATTTATAACAAATGTAAACAAATTATTTGAAAAAGGAAACAATTTGATAAACTTAATACTAAATAAACAAAAAACATACTGAATTTTTTTAGAGGTGTCTCCATATTTTAGGACATATCTTGACACAAATCTTGGCTCGGAATAATGATAAATAATGTTGTCTTAAGATTGCCCAGTTAAAAGGTTTATTTTGGGAATAAGCGTGATTTATACAAACAGACAGACAGACGAACAGATAGACATCGTTATAACGACTCGAGTTGTCACAAACATCAAGAACATAAATACTTTATCGTAAATTAATTTTTCGACGCGTTACCAACGGAGTGACATACTGATACATAGATACCCTCTGCACAGTGGTGTGGAAGGTATAAAAAGCAAATTTGAAATTTTTATTTTAGATATTTTTTTTAAAACATATAAAATTTAGACACATTTCATGTACATATAATATATCTCAATATATTTTAGTTAAGACCTGAGATCTGCAATGACCACTGAAAAATGTTGTAGAGTTAAGTCATGATTCATAATTTATTGTACTTGTACGCATTCATACTTATTGAAATGTTGTCGTACTTCAAATCCACTCTAAAGTTTGAGGTACTCATGATACTCGCACTGAACAACAATTATGACGTTGTTGATTTAGACTCTGCTTCACGCAAAATTAGTACGATTCGAATACGACAGAATGTTGTCAACGTCGGATTCATATTTATTTCTACTTATACTTATAACTCAACGTTATTGTGAGTATGAGTACATGAGTACATGAGTGAGTATGAATAGCGTAAAACGATTCATTGCTGATCTCTGATAAAGACCTTAATTACAGTTTTAGGTTAACAAGTTTTAAAGATTATCACAACTATTCAAGACCCCTTCATTACGATCTTTATAAATTTTTCACGTTTCTTTCCATCATATTTCAGGAACTGTTAGAGCGAGCTGTCCAAAATGTTAAATGTTTATAAACTTAGTCAGTATTTTATACTAAATTGTTATCAAATTCAAAAAGTGGACGGCCGAAAATTACTTATTTTCTTCGTTGATCCATATTCTAAAACTGTAAAAAAAAAATATCAGTAAAATTTCTAGAAACTATAAAATTTAAAAAAAATCTATTTTGGATTTTAAAAATAATTAATTTACGCAAAAAAGAAGAAGTAAGATCAAAAGGATATTAATCCTTTACACGGTAAAGTAGCTACTCAGCAACCAACCGAAAAATTGCCTGCAAAAACTTAACACATTTACGATTATCTCAAACTAGCTGACTACCCAGTCGGCCACATTTTCAAGACATACCTAATGATGGGTGCATAACAATGTAAAGTCCTTCAAGACAAATGTAGGACAGCCGGAACAAATCGTCAAAGACTTTTTCGAACAAATGTCGCGGAAATCGTGGACGAGTAAAAGAGAGACAATGTCGCTCACACAAACAGAATGAAAAGTTCGGCTATATATTTACTGACGACTTTATAGAAGATTAATTCCAAAATATTATTGTGGACGATTATGTGGGTTACAGTGTCATCCACTTTGTCGTCAACGACTAGTTAGGCGTCAATATCGTTCACTTTGTCATTAACGATTACAAAGGCGACAATGTCCACAACTTTGTCGTCAAAGATTATATGGATGACAATGCTGTATATATTGTTATCAATGATCGCATTAACGACATGGTTAACGTTCTGTCATCATCTATCATCCTCTACCCTGTCGTAAATGATTGTATTGGTAATAATATTTAAAAATTTATACAAAAACATAGACTTGAACATTTTTATTAATTATAATTAAGTATAATTATAATTATTATTATAATTATAAGTATAATTATATTCAGTATACTTATAAATTTTCAAAAATAAATTATATCAGTACTGTCAAAGTAGATAGTATTTCCTTTTCATGTTTTCTTGACTTCTCTTTGTTGTAGGTATTTTTGATTCGACGAAAGATAACCCGTAGTTCTCTTATGAAGTCTTCATATGTATGTCCCTCCTTCTTTGTAGATTCTTTGCAGATTTTAAAGAGATTTCTTAATTGTTAAGTAAATTGCTAGTAAAAAAAAAACTCTGAAATTTGTTCACGTCTTCAAAAATATTTACCATTTAAAGCCTTGAGTAAATTTCCGTATTTCTTAAATGACCATTTATCACTGCTGTCGTCATAGTTATATAATACTATTAACTACGAGTATTAAGCTATACTAGCAGATTCCAGCCCTCGAAATTCGAGTGCAAATTCTAGGAAATGTTATTTTTTCATTAAATAAAGACCCTAAAGGTATGCTAATCAATTATAGCCAATTCTCAAATCAACACAAAAAACAAACTTATTTTTATTACACACCTTAACAAATTTAATAAACACACACATAGTATTGTATAATTTTATGTATGTGTTAGTAGCAACTTTAAATGCAATTTACTCAAAATAAAGAAAAAATTTAAAAATCTGTAAATCTCCAAAACGGCTAAAAAGAAATATCTTTCAAATCATATACGTTTGGTCAAAGTCGGGATAAAACGGTAGAAGAAAACATCAGACACAAGAAATCGCCTGGCCTATTAATATTATAGATGACAAATTTCAGGTCTTTGTCTCTTATCTTGTCGTTAGCTAAGATTTCTTACACATCATAATGATTTTTCTAATTTTTTGTTTTGTCTTGCAGCCGTTATTAGGTCCCGTTATTTTACTTTTTCTTACACGCAAAGCTTATATACGACCAACTTGAAGACAACGTCGCTCACCATGTCGTTAACGAAGTACGACTGACTACAATTTCGCCACAATGTCGCTCATCTTGACGTCAACAAACTCATACACGACAAAACTTAATTTTTTCGCGTAATTTGTCGTCAACAGAATTTGATGCAAGACCATATAAGTTATTTATCATTCAGCTGGCCGTTAACTTAATTTTTTATTAAATATCTGCACAAACAACTCATAGACATTGTCGCTTAACTTGACCTTAACAAAGTTCGATGGACGAAAAACACAAGAAGTTGTCGCTCATATTGTCGCCAACGGACCTTGACAACAATATAAATATTTCTCGCTGAATTTGTCGTCAACGGGATGTGACACATGACCATCTGAGTAATTAGTCTCCCATTTTATCGTCGTTACAGAAAACTTCACCGACAAATGTCGTGCGTGACAAATTATAAAATGTCTTAAAGGAATCGTTAAAGACAATGTCGTCTACGACGATTTTGCTAACTGGGTAAGTCTGTAACGCTGTGTAACAGTATTTAATTGTTGACATCCATTGGCGCTAGCATCATATGAATTTATAACTACTATTTAGTTTATAACTACGAGTTAGTGAATATTGATCAAAATTGTTTTCTTTCTTTTGTAAATAAAAAAATGCGAAACAAAAAATAAAAAACCATTCTGTCAAGGAAGTGTTTTGACATAATGAAAATATTGTTACTTTAACTTTTAAAAATATAGTTCTAATTTTTGTTATAAATACATATTTTTTTAAATTATTCCATAACATATGTGCATGTTAGGGTGGCCCTTAATAAAAAAAAAGTGTTCAAATCTCGGTCTCAACCCCCCTAAAATATGCGAATAGTAAAAAAACTGAGAAATACAAAGTTTTGGGACAATCGAAAACAATTTAGGGGTGGCTCAATGCGACTGAAATCGTAAAAAAAAAACCATCGAATTATTTTTATAATAAATGTTTTTTAGAGTGGGGGGTCCAGTTTGTTTCCTTCCTATACAAAATTAATAAATGTGAAGTTTGGGGACAATCAAATAAAGAAAAGTCGTGCCGGAAATAGATTGAAAATTTCAAGTGTGTTTATTTGGGGAAAATATGACTTTTTAGATTTTACGAAAATTTCGTTATATAGTTTAATTTTTCGACAAGTTGTTATATGGATCGATTTCAGTATTAATTTATCTTTTCAAAAAGCTATATAACTTCAAAATCGAATAAAAACTCGCCAAAAATAGCAAATATTCCAGACCACTTTTGTGACAAAAAACACTAGGTCATGAATTTTGACGGCCCTTTTTTCAACTTTGAGAAATTGATTAAAGCCATATATTTTTTTTTCTGTACTTATAAGTATTCAGATATGAAGTACTGTTTTATTATCACGTTGTTAACCTATTGCGAAATGAGACCGAAAATGTGTAATTTTTTTAATAAAATTTTTGAAACTCCCTTTTAAAATAACAACAAAAATTTCTTAAACAAAATTTAAGAAAATGGACCTGGTTTTACTAAATATCTACTTGTTAGAAATTAAGTGTGTGATTTTTTAGGTAATTTTTTAACAAGGATTTTTTTGCGGATTTCAACAAAAATTGGATTTTTGTGAAATATTCAGTAAATGTGCTCTTTTTAAATACTTTGTATCAAATAAATTATTTTTATACCCTATACCACTATGTGGTTTGGGTATAATGACTTTGTGCTGCTGTTTGTAACAACCAAAAATATTTGACCTAGACCCATCTTTAATTATACCGATCGAATCAGAATCACTTTCTGAGTTGATTTAACAATGTCCGTCCGTCCGTCCGTCCGTCCGTCCGTCCGTCTGTGTGTCCATGTAAAGCTTGTAATCAAACTGCAGGTCGCAAATATGAATATATTTTGATGAAATTTGGTATATAAGCTTTAGTCGGCCATGGGATGAACGCTATTGAAATTGGTGAGAATCGGTCCATGTTCAGACCTAGCCCCCATACAAATTACCCATATGAAATCGACATAAATTACCCTAAGATCCAAATTGTCATATAGATCTTACTCAAATTGGATTTGTATGCATTCATTACATCCACTAATGAGTAGTCCAAAAATGATCCCTTTGACCCCATATAGATCTGCTTCCCGATCTTCAGTTAAATCTATTAAAAAACAAAAATATTGCACTGATTCTTCTCAAATTTTGTTTGTACATATTTTTGCAAAATACAAGAGAATTTACCAAACATGATCAGGATCGGTCCATTTTTGGACCTAGTCCCTTTATAGATATAGCATCCGATATGAACTTTTTCATATATGCAGCCAAAAAAATTAATAAAATTCCCACTCAAATTTGGTTTTTGCTTATTTTCAATGTCCCGTTAGTTGGGCCTAAGAGATTTCTAAACGCATGGTATAGGGTATCGTATAGTCGGTCTAGACCGACTATAATTTTCTTACTTGTTAGGAATGGGTTAACGTTGTTCGATTTATTCTAAATTTTTAACATGGAAGATTTGCACATTTGGTTATTATATTTTAAGCGTCATATCTAAATATTCAACAGCACTTACAAAATATTAGAATTTTTGAAATAACTGTCTTTCATTAGCTTGGAGTCATATGTGACTTTGTGTGATTTCATGGTCTATTAATGTGAATAGTCAGACAAAAATCAAAAATATTATAAAAAAGTCGCCAAAGTCAAAAATCGCGAATAACAAAAATCGCGAAAAATCAAAAAACATCTAAATCAAAAATCGCCAAAACCGAAGATCGCGAATAGGCCCCATATAAAGCTGGTTCCCAATCTTAACTTAAGCCTATCAAGGAAAAAAATATTGCACAGATTTTTCTCAAACTTAGTTATATATATATATATATATTTTTGCAAGAAATAAATAACTTTTTTAAATGTGGTCCGGATCAGTTCATCTTTCACCTAATCCCCATTTAAAATGAATAAAAACCCACTCAGATTTGGTTAATGCTTCTTTCCTATCCCCAATTAATTAGACCTAACAGATAAGGTCTATAAACGCATAGTCTATGGTATCGTATAGTGGGTGTAAACCGGCTATAATTTTCTTACTTATTTAGTTTGTTTTTATTTATTAAACCAAAAACATTTAATGTGAAATCTTGATGCTGCCTTTTAAAAGGTTAAAATATTAAAATGTCTTTTACATTACTGCCCATAATCTGCCATTGAGAATGTGGATTTCTATATTTTGGAAACATTATTATGCCCAATCAATCAAACGTTTATAGCAGTCGATTAAGAAATTAAATCTGAAATAATAACATTAATAAAAAGGAAAATTCATTATTAACCCAACTAAACAGGATAACATGAATTATTAATTTTTCTTCAAAGAGTAAATTTAGTAAATGGTCTCCAACGTATTTATTACGACAAATATAAAATTTATACACATAGCAAAAAAATGTTAAACAACTTTTGTAGGTAAATAATAAATATATTAAAAATGTTTTAATCATTAAATTATATATAATATTACTAGCAGAGCATAGCTCTCGAAATTCGAGTACAAATTCTAGGAAATTTTAGTTTTGCATTCAATTTATTTCTTTCAATATTTTCTAATCTATTTATACCCTATACCACTATGTGGTTTGGGTATAATGACTTTGTGCTGCTGTTTGTAACAACCAAAAATATTTGACCTACACCCATCCTTAATTATACCGATCGAATCAGAATCACTATCTTATTCGATTTAACGATGTCCGTCCGTCCGTCCGTCCGTCCGTCTTTGTGTCCATGTAAAGCTTGTAATCAAACTGCAGGTCGCATGGGATGAACGCTATTGAAATTGGTGAGAATCGGTCCATGTTCAGACCTAGCCCCCATACAAATGACCCCTATGAAATCAACATATATTGCAATAAGATCCAAATTATCATACAAATCTTAGTCAAATTGGGTTTGTATGTATATGTTACATCCGTTAATCAGTAGTCCAAAAATGATCCCTATTGGACAACTTTTAGTCATAGGCCCAATATAGAGCTGCTTCCCGATCTTCACTTAAATCTATCAAAAAACAAAAATATTGCACTGATTCTTCTCAAATTTTGTTTGTATATATTTTTGCAAAATACAAAAGACCTTACCAAACATGGTCAGGATCGGTCCATTTTGGGGCCTAGTCCTCATATAGATGAAGCATCCGATATGAACTTTTTCATATCTGTAACCGAAAAAATTAATAAAAATTCACTCAAATTTGGTTTATGCTTATTTTCTATATCCAGTTAGTTGGGCCTGAGAGATAGGGTCTCTAAACGCATGGTATAGGGTATCGTATAGTCGGTCTAGATCGACTATAATTTTCTTACTTGTTTTTGTTTATTATTGACCAACACTCAGGGGATGTCCCCTACAGATGCAGTGCATTGTGTTGATCGCAGGATATGGGAAGGAGGACAGAGGGAGTAGCGTTTGTGGATATTTGACTTAAATTGTATTATATTTTAACTGTCAGAAAAGACCTGTGCGGGGAGATTATTCCAGTACGACTAGTTTGACAGATAAATGAATTCTCTGGGTCAACTGGACAATAGACTACAAACGGATGTGATCTACTAGAGAAGCGGTTAGAGCGAACTGAAACTCGGGCACTTCGAACAAGTGCGGTAATCTCAGAAGAATATTTCCAATGGTAGTATCTAAAGAAAAGTGCTACAAAACTCACATTTCGACGATGTTCCAATGAGTCAATAAAGTTGAATACCCTAATGTCATTGATGAGCGCCAACGCCCTACTTTGCACACGGTCCAGTAGATCCAAAATAGACTTTGAAGCTCCTGCCCATATATGGGAGTTGTATTCCAGTTTCGGTCGGATGTAAGTGTTATATATTTTAAGGAGATCAGAAGGAGTGAAGTAATTTTGCACCTTTTTAGAAAATCAAGATACTTGAAGCTTCTTTCGACACTTGAAAAATATGGTCGTTCCAAAGAACATCACATCGAATTCTCATACCTAGAACATCAAGAGTATCCGATTCCTCAGTACCCATACCACCCATATATACAGATGACATTGTTGAATATATGGCCCTATGGGTCAACATAAAACATTGAGTCTTCAGCGGTTGATTTTAAACCCTATTCGCTTTTATTCGCTCGGATATATTTAACAGGTCTTAATTCATTAAATTTATTTCATTATAAATACCCGTAATAAGAGCTTAAAGGCATTTGAAACACCTTGTATGCCACCTAAAAGTATGCTAATCTTAGGCAATTCTCAATTCAACACATAACGTTATTGTCGTTATTGGTTTATGGCCAAAATTATTTCTCAAGTAAACACAGGGTTTTTCATTTAAAATTTTTGCAAACACATTAACAAATTTAATAAACACACACATAGCATTGTATACTTTTATGTATTTGTTAGTAGCACTTTTAAATTAGCATTACTCCAAAAAATGTTTCAGACTGTGCAAATCTGTAAATCTGGTGGACAGCTAAAAAGAAATACCTTTCAAATGAGGGGTCAAAATAGGATTAAAACAAAGTTACATCGGTTACAAGAAATCACCTTGCCTATTAATATTATAGATATAATAATATTTTGTAATAATATATTTTGAGTAAATATTTAATACGAAATTATTTCTATGAAAAATTCTTTTTTTTTGCCGATTATCTGCTACCCTCCTCCACCCGTGTCATAAATACAATATTAAAATCAAGGTTGTCGACACTTATAGACAAAAGAAAGGTTGGAATTTTTTGCAATGACGTTAAAAATTAATAAGATAATTAATAAATGAGAGTAACCGTTTAACCATCTTAGTTCGGTGGTTTTCTAGAATAACCGCGTATGTCATAAAATCAAAATGTTCAGGGGAGGCAAAAAACGTTATATTTGAAATTATGGGCTCGATATAAAGTTTTTAGAGCTTTTTATTTAACAGTCCTGTAGATATGGGCAATAAATACTTCATATAAAATTTTGAGTCAAAAATTTTCAGAGGAATAGATCCTAGAGAAGGGCGAAAAAACAACCTATGTCGACAAACGTTGTTTTCTTTGAAAAAGAAAACTACCAATGCAACCACCCATGTAGATATAAGTTGTTGTTGCTTGAAAAATTGATTTTTTTGTTCGTCAACAAAAAGGTAACGGGACTTAGGATGAGAATATAACAACGTATCAAGAATAATAGTGACAAAAAATAACACAAATAAACACACAAGTTTTTATAAGTGGTTATAAACTGAAAAATAGTCCAAAGTTATTTTGCATTTTTTTTCATTAATAACAACGTATGTCGCCATGTGTCTTTTTCTGAGAAAATAATTTGTCAGCGATCAAGCGTAGGTTGACATACGTCGATAGTACTGCAAATTAATTTAATAAACATTTAAGTTACGTCGTTATCTAAAGAAAAAAACTCAAAAATGGTCAATATTTTTTTAAAACAATTTAACACGTGTAAAGAGCGTTAAAAATTAATATATTTGGCATCGTTAACTCAAAACTGAAAATGGACATACGCGGTTATTCCAGAAAACCACAAAGTTATGCTCTTGCTCTCATCGACAAACCATTCGCTCACATGTTCAAAAAAATCAACGAAGCATATAATCATGTTCTGTTACATATAAATATTTTTCACTATTCTTAGTTTTTATATGAAATTTTCTCAGAGTGTCTTTAAATTTTCGTACGTCGCTTTTCAGCTATTGGGCTTAGACGTTTATTTTAAGCCTAGGTAATACGACCCACTCAACCTATTGCGGACTGGAGGTTGTTTTCAACAAACTGACAGGCGGTATCTCTAGTTTGATTTCTCCTTTTATAAGGAGGAAATAAATTCTCTGTACAGTAGTGTGAAGGGTATACAAAATTAAAACTTTTGCATGAAAAAGTACATTTTTATGCATTTCCGCTTAAGAGAAAGTGTTAAACTGTATTGATACCTCCATTATAAATTTTTTACTTTTTTCATATTTTTTTTTTTTAAATGTGTCTTTATCTTTTGCATATGAAAGAGCTTAGAAATAAATACTTCTTAGTACTGTTTCGAAAAGAAATCGTATATAATAATTTTTCATCTAAAGTGCTTTTTGCTACTACTCTTTTATTAAAATTTCAGTCCTCCCATATAAAATTTAAAAACAAATACAGTTATGTATATATACACATATATTTTTAAGGTATCCAGTAAATTTCAAAATAAACAACCGATTGCTTCAATTTTTTACGTATTTTTATACTGCCGTACCGTAGGAAAAATTTTTTTCGCTCGTTTCATGCATAAACAAAGTTTATAAACAATGTTTCAAAAAATGTTTTTAAAAAATTGTTTTAAACAATTCGTACAAACAATGTTTTTAGGCATTGTTTTACATAAATTCCATTCAATATACACACAAAACCATAAAAAACATTGATTTTGTATGAAAAATCGTAAAAAATAGTAGCCATCGGATCTTCATTCTGAAATTTAAGCAAAGTTTATAAACAATGTTTCAAAAAATGTTTTTAAAAAATTCTTTTAAACAATTCGTACAAACAATGTTTTTAGGCATTGTTTTACATAAATTCCATTCAATATACACACAAAACCATAAAAAACATTGATTTTGTATGAAAAATCGTAAAAAATAGTAGCCATCGGATCTTCATTCTGAAATTTAAGCAAAGTTTATAAACAATGTTTCAAAAAATGTTTTTAAAAAATTCTTTTAAACAATTCGTACAAACAATGTTTTTAGGCATTGTTTTACATAAATTCCATTCAATATACACACAAAACTATAAAAAACATTGATTTTGTATGAAAAATCGTAAAAAATAGTAGCCATCGGATCTTCATTCTGAAATTTACAGGATATCTTAAGACAATATTTTCTAGTAAAAGTGTATTTTCTCTGATTGCGCAGTATACAAACGAATGTAAAAATTAAAAATTAATAATATTAATATTATAATATAAATAAACCTAAATAAAAACACGTAAGGAATTATATTCGTACTGGACAGACTATAGATACGATACCCCATACGATGCGTTTCGAGACCCTATCTCTTAGGTCCAAAAAATTAGGTATAGAAAATAAACATACACCCTTTGAGTGGCATTTTTATTCATTTTTTGCCTTCGGATATGAAAAGGTTCATATCGGTGCTATAACTATATGGGTATAGTTCGAAAAGTGGACCGATCCTGACCATATGCTAAACTTAATTATTTTTTGAAAAAACATACACAAACCAAAGTTGAGAAAAGCTATACAATAGCTTTTTTATTTTTAATATAAGGCAGATCGGGAAGCAGCTTTATATGGGGGCTCTGAATAAGATTTTCCTTTAGGGTTTATTATTGGACTGCTGATTAATGGATATAAATAACACATCCAAACCCAATTTGATCGAGGTGTATACAATAATTTGGATCTTATGGCAACTTAAGCCGATCTCATAGGGGTTTTTGTATGGGGACCAGGTCTGAACATGAACCGATTTTCACCAATTTCAATTTCAATCCTATATCACATGAAAGTTTATATACCGAGTTTCGTCAAAATATATCCATATTTGCGGCTTGTAGTTTCATTGCAAGGTTTACATGGACACAGACAGACGGACACACGGACAGACATCGCTAAATTGAATCAGGAAGTGATTCTGAGTCGATCTAGGTCAAATATTTTTGGTAATTACAAACATCAGCACAAACTCATTATACCCCGATCACACAGTGTATATATATTAGGGTGACAGCAGTTTGTATGAACAAAAATTTATGCTCGAATTTTGAGCTGTGCGTGTCGGATTATTGTGATACTGGATTTAAAACTTTAGTGCGCAAAATTTGAGCCATATCGGACAATGATTTCTGGACGCGCATTAAGTTCAAAGTTAAAATATCCATTTATACGTAAAAATAATCAAAAAAAAATCAGTTTTCACAAAAATTTTGATATAATTGTGTTTCAATTAAATTAATTAATAATTCACAATCTAAAGTAAATTATCGTTCTAATAAAACAACAAAATCTCCCATAGGTTAAAAAACAGCCAAGTTATGTCAAGTTCTCCAGGCAATAAATGCGCCGCAGACCACTTGATTAAGAAAATCGAGCTCAAACACATTGACATAATCTACAACAATAAATTTTTTGCATTCTCCTGATCACAAAATTATCTTATGTAAAGTATTTTGCATCTCGTATACTGTTACGACGTTCTAAATTAATATCAAATCGGTACGTATTTTTCAGCACTATTTCAAAATTTCCAATTTTACTTTTTCAAATGTTTTGTTCAAGAAAATTATTAAAATCAACGATTGGACTTTAAGGTTTTATTACTAAAATATATGTGATTAAAAATGCCAAATATTGTAGGTATCCTACTCTTAATTTGGCGAAGGCAGCGTTTTAATTTCAGCGGATTTGAAGAAAAATGTGATTATTCATACTTTTTCAACTTTTAGGCTACATTTTTTTTTTTTGGCGTTTTCATGTTTCAAATATCTTTTATCAAAATGTTATACTACTTGATATAAGTTCTCAATCTTGTAAATTAAGGTTAAATTGAAACACTATAAACTGTCGCTCTTTAAAGTCAAAAGTAAAATTTAAGGAGATTTAGATTTTTATAAAACAAAATATCAAAATAATATATATTTGTGGAAGAATTTCGATAAGACTTGTTGATAATTTTTAAATAACTCTAAAAAATAATATTCTGGACTTATTTTCTGAAATTAACCCGTGGGGTTCTCATTTTTTTTTTTAATTAAGCCTTAATTACTTATGGGTCAATATCAGTCTATTATAAGAAAAATAAAAATATTAACTAAAATATAAGGGTACTAAAGGTTAGTTCTAAATAATATTATGCTAAACTTGTATTTTTGTGCCATTTGTAAAATTTTTTATTTTCATTTAACATGTGGTACAAAATTATAGGTAACAGTATTCGAAAAATGCAAATTTAATATCTCTACAAAGAGATAACGATTTATAAGATTATTTATTTTTTTTTAATTAATTATATTATTTCTGGAATAAAAAAGTTTTAAAATTTTTCATATACAATGCGCGTGTCCCAAAATGTGTCCTTGTTTTAACTTTTTTTTTAGAATTACTAGAGGACCCCGCTGCTCCGCAGCATTATATTATATTATATTATATTATATTATATTAATTTTTATAATATAATACCAAAATTTGCCAAGAGAAGGTAACGTAGAGTAATGCCAAAGTATGCTAAGATAAGTTAACGTACAGTAAAAGTAAAGTTGATTATCCACGCATAACTTTCTTCAAACCCAACGAATTTAAGCAGTTAATAGCTCAAAAGAAGGAGCTTAATCCACTGACCTATGTCAACAGCCTACATTAATTAGAACTCTAGTTATAGAGGTTTGAGAGAAGAAAAATATTGAAAAAATCTTGAATGCAAAGTTTATTCATAAATTCTTTTAATATATAAGATTATATTCATATTAATAGGCTAGGGGATTTCTTGTGACCGATATTTTGTTCTACCATTTTATCCCGATTTTGACCAACTGTATATTATTTGAAAGGTATTTCTTTTTCGCCATTTTGCAGACTTACAGATTTTTTAATTTTATTCTTTATATTGAGTAAATTGCATTTAAAGTTGATACTAACACATACTTAAAATTATACATATGCTATTAGATACACTATATTATATTATACATATGCATTCACAATTATAATAAAACATAAAAGGGTTGGTTTGTGAATTGGCTAAGTTGAAAAATAAAGCTGCCTAGAAATTGCACTCGAATTTCGGGTGCTGGAATCTGCTAGTATTCATATTAAGGTATATCGAGGGCTTATATACAAAAAGTGCTATCTACATTTGACAGCGATATTAATTTATGATTTCAAACTGTTGTCTGATATAACTGTCAAATCTAACATTAATTTTGATATCATACGTATTCGTACGACTATTTCTTAATAGATATTGGTTTTACGCGCTCTCTTTAAAATAATTATTGATGTAGATAGCACTTTTTGAATATAAGCCTTCGATAAACAAATTTTTTTGTACTATATTATATATTAAAACTAATAACTCTGCATATTTTCATAAAATGAGAAATTTGAGAAATTTTATGAAAACATTTAATTTAGTTTTAATTAAAAAAAATCCTGATGAAGAAAATATATATAGATTTTCATAAAGAGTCAATTTGACATCAAGGGTACCCCACGGGGTAATCTCAGATAATAAGTCCATAATATTATTTTTTTGAATAATTCAAATATTATTAACCAGTTTTATTGAAATCATTCTGCAAATATACATTATTTCGATATTTTGTTTTAAAAAAATGTAAATGTCCTTAAATTTGACCTTTGACATTAAAGAAGGACAGTTTATAGTGCTGAAATAAAAACGCTGCCTCGCCAAATTAAAAATAGGATACCTAGAATATTTGGCATATTTAATCATATATATGTTGTTAATAAGATCTTAAAGTCCAATCGTTTATTTTGGTAAATTTTTTGAACAAAATTTTTGAAAAAGTAAAATTGGACATGTTGAAATAGTGCTAAAAAATACGTACGTTTTTGACATTAATTTAGGACGGCATAACAATAGGCGAGATGCAAAATATCTTATATGTGATTATTTAGGGATTAGGAAAATGCAAAAATATTGCTGTTGTAAATTATTTCAATGTCTTTAAAAATGTGAGCTCGATTTTCTTAATCAAGCTGTCTGCGGCGCAATTGTTGCCTGGGGAACTTAATATAACTAGGCAGTTTTTCAACCGATAATAGATTTTGTTGTTTCATTTGAAAGATAATTTACTCTAGATAATGGTCTATTAGTTTAACTGAAACGCAATTATAATATCAATATTTTGGTGAAAAATTATTTTTTTTTGATAATTTTTACATATAAATGCATATATGAACTTTGAACTCAATGCGCGTCCAGAAAGCTTTGTCCGATTTGGCTCAAATTTTGCGCACTAAAGTATTAGATCCAATGTCATAATAATCGGACCCGCACGTGTTGAAATTCAAAAAAAACAAGTAAGAAAATTATAGTCGGTCTAGACCGACTATACGATACCCTATACCATGCGTTTAGAAACCCTATCTCTTAGGCCCAACTAACTGGACATTGAAAATAAGCAAAAACCAAATTTGAGTGGGATTTTTATTAATTTTTTTGGCTGCAGATATGAAAAAGTTCATATCGGATGCTATATCTATAAAGGGACTAGGTCCAAAAATGGACCGATCCTGATCATGTTTGGTAAAGTCTCTTGTATTTTGCAAAAATATGTACAAACAAAATTTGAGAAGAATCAGTGCAATATTTTTGTTTTTTAATAGATTTACGTGAAGATCGGGAAGCAGCTCTATATGGGGTCTAAGGGATCATTTTTGGACTACTCATTAGTGGATGTAATGAACGCATACAAACCCAATTTGAGTAAGATCTATATGACAATTTGGATCTTATGGCAATTTATGTCGATTTCATATGGGTAATTTGTATAGGGGCTAGGTCTGAACATGGACCGATTCTCACCAATTTCAATAGCGTTCATTCAATGGCCGATAAAAGCTTATATACCAAATTTCATCAAAATATATTCATATTTGCGACCTGCAGTTTGATTACAAGCTTTACATGGACACACAGACGGACGGACGGACGGACGGACGGACGGACATTGTTAAATCAACTCAGAAAGTGATTCTGATTCGATCGGTATAATTAAAGATGGGTCTAGGTCAAATATTTTTGGTTGTTACAAACAGCAGCACAAAGTCATTATACCCAAACCACATAGTGGTATAGGGTATAAAAAAATTTGGCTGTCACCCTAATGTATATGGTATAGTTAAGTGGAGACAAAAACCTTTAAAACGAGCCATTCACTTCACCAATTAAATTCTGGTCTGTACTCTACTGAAATATGGCTTTGATTTAGTAATTCCGCTAATTTTAGTACTTTATTCGCAAACTTTAGAATATAGTGCAAACTTAATATCAGTTTAAGTAAAAACATTTGATCTCGACATCGACAAACCACTATGTGGTTTGGGTATAATGACTTTGTGCTGCTGTTTGTAACAACCAAAACTATTTGACCTAGACCCATCTTTAATTATACCGATCGAATCAGAATCACTATCTGAGTCGATTTAACGATGTCCGTCCGTCCGTCTGTGTGTCCATGTAAAGCTTGTAATCAAACTGCAGGTCGCAAATATGAATATATTTTGATGAAATTTGGTATTTGATCTTCTATCGGCCATGGGATGAAGGCTATTGAGGATCGGTCCATGTTCAGACCTAGCCCCCATACAAATGACCCCATTGAAATCAACATATATTGCCATACGACCCAAATTATCATACAAATCTTAGTCAAATTGGGTTTGTACGTATATATTACATCCATTAATCAGTAGTCCAAAAATGATCCCTATTGGACAACTCTTAGTCATAGGCCCCATATAGAGCTGCTTCCCGATCTTCACTTAAATCTATCAAAAAACAAAAATATTGCACTGATTTCTTTCAAATTTGGTTTGTATATATTTTTTCAAAGTACAAGTGACTTACCGATCGACTCAGAATCACTTTTTGAGTCGAAATAACAATTTCCGTCCATCCGTCCGTCCGTCTGTGTGTCCATGTAAAGCTTGTAATCAAACTACAGGTCGCAAATATGTATATATTTTGATGAAATTTGGTATACAAGCTTCCATCGCCATGGGATGAACGCTATTGAAACTGGTGAGAATCGGTCCATGTTCAGACCTAGCCGTCATACAAATGACCCCTATGAAATCGACATAAATTGCCATAAGTTCCAAATTATCATATAGATCTCAGTCAAATTGGGTTTGTATGTGTTTATTACATCCATTAATCAGTAGTTCAAAAATACTCCCTACAGGAAAATTCTTAGTCATAGGCCCCATATAGAGCTGCTTCCCCATCTTCCTTAAATCTATCAAAAAACAAAAATATTTCACAGATTTTTCTCAAATTTGGTTTGTATATATTTTTTCAAAGTATAAGTGACTTTACCAAATATGGTCGGGATCGGTCCATTTTTCGACCTAGTCCCCATTTAAATATAGTATCCGATATGAACTTTTTCATATCTGCAGCGAAAAACAAATAATAAAAATGTCACTCAAATTTGGTTTATGCAAATTTGCTATATCCAATTAGTTGGACTGAAGAGATAGGGTCTCTTAACCATGGTATAGGGTATCGTATAGTCGGGCTAGACCGACTATAATTTTCTTACTTGTTTTTAATTTGTAAAAGTATAAAAAAAATTACATATTTTTTTTTGTCAGTGTACTAGCACGCCAACACTTCTACAGACAATTTCCCTATCAACTTCATTCATGGTTAATTTTACCAAATTCAGTTTGATATAACGAACAGTAGTGAAAAGATGGCGAACTTCGCTTCACGAAAAGATTTAAAAAGAGCAACAAAACTTTTCCTAACGGTTATTTATGTCATCTACTATATGAGTCGTATTCTGGGTATTATAAGCTTTTCATACGACTTCAAGAGGCTGCGTATTAATCGCTCTCGTCAAAATTATTTATACAGTGCCACCATACTATTTATAGTTCTTGCATACATGCCCTTTGCCATGTACACCCTGTATAAAGAAATAAGATTTGCACTACTAAGTGAAATTCTGAGATACGTGGCCTACCTGCGTTTTGCTGCAGGGTTGCTCTGTACTTTTGGTACGCTCTATATGCAATTGCAGAACCGCAGTGCCATTGTAGGATGTGTTAAAAAACTACTACGATTTAGCAATATTGTACAGGGGAATATTAATAGCCATATAAATGGTCAAGTGGTAGTGAAAATTTTGGCAAAATCTTCAGCTCTCATATTTCAGTTTCCGTGGACTATAATTTTATTAATATATGAACAGGCATTCGAAAATTTTTGGTATCTGTTAACTCTATTGTATGTTGAATATTGTCAAATGGTTTTAATAATTACTCTGAATCTGTTATATTATTCCATGATGATGATTTCATTAATTACCCAAGAATTAAATCAGAAATTATTCCAGATTCTCATTCAACTAAAACGTGCAACATCTCATCGTGCTAGCCACCATCATTATCATATACAACGTTTATGTCGTCAGTTGCAGTATGTAATGCACCGTCATCTCGAAATATACAAATTAAGTTCTCAGATTTTGCCCTTGTTTATTTTACAAGTATTGAGTTTTTTAACATATGCCATAATGGAATGTTTGACACAAATTTTTGTCATGTTTTTTATGGCGGTTGAAGCATGGTCTGAAACCCCTAAACGTATTAGTATCAATCCAGTTGTCATTACATATGTGTCTGTAATAATATTGGAAATGTTTTTACTATTGCTGATGATTGATGAAATGCGTACGAATTTCGTGAAAACGCGTTATATATTTTCCAGTGGTATTTGGTTGGAATCGTTAATGGCACCATCGAATCGTTTGTTGGATTGTCAGGTAAGTTTTAATGGTTTTATTGAATATTCGTGGGTTCATTAAAATTCTATTTCTGTGTTCAAAATAAAACGATGTTTAATCGAGAAAAGGCTTAATGTGAAAGAGATTAAATTTATTTATTTTTTTGTTTTATACACTCCGTCTTTAGTAGCGCTGTACAAGAATCCAAAAATGTTTGTATAGTGTAATGCATTTTTCAGATAGAAATTAATTCTTTCTATAGAAAAGAACATCATTGTTTTTATAAAAACACAATTAGTCAGAATCTATAATATTAATAGGAAAGGCGATTTCTTGTGACCGATGTAAGTGTGTCAGTTTTAATGCTATTTTGACCAAACATCTCTCATTTGAAAGGTAGTTCTTTTTAGCTGTCCACTAAATTTACAGATTTTTACTTTTTTACATTTTTTTTAATTATGCTCATGTAAATTAGCTACTAACACATACATAAAATTATACAATGCTATGTGTGTGTTTATTAAATTTCTAAATGTGTTTGCAAAAAAAACAACAGGTCTGTTTTCTTCATTCATAATAATAATTGTCTTGAATTGAAAAATAATTTTGGACATAAACCAATAAAATGTTGAATTGTGAATTGGCTTAAATAGATTAGCATAACTTTAGTGACTTTTTCTAGAATTCTCACTCGAATTTCGAGGGCTGGGATCTGCTAGTTATAATAAATATTAATGAAAAAGAAAATCAATTAACTTAAAATTAAGCAACAGTCCGAAAATTGTTGAATAGTGTATACCGTCTTCTGGATGTCTGTCTCTGGAAATCTTGTGTAAGATATTTGATATTTATCGGTCGACTTTTCCACGAGATGGGGATAAAGACGTTTTTTTGTTGTAAATATTGTCATGGTTAAGCTCATCATCGGCTCTCAGACTTACGGAGTCAGTTTGTTTATGCATATTGTCTAAAATATAATAATCTTGTTGAAAAAAATTACGTTTACATACAACAGTACGTTTTCTGCAAGAAAAAAATTAGTTTTCTGAAAAAAGTACGTTTTCGTAACAAATTACCTTTTTTTTAAAAAGTACATTTTTCTTAAAAAAAAGTACCATTTTCTAAAAAATTTTATGTTATTAGAGAAGTATATTGTCTTAGAAAAGTATCTTTTCTAAAAAAAGTACATTTTCTTTAGAGAAGTACCTTTTCTTAAAAAAGTACTTTTTCTTAAAAAAAGTACCTCCTAAAAAAATTTATGTTGTTAGAGAAGTATATTGTCTTAGAAAAGTATCTTTTCTTAAAAAAGTCACTTTTCTTTAAACAAGTACCTTTTCTTAAAAAAGCACCTTTTTCTTAAAAAAGTACCATGTCCTAAAAAGTTGTATGTTGCTAGAGGAGTAGATTGTCTTAGAAAAGTATCTTTTCTAAAAAAAAGTACCTTTTCATTAAAGAAGTACATTTTCTTCAGAAGGTACGCTTTCTTAAAATAGTAAATTTTCTGAAAAAAGTTCTCTTCCAAAAAAAAGTGCCCTTTCTAAAAAGCGCCTTTCTAAAAAAAATAACTGTCTTTAGATAAGTACATTTTCATTCTAACGTACGTTTAGCTAAAATAGTACTTTTCTAAAACAATATAATTTCTTTAATAGGGTACCTGTAACTTTACACAAAAAAGTCATTTCTCTTTAAAAGTACTTATTATAAAAAAGTAAATTTTCTTAAAAATTTTTGTAAAAATAACTGCCCTTTTTTAAGAAGTACCTTTTCATAAAAAAGTACGTTTTCTTAAAGAGTAAATTTTCTTAAAAATGTTCTGTTCTGAAAAAAGTTGCTTTTTCTAAATAAAAGTGCCCTTTCTTAAAAAAAATTTAGCTGACTTTCAATTAGTACATTTTCATAATAAAGTAGGTATAGCTAAAATAGTACATTTTCTAAAACAGTATAGGTATTTTCTTTAATAGGGTGCCTTTTTTGGAGAAAAGTATTTTTTCTTTAAATGTACTTATTCTCAAAAAGTAAATTGTTTTAAAAAATGTTCTAAAAATACCTGCCCTTTTTTAAAAAACACCTTTCTTAAAAACGTACGTTTTCTTAAAACAGTAAATTTTCTGAAAAAAGTTGTTTTTTCTAAAAAAAAAAAAAAAATACTTGTCTTAAATAAGTACACTTTCATAATAAAGTACGTTTAGGGTACCTTAACTTTTCTCAAAAAAGTACTTTTTCTTTAAAAGTACTTACTCTAAAAAAGTAAATTCTCTTAAAAAATTTTCTAAAAAACTGTAAAAAGTAACTTGTTAAAAAAGTACTTTGTTTTAAGAAAGTAAATTTGCTTAAAAAGTATTCTTTAAAAAAAAAGTACGCTTATTGACAACAATACGTTGCTTAAAAGAAGGGTTTCTTAGAAAAGTGCATCTGTTAATAAAGTACGTTATCTTAACAAATGTATTTTGTAAAAAAAAAAAAAATTAAAAAAAATACCTTTTCTAAAAAAGTGATTTTTTAAAAAAGCGTCTTTTTTTAAAAAGCACCTTTTCTTAAAAAGCGCTTGCTTAAAAATTACATTTACTTAAAAAGTACCACTTTTTAAAGAGTCCTTTTCTTTAAAAAGGTGCCTTTTCTTAAAAAAAGTATCTTTAAAAAAAAAAATATTTTTTAAAAGTGAATTTTATTAAAAAAGTATCTTTTAAAAAAAAAGTAAATTTTTTTAAAAAGTACTTTTTATTAAAAAGAATCTTTTTAATAAAATGCGTTTCTGTAAAAAAGTACACTTTCATAATAAATTACTACGTAAAAAGTATCTATTCTAAAAAACAGTAGCTTTTCATTAAAGAAGTACATTTTCTTAAAAAGGTACGCTTTCTTAAAATCAGAGTTCAGAAAAAAACACACACTGAATAAAAAACTCGTACATATATGTAAACAAACATAACTTAGGCCAACACACACATATTTTTATTTTCATATCAATTATGTTTGTTTTTAAATTTTCTTCGGTACCCAACACAATCATGACTGTGTTCGTTTTAATATTTCGTTATTAACACGAACATTTTTGTATCACGTATTTTTTGTTTCGATCACACATAAACCACACATATAAGAGTGTTGCTTTATTTGAAGTTCGTGTTCTGGTACGTTTACTGAAAAAAAAACAGAACATGTACAATAAACAGGTTCGAGTTCAGTTATATTTTAAGTCGTGTTCTGGCTCGTGTACTAAGACAAAACAGAACATGTACAATAAACAGGTTCGAGTTCAGTTATATTTTAAGTCGTGTTCTGGCTCGTGTACTAAGAAAAAACAGAACATGTACAATAAACAGGTTCGAGTTCAGTTATATTTTAAGTCGTGTTCTGGCTCGTGTAGTAAGAAAAAATAGAACATGTACAATAAACAGGTTCGAGTTCAGTTGTAATTTAAATTCGTGTTCTGGCTCGTGTACTGCGAAAAATTGAAATATCAATTCGCGATCTGATACACCCCGATAAAAACGACAACGATTGTTTCAACCAAATTTATTAAAATTTTATTTACCCTTTTTTATGACTTACGTTGCAAATTGTTTACAATTATAAAATATTTTAAAATTTTATTGGCCATTTTTTCGTGATTTACGTTGAAATTATTTACAATTGTTTTTATTGACTGGTTTTTAATAAAAGATGGTAATAAAATACTTAAGACACAAAAACTATTTAGCATCATAAAAGTTACACTTGTTCGTTGTTAGTTTTTTTACATTACCCATCCCCTATTTTCGCAACCAATTAGTGTCATAGACGAAAAACCCAGGAACTTTTGCAAACATTTTTTTTTTTGGTAACAAATAACTTTAGACACAAACAAATTTTGCATCATAAAAAAGACAACCACCCATCCTTAATTTGCGAACCAATTAGTGTCAATGCACAATCCTTTTCTCAATGATTTTTTGTGATGTTTTGCGTAAAAACTCAATAAATGTCAGTAAAAAAAACCTAAAAAAATATTTTCATATTTTATTGTCTACTTACGTTACAATTGCTTGCAAGTGTTACAATTTCACGCAATTGATTTTGTAATAAATAACGAGTGCGTGTGTCATTTATTCAATAAAAGTGGTTCAGTAGTCATTAGATCGTGATCTATAAGTGTACTGTGTTATTGTGTAAATTGCAACTATTTTGTGAAAATTAAAAAAATTGGAAAGCAATAACAGAAATAAGTTTTGCTATAAAAAATACGCAACTTTTAATAGCGAAACGAAAAAATTTACATGTCTGATTGAAACCTGCAAGAAAGATTTAAGTGCAGTGTGCAGTTTTTGTGTCTTAAGTATTTTATTACCATTTTTTATTAAAATCAAAACCAGTCAACAAAAACAATTGTAAATAATTTCAACGTAAATCACAAAAAAATGGCCAATAAAATTTTTAAATATTTGACAATTGTAAACAATTTGCAACGTAAGTCTTAAAAAAGGGTCAATAAAATTTTAATAAATTTGGTTGAAACAATTGTCGTCGTTTTTATCGGGGTGTATCAGATCGCGAATTGATATTTCAATTTTTCGCAGTACACGAGCCAGAACACGAATTTAAATTATAACTGAACTCGAACCTGTTTATTGTACATGTTCTGTTTTTTCTTAGTATACGAGCCAGAACACGACTTAAAATATAACTGAACTCGAACCTGTTTATTGTACATGTTCTATTTTTTCTTAGTACACGAGCCAGAACACGACTTAAAATATAACTGAACTCGAACCTGTTTATTGTACATGTTTTATTTTTTCTTAGTACACGAGCCAGAACACGACTTAAAATATAACTGAACTCGAACCTGTTTATTGTACATGTTCTGTTTTTTCTTAGTATACGAGCCAGAACACGACTTGAAATATAACTGAACTCGAACCTGTTTATTGTACATGTTCTATTTTTTCTTAGTACACGAGCCAGAACACGACTTAAAATATAACTGAACTCGAACCTGTTTATTGTACATGTTCTGTTTTTTTTTCAGTACACGTACCAGAACACGAACTTCAAATAAAGCAACAGTCCTATATGTGTGGTTTATGTGTGATCGAAACAAAAAATACGTGATACAAAAATGTTCGTGTAAATAACGAAATATTAAAACGATCACAGTCATGGTTGTGTTGGGCAACGTACAAGATTTAAAAACGCACATAATTGATATGAAAATAAAGATATGTGTTGGCTGCTTTAGAACACAACATTGTGTGTTTAGTGTGTGTATTTTCTGAACCTGAAAAAAGTAGCTTTTTCTTAAAAAAAGTGCCCTTTCTAAAAATCACCTTTCAAAAAAAAAGTTGTCTTTCACTAAATACATTTTCATAATAAAATACGTTTAGCTAAAATACTGCGTTACAAATAAAATGACAAACTGATACAAAAAAAAGTAAATTTTATGAAACCAGTGCATTTTTTTAAAAAGTAACTTGTTAGAAAAGTACTTTGTTTTAAAAAAGTAAATTTGTCTTTTTTAAATACGTACGCTTATTGACAACAGTACGTTGTTTAAAAGTAGGGTTTCTTAAAAAAGTGCATCTGTTAATAAAGTACGTAAAAATTTATTTTGTACAAAAATAAAGTTTTCCAAAAATAAAATAGTTTTTCTAAAAAAGTGCTATTTTAAAAAAGCGTCTTTTCTGAAAAAGCATTTCTTCTTAAAAAGTACTTCTTCTTAAAAAGTGCTTTTTTAAAAGTACACTTGCTTAAAAATTACATTTACTTAAAAGGTACCATATCTTAAAGAGTCCTTCTCTTAAAGAAGTGCATTTTCTTTAAAAAAAAGTATCTTTTTTAAAAGTGAATTTTATTAAAAAGTATCTTTTTTAAAAAAGTGAATTTTTTTAAAAAGTACCTTTTATTAAAAAGAATCTTTTTAAATAAAATGCGTTTCTGTAAATAAGTAAACTTTCATAATAAATTACGTTTTCGTAAAGCAGTGCGTTTTCTTATAAAAGTACGTTTACTTAAAAAATTTGCCTTTTTAAAAAAGCACGTTCTCTTAAAAAAGTCCCTTTTATTTACACAACACCTGTTTTTAAAAAAGTATTTTTTTTTTTTTAGAAAAGTATCTGTTCTTAAGAAAGTATAATTCGTTAAAGTAGGACCTCTTCCTAAGTAAATATAATTTCTTAAGAAGTAACTTTTATTTAAAAAAAATTGTTTAAATGTAAATTTTTCAAAAACTTTCGTTTCAACACAAGTACTTAAAAAAATATGCACTTTCATTTTGCGCTAATTTTCTTTTGGTTATTTAAAACCTCTTTTTTCATTTCTTTCATTATCAATTTAATAACTTATAAATTCGGCCACTTACATTGATTATTATATACAATTTGAATAGAATAAGAATTGAAAACTCAGTGATAACCGATTTCTAATTCTATCCCTTTTTGTTTCATTACAGCTTTCACACTTCAACCTTTATTTGTTGAATCTTCAACCTTTCTTGTCGTATACAGCCGTGGGACTTTTTACATTCGATAAAACTTTAATTTTAAGTTTATTGCAAACTATATTTTTATATTTAATACTTTTAATACAATTTCATATAGTGCAATAAATATAATTTTTTTGACATATATAAATGGACAACATTTTTTTTTTTTTATTTAAGAACTGTTAATTTTTTAACTACGTAAAGATTGCAAGTGTTCATTAAATGTTAAATCTATATATTAATACATGAAGGTAAATTTTTAGTTCCCTTTTTAAGCAATATGCGGGCACGGAGGAGTGTAAAAATTGCCATAGTTATAGTTCATATGGAGGAGAAGTTGAGAACGATAAAATGTATGTTTAATCTGTCTTAAAAATATATTAAATTAAATAAAATAAAATATTTATAATAATTCTTTATACCCTGTTAATGCGAATGATTTAAATTATATATCAGACACTCTGTGTTGAATTGTGAATTGCTAAAATTGATTAACATACCTTTAGGCTCCTTTTAATATTCATAAATTTTTGATATTATTTGATATTTTAGATTAAAATAACATTGGAAGACAAAAATTGAATAAAAAAATATTATTTCCTAGAACTTGCACTCGAATTTCAAATACTGGGCTATACTAGTAAATTATAAAATGACAAACTAATTTTTAAACAGATTTTGATTTGATTATTAGAACAAAAATTCAGTTTATATTAAAAGGCAACGACAAAATACTCTCGACCTTTTTCTCAGTTCACACCCTGATAAGTATAAAGTGAAAATATTTGCACCTCTCGGTAATTCGGATCACTGCACCAATTCCGCATCCTTTTCGTACTCTGTACTTCAAAGTGTTTCAGCAGCACCAGCTATGAAGCGCTTAGTTTTTATTTACGAAAAGGCTCCTTGGGCTGAGCTAAACGATTTTTTCAAGCATTTCAACTGGAAACTTTGTTTCCTGGATAAAAATGTTGATGCTGCTGCGAAAATTTATGAAAAAATAATAGTGCTTGCTATGCGATTACTCATTCCATCAAAGCACATTTCGGCTAAACCAAATCAAAAATTATGGTTTAACCAGACCTGCAGGGATGCAGTCAGATCCAGAGAGGAAGCATTCAGATATTGGTGTGAAAATAAAAATTCCGCCACTGAACTGCAACGCAAACAGGCGAGAACTGAATGTGCCAAAACACTAAGGCGCCAAAAGTTTCTTTACGATCAGCGTCTTCGTGCTAAAGTTCTCTCTCCACCTCGGGGTAGTAAGAGCTTTTGGTCATTTGTTAAAAGGGTAAAGAACAATGCTAGTTCTGCTATCCCAACTCTTTTCATGAATGACCAAATATTCACTGAACCGGTTGATAAGGCTAACCTCTTAGCTGAACTTTTTGCAAAAAACTCGTTTTTGCCGGATAGCGATCAACCTCTGCCCGACCTTGAAAGTATATCTTGTACTATGCCTAAAATATTCTTTCGAGCACGTGCAGTTAAAAAGGTTCTTTCGGATCTCAACATTAATAAGTCTTCGGGACCGGATGGTATACCAGCACTGGTGCTGAAACAGTGCTCTTCGACGCTAGCCAGTCCATTGGCCAAACTTTTCAGCCTTTCGTACCGTGCGGGATTCTTTCCCTCTTGCTGGAAAGTTGCTAATGTCCAACCAATCCCTAAAAAGGGTGCGGCTAATAACTCTGAAAATTACCGTCCAGTTGCATTTGTCGTTCATTTTCCTTTAATTGTAGGCCAAGCCTCTTGGAGGTTGAGGGCAGAAGGCAGACAATGAATGATCCACTCAGTCAAGACCAGTTAACAATCTCCGAGTGGGGTAAAGCGAATAGAGTTGAATCTAATGCGCTGAAGACTCATACGGCCATGGAATCAACAATGTCATCCATATATATGGGTAGGATAGGTATTGAGGAATCGGATACTCTTGATGTTCTAGGCATGAGAAATCAATGTGATGTTCGTTGGAACGAGCATGTTTTTCAAGTGTCGAAAGAAGCATTCAAGTGTCTTGGTTCTCAAAAACGGTGTAAAAATTACTTCATTCCTTCTGATCTCCTTAAAATCTATACCACTTACATCCGACCGAACATGGAATACAACTCCCATATATGGGCAGGAGCTTCAAAGTCTATTTTGAAGCTACTGGACCGTGTACAAAGGAGGGCGTTGGCGCTCATCAATGACAGTAGTGTATCCAACTCTATTGATTCAGTGGAACACCGTCGGAATGTGGGTTGTGTATCACTGTTCTACACACACAGAAAAAAGATTGGTTGGAATTCGGTTAAGACTAGAAAAATTTATTAAGGTAATAAGAATTTTTATTATAATTCTTCAATATTTAATAATACGATATATCACAGTTCTATGAAGTGTTCCGGTATCGATCAGTATTCCCAAAAAACTTTGCAAGAAAGTAATTTTTTACGTTTTGTATGTGAGGATTGTATCCAGTACATTCACAATGTCGATATGATCCTAAGAGATATACAAGAAGATGTACATAAAAACAAACAAAACCTGGTAGATTATAAACACGAATTTTCATCATCATTAAAACAAAACGAGAGGGAGATAAAACCATTGTTAGAGGCAATAGAAAAAAGATACGATGAAAGGTTAAAAAAAATGGTTACTGTTCAAAAATCATGTGAAAAAAATGTGGAAGAAGTTAAAAAATTATATATTAATGTAAATGATTTTGAAAACAACAATAAAGAAATGTGCAAGTCAATAGAAGAAAAAAACAAAAGTATGTGTAACGAAATAAAGAAGGTATTAAAAGAAACCAACAAAAAACAAACATATGCAGAGTCGGTTAAAAAAACAGTGCTACCAGATGCTAACAAACAGGTGCCCTTAATTGTAAAACCAAAGGAAAAACAAGGGGTAGAAAAAACAAGGGAAGCACTAAATGATAAAGTTGATCCAGTTAATTTAAAAATTACAGGCGTAGAAAATAGAAGAAATGGAACGGTTGTAATCCAAAGTGAGAATAGTGAAGAAAGAGAGAAAATAAAAAGTGCAATAGAAAACGAGTTAATAGAAGGATATGAAATTAAGGTGCCCAACCCAATTGAGCTAAAAGTTAAAATTACGGATATGACTTTTGTACATGAAGAGTAGGAAATAATTGAGAAACTAAAAAAGCAGAACCTAAATATCTCTAATGCAGAACTCAAAATAATAGAAAAATATCAAATCAAAAGAAATAAAACAATATATAATGTAAAAATGGCAGTTGATAACGAAACATATACGAAAATGATAGAAGCAAGGAAAGTAAATATAGGATGGGAAAGATGTAGAGTATAAGATGGAACAGATGTAACGCAGTGCCTTAAATGTAGAGGATATAACCATATCGCAAAAGAATGCAAAAATCAGGAAATATGTTTGAGATGTCATGGACAACATAAAACAAAAGAATGCAAAAATACGGAGCAGATAATGAAATGTATAAATTGCATGAAAATGAACAATAAACTAAATATGGATTTAGATGAAAACCATTTTACAAACAGTAGAGAATGCCCCGTTTATCAGAATAAATTGAATTTAAAAATGAGAAAAATTGGCTTATCAGTTTAACAATCAAAGAATATACGTGCTCTATACACAAATGTACATGGATTGGTAAATAATTATAATCAAGTGGAAGTTATTGCATCGAATGAAAACCCGGACTTTTTTATACTTTCGGAGACCCACATTACAAAAGACATAGAAGAAAATGAAATTATATTACAAGGATATGATCATATTTTATCGTTTTCTACTTCTACAAGAACTGGTGGAGTCATTATTTATTTTAAAAAGATATGGAAACTAACTAGAATTATTGAAAAGATAGAAGGTGCTAAATACTGGTTGTTAGTATGTAAAGCCACATGTGAAGACAATCAAATAATAATTGCTGCAATATACAGATCGCCTAGTTATGGAGAGTCGGAGTTTTGTAAAAGTTTTGAAGAAGTTTTAGATGAAATAAGTGATTACAACTGTGATATTTTAATAATAGGAGATTTTAATATTGATTGGTCTAAAAATTCGACACATAAAAATCAACTTGAATGTATACTAAATGATAATGGTCTTAGGCAATTAGTTAGTAAATATACTAGAATAGCAAAAATTTCTAGAACAATAATTGACTTTGTTATAACAAATAATTGTAATATATCAGTAAACAACAGCAATACAAATAAAATAGCGGATCATGAAATGATAAATATTTTAATTAAAACTGAAAAAAATAATGATACCAACATAGACAACCAAGAATTAGAAATTTTTAAGTACAACAAAGAGACATTTAACACAGAGTTAAGTAAAAATATGGGATACAATGAAAATGAAAACATTAATGAAAATGTAACTTTATTTGATAATTGCTTTAAAGAAACTATACAAAAATTTACTAATAAGAAAATTATGCGGGAAAAAAGCAATATAAATCGGTGGTTTAATAGTGAATTACGTTTAATGAAAAAGGACAAAATAATTAAATACCAAACAGCAAAATTGGAAAATACAAATCAGGCATGGACCAATTACAAAACAATAAGAAATTTATATAAAGTGAAAATCGAAAACGAAAAAAATAAATACATTAATAATAAAATTAACAATGCGGGTGATCAAAAACAAATGTGGAGAGAGATCAAAGATCTAGTAATTAAAAAAAACCTTAATGTGATAAAAACTGTGATATTTAACCAAGTAGAATATAAGGATAATATAGAAATTGCTAGTCAATTCAATAATTATTTTGTAGATAGTATTAAATTAATAAGAGATTCCATAGAATACGAGCAATATGAAAACCAAATAACTGTGATAAACCAACAATTCAAATTCTGTGCAATAAACATTTTAGAACTTAAGAATATAATTATACATATGAAAAATAAAACTGACTGTGATAAAATATCTAATAAAATCATTCTTGATAACTGGAACGTAACAGGAGAATCAATATTAAAAATTATAAATAAATCGCTAGAGACAGGTGAATTCCCTGAAAATTGGAAAGTAACTATGATAACACCAATTGAAAAAGTGACAAAAACAAATAAATGCGAAGAATACCGGCCAATAAACACATTAAAAACTTGTGAAAAAATTTTGGAAAACGTTGTCAAAGAACAATTAGAAAAATATATTGAAGAAAACTCTATATAGTCAAAGTACCAATCAGGATTCCGTAAAAAATACTCATGTGAAACGACTGTAAATTATGTAATAAGTAAATGGAAAAATATAGAAAAAACAAAAAAAGTGATGGCAATTTTTTTAGATTTTAAACGAGCCTTTGAAACAATCGACAGGCAAATTATAGTGAAAAAACTCCATACGTATGGAATACAAGGTGCGGAATTAAATTGGTTCGAGTCGTATTTGAAAAATAGGAAGCAAATAACTAAAGTTAATAATGTTTTGTCAACTGAAATTGAAAATGATTTCGGTGTACCACAAGGCTCAATTTTGGGAGCTCTCTTATTTATTATATATATTAATGATATGCCAAAGGTATTAGATAGAAGTGAAATGGTCCTATACGCAGATGATACATTAATATACACGGAAAGAGATGATGATGAAAGTTGCAGAGCAAATATGTACCATGACATCAATAAAATTAATACCTGGTTAAAAATGAATAAACTAAAACTAAACGAAAATAAAACAAAAATAATTGAAATAAATATGAACACTGAAGCAATATTTAAAATTAACGATAAAATAATAGAAAAGGTTGAACACATAAAATATCTCGGATTTATAATAGATAAAAACTTAAAATTTAAAGAACACATAGACTATACTTGTAAAAAAATCGGGAAAAAAATCGGATTTTTTAAAAGAATACGAAATAAAATATCAAAAACAACTGCAATAAATATTTATAATACAATAATTAAACCACGTTTTGAATACGGATCGACAATAATATATACTTGTTGTAATGATAGTCAGGTAGAAAGAATGCAAAAACTACAAAACAAAGCAATGAGGGTTATACTAAAATGCAATCGATATAAACACATCAACGAAATGCTTAGAGGACTAAAATGGTTAAATATAAATCAAAGACTGAAATTCAACACTTTAATTTTTATTAAAAAAATGAAACAAGGTGATGCCCCAGAATATCTATGCGATCAAATTAAATATGTTGGAGAAGTACAACCGTATGCACTAAGAAATACTGAAGATTTTCGAATCCAAAGGGTCATGACAACACATATGCAAAGATCCCTTTTTTATAAAGGCTTCAAACTATTCAATGATTTACCAAACAATATGAAACTTGAAAGAAATTACAATGTATTTAGAAAAAAATGTACAAATGTAGTAAGATACAATTTATTTATATAGAACTTATAACTAATGTAATATGAATTTATGTAATGTTTTTGAATATTTAAAGTATTTTTAATACTAATAAATAAAATAAAATAAAAAAAAAAAAAAAAAAAAACACAATTCTTCTGAAATAAAAGTATCTGCAACAACAAAAATAGTTCCATTTACTAATAAAATTCTTTATAAAAAATATTCAACTAATTTAATTTATAAATCCAAGAATTACATACTTCAATCCCAAATATTGGCAACTGCAATTTCTTATTCGGTTATAACAATATATTTTGAACGAAAAATGTTTTAACAGATATTGTAACAAATTATTGGTTACATTCCTACGAATTAAATTTGTATTAAGAATTATTTTTCGGTTATAACAAAAGAAACCAAAAGTATTAAACTATTTTGGTATTTCTAACCAACAGAAATTTGCATGAATCAAATTCTGTTGTAAATACCGAATAAATATAAAAATATGTTTAGTCATACTAAATTTTCGAATTAAATTGTAATTTTTTAAAACAAAATGTAAAAAACAACATTTAAATTTTCAAATCAATATCACAACGTTTACAAAAACTTCAATGTAATTTATATATACTAAAAAAATGGATCATAGAAGTATGTAAATTAAATACGAATCCTGAAAGTGTATTTAAGAAGCTTTTGTGTGACATTTATGCTTATGGTTTCGAAAAACAATCTGCCATTCAACTGCGCGCTACCAATAGTCGTGTCAAAGATAGAGAGATATGGTCTGAACTCTGTGGAATACCTGTAAAAGTTATGTATTATCATATTACAATAAATCAATACGTCCAGGATTTGATTTCAGCAACAACTCCTGACTTGTCAACGTAAATATGATAGTTCGTTTCCATGCCTGTGTTGACGGAAAAAATATTTCTAAGGACGTACGTAACCAGGAAGTTGGTCGTCACGATGTGGTCATCTTATTTATTTATTTTATTTATTTATTTGTTTTAATGATTTCCTGCACAACAAGACTAAGTCTTATAATTACAGTACAGGATTTTAGTAGTGTACAAACATGTTTAGCCAAATTAAATTGAATAAAATTGTAACTAATATATAAAAATTAATATGAATAACATAAGAATTTATAAAATTGTGACATTAATAAAATATAACATAGAATATTTAAAAAAAAAAGTTTTAAATTAAAAATAATTAAAAATTACAAAAAAAGAAATATGTATATATATGTAAATGAAATTTTACCAGGAGTAGGAATAAATAATGATATAAAAAATTATATAAATTAAGGTTATTAAAAATTAGGACATAAAAAGTAATTATGATATAAATAACTATAAAAGAAAAACTACCAGGAGTATTTATCTAAAATAATTAAAAAGACTTTTTTTAAAACTCATTGCGTTGCTGTTTATTTGTTGGCTATGTTGAAGAGTATTCCAAAGACGAGTAGCATTTACAAAGAACTGCCATTCAGAAACGAGACATCGGAATTTGGGTATTATGACATTTTTGCATCTTGACGATCTAGCAAAGCGTATATTTTGAAAAAGGTACTTCGGTTTTTGAGAGTATATAATTTTTCGAAAAAATATTAAAGTTCTAATCTTTAACAAGTTTTCAAACGAAACTCCATAGAGAGTCTTCGAATAGCACGATACTTGATCTCGCTTTTTAAGTCCGTAAACATATCGTATAATATTATTATATAAAACTTGAAGTTTTTTCTTACTTATGGAGTCACAATAAGAAAACAATTCACAACCGTAAGTAAGACTAGGAATCAAATAAGCTTTCGCGAGTAGCATTCTTACTTTTAACGGCGTAAAGTACTGCACAAACCACAACGTTCTTAATTTGACATATATTTGCACAACCAGAGTATTGATATGATTTGACCAAGTTAAGTTATTGTTAAACACTATTCCCAAATTTTTTGCCGTTCGTACAATATCAATTTTCTCGTTGTTTATAATGATGTCATCTAGAATGATTGGGTTTAACGTTTTTTTGTGAATTACGATACATTTGGATTTTCTTGGATTTAAACACAGGCCGTTTGCTGATTGCCCAACAAGATATGTTGTTTAAATCATGATTGAGTTTATTAACGTTTTCTCTGATAGATTGAACTGGACTACTTAAATACAATTGTACATCGTCTGCATACATGTGAATCTTGCAGTGAGATAAATGTTGTGGCAAATCATTAGCATAAATAGAAAAAAGTAGTGGCCCCAGAACAGATCCCTGAGGTACGCCTCTTGTTAGTGTAAGTGGATTGGACTCAATGCCGTTTAAACATACCGACTGAATGCGGTCAGTGAGTTAAGATGATATAAGTTGTGATGATGTTGATGAAAATTTAAAATGTGACCTTAGCTTAGTACATAATATTTGATGGTTAACTGTTTCAAAAGCCTTGGAGTGATCGAGTAGCACCAAGAAGTTAATCTTACCATCATCTAGTTCACGCCTTATACTCTCCGATACGTCAATTAAAGCAGTTACACAGCTGTGATTAGGTCGGAAACCTGACTGTCGGTCAGACATCAGGTGATTTTCATAAACGTGAACACTTATCTGGTGGTGTAAAATTTTTTCTAAAGCTTTTGAAAGAAAACTTAAGATAGATATTGGCCGGTACTCACTGTTTGATTTAGGGACTGGAATTAACTTCGCATGCTTCCATTTCGAAGGAAAACAGCTAGTTGTGATGATGGTATTAAATAAATGAGTAATATACGGCAATATAGATGGCAGAATAATTCTAATGAACTTAGGATCAAGATTATCATATCCTATTGCATTGGATTTTATTTGAGAACAACTAGAGAAAACATCAAATTGATTGATACATGAAAATTCAAATATGTCCTGGTCAAGCGTATCATTGTCATTATAAAGAGAATTTTCGCTTTGTGCCATATTGTCCGTCGCTACAAGAAGCGAAGTATTAGTAAATATGTTGTTGATTTCATCAACATTAATGGAGCAGTTCATGCTTTTATCCATATTTCCAATACCAATGTCCCTAATAGTTTTCCAGGTGTGTTTGGATTCAAGGGCAGTACCGAATCGCTTAGAGTAATACTCAGTTTTGGCCATTCTAATTCGATTATTAGCATCCCTCCGAGCAGAACGAAATTCTGCTTTTAGTTCTGGTGTTTTAAAACGCTTCCATCTAGAGTATGCTAAATCCCTACGTTGTATTGAATTTAGAATAGAAAAATTGAACCACGGTTTTTTTTTGCCGAAATTGTTTTTGTCCTCAAAGGGACTGCTTCATCATAAAGCTTCAGAATATTATACTCTAGGAACGATAGTTGGTCATCAACAGAAATCAAGTCGTAGATTCTATTCCAATTAATTCGAAGATAATTCTCATTAAGAAGGGCATAATTTATATTTTTAAAATCGCGATAAGAATAAGTTTGATCTCTTTGATCGAGTAAGAAGTCATATGATGCAAAAACCAGATCATGTTTGGAGAAGCATGATGCAGAAATTTGATCATAAAGTAATATTTTAGATGGATCACCCACGAACAAAAGGTCCAGTAGCGTGTAGTGTTAGTCGGTGTAAGACCTATCGATTCCATATGGTCCCTGAACGAGGATTCAGTTAGAAGATTAGAATTAAAGTCTCCTGCTATTACCACGTCGTTGTATGGCATGATTAAAGTTTAAATTTTTATGATGAAACTAGTATAATCAATAGTGTTGTTTGGCCTATATACACAACCAACCATATCAGACCTTATTTAGAAATGACTAACCGCGGATGAGGTCGATCAAATGTTTTGTGATTTCACCAAAGACCAAAAATATATCGCAATGTATTGGAACACAATGTGTTTCATCCAATCAATTCTTTTCTGTAACAGAATGTCGATCAATTGACTCAGAAGCAAGTTACATATATGTGATCATAATTTGTGTTTATTGCATTTATTTTACTCTGTGGTCAAGTTGAGTTTCTTCAAAAAAAAATTTTTCCCAATTAATACCAACTTATTATTTCAGGAAATAAGTGGAACAGAAAAATATTTTTCTCAAAATTGTAAAATTTATAAAGTATGTATGACTACGTAAAGATTAATGATTACTATTTTATTGCAAGCTATTGTCTTATATCGCTTAAATAAAAATAAATTATTAATAAAAATTATTAATAAAAGTTATTATTAAAAAAGTGTTATAAATATTTTATATCAGCAAAAACATAGATAAATGGTAAATAAAATTTATAAATCCATTCATTGTACCAACTATGTACCACAGTTCTAACAATCGAATTTATATTTATATACAATTGCCCTTACCATTCTACGTTTATATAGATTATATAATTCAGTTATCACAAAAGAATATTGTGATAGTACATGGGACTACAAAAATTCGGTTGGCAACAAATTTGGTTGCGACAACGAATCCGTTTTCTGTGTGTAGATACTACCACGGGAAATGTTCTTCTGAGATTAGCGAACTTATTCCAAGTGCCCGAGTTTTGGTTCGCTCTACCCGCTTCTCTAGTAGATCACATCCGTTTGCAGTCTATTGTCCAGTTGACCGCACAGTGCATTACAGAGAGAATTCGTTTATCAGTCGAACTAGCCGTATGTGGTATAAACTCCCCGCAGATGTCTTTCCTGACAGTTATAATCAAATAAAATTTAAGTCAAATATCCACAAACACTACTCCCTCTCTCCTCCTTCCCATAACCTAATTTCCTGAAATCAACAAAATGCACTGCATTTGTAAGGGGCATCCCCTGAGTGTTGGTTAATATAAAAAAAAAAAATTAAATTAATTACATAAATATGTGTTCGTACATTTGTTGTACGTAGGTGTATGGCATATTAGTTTATAATGCCAGTTTGTAATTCTGTTACACGCTCGTTTCAGTTATAAGTTAAAGCCATGCATGAGGTTTAGTTTGCACCTTCTTTATTTTTGAAGTGGACCTCTGTTCATAAAGTGCAGTACAATTATCACTGTGTGTGGTGAAAAGTTAAAATATGTGAGAGTTCCCCATGTAGATGAATATTAGTTTCCCAGCAAAACTTCCTATTACATGTAATGAGCTTTAGAATAAGAAATCAAAAATGTTCAGTAGTTACCTTTCCATTACGAAATCCATTATTTTAACATGGGAAGTGTGATTGGGGAAAGGCCTTACCGGCACCTCACAGGGTACTGATACAAATAACTAGTTATTTTCTAGATAACAAGAAGGGTTTTGAGTAATTTGTTACATGTAGGAGTACAGTAAATTTCTGTAAAAATGCCACATTGGTATCGCACAATCTGTGGTAAATAATGTAATGTAAAATTTAACAGCTTTTGCTGCGTTTTTTGTCCAATGATGACTATCGCCGCGAAATAGTTTGTTTCATTTAACCCATTATTTATAGTTTTTCCTAAAACAAACAGTTGTCATTAGCAGTAAGTATGTATTTACATAAATCATTATCAGGAAGTCCTTACATTTAGCTTCAACTTATTCAAGAGGTATGGGGCTAACAATGCCATGTAATGCAACGATAACAACTAATCATTACCAAGGTTTTGCTGGGTTAATTCAGTTTTCATATTTAGTTATTATGAACATGTATTTATGTATATTAAATATATGAAGGTTTATTCAATTCGTTAGAGCATTCAGGTCAGAAATTTAACTCTTCTAAATTAGCAGGATATTAAAATGTTTATACGAAACAAGAACAAATGCAATAATACATCCAGTACTCATTAAGAACTGATGTTTATAATTAACAACAATACCCGACCTAGTTTCACAATTTACTATGCCAATCGACTCAGAATCACTTTCTAAGGCAATTGTCTGAGTGCCAGTATGTCTGTAGGTCTAATCGGCACAAGGACGACCCTTCGGTTGTTTTAGTATGCTGGTCTAGTACTAACCCCCTTACTTGGAATTTCTCAGCCCATATGACTGGCTGTTGCACTGTGTAATGAATTAATTATCAGTCTACGTTTATGCATTAATTTTGGGCGGGCAACAAGGAATCGCTTATATTTTGAGAACTAAGCGTTAGCAAAATAATTGAAATTTTGGCCCCAACTGTGGCACTCCATATGAATTGGGCGATAATTATTTTTAGGGTGGCCAGGTCGAAAAATTTGAAAATATTTCAGGTGAACATAAAACCGCCTATATTTCGAGAACTAAACGTCGTGAAAAAAAATTGAGCGAATTTTTGGACCCTCTTTTAAAGAGCCCATCCGAATGTATGGTAAACTGTTTTTAGGGGTGCCCGACCGAACAGAAAACTAAGCGTCGTAGAGTAAAATGTTTGAGAGACTTGCCTACGATTATTCATATGTTTGGCGTTTTCATCCTGAGTGTTAATATTGCCGAGTTGTCACATGGAAAAAAATAAAAAAAAAATTATTGAGAAATTTAAAAAAATTATTTTAGGAAATAAAATATCGAAAAAAAATCTATTTATTTACCGATATCAACCTATTAAGGTGGAAACACAACTGGGAATGACGAATTTCGCACAGCTCGACGAATTTGTCGGCAACAATTCGTTGCATAAATTTGTCGAATGAAATACAATTACAACGAATTCAGATAACAGCTGTAACGTCATTTGTAATTGTTTTTAATTTATAATATGTACATAAGGGTTATGACTAATTTTTTTACAAAACTAATAATAAAAATCGTGTTTGCAGGTCATTTTGCCGGAAAAACCTTCCGCACCAAATGCAATTTCAAGAAACTCACTGAATTTTTTTTTTATTTTTTTTTAATATTTTTTATTAATTTAATATATATATATATATAGTAAAAAAATTATTTAAACAATTTAGATTTTCATACGTGCTATGATTATTTATTTATTTGAATATTGTATGATATAAATTTAAGATTTAAAGTGCGACAGAAAGGAAAATGTCCTGAACAACTACTACGCAGCTGATTTATTATTTACGACTTCTGCATAACCCCATGCCTTATAAAACACTCATTACCTTTTTTAAATTTTATAATTCAAAATTGTCTTCGCGGAAACAATGGTCTGAAAACCATACGTCGTACCATGCACCACATATAAATTGATATATTTTATATAGTTCGGTATTTTGGATTTAGGACAAATGCTAATATTGCCAGAATTGTTCTAGAATTCCACAGAGCATTGCTTATTGGTGGTACAGTTTTGAAATTTATGAAGGGAAATGGTTAAGAGGTCAAAATATACATCGAAATGAAGCTAGTGGATCTAGATTTTTTTATTCTGCTGTTGTAGATATCAACATTGCAGAGATCGTTTTATGAGATAATGACAAGTTTTGGATTTCAAATTTAAAAATATCAAATAAAAGGCACTCATGTGAGCTTCCAAATGATATATATATATTACTCAATTCCGATACTAAAAAGTTATATACAAGTCAATGTCCAAATTTTGGAGGTTCATAACTCGGAAAATATCTCGACAGTCGAAAAAAAAAATATTTTGCTTGAATCGCAACAAAATGTGTTATAAGTGGTGAAAATTTGAAACCATTCGGGGCATCGCACCTAAAATACACAAAGGTCATTAAAACGTAGAAGAAATATTTTAAATCAAATAAAAAAATATAGACAAAATTTCAACGCGTTTGGTGCGGAAACTTTTTTGAGAGCAGCGAAGAAGTAAGATTGCGTTTCTTAATATTTTTTTATAGTCTTTTTGGCTAGGACATGTAAAATTTGATATTTGCAAAAAAAAAAAAAAAAAAAAAAAGTCATAACCCTAATGCACATAAATAAATATTGGAAAAAATTATGAATTAAAGAATTTTTAACTTGGTACGAGTTATTCCAATTGTAAACATCATGTTTACGATGGTAAATGGCTTAATTTTTGTACGGCAGCGTTTAATTTTTTAATTCTGAAAAAATTACATAAATTTTCATTAATAAATTAATTTTATGTCATTTTTGTTTACATGTTGTGGCTGATAGTGTGACCATAATTAAAAAAAAAAAAAAGAAGCACTAACAGGAAAAGAATAAATATTAACAAAAAACTATGTAAAAGAAAATTATATAATTAAATATAGATTTTATTTATCTTATAAGTTATAAATAAAATATAAAACAATTCTTAAAGACAAAATTGACTTTATTTACTAAAACATTTGAAAAACTAAAATAAAATACGGTCACTCTACACCAATTTATTCGTCGTTCGTCGGCGTTAGAAATAGAAATAAACCTATTGCAGAGTTCGTTACGCACTACGTATTTCGTTCGACGCACTGATTGTGTGCATTTTCATATACACAAATGTGTTTTATTTCTGACGACGAATATTCGGAACGAAAAATTCGGAACGAAAAATTCGTCGTTCGTCCCAGTTGTGTTTTCAATTTTAAATGGTTTGATTTTCTAAAGAGGGCGGGCCATACATTCTTTTCAATACTCGTATATTTATTATTAAGTTGTACGATTAGAAGTTAGTAATTATTTGTTCATAAATACTAGAGGTGGGCGCGTCCCTGGTAAGTTTTCACCCAGTTCTCATAATGAAATATCTAGCTCCAAACAGCATGATAGTAAATAACTACTGTGAATATAATTGGCTTGGTCGTTATTGAAGCTGAAATCTTGTATGGCATCCTGAAGAACATATTTATAGTTTTCTGCGAAATCATATGAAATAACAAATTCACCTGACTTCAAATATATCTTCAAATCCTTGAAGAATGACCATTGGTCTTTGACTAAATAGTCATGAGTTCCCAAGTTTAGCAATCTTATACACATTTCTTCCACAAAATCATCCACATTTGAAATGATTTTTTGCAATGTGTATATGTCAGTCTGAATCCAAGATTCAAATTTGACTTCCCTATATATTCCCGATCGAAAGAGTTGATTAAATTCTCTTTGATGAATGTGGTTGCCGGGCAATTTGAACATTCAGCTAAGTGGCAAGAAGTTGTTGCATTAAGACACATAGTCAATTTAAGGCAATCGCGGTAATCGTGTATATCTTCTGGCGAATCATCTGTTAAGTACTTACTTTAAAAAAACAAAATGTCAAATTTTGACCCCATCTAACTCAGAGAGTTATTGACCGATCTTGTTGAAATATCTATAATATTAATAGGCTAGGCGACTTCTTGTGACCGATGTTTTGTTCTACCGTTTTATCCCAATTTTGACAAACGTATATTATTTGAAAGGTATTTCTTTTCAGCCGTTTTGCCGAATTACAGATTTTAAAATTTTTTCCTTTATTTTGAGTAAATTGCATTGAAAGTTTTAAATGGTGCGTGGTAAAGAAGAAGAAAGCATATATTTCAAAAATTCATAACTGCACTGTATTCTTAATCGGACCGATTTCTGGCATTTCAGCATTCATCAGCGATTTATTGAACATTGTGATAATTGTTATGTTTTAATTGAATAGATTGTTTCTATATGACAATTTTTTCTACTTAGAGCGGCCGTGAGGTTTTGAACCATGAACATTCACATACACTCGTACTTGCACTTTTTGGTCAGCACTTTAACGCACTCACCTAAAGTCAGGCCTACGAGCATTGTGGTTAGATTCAGTTTTCGTACCATACAGCTTTACTTTGTATTAATTTCAGAAGATACAACTCTGTCCAAACAAACAATCGTTATTTTTTTTGAATTTTGAAATATTTTTTGCATTTATACTTCTAATTTTCACTATTCTCAGTTTTCGTAAGAGTTGTCATATGTGATGTACGGTTTTGTACGTACCTACATATGCACTTTTACATATATTTGAGATGACGCTTTTGAAGCGAAGAAATTTTTTGTTTGTTAGATTTAGTCATTTTTCAGACATATTGCAATTACTGCATATACTATGTGTGCTTTATTAAATTTGTTAATGCGTGTGTTAATGAGTTTGTTATCTTCATTCACGATATTAATAAATCATGAAAGTGTTGGTTTTTGAATTGACTAAGTTGAAAAATATAGCCGCCTAGAAATTGCACTCGAATTTCGAGCGCTGGAATCTGGTAGTTGTGTTGAAACTACTATCCAATAGGACTATCCTTGGTGGAAATTTCAACCCGACCGGAAGACATCGGTTTCAAAAGTTGGGTCACTTGACATGAAACCCCCTATATATAAAGTAGGCCCTACAAGAAATGAATGACTGAAACTAACACATAAACAACTTTTGTACTAACCCATTTGCAGTTTTTTTCTATTTAAAAACATATGACTGTCATTGTTGCTGTTGTTAAGGTTTAGGAAAGGTAAGTAATTAATTAAATTAAAATTAAATTAAAAAGTTCAAGTTAATTTTTGTTGTTTCTTTAGGATTCTTCAAAATATGTCAGTGGATTCGTTAGTGCAATTCTCGATTGTGGTGCCATGTCCCTCCATTATACCCTTCCACAATATATTTTTTGCTCGCTTGTGGCCTATTCCTGTTGGATCGTTAACTTAAGATATTGCTGTAGAATCTTCACAAACTTTCAATCTAGAACTTTTATACCTCTTAGGAATCGCATAAATATATTGTTAATAGATGCGCAATCACCAAATGAACTTATTAAGGTAATGTACTGACATTTTATTAAAAATTCTAGCTAGAAACAAAGTAAATCTTCCTTGCAGAATTTTACATTAATCCTTATATCTATCTTTCAGTCTGTTGCCATAACATGGATATGTTTTTTTTAATATTTGGCTCGAATGTTTTAATTTATGCTATTCTGGAATATAGTGTGGAATATAATTTTGATAATATGAATATTAAGGAATGTGCAGTATCCGTAAATTCGTCCATAATGAAATTAGTTTTCAAAAGAATAAAGATCTAAAAATATTGAACAAATTGATTTATGGAGGTATTATCGCAATATCTCACACACCGTTCTGTACAAACAATTTTCCAAATGGAGTGTATCAGTTTTGGCCGAAATTGTTAATTCACAACACACAAAAGGTGAGCTTTAATATAAATTGTTGTTATATATGTGTTATAATATATTGTTTTCTTTAAGAACCTACTGATTGCACTAAGGCCCATTACCGGAAATTTCTATTGAGTTTAGTCAATTTATTCAGTGCTAAGTTACGAACCGCTTTGAGGGATGGTTCGAGTGAAAAGTCAGCAAACATTGTCTCAAAGTTATCGACACGTTTCGGAATTGGTGATATTGTTGTGTTTTTAATATATTGTTTATTTCTATTTTTGAATTTTTGATTTTTAATACAATAAATAAATATAAATAAAAAATAATAAGTCGTGTTTCATTATAATCAAGCGTGACCGGTCAATGATGATGTATATAGCCATCAAGTATGACCGGTCAGCGATGATGGATATATCTATCATCGTTGACTACTAAACAGCGGTAGAGTGAGCAGTTCAGATATATATTATATGGTTTACATACTTTCATAGGTTAGAGTAAGATGCAAAATCACATGTACACAAAAGTTTCGGTCAGTTTTGGCATATTTGCCTTAATAAAATGATAGAAACTTTGTTCTACGAGATGACCGACACTTCAGTCAGTAGTGCCGGTCATATCACCGGTCAAATGACCGTCACTGTTCTTGTAGGGGGATTAGTATGTAAATTTATTTTTGATCATTTACGATATTTTTTATTTTATTTATATTGAATTACTTATTTTAAAGTTAATAAATCATAAATGAAATCCTTTTTAGTATTTTTGTATATACCGCAGTTATTGCACTTTTGAAATATGTTACTCCAATAATCGTTAGGGCAATAAATAAATAAAATCTGAGTTCCCGAGTATTAACTAAATTGGAAAATTCATACAATCAAATCTACGGTTGTTTGAAAAGTATAATTCAGCAATTACAACAGACTTATGTGATAGTACAAATTTCGGTTGCCACAACGAATCTATTTTCTGTGTGTACAATTACAAAATGTACAAAAATGAAAGGTGGCGTTAATAAATGAAATGAAAAACAACTACAACATTTATGCCCAAGAACTACGCGGACAAACCATAATTTTTGAACAGATTTACTGGTATATTTTTATAAAATATATTTATTTCTAAATTTGCAAAATTTTAAAAAACTTAAAAGTTTTATAAAAGAGATTAATAACTAAGTATATTAAAATTAATCAATATTATGTAATAATATATTTTATTACTTGTTTATTTTGGTTTCTATTTATAAGAAAATACAACTATTAACAAAAAATCCTGATGTTACCTTCTAAAGGTTAAAGTATTAAACTTTCTTTCATATTACTTTCCATAATCTGCCATTGACAATCTAGATTTTGTTATTTCGGTAATATTATTAGGCCCAATCAATAAAACTTTTCTAATAGCCAATTAAGAAATTAAATATGAAATAATAACAATAATAAAAAGGAAAATTCCTTATTAACCCAAAACAGTAAGCTTAGTAAACGGTCTACAACATATTTACTACAACAGATAAAAATGTATACACTTAGCAAAAAATAAGTAAAAAATTGCTAAACAAATTTGTTAGGTATATAATAAATTTATTAAAAATTATTTAATGGTTAAAAAAGATATTATGCAATATTACATTTTTAGTAAAAATCGAAATGGAAATTGTTTCTATGAAAAAGTTTTTTTTTAATAAATTAAATTTTAAGAAAATTGATTAAAATTTTAAATTATAATCAAAGTTGTTAACAGAAATAGACAAAAAAAAATTCAATTTTTTTACAACGATGATAAACAAGAATAAGATAATTAATAATAGAGAGTAACAGTTCAACCATCTTGGTTATTCTCTTACTTTCATCGATAAACCATTCGTTCGTTTCATCGATAAACCATTTTTTCACTATTCTTATGCCTGGTTTTCATTATGTCATTTTCATTGGCAATTGTTGTCAGTCATTGCCAGTTGTATGAAAACGGGATTTAATGTCTTATCATTTACGGGTTGTAAATGACATCTAAAATGAAATTGCCAGCTTGTTGGCAATTTGTTTATGTTTAGCATTTTTTGTTCGTTTATAAGATGTAATCCATACATAATGAATAGAAAATTACGAGATGTCAGTTGAGGCAATTGTTTGTTGTCAGTTTATATGACATAGTGAAAACCAGGCATTAGTTTTTATATGAAATTTTCTCGGAGTATCTTTAAATTTTCATACGTCATTCCTCCGCTATTGGGCCTAGAGGCTCCACTCGACCTGTTGCGGACGGGAGCATGTTTTCAACAGACAGTCAGACAGACATGCGGACATCTCCAGTTCGATTTCTCTTTTTATAACGAGGAAATAAATTCTCCGGTTTTTTTTTTTTATAAGCTACAAACAGATTGACAAACTTATATATACCCTTTGCACAGTGGTTGGAGAGTATACAAAATTATTAAGAACTAATTCACTTTTAGAGAAAATGTATAATTAACTGTATTGATACATATTTTATTAGTCTCTTAGGACTTTTGCGTACATTTCTTTGCCTTTCTGTTTTTGAAAAAGTGTTCCTTATTTATCTTTTGCATACAAAATTGCTTAGAAATACCTAGGCTTTTTCGAAAAAAAAATCTTATTTATTAATATATATACACATATTTTTTTAATATATCCAGTAAATTTCATAATACACAACTGATTGCTTCTATTTCTTATGAATTTTTACCATACCATAGAAAAATTTTTTTTCGATGGTTTCACACATAAGCAATGTTTATAATGTAATGTTTATAAGCAATGTTTTAATCAATGTTTATAGTTGCAGTAAACACATACAAACCCAATTTGACCGCGATCATTTGTATGGTGACCAGGTCTGAACATATACCGATTTTTACCAATTTGAATATCGTTGCCGTTGTCGATAAAAGCCAAAATACTAAATTTCGTCAAAATATATTAATATTTGCGACCTGTAGTTTGATTACAAGAAATACACAGACAGACGGACTAAATTGAAGAAGTGAATATGAGTCGATCTACGTCAAATATTTTTGGTAATTACACTGTACAATTTCAAACTTTTTCCAAAATTACGGGGTTCCGACGATGGATTCTGGTGGAGGAGACAAAAAAAAATATACGTGTGTCGGCGTTTTGAAAGATCACATCGGAATTTTATTTTAGAAGCGGTTAAAGTTGCCCAGCTCTGGCCTGTCCTTGTAGCATATCGGTATATAAAACTATGTTTTCTTTACATCTCAGGTATAGGGTATGTTCAACAACTTTGTAGAAAATATTATGGCAAATATTTTTGTAGAACATATTAACCCTCTAACTCCCCCTCATAACGGCATTTTTTGGCTTTATTATAACAAATCGTAAAAACCACCCCGAAAAAGGTGAAGGGCGGGGATGAAATGTTCAACAAAAATGTTCACCACAAAATTTTACTCTATATGTCAGATCACTTTCAAATCACTTTCTTTTTCGCTCTTGGCAATTCGACACCATTATCGTACAATGTCCAACACAAATCTGTTATAAAAGACAAAATGCTCTTGCCGTTACATCGTTCTTCTATAGGAAGACATACCTGATGAAAAACTTCACCATGTTCATCAGATTCCGTTGACAACTGATTTTCAAAAAAGTCTATATGTGAGTTCAAAAAGTGGATTTTTGTTGACATGTGGACCACTAACTTTTCGAACTCTTCTAGCATGGTGTTCGTGTATGTTTGAGCAGAAGGAGAACGACATTTGCCAAGAACATTTGATATAACATCTTTAATGCTTTTCCATGTAGTCAGTTCATTTGGGGATAGAATACAAATTCCCTTGTAGTACAATAAAAAAACACAAAAAAGATCAAACTCCCTTGCTTCAATTTTGAATGGGAAAAAGATGATAACAAGTAATGAAGAAGAATATATTTAACAAAACTAAGGGCATAGTGACGTAGATACGAAAGTGTTCGGTATTTGAGTGTCAAACTTTCTCGTCAGAGATGGGATGACCTACATATGTAAGCAATAACTAAATTAACCCTTAATGGGCAAGGAGAAATTTTTTCCAATATAACAAAATAAAATATAAAAAAACTATATACGTGTTGGGTTCTTCTTTGGTTGGTTTCATCAAAAATATCTATAATATTAATAGGCTACGCGATTTCTGGTGACCGATGTTTTGTTCTACCGTTTTATATCGAGTTTGATCAAACATACATATATTATATGAAAGATATTTCATTTTAGCCGTTTTGCAGATTTTTAAATTTTTGCCCTTATTTTGAGCAAATTGCATTTAAAGTTGCTACTAACACATACATAAAAAATATACATACGCTATGTGTTCTTCATTCACAATAATAATAAACCATCAAAGTGTTCGTTTATGAATTGGATAAGTTGAAAAATAAAGCTGCCTAGAAATTGCACTCGAATTTCGACCACTGGAATCTGCTAGTATATAATAATTTTTTTAAATTGATATATTTTTAATTTGCCATGAACCACATAGCTTCATCGATTGAACGTAAGAATATAAGCATATTCAAGTGCCTTGGCGAGCTATCAACCCGAAAATAATCGTTCACAAGGGACTGATGTTGCAACAATTAGTGATACTAGCGCTCGAAATTCGAGTACAATTTCTAGGCAGCTTTATTTTTCAACTTAGCCAATGCACAAACCAACGCTTTTATGGGTTTTTATTATTGTGCATGAAGATGACAAACTCATTAACAAACACATTAACAAATTTAATAAAACACACATCCCAATAAACATTTTTGTTTGCTATCAACTTGAGCTACATTTGAGATCATATACATTTCTCAAATCTTTAACGTTTATTCTCAAATACACCTCAATAGTCCGAATATATTCTTCTCAACTTAAAAGGCACATTTTTTGTGTGGTGATTTTCTTAGTTATCAAATTGAGAAATTTTTGATTCTCAACTTGATAGCAAAAAACTTTCTACAAAAATATTAATTCTCAAATTGATATCAAGTTGAAAGCAGACACGGACAAAAATTGTTGAACTCAAGTTGAGAATTACATTGGACATCAATTTGAGAACTTAACTTTTCTCCAACATTGGAGAAAAAATTTTTCAATGCATATTGAAATAGCATATGTATAATTTTATGTATGTGTTAGTAGCAATTCTCAAATCTGCAAAAATATGTTGAAAATTAATATGTCCTTTAAAGATTTTTATACCCTATACCAGTGTGTTTGGGTATAATAACTTTGTGCTGCTGTTTGTAACTACCAAAAACATTTGACCTAGACCCATCTTTTATTATACCGATCGACTCAGAATCAATTTTTGTTTATTACATCCATTAATCAGTAGTCCAAAAATAACCCCTATAGGACAATTCTTTTTCATAGGCCCCATATAGAGCTGCTTCCCGATCTTCACTAAAATCTATCAAAAAACAAAAATATTGCACACATTTTTCTAAAATTTGGTTTGTATAAATTTTTTCAAAATACAAGTGACTTTGCCAAATATGGTCAGGGTCGGTCCATTTTTCGACCTAGTCCCCATATAAATATAGCATCCGATATGAACTTTTTCATATCTGCGTACAAAAAAATTAATAACAATGCCACTCAAATCTGGTTTATGCTTATTTTCTATATCGAATTAGTTGGACCGAAAGATAGGGTCTCTAGACATGGCATAGGGTATCGTAGAGACGGTCTAGAACGACTATAATTTTCTTACTTGTTTTTATATTTCTTCTGCATAAAATTTGAAAACTTTAATGTTTTAAAAGCATTATTTTTTTTAGCGAGGGTCTAAAAGGCTCGCCACAGCATATATTTTCACCGATTCAATGCAGTGACTTTTCCAAATTTCACAGTTAAAAAAAAAAATTAATTTAATTCGATATTCCATTAAAAAAGACTAAAACTCGGAAGCAAAAGTCGACTTTTCGATTTTTTCATCAGACGAAGCTTGCCCTGAAGGTTTGGTAGCTCGACCCGAAACAGCGGTATAACCTGGTTGCAGAATATAGTTAAATTTTTGAAACAAATGTGCAAATTTTATTTGCTCTATTTAAAGTAAAAACCTTTGACCATGAGTCTGATTAATTCCCAACTCAATCATTAAAATAGAAAAAAAAGATCGAAAATAAGAATTTTTATTAATTTTATTTAATTTGTAAAAATAGAAAAAAATAAATTATGAAGACATATTTTTTTTGTCAGTGTACTTGCACGCCAACACTTCTATAAACAATTTCCCTATCTACTTCATTCACGGTTAATTTGACCAAATTCAGTTTGATATAACGAACAGTAGTGAAAAGATGGGGAACTTCGCTTCACGAAAAGATTTAAAATGTGCCACAAAACTTTTCCTAACGGTTATTTATGTCATCTACTGTATCAGTCGTATTCTGGGTATTATAAGCTTTTCGTGTGACTTTAAGAGGCTGCGTATTAATCAGTCTCGTCAAAAGTATTTATACAGTGCCACCATACTATTTATAGTTTTCGCATACATGCCCTTTGCCATGTACACTGTGTATACGGAAATAACATTTGTACAACTAAGTCAACTTCTAACATATGTGGCCTACCTGCGTTATGCTATAGGGTTGCTCTGTGCCTTCGGTACGCTCTATATACAATTGCAGAATCGTAGTGACATTATAGGATGTGTTAAAAAACTACTGCGACTTAGCAATATTGTACAGGGGAATATTAATGGCCATATAAATGGTCAAGTGGTATTGAAAATATCGTTAAAATCTTTAGCTCTCGTATTACAATTTTCGTGGATTCTAATTTTATTAACATATGAACGCGCATTCGAAAATTTTTGGTATCTGCTAACCCTATTGTATGTTGAATATTGTCAAATGGTTTTAATAATTACTCTGAATCTGTTATATTATTCAGTGATGATGATTTCATTAATTACCCAAGAATTAAATCAGAAATTATACCAGATACTCGTTCAACTAAAACGAGTAGCATATCATCGTGCTGGTCACCATGAGTCCCAAATACAATGTTTATGTCGTCAGTTGCAGTATGTAATGCATCGTCATTTCGAAATATACAACTTAAGTTGTCACATTTTACGTTTGTTTATTTTACAAGTATTGAGTTTTTTAACATTTGTCATAATGGAATGTTTGACACAAATTTTTGTCGTGTATTTTATGGCGGTTGAAACATGGTCTGATAACACTAAACATATTAGTATAAATCCAGTTGTCATTACATATGTGTCTGTAATAATATTGGAAATGTTTTTACTATTGCTGATGATTGATGAAATGCGTACGAATTTCGTGAAAACGCGTCATATATTTTCCAATGGCATTTGGTTGAAAACATTAATATCATCATCGAATCGTTTGTTGGATTCTCAAGTAAGTTTTAATGGTTTTATTAAACATTCGTGGGTTAATTGAGAAAACATTTTTTTATGCATGTTCTCAAAAATATAGATCTTGTTAAAAAATTACGTTTACAACAGTACGTTTTCTGAAAAAAAATAAGTTTTCTTAACAAAAAACACGTTTTCGTAACAAAGTACCTTTTCTTAGAAAATTATATGTTCTTAGAGGAGTATATTGTCTTAGAAAAGTACCTTTTCTAAAAAAAGTACCTCTTCTTAAAAAAAGTAAATTTTCTTAAAAAAAAGTACCTAAAAAGTACCTTTTCTTAAAAAACTAAATTTTTCCTAAAAAAGTACCTTTCCTTAGAAAATTATATATTCTTAGAGGAGTATATTGTATAGAAAAGTACCTTTTCTAAAAAAAGTACTTTTTCTTAAAAAAGTACCTTTTCTTAAAATAAGTACCTAAAGAGTACCTTTTCTTAAATAAGTAAATTTTTCCTAAAAAAGTACCTTTCCTTAGAAAATTATATATTCTTGGAGCAGTTTATTGTCTTAGAAAAGTACCTTTTTTAAAAAATTTAACTTTTCTTAAAAAAGTTCCTTTTCTTAAAAAAGTACCTTAGAGGAGTATATTGTCTTAGAAAAATACCTTTTCTAAAAAGTAACTTTACTTTTTAAGAAAAAAAGTACCTAACTTTTTCTTAACAAAAGTACCGAAAAAAAGTACCTATTCTAAAAAAAGTAAATTTTTCCTAAAAAGTACCTTTCCTTAGAAAATTATATGTTCTTAGAGGAGTATATTGTCTTAGAAAAGTACCTTTTCCAAAAAAAAAAAAAGTACCTTTTCTTAAAAAAGCTAATTTTCATAAAATAGCACATTTTCCTAAGAAGTTTCCTTTCTGAAAAGTGCTCATTTTAATCCTTTTTGTAAAAAACGTTTCCTCTCTTAAAAGTACTTTTTTAAAAGGTACTTTTCTAATAGAGTATATTTTTTAAAATTGCGCACCTTTAACTTTTCTCAAAATTAACTTTTTCTTTAATAGTACTTATTCTAAAAAAGTAAATTTTCCTAAAAATCATTTTACGAAAAAAATTCCCTATATAAAATAGTACCTTTTGTGAAAAATGGCCCATTTTAAAAAGGGCCTTTTTCTAACAAAGTACCATTTTTAAAAATATCTTTTCTTAAAATAGTAAGAGTGCAAAATTCGTTCTAAACACAATATTAAAACCTGCGATGTCAACATTATTTTTTTCCAGGAAAATCGTTTACTTTGACAAACACACAGACGGATATCGCTACATCGACAGGAGTTGTTTAAGGATCAAGAATATATATTCCTTTTGGGGATGCAAATAATTTTTCGATGCGTTACAAATGAAACGCCAAATTGATATATTTATATACCCTCCGCACAGTGGTGTTGAGGGTAGAAAATATACATTTTCTAAAAGGAGTACATTTTTTTTCAAGTACCTTGTTTTAAAAGAGTAAATTTTTTAACCCTTTCACGACCAATGGGACATATATGTCCCATTTTTATTTTTTCTTATATTTTCCACATTTTCCAACCGATTTTTTTAAAGCTGACTTGAGTCGACAGAGGATAGTTTTAGCTTTCAGACCATACCAAAAAAAAATTGCACATGTATTCTCAGGACCTAAGACGGTGACGCCAAATTCTGAAAATAGTTTTTTTAATGATATTTGGATGTCATTAATTCGGACGTTATTGAACCGAAAACATTAAAATTTTGATATAACATGAACCAGTATTTATGGTTTTCAGAAACACCAAAATATTTGGAATCGGTTTATTATTCAGCAAAATTCAGTACGGGTAAAAAGATATTTGATAGTTTTACATTTTTATTAAATTAAAAAAATTTATAATATTAAACCAACAGTTAATTAAACTATGAATAACAAGTAAGAAAATTATAGTCGGTCTAGACCGACTATACGATACCCTATACCATGCGTTTAGAAACCCTATCTCTTAGGCCCAACTAACTGGACATAGAAAATAAGCAAAAACCAAATTTGATTTTTAATAATTTTTTTGGCTGCAGATATGAAAAAGTTCATATCGGATGCTATATCTATATGGGGACTAGGTCCAAAAATGGACCAATCCTGATCATGTTTGGTAAAGTCTCTTGTATTTTGCAAAAATATATACAAACAAAATTTGAGAAGAATCAGTGCAATAATTTAGTTTTTAATAGATTTAAGTGAAGATCGGGAAGCAGTCTATATGGGGCCAATGGGATCATTTTTGGACTACTCATTAATGGATGTAATGAATGCATACAAACCCAATTTGAGTAAGATCTATATGACAATTTGGATCTTATGGCAATTTATGTCGATTTCATAGGGGTAATTTGTATGGGGGCTAGGTCTGAACATGGACCGATTCTCACCAATTTCAATAGCGTTCATCCCATGGCCGATAAAAGCTTATATACCAAATTTCATCAAAATATATTCATATTTGCGACCTGCAGTTTGATTACAAGGTTTACATGGACACACAGACGGACGGACGGACGGACGGACGGACATTGTTAAATCAAGTCAAAAAGTGATTCTGATTCGATCGGTATAATTAAAGATGGGTCTAGGTCAAATATTTTTGGTTGTTACAAATAGCAGCTCAAAGTCATTATACCCAAACCACATAGTGGTATAGGGTATAAAAAGACTTAGAAAAAGATTTATTCTAAATATCTCAAAAATTTAAAATCAATTATGCTAATCTTCGAAGGTTTTTGTGAAACAAAAGGTTTTTTACAAAAGGAACGATTTTCCTTTCCATTTTTAGTACAAACTAAAGTATTACTCGATCCTCTGTGATCTGTATTTAAAAATTTAAACAAATACAAAGCCAGAGTTATTTATGTAAAAAATAAAAACACAAATCACTGACTTGCTTTGAGCGAAGTAGATTAGTTGATAATTTTAACCGTTGACGATATATATGGCCCATGGATTTTTTCCTTGAAGGAATTTAAAAAAAATATTTTTGACGACACTTTTGTTTAGAAATGTTGGGTCGTGAAGTACGAACCCACAAAAAAAATAAAAATTTTTCAGCAGTTTAGGTTTGGTTGTGAGAGGGTTAAAAGTGCATTAACTTGAAACTGTACGCTTTTTTAAAAAGTGCATCTGCTTAAGAAAGTACCATAGCTTAAAAAAATGTATTTTGTAAAAAACAACATATTCTTAAAAAGCACCTTTTCTAAAAAAGTACTTTAAAAAAGGCTATTTTCGTAATAAGGGTCTTTTAAAACGCACAATACAAACAACACAACTCCCAAAATACAACATATACTACATGGAGAGATATGTACGTGGCCTCACACAGAGATGGCGTGACTACTGCCAACATTTTTACTGTTTATTCAATAGGCCCAACTGTTAGAAAAATTGAGCAAAAACTTCATGACAATTAATTAATTAGAAAAAAAGTTAACGTTATAAAAATAATGTTGCTTTTAAAGTTTGAGAAAAAATAGTTTCGTGTTTTGACTAAACCTTGTTTTTGGTGGGAAAAAAATACTATCCAAGCCAAAGAATGGATTGATAAACATGAATGTGAATGTTCGCCGTCATATTCAATGGCTAACAGGTGGTATTACGAATTTAAACGTGATCGTTCAAATGAGGCAGTTATCAAAGAAAACGTAGTTAAAGTGAATCAGGTTGCATTGGACGATCGAAAAATGAAAGTGGGTGGGATTGCTGGCATTACAAAGATATCAGGAGAGTGAGTTCGGTACAAATTACATGATCATTTAAATATGAAAAAGCTTTCTGACCGATTGGTGCCGCTAAACAAGAACTGAAACGTTTACATGATTCAAAGTTTGCTTTGAAGATGTTTGAAATAAAACTGAATTTTTGCGTGAGTTATAACAATAGATGAGACGTAGATTCATTATACACTGGAGTACAATGGACAGTGGGCAGAGTGGTAACAAGCGTGCGAAAGCCGACCACAGCGTCTTTCAGCAATCTGCTGAAAAGTAATGGCCACTGTTTTTTGGGATGCACGTGGTATAATTTTTATTGATTATTTGAAGAAATTAGAAACAATAATTGCCAACTACTATATTGAAACATTGGTCAAATTGTTGGATGAAGATATTAAGAAAAATCAACCCCACTTAAATAAGAAAAAACTCTTGCACCATCATGACAATGCACCGGCGCATTCATCTGCTTTGGCTTCAGAAAAATTTAAGTCTTTAGATTACGAATTGCTTCCCCCCTCCCAGTATTCCACAGATCTGGCCCCAGACATTGTTATTGTTCCGAAACATGAAAAGATGGCTCCAGTGAATGATATTTACCACAAATGAAGAAGTCATATCAAGAACGCAAGCCAATTTTGAAGAGTTTGACATATGGTATTTTTTCAAGGGTATCAAGGTGTTAGAGGATCATTGGAAGAAGTGTCTTTCACTTAACGAAGATTACGTTAAAGAATAAAATTGATTTAGAATCCAAAAAAAAAAAAAACAAGTAAGAAAATTATAGTCGGTCTAGACCGACTATATGATACCCTATACCATGCGTTTAGAAACCCTATCTCTTAGGCCCAACTAACTGGACATAGAAAATAAGCAAAAACCAAATTTGAGTGGGATTTTTATTAATTTTTTTTGGCTGCAGATATGAAAAAGTTCATATCGGATGCTATATCCATATGGGGACTAGGTCCAAAAATGGACCGATCCTGATCATATTTGGTAAAGTCTCCTGTATTTTGCAAAAATATATACAAACAAAATTTGAGAAGAATCAGTGCAATATTTTTGTTTTTTAATAGATTTAAATGAAGATCGGGAAGCAGCTCTATATGGGGCCAAAGGTATCATTTTTGGACTACTCATGGATGGATGTAATGAACGCATACAAACCCAATTTGGGTAAGATCTATATGACAATTTGGATCTTATGGCAATTTATGTCGATTTCATAGGGGTAATTTGTATGTGGGCTAGGTCTGAACATGGACCGATTCTCACCAATTTCAATAGCGTTCATCCCATGGCCGATAAAAGCTTATATACCAAATTTCGTCAAAATATATTCATATTTGCGACCTGCAGTTTGATTACAAGCTTTACATGGACACACAGACGGACGGACGGACGGACGGACGGACGGACGGACATTGTTAAATCAACTCAGAAAGTGATTCTGATTCGATCGGTATAATTAAAGATGGGTCTAGGTCAAATATTTTTGGTTGTTACAAACAGCAGCACAAAGTCATTATACCCAAACCACATAGTGGTATAGGGTATAAAAATGGTTTTTCATTGTTATACCACAGAGTTTTGACTCCGTGGTATGCATTATAACTTCTGATTAATAAATGTACTTATAGTTAAATATAATCTAATAAAACGTATCTTATTAATATTTTAATTTAAAGTCCACATATGTTAACCGCAACTTTTCAAAAATAAATAAATTTTGTTAGATTTGATGTAATTTTTCAGACATATTGCAATTAATACTGTAATTACGAGGGCGGATCAATAAGTCCATGACTTTTCGAACTTTCCTCGTAGTTATATGAAATGCAACACTGCTCCCATCAAGTACCTCCTGTTAATAGACTACTGTAAAATTTTTAGCAAGTTCCGTCATTTACTTTGCGCTTAACAGCTTAATATACAACCTCGTGTTTTTTTTAATGGAAAAAAGTGAATTTCGAGTCGTCATTTAACATTATTTATTGCGAAAGAAAACCGTCAATTAAAAAAAGGAAAAGCTTTATAAATACTATGGGGACTCTGCACCATCGATTTAGATGGTAAAAAAGTGGTTTACTGACTTTCGTTGTGGTCGCACAAATACAAATGACGCTGAACGTTCTGGATGGCCAATTGAGGTCAATACACTCGCAAATGTTGAAAAAATCCACGATATGGTGTTGGCTATTCGAAGAGTAAAATTGTGTGAGATTTTGGATGCCATAGGCATTTCATATGCGAGTATGGTGTCGATTTTAAATGATCAGTTGGGTTTAAGAAAGCTATCTGCAAGATGGGTGCCGCGTTTGCTCTCAATTGAACATAAATGTAATCGTGTGACAACTTCAAAAGATTGTTCGGAGTTGTTTAACCACTATTCGAATTCCGCCGAATTCCGCCATATTCTCCTGTTTTAGCCCCCAGTGACTATTTCCTATTTCCAAACCTAAAGAAATGGCTCGGTGGAAAGAGATTTAGGTCCAACGATGAAATTATTGATGAAACAAATGCCTATTTTATGCAATTCGAAAAATCCTATTTTTTGGAAGGGATACACAAATTGGAGAAACGTTGGACTAAGTGTATTGAGCTAAAAGGAGATTATGTTGAAACATAAATATTTTTTTTTTGCAAAAAAAAAACCGTGTCTCATTCTAAAAGTCACGGACTTATTGATCCGCCCTCGAAATATGCAAATTTTAGTTTTGTTTCAATGGTGCATGGTAGAGAAGAGGAAAGCATATATTTCAAAAATTTATAACTACACTGTATTCTTAATCGGACCGGTTTCTGGCATTTCAGCCTTCATCAGCGATTTGTATTGAACATTGTGATAATTGTTGTGTTATAATTAAATAGATTGTTTCTATATGAAATTTTTCTACTTAGGGGTGGCCGTGAGATTTGAACCTGCATCCATCTCACATACACTCGTACTTCCACTTTTTGGTTAGCGTTTCAAAATTATTTTATTTTACCTTTACATTGAATGCTTCCATAGCGCTTCGAATCCTAAGATAGTTCGTTATACGTCCATTGGTGGCTCCTCGTTCTTCAATATAAGGCAGTGCTAATTGTGTCATTAGCAATTGTAAAAAAGGTCGTTGCTTGTGGGTTTTTTCTTACTGACTTAATTTCATTATACACGATTAAGCTAATGCAGCGGTTTATTGATCGTTTGCAAGAATATTTGCCAAGCATCTGATCCATTGTACCCGCGTCGAATTTATTGGCATTGAAATCCAGAATAACCAAGGGCTTGCTTTTTACAGTTATTTCTACGTCCAGAGTATACTGCATTGTAGATAGCAAAATTAAAGCTTTATTTTTCTTCGAAACATCGCCTTTGTAGAAACCAAACAATCAGGTGCAAACTGGATGCGCAGAAATTTTCAAAAACTCGCGTGGTACGTTTTTTATTTCATCGTACTGTTCCAACAAATGCAGTTTTCTGCTTCATCAATGTACGCACCACATCCAACGTGGAGAAAAAATTGTCATCATAAATTGTTCGGCCTTTATTCGTATATCTTTCCACTAATTGATACACAACATTCTGCCCTTCATTTACCACAAGCTCTTGACCAGGCAACTTCCCAGAGTAAGTCATTCCTTTTAGTGGATAAAATGATTTCGAACCGCACAGCCATCACATTTTTATTCCATATTTGGCTGACTTAGACGGAATGTATTATGTTAATCATGTGCAGCATCTATATGGGAATAACACTGTGGAACAAATTCAGGTTAGCAAATGTTAGGTCGATTCTGAGAATGAGGGGTGAACATAGAGGCTAAATTAGAAGACCCGTATATCGGCGTTTGTTTATGTTAGTTCGAATTTTTTTTTAATCGACCTTCGAACTTTGCTGTCAAATGCCGATTTTCAGCATATGGTTTATATGGTTTTTTGGCTATAACTCGTCGACTAATTGATATTTTTTCAATCTGTAAAAGCCAAATTATTGCTAGAGACCTGAGCAACAACTAAAGTTTAAAAAAAAAATTGATTTAGAAAATTTTTGTGGTGCTTATGAAGCAATATGTTGGAAAAATTATTTTCTTTTCATGCTTTTTGAAAATATTTTCCACAAAACTAAGGTTTTTTTGCTTTCTGTTTGATCTATAATATGCTTCTCAGTTTCTTCAATAAATCTCATTTGAAAAGAAAACAATCATAATACAAAACTTGCGTTTTCCAGCTTAAAATTAATTAGTACTGATATCTGTTTGAGGATCAATACTTCGGTATGTTGGTACTGGAACCAATTCTGAGTGCGGTAATGGTAATTGGACACTTGGAACTGCTACATAAGCTTTATTCTTTGCTTTCCTGCTATTCAAAGTTCTATGGTAGTTGATACATCCATAGCAATTTTCTTCTTGATGCGGGCTGTTGTCTAACCACATCATTGGTATACTTCCCTTTTTAATTACTTCTACCTAAATCGCTATTTTTTTAATGGTTTTGGGATTTTAGCGCAAATTATCGACTAAGACCATTTTCTTTTCAAATGAAATTTATTAAAGAAACTGAGAAGCATATTATAGATCAAACAGAAAGCAAAAAAGACTTAGCTTTGTGGAAAATATTTTCAAAAAGCATGAAAAAAAAATAATTTTTCCAACATTTTGCTTCATAAGCACCACAAAAATTTTCTAAATCAATTTTTTTTTAAACTTTAGTTGTTGCTCAGGTCTCTAGCAATAATTTGGCTTTTACAGATTGAAACAATATCAATTAGTCGACGAGTTATAGCCAAAAAACCATATAAACAACATGCTGAAAATCGGCATTTGACTGCAAAGTTCGAATGTCGATTAAAAAAAATTCGAACTAACATAAACAAACGCCGCGATACGGGTCTTCTAATTTAGCCTCTATTTTCACCACTCACTCTCAGAATCGACCTAACTTTTCCTAACCTGAATTTGTTCCACAGTGTAATTGCTCGGTTGCAAATCGTGCGGGCTTTAAGCTACCATCAAATTGCAGCAGTTTTACCATTGATAATGCGGCTTTGTATATTGGAGCATGAATTGGGCCCCATAGTTCCTTAGCAAGCTTATTATTCAATTTAGACAGCACAGCATACAGCACGATAGCCAAAAATGCATCGATTGAATTTCACACAGTTTTTACTTCCCTGGCTTTTCAATTAGTTTCGTATGATAATATATGCCATTCACTCGGTGAAGAGCATGCGAAATATGGTTTAGGGATCATATGTGTCTTTCACTGACCCTGGTTATAGTCGACCACGTTTATGAGCACGAATACGGATATTCGGTTGGTGCAACTTTGCTCCATTTCGTACCATTTTTAAATATAGGATAACTGTCAGAAACTTCTGTAGTGGCAGGAGCAGTAGTCTTCATCTAACTTCTCAGTGATTTCCACATGCGGTTCAGTTTCGGTATCCGACTCATCAACGTCAAGGTTTGGCTGATATGTTAGGTCATCATTATCTTCAAACTCAACTGTTGTTTTGTATGTTTTATACTGTGTACTGTATACGATTTCTTGTAATAATAGTACAAGGTCCATAGGGCCCTTTTCCCTAATCCCCATACTAAACGTCATTAAACCACAATAAAATGTAAACTATTGCTCGTGTTGCTTCACAACTGGCTTTAATCGATTCATCACATTTTTTGCTTGGAATATATGTACGGTTTGGGCATTCAGCACATACAATATTCAGGAGTTATGAATGTTTGAAAATCAAAAAGGTCCCCAGGGACCTTCTAACAAACAAAAAAATTAAACAGTACCTCTTTTTAAAAAAGTACATTTTCTTAGAAAAAGTATAATTCTTTAAAGAAGAACCTTTTCCTTAGTAAATACATTTTCTTGAAAAGTAACTTTTATTTAAAAAAAAAATTCTTAAAATAGTAAATTTTTAAAAAACTTTCGTTTCCACACAAGTACTTAAAAAAAAATAGCACCTTAATTTTGCGCCAATTTTCTTTTTTTTATCTAAAGCCACTCTTTCATTTCTTTCATTATCAATCTAATAACTTATAAATTCGACCACTTATATTGATTATTATATACAATTTAATTGAAAACTCATTGATAACCGATTTCTAATTCTATCCCTTTTTGTTTCATTATAGCTTTCACGCTTCAACCTTTATTTAATGCATCTTCAACCTTGTTTATCGTATACAGCTTTTGGACTTTTTACGTTCGATAAAACTTTAATTTTAAGTTTATTGCAAACTATATTCTTGTATTTAATACTTTTAATACAATTTAATATAGTGCATTAAGTATAATTGTTTTGAGGTTTCTAAACAATAAATTTATTATATTATTATTTTTTTTAAACTGTTAATATTTTAACTATGTAAAAGATAAGTGTACATTAAATGTTAAATTAATTGTAAAAAGACAAACTAATTTTTAAACGGATTTTGATTTTGGTTATTAGAACAAAAATTCAGTTTATATTAAAACTAAATTAATTACATAAATATGTGTTCGTACATTTGTATGTACGTAGGTGTATGGCATATTAGTTTATAATGCCAGTTTGTGATTTTGTTATACGCTCGTTTTAGTTATAAGTTAAAGCCATGCATGAGGTTTAGTTAGCACCTTCTTTATTTTTGAAGTGGACCTCCGCTCATAAAGTCCAGCAAGCACACTTTTCACTGTGTGTGGTGAAAAGTTAAAATATGTAAGAGTTCCTCATATAGATGAATGTTAGGTTATTCCGTTTTCATATTTAGTTATAATGAACATGTATTTATGTACTATTACATTTATGAAAGTTTATTCAATTCGTTAGAGCATTCAGGTCAGAAATTTAACTCTTCTAAACTAGCAGGATATTAAAATGTTTATACGAAGCAAGAACAAATGCAATAATACATCCAGTACTCATTAAGAACTGATGTTTGTAATTAACAACAATACTCGACCTAGTTTCACAATTTACTATGCCAATCGACTCAGAATCACTTTCTAAGGCAATTGTCTGAGTGCCAGTATGTCTGTTGATATAATAGTTTTAATCAACGCAAGGACGACCGTTATATATGGGGAAAATCAGCGCTTGTTTTGCAATGTTATAAAACTTTAGGGAAGAAAATATGCCAAAATTATTTGAAAAAAATCTAAAGGTTTATCTACATCACATTAATAATGATATGCTTATAAATTAAAGTATTATGCTAGGGAATAAGGTGCCAACTAAGGTTATTCTTATGTAAATAGGAATAATGGAAATTAAAAGTATAAATTCATAACTAAATCAAAAACTAAAATTACTATGTCTATTGGTATTTCAAAATCGTCTGCGCAGCGATGCCAACTATTCCAAGCAAAAAGCGCAAACCGCTAAAAGACACTAAATTCATATGAACCTAAAAGTGTTAAAAACGCTAATTATGCGTTGGGATTAAGGGAAGCACTTAGTAAAAGTGGGAAAATGCATGCTAAATTATGCCAAAAATGCCTGTTAAGTCTATAGGAAATGCATGCCAAATGGTAAAAATGCATGTCAAAAATTGCAAAATGTTTGCTAAATTTGGACAAATTTATGGGAAAGTGCATGCTAAAAATGGGAATTTTTCTGTTAAAAATGAGAAATATTTGCATGCTAAATGTAGGGAAATTGCATGCTAAATGTAAGGAAATTGCATGCTGAATTAAGAAAAATGATTTTCAAAGCTGCAAATAAAAAAAATCTTTCGAAAAAACAAAAACATGCAAATGACATGCATTTTTACCATTTACCATGCATTTCCTATAGACTTAACAGGCATTTTCCTATAATTTAGCATGCATTTTCCCATTTCTGTACAGCAAAACCAATTCTCTCATTATGCGTTTGTAAAAAGAATTAAATTATTTTTATTAATTTACAAAAACATTACATATAATTATTGCATTTTTTTCGGCCTTTCAAATTGCAATTAAATGAATAAATAGTCGAGCTCGAGGTCTTTTTTTAAATTTATTTATTCATTATATTAATAGGTAAGGCGATTTCTTGTGAACGATGTTTTGTTTCACAGTTTTATGCCGATTTTGACCAAACCTACCTTACTTGAAAGGTATTTCTTTTCAACTGTCCACCAGATTTACAGATTTTAAAATTTTTAAATTTTTTTTTGGAGTAAAATGTATTCAAAATTATAAAATTATACCATGCTATATGTGTGTTTATTAAATTTGCTAATGTGTTTGCAATAAAAAATCAGTTTGTTTTCTTTATTCACAATAATAATTGTGTTGAATTGACATTTTGGAAATAAACCAATAACATTGAAAAATAATTTTGGACATAAACCAATAACGCAATCGATATTTGAAAAGTGATAAATTATGAATTGGCTAAAATTTATAAGCTTACCTTTAGGGTCTTATAAAATAATTTATTAAAAGAAAAAATAAAATTTCCTAAAACTTGGACTCGAATTTCGAGGGCTGGGTCCTGCTAGTTGTTATAAATCTTTGCTAGTATTTCTTTATTCTTTGGATATCATCTTCCGCCTTTGCGGTTTAATAATATATAACGAATGTGGAACAGTTATAGCTTTAAGTTTGTGTTTAAGTAAGTTTTTTTTTAAAATCCCTGAACATGAAAGTCAATGAATATCGAAATATTGGATGTAATATATCTCGTCGACCAAAAAGTTTTAAGTTGGGGGGAAATTGTTTAAATATAAACTGAAGTGTTGTAACTAAAAGGCACTAAAGGCCAATTGTATTTTAACATCTAATTTTAACATATAATATCTGGAGTACTACGACAGCAAGAGTTCTGCAACTAAACTAATTTGAGTTGCGAAAAAAATTAGCGGGATCGGACCAGTGGGCGAGGCACTCACCATACAAAGTAAATATTTAATTTTATATGTGTATGTGGAGAACTGTAATAGTGAATTTTGGGAGTTGGTCTGAGTTATTAATGTTAGTAGTCGGACAAAAAATGGGCGGAATTGGACTTATGGGTGTGGCACCCTCACACTAAGTACATATTTAATATCATGCATCTGGAGTTCTGTAAATTATAAAGCCTTGGGACTTTGTATGAGTTCATAAGCTACTAATGTGAGTAGTTTCCCAAAAAAAAGGCGGGATCGGACCAATGGGCTTGGCATCTACTATACAAAAAAGTACTATGAAAATGACAGTCTTAAAATTTTTGACAAGTACATTAATTACCAATGCTAGTAGTCGTGGAAAATATGGGCGGAATCGCTAAAATCAAAAATCGCCAAAGCCAAAAATCGCGAATAACAAAAACCCCAAAAACAAAAATTGCCAGAACCGAAAATCGAGAATAACAAAAATCGCAACAAAAAAATCATGAAAATCAAAAATAACAAAAAATAACAAATATCAAAAAATCGCCAAATCAAAAATCGCAAAAAACAAAAATCATTGAAAGCAAAAATCGCCAAAAATCAAAAATCGCCAAAACCGAAAATCGCGAATAACAATAAATCCTAAAAGCAAAAACTCCTAGAACCGAAAATCGAGAATAACAAAAATCGCAACAAACAAAAATCACGAAAATTAAAAATGGCCAAATCCGAAAATCGCAAATAAAAAAATCGCCAAATCAAAAATAGCAAAAAAAAAAAACAAAAATCGTTGGAACAAAAAATCGCCAAAATCAGAAATCGCCGAAATCAAAAATCGCAAAAAACAAAAATCGCCAAAATCAAAAATTTCAAAAAAAAAGCGCCAAATCCGAAAATCGCGAATAACAACAATCACCCAAATCATAATAAAAACAAGTCAATCTCAAAATCGCCAAAAATAAAAATCGCGAAGAACAAATCGAAAATCGCAAAAAAAAAAAATAGCCAAAACAGAAAATCGCGAATAACAAAATCTTCAAAATCAAAAATTCCCAAAACCGAAAATCACGGCAACAAAATTACGGCAAAATCAAAAATTGCCAAAACCAAAAATCGCGAAGAACAAAAATCGCCAAAATCAAAAATCGTAAAAAAAAAAATAATCGCCAAAATTAAAAATCGTCAAAATTTAAAGTTGCAAAAACAAATGTCGACAAAATCAAAAATGGCCAAAATTTTCTACAAAATATTTTCCTAAACCAAAAATCGAGAAGAACAAAAATCGCCAAAATCATAAATCGCAAAAAAAAGCAATAATCGCCAAAATTAAAAATCGTCAAAATTTAAAGTTGTAAAAGCAAAAATCGGCAAAATCAATAATGGCCAAAATTTTCTACAAAATATTTTCCCAGTTTTTTATTCCGTTACGATGGATGTACCGGGTTACAGCTAGTTATTTTATATATTGTGACCTGCTTAACTCTAAAATCATAATCAAAACCGTTTTTCGCTTGTCTCGATATCGAGTTTTTGAAAACTAACAATGATTGCTATGGGGCGGTATTCCTTAGTAGATTTATGTCGAGTTACTAAAGGAACTATAGCATCATATAAACTTATTATTTTAGTTTCCAGAAAATAAAGTTTATAATTTACGGAGGGCATACAATAAAAATTCTCCCAATTAATATCCCTTTTCGCAAAAAGCAAAATATTAAAAAATGCGATTAAAATGCAGAGAATTTAAAATTTTTTCCTAGTGTAATTTGAGATTACAAATCTAGATTTTATATAATAACTAGTATAGACCAGTACTCGAAGTTCGAGTGCAAATTCTAGGAAATATTATTTTACATTCAATTTTTGTCTTCCAATGTTTTTTTAATCTATATGTATAAAAAATTTATGAATATTTAAATGAGCCTAAAGGTATGTTAATCAATTTCAGCAATTCACAATTCAACACATAGCGTCTGATATATACTTTAAATCATTCGCATTAACAGGGTGTAACCAATTATTAAAAATATTTTATTTTATTTAATTTAATATTTTCTCAAGACAGATTAAACACAAATTTTATCATTCTCAGCTTTTCCTCCATATGAACTACAACTATGCCAATTTCCACACTCCTCCGCGCCCGTATATTGCTTAAAAAGGGAACTAAAAATTTACCTTCACGTATTAATATATAGATTTTGTTATTTTCCTTTGTTCTAGAGTAATACCCAGACCATATAATATTTATAATTATTTTAGCTATAAATGTTTTAATGTAATCCTCTATTTATATATATTATAAAATAGTTTACAATAGCCAATTAAAAAATTTAATATGAATATAGCAAAAAAAGAACGACAAAATTCACTATGGACATAATTGCACAAAATAGTATAAAATTTTAATTATTTTTACAAACCGAAAGTTTGTTCTTGAACTTTACAAATTAATTAGTGACTTGAAAGAGCACTTAAAAGAGCGAATGAAAAGGCATACAAAAATTAATACACGAAGCAAAAATAAATGGTTAAACAAATGGTGTAGCTAAAAAACGTAAAGAATTTATTAAAAATATTTTGTTGGCATAAGATATGTTTAAATAAAATATAAAAATTAATATAATTAATTAGTGACTAAAATTTTGTTATTTTCCAGATTGCTGGAAGGAACCAATTAGCTTATTATCCTCTTTCACTAAAATTTTAGAAAAAGTGGTGAAAGAGAATGTTCTAAAATTTTGTGAAGAAAATCATGGTTTTTCAACACAACAATTCAGATTTAAAACTGGGCAAAATTAGATTCAAAATCATAAATAATTTTAATGCCGCCAACTCCACGGGCATTGTACTATTGGGTATTAAATCTGCCTTCGATTCGGTATGGCATGATGGATTAATTTTCAAAATAATAAACTTTATTTTTCCTCCGGAAATTTTTAATCTAATTTAAAGCTTTTTAACTAATAGATCATCCAAAGTGGCTGTCTAATGTTCAATATCTTGGAGTCATCCTGAATTTAAAAATTAATTTCAGTCAACACAACAAACAAGTTAAATAATGTCACAAAACTTATGCACTCATATCGCACCTTAAATACAAAAGAGTCACAACTCAAAATTTTCCAAAAATAACTTTTTTCCATAAATTAATTCACAGTATACATTTCCATCTATTGCAAAAATTTATTTCTCATAACTGTCTTCTTTAACAGGAAAAAAACTGTTATATCTGGGGCACTACTTGAGACAATATCACTAGTCAAATGAAAAAATTTCAGTCAGAGAGTCATAACTCAAAATTATATTTTATTTCCACAAAAACCATATAAATTTAAAAAAAAGAAAGTATACCAAAACTTTCCTCAAAATGGACATTTTTCATAATGAAACTACATTTTTTATACCATATACCACTATGTGGTTTGGGTATAATGACTTTGTGCTGCTATTTATAACTACCAAAAATATTTGACCTAGACCCATCTTTTATTTTACCGATCGAATCAGAATCACTGTCTGATTCGATTTAACGGTGTCCGTCCATGTAAACCTTGTAATCAAACTGCAGGTCGCAAATATGAATATATTTTGATGAAATTTGGTATATAAGCTTTCCTCGGCCATGAACGCTATTGAAATTGGTAAGAATCGGTCCATGTTCAGACCTAGCCCCCATACAAATGACCCCTATGAAATCGACATAAATTGTCATAAGATCCAAATTGTCGTATAGATCTTAGTCAAATTGGGTTTGCATGTGTTTATTACATCCATTAATAAGTAGTCCAAACACGATCCCCATGGGACAACTCTTAGTCGTAGGCCCCATATAGAGCTGCTTCCCGATCTTCACTTAAATCTATAAAAAAAAACAAAAATTAGAAGTATAAATGCAAAAAATATTCAAAATTCAAAAAAATAACGATTGTTTGTTTGGACAGAGTTGTATCTTCTGAAATTAATACAAAGTAAAGCTGTATGGTACGAAAACTGAAAACTAACCACACTGCTCGTAGGCCTGACTTTAGGTGAGTGTGTTAAAGCGCTGACCAAAAAGTGCAAGTACGAGTGTATGTGAAGGTTCACGGTTCAAAACCTCATGGCCGCCCTAAGTAGAAAAAATTTTTTTTTCATATAGAAACAATCTATTCAATTAAAAAACATAACAATTATCACAATGTTCAATAAATCGCTGATGAAGGCTGAAATGCCAGAAACCGGTCCGATTAAGAATACAGTGCAGTTATGAATTTTTGAAATATATGCTTTCTTCTTCTTTACCACGCACCATTTAAACAAAATTAAAAATTGCATATTAATTACAGTAGTAAATGCAATATGTCTGAAAAATGACTATAAATCAAACAAACAAAAAACAAAAATATTGCACTGATTCATCTCAAATTTTGTTTGTATATATTTTTGCAAAATACAAGAGACTTTACCAACCATGGTCAGGATCGGTCCATTTTTTGACCTAGTCCCCATATAAATATAGTACCCGATATGAACTTTTTCATATCTGCAGCCAAAAAAATTAATAACAATGCCACTCAAATATGGTTTATGCTTATTTTCTATATCCAATCAGTTGGAGCGAAGAGAAAGGGTCTCTAAACCATGGTATAGGGTATTGTATAGTCGGTCTAGACTGACTAGAATTTTCTTACTTGCTTAAATAATACAATCATTTTTACATTAACAGTTTTTTCCTCTCCTGAAAATTTGATAATTTTGAGTTGTGACTGTTTTGTATTTAAGGTGCGATATGTAAATAGAAAGTCCATCCTAGTCGAGGTAACAAAATTTTAATTTTCTAAACTATTTTTATGTCTATAGGGAAATTGCATTAAATGCCAATTTTAAAATTTTAATTTAAATAATTTTTTTTTTTTTTAAAAAAGGTATGAAAATATGACACTGGTTCGTAAGATGGATTTTTGAATATTTTTATAGTTCCTAATTTTCCAGTAAGAAAGAAAAAGTGTAATTAAGTAATTTTTAAAGTAAAGGTAGTGTCTTGTCTGTCACATTACAAAATACTTCTTATTACTACAATTTATTTTAGAATTCATGTATTTTATGTGCTTTATTAATAAACTAGCTCTTATATTAACTATAAAAAACTGATTTTTATTTATCAGACAAATAACTTCAGAGCTTTTCTGTGTTTTACAAATATCCTCTAAAATGATGTCTGTTAGTTGTCATGTCTGTCACGACTGCTTTTGGCCCCCAATTATTAATAATAATACTTACAATAATACTTTCTCACTTCTATTCTAATGGTAAATATATTGGGCAGGTCCGTCTGATTAAGATTTTCCCGATCGCTGGAACTATCGATTATATTTGGAGGATCTATCGATATTTTTTATATGATATTTCAGTCCTATTAATCGGTTTATCGCTTATCGGCATTATTTTTATATAATGACTTTGTGCTGTTGTTTGTAACTACCAAAAATATTTGACCTAAACCCATATTTTATTATACCGATCGACTCAGAATCACTTTCTGATAATCACTTTCTGAGTCGATTTAGCTACGTCCGTCCGTTCGTCTGTCCGTCTGTACGTCCGCCTGTGTGTCAATGTTAGCCTTGTAATCAAACTGCAGATCGCAAATATGAATGTATTTTGATGAAATTTGGTATATATGCTATATTCAGCCACAGGATAAACGCTACTGAAATTGGTGAAATTTGGTTCATGATCTAGTCCCTATACAAATGACACCTATGAAATCGACATAAATTGCCACAAAATCCAAATTATCATATAGATCTCAGTCATTTTGAGTGTGTTTATTATATTCATTAAAAAATAATCCAAAAATAATCCCTATAGGACAATTCTTAGTCATAAGCCCCATATAGAGCTGCTTCCCGATTTTCGCTTAAATCTATCAAAAAAAAAAATATTTCATAGATTTTTCTCAAATTTGGTTTGTATATATTTTTTCAAAATATAAAAGACTTTGCCAAATATGGTCAGGATCGATCCATTTCTTGAACTAGTCCCCATATAAATATAGCACCCGATATGAACTTTTCCATATCCGCAGCCAAAAAAAATAATAACAGTGCCACTCAAATTTATTTTATGCTTATTTTCTATATCGAATTAGTTGGACTGGAGAGATAGGGTCTCTAAACCATGGTATAGGGTATCGTATAGTCGGCCAAATAAAAGTTTCTTACTTGTTATTTATTTATTTAATTATTTCTTTATTTTTATTTTATTTATTTATTTATTTATTTATTTATTTATTTATTTATTTATTTATTTATGTATTTATTTATTTACTAGCAGATTCCAGCGCTCGAAATTCGAGTGCTACTTCTAGGCAGCTTTATTCTTCACCTTAGCCAATTCACAAACCAACACTTTTATGGCTTATTATTATTGTGAATGAAGATAACAAACTCATTAACAAACACATTAACAAATTTAATAAAACACACATAGCACATGTATAATTATATGTATGTGTTAGTAGCAACTTTAAATGCAATGTACTCAAAATAAAGGAAAAATTTTAAAAATCTGTAAAACTGCAAAACGGCTAAAAAGAAATTCCTTTAAAATAATATACGTTAGGTCAAAATCGGGATAAAACGGTAGAACAAAACATCGGTCACAAGAAATCGCCTAGCCTATTAATATTATATACTTATTTATTTATTTTGAGTGTACACAATTTCAATTATAGTTATTAAGGCCATATTCAATTTGACTTAACGAAGCATTTTTTTATGCACTCTCACAGACATGCACACATTTTGCACAGAAAATTTCCCTGTCAATTTCATTCATGGCTCATTTGGCCAAGTTCAGTTTGATATAGCGAACCATAACGAAAACATGGCAAACTTTGCTTCACGAAAGGATTTAAATAATAAAACAAAATTTTTCTTTGCGATTATTTTTTCCATCTACTATACCGGTCGTTTACTGGGTATTATAAGCTTTTCATGCGACTTTAAGAGGCTGCATATTAAGGAGTCATGGTATATCTGTTTGTACAGTGGATTTGTGCTATTAATCGTTCTCGCGTATATGCCATTTGCCATATATTTCCTCTATACACATATGACATTTCTACGGCAAAATGTACTCCTGACATATGTGGGCTACATGCGTTATGCTGTAATGGGGCTCTGTGCCTCTGCTACGCTCTATATGCAATTGCAGAATCATAATGCAATAATGGGATGTTTTAAGAAATTACTACAATATGGCCATATTTTAGAGGGAAATATTAATAATCATATAAATGGTCGAGTTGTTTACAAAATGTTGGCAAAATGCTTAGCTCTTATATTACAATTTTCTTGGTTTATATTTCTACTAAAACGTGATATTGCGCTCAAACATTTTTGGTTTCTGATGACGGTATTATATGTGGAATTTTGTCAGTTGATTTTAATAATTGCTTTGAATTTATTACATTATGCCGTGATGATTATTAATTTAATTACCCAAGAATTAAATCAGAAATTATTCCAGATTCTCGTACAACTGCAACGGGTAAGATATCATCGTACTGGCCACCATCGGTCACAAATGCAACATTTATGTCATCAATTGCAGTACGTAATGCATTATCATTTTGAGATATACAAACTGAGTTGTCACATTTTACATTTGTACAGTTTACAAGTATTAAGTTTTTTAACATTTGTCATAATTGCGTGTTTGACACACATTTTTGTCATGTACTTTGTGGTAGTTGATATGTGGATGCAGATTCCAAATAAAACCGAGGCAGCTGGTGGTGTTGATCACAATGATAGCAAACCTCCCAGCATCATCAATCCTTATGGTGTTGTATATGTTTCTGCTTTAATATTGGATATGTTTTTACTATTGCTGATGATTGATGAAATGCGTACGAATTTCATTAAAACACGTTATATATTCTCCAATGGTATGTGGTTGAAATCGTTAGTGGCATCATCGAATCGTTTGCTGGATTATCAAGTAAGTTCTGATGGTTCAAAAAAATATATGTGGGCACATTTAGAAGAATATGTAGAAGCAAATGGAAGAAATATATTTACCCATGATTATGAAAGTGGTCTATTAGATTACATGGATTTCATTAAATTTTAATTTATGTGATCAATAATTATGAAGTGCTCAAGAAATGGTACAATAGTTTATGTTATTTTTTTATGTTTGTTGGTGTACTAGTAACATATTTTCAGCGTCACTCTTTGAAAAACAATTGTAGTGTTCCGTAATTTATACCGTTATCTTAAAATTTTTGTGAACACTTTTGTAACTAACAAGTCATTTAAGTATTTTCGTGATTGCGTGTAGTTGCATTAAATACAAAACATCAAAACAATTTAAAATTAATCATATTTTATTTTAAGGTATTTGGAACATATATTTTTTTCTTTAAGTTAAAATACAAATATGAATTATTTTAGAGGAAAATCTATGCCTAAAGTTATCGCAACTCAAATGGAAAAAGATATAGATAACGATATTTTAAGCGCCAAATGTGTGCGTGAAATTGGAAGAAAATATGGCGTATCTATTGAGTTTGTTTCAAAGCTCCGAAAAAATATCGCTTAAGTCGTTAAAAAGAATAAAGGTGGACGGCAACCCAAACTCAATCCAGATGCAAACAGGATGGTGAGACGTCTTTTATTGTCAGGAGCCGTTGAGAACGCTACATATGCCAATAGAGATCTAAGGGAAAATCTACAAATTGATGTGTCCAATCAGACAATTCGTAGATGCTTCATTGAGTGTGGAATGTGAGCAAAAACAAAAATTAAGAAGCCGTTTTTATCAACCAAGCCTATCGTATTAAATTCGCAAAGGAACATATGGATTGGACGGTTGAGCAATGGAACCTATTAACATGGCCCGACGAATGGAAATTAAATCGATTAGGCTGCGATTGCACGGTTTGGTCCTGACATGATACAATAGTAGGTATCACATCGCGAAATATTCAAGAGACAATGCAAATTGCAGGAAGTTCCTTAATGACCTGGGGTTGTTTCCAAGGAGAAAAGTTAGGAATGCTTTGCAAAATTGATGATATAATGAAATTTTTACAGATTCCTACCTACCTAGCCTCGAAGTTTTTGATTGTGAACCAGATGACACCCTATTTATTAAGGACATTGCTCCCAAGCAAAAAGCCAAGGTGACCATATACCGTGGCAATCACCGAATTTTAATCCAATAGAAAATTTATGGAATATCTTAAAAAATAAAATTATAATGAGAAGTTCAGTTCCGAAAAGGAGGAGCTTCGGGCAGTGAAGAATGATAAATAGTCCAAAATAGATGGGGTAATTTTAAGAAGTTTAATAAATAGTGTGTCAAAAAGGCTCCTGCTTGTCATCACAGCAAAAAATGGTCATATTAAGTACTAAAATAATGTTTTTAATAATTAATTTAAGCCACTCTTCACAAACTCACAAAAGTGTTCACAAATCTTACTTATTTTTTACTTCTATTTAATTTTTTGGAACCTACGGCACCAGTGTACTTTAACACGTAAATCCAATTAATCCAAATACATAGTTATGCTCGTTACAAACTCTCTGATTCGCTGATTCGATGAATGTGTAACACATAGTATATGATTATGCGTATAACACATTTTCGACGTCGTTGCCTGGGGGTGAGAAATTCCTTATAATAGGTCATAAAAAAGTTTGACCTCAGAACGGCAAACCCTTTGGATATTTTACTATGCTGGTCTAGTACTTTCAATCTTGCTTAGAATTTCTTACGCCCCAGACTGGTTGTTGCCCTGTGTATTTAATTATGCATTAATTTCGGGCGGGGAACATGAAATCACTTATATCTTGAAAACTAAACGTTATGGAGCAAAATATATGAAACTTTGTACCCCAGCTGTAATAATCCATATGAATTTGGCGATAATTATTTTTAGAAAAAAATCGAGAAATGGAAAATTTTTCTGGAGAACATAAAGTCGCTTATATCTAGCAGAGTAAGCGTCGTATAACAAAATGACTGAACTTTTGAACCCTCTTGTAAATAGCCCATCCCTGTTTTGAGGGATGCCAGATCGAAAAACTTAAAATTTTTGGGGGAACAGAGAATTCTTGACATCTTGAAAACTAAGCGTCGTAGAGTAAAATGGTTGAAAGGCTTGCCTATGATTACTTATATTTTTGACTTTTTTTATCATGAGTGTGAATCTCCGCAGGCTGCTCGAAAAAAAGTTGTTTTGCGAAGAACATTATAACTCGTTACCGGATCATATCAAATAAAAAAGTCGAAATGCGTTTAAGAGGTGATATATTTTTCGAGGTAATCACGAAGAGTTTTAAAAAAATTATTTTTGGCAGCATTTTGAAGTGAAAAACACAATTTTTGCTATAAAATTTCGGTGAATTTGTTATTAGAAAATGGGAAAAAAGGTAAAAGATAATAAACTCTTCGTGATTACCTGACGATTTATGAGTGGCAATAGTGTATAAAATTTCAAAGGAATTGGGCAAGTGAATTTTGAGTTATGATGTTCACGGACTTCAAACATGTTATTTGCGAGAAAATCGATTTAAAACTTTTTTGAAACTAATTTATATACGATATACCGTATTAGGCCGGTCATTTGAAACGCTGTACCTTCGTTTTGCTCCAATTTAATTGAAATTGTGAAACAACACTCTTGACATGTTTTTCATTCAGAAAAAAGAAATAGCAGAATTTTTGCATGGAAGAAATACAAAAAAAAAATGAGAATTTAAAAAATTGTTTTAGGAAATATAATTGGTGGATCAAACTTAACCACGGATTCAACCTAATACCGATACCGATTTCAAACTAATAAATGATTTCATTTATTAAAAAACAATTGTAGTTAAGTTAAAGTAGGTAAGCCATGCCTTCTTTTTAGTACTCCTATTTTATTGTAAAATAAGTTGCAGTTGAGTCGAACGCTTAGAATGTAGTTACTATTTCTTCATATTGGAGGTGGGCGCGACCCTGGTAAGTTTTCACCCAGTTCACATAATGAAACGTCTAGCTCCAAACTGCATATCTCTACCTCTACCAGTTTTTTAATACGGAGTTTCAAAGCCCTATAATGTAAAAATTTAACCCAATGCAGAGCGAAATTTTGAACTAAACAGAATTCATTAAAGTATCTTCAAAACACAATTTAAAATTTTTCGGATATTAAATGTTTTTTTCTCTATCAAAACTCTTTCCCAAATCCTGAGTACGATGTATCCGTTTCAATATTTTGCATATACAAGAAGTCTATAACATTCTTGATTTTAAGGTGAAAGTATGGTATAATTTTCTAAAGTCTTTGGCATGTTCATTTTGAATCTGACCTCAGTATTGCTCCATCACTTTGCTCGTCATACGTTTTTTGAGCATTTTGTTTTTTCCATTTTTAGGTTAGAATTTCTCGAATAACTGATGTGATGTGGTAATTCCGATTTCGAATTGGGATTCAGCCAAAGTCCTTTAAAAAAGTATACTCTGTTTTAGGGATCTGGTGAGCTATGGATTCCTGTTAAAACTTTTTAGTCTTTAGTGCGACAAGTATACTTCTGGATTTTCTTTAAATTTTGTGGTTCTGTGTTTTTATACCATATGTAGTCATGGTATAAGGACTTTGTGCTTAGGTTTGTAACCATCAAAAATATTTGACCTAGAACCACCTTTTATTATACCAATTGGCTCAGAATCACTTTTTTTTGTCGATTTTAGTGATGTTCATCTGTCCGTCTGTCTGTGTGTACATGTGTCAAACCACAGGTCGCAATTATCAATATATATGAATGGTGGGCTCATCTTCAATTCTCCACCATACGTGGTGCACAACTAAATTCTGCTAGCGCGACGTAGACACATGTAAAGTACATAGTATATATATATGTATATATATATATACATATATATATAAAATATACGTAAAATATACATATAAAATTTTTAATGAACAATGGAAATATGATTTCTTTCTATTAGAGAACAACGATGGCGATCCGCAATGTATAATATCTTGTCGTACTATAAGTCGCAATGATTTATTTTTCTAAAGACAATTCCTATCTATCCATAGCAATTTTAACAGTTAACGAATATTTAAAGTTTTGGAGTTAAAAGCCCTTTTTTTAATTTATGTTTGATGAATCTTATAATCCTCATCATCAAATAAACGAAAAATTTATGGTTGATAAAACTAATGTTCGTCATGATCATTTGCCTTTAAAACAAATCATGTGAGACCAAACACAGGGGAGATGTGTAAAAACATCTATTAATTAAAGATTTTTTTATGGCACTTTTTTAAAATCAAACAGAAAGCGTCATCTATGTATCGCTTATAGCAATTAACTGCAGGGGCTCTGCTAATATAAAAATATTTATTATTATTTATTATTTTAATCGGTTAATTTTCGTTTTTTATTTTTCATTTTTCGTTTTTCACTTTTCATTTTTCAGTTTTTATTTTTCATTTTTTATTTTTCATTTTTCATTTTTCGTTTTTCGTTTTTCGTTTTTCATTTTTCATATTTTATTTTTAATTTTTTTATGTTTCATTTTTTCATTTTTCGTTTTTCGTTTTTTTTTTTTATTTTTCATATTTTATTTTTCATTTTTTATTTTTTAATTTTTTATTTTTCTTTTTTCACTTTACATTTTCCAGCTCTCATTTTTCATTTTTAATTTTTTTATTTGTTCATTTTCCGTTATTCGTCTTTTATTTTTTATTTTTCATATAATGTTTTTCATTTTTTATTTTTCATTTTTAGTTTTTCCTTTTTTCGTTTTTAATTTTTTATTCTTAATTTTTCATTTTTCATTTTTTATTTTTTGGTTTTCATTTTTTGTTTTTTTTGTTTTCATTTTTATTTTTATTTTCTGTTTTTTAGTTTTCATTTTTTATTTTTTATTTTTCATTTTTTATTTTCCGTTTTCCATTTTTCATTTTTCACTTTTTATTTTTAATTTTTCATTTTTCGTTTCTCATTTTTCATTCTTTATTTTTGTTTTTCCATTTTTCACTTTTTATTTTTGATTTTTAATTTTTTATTTTTCATATTTTATTCTTCATTTTTCTTTTTTTGTTTTTCATTTTTCATCTTTCATTTTTCATTTTTAATTTTTTATTTTTAATTTTTCATTTTTTTCTTTAATTTTTTGTTTTTCATTTTTTAATTTTTATTTTTCATTTTTTATTTTTCATTATTTCTTTTTAATTTATTATTTTTCATTTTTTATTTTCTCTTTCCATTTTTCATTTCTCACTTTTTATTTTTGATTTTTCATTTGTCGTTTTTGAGTTTTTATTTT